>CM059818.1:25404989-26604989 GCA_030435695.1 Brachymystax lenok tsinlingensis | reverse complement strand
ACTGAGTTTGGGTAATCCAAAAGTTACATTACTGATGACAATTTTGGACAGGTAATTAGTAACTGTAACAGATTACATTTAGAAAGTAACCTACCCAACCCTGGTACTCCAATATGCTTAATTTAGAGTTATTAATGTAACTTTAGTTGATCTACAAACGTTGGGCTATATGTTCTGATTTTTAATACATTGTAAGGCTGCATGATGAGACTCTAATGATGAGTTGAAAAAAGTCGCTTGAAAGGCATGAGCTCTGCTTAGTTTTTTTGCACAGGCTGTACACACTTCAATAGTATCCCATTCACAATTTGACAAGTACTTGATAATGCCGTGAATTTCAAGATGACATCCCCTTTGGGCTGTAATGAACCCTAAAAAAATCCATGCCTTTTGCGGCCCGGAGTGCTGCTTTATGCCCTTCTCCCTGAGGGTGCTGCGCAATCCGAAGCCCCTCTCTCTCACACTGCTGTCTGTCACGTGATCAGGTCTTTCTCACAGGCTACAGGGATGCAACTGCACGTGTCCTTATCCAATTCCGAGGTGTATGTTGAAGATATTGGAAGAACTGTCCACATTTACTTTTCTTCAGCCAACGAGATGAGTAGGCCTAACGAACAGCAAAAGCACTAGCCTATGTCAATCTATTTTACCTTTATTTAACTGGGCAAGCCAGTTAATAACAAATTCCTATTTTCAATGACGGCCTAGGAACAGTGGGTTAACTACCTTGTTCAGGGGAAGATCGACACATTTCTTCTTGTGGCTGACGCAACAGATCAGGACGTTTAGCTTAACATTTTTTAGGCTATTCCTTCACATTATAAGCACAGCAATGCACACATGGTAGTAGGCTGTAAGCGGGAATGTTCCATTAGCGGAAAACACCATTATCAAAAGTGACCGCAACTGCGATTATGCATGTAATGCTTTTATTTTAAAGGTGCATTTTTATGGTGAAAATTATCTTCCCCAAACTTGAAACTCAAGCGCTGCTTATGTATGCCAGTTAGGCTCTACACCCTGTGTAAAGCAGATGAATGTGCTTAATTTTAAGAAGTTATTTTGGCCACTTTAGTTGTGATACAAACTGTATTAAAACATACTGGACTACAAAAGTCACAAAAAAGTAATTGTTTCTTATGCTGGGCATCATTCGCAAGTGATAATATATAATTTACAAGTGATAGGCTAATATTGTCACCCATCAGACTATTCTTGATTTAATCTTGTCTTTACATATACTAAATAATATATGTGTGACATTTGTTTTGATTTAAAATGGACCATTATCATGCACCTATATCGAAATAGGGGCAGCCCAAAAAAATTTAATGTCATCCGTGCACATAAATAGCAAATGGAGGACGCTTTTCTCTGTGGTTTATTTTCATGCCAGCCAGGTAGGCTATACTCCTGTTGTAAACATAAGCAATGTGCTTGATATTAGGAAAGTTGAGAAATGTTGCGCAACATGAGACGTGGGCTCTGACGAAGTGTTTGATTCGATTTTCAATTACATTTGCATTGATGTCAGAGTGATTAGAGGGACAATAGAGTGCTGAGTACCAGACAGTTAGCAAGTTTGTTAGTCTACTAATGACCAGCAGCAGCATCAGAGCTTGGAGAAGCTTAATTACAGTGACTAAACAGTCATGTGGAATTTGAATGCCTTCATGACTCGTGACCGCTGGTGTGGCGGTAATATGGTCACTGCAACAGCCATACTACTAAGATCAAATAGTAAACAATCTACGTAATTACTATTGAAAATTCTGTGTAGTGAAGCTGTATGGTTTTGACTACAAATAGGTTTTGTGTAGTAATTCAATAGTAACTTTTCATGAGGGTGGTGCCTGTTAGCACCTGCTGCTTCACCTTTGAGGTATCAGCAGGAGAGACACCGAAGCATGATGATCCACCTCAATGCAAACATGCTCCAGGGGCGGCAGTGGGGAGTCTGCCTGAGGAAAGACTCATATGTGTCAGCGTCAATATTAAACTATGAAAGAATATGAGTCTGTAATTGTAACATATAAGAACTCAAGTCCATTTGTTCACCTCACCTAGAATTCCTCACAATCAAATACCGACCGTATTATCTCCCAAGAGAACTCTCCTTGGTTATCGTCACAGCCGTATATATCCCTCCGCAAGCAGATACCAAGATGGCCATCAAGCAACTTCACTTTATGCAAACTGGAAATCATATATCCTGAGGCTGCATTTATTGTAGCTGGGGATATTAACAAAGCTAATCTGAGAACAAGGCTACCTACATTTTATCAGCATATTGATTGCAGTACACGAGCGAGTAACACACTCGATCACTGCTACTCTAACTTCCGCGATGCATACAAGGCCCTCCCCAGCCCTCCTTTTGGCAAATCTGACCATGACTCCATCTTGTTGCTCCCCTCCTATAGGCAGAAACTAAAACAGGAGGCGCCCGTGCTTAGGTCTATCCAACGCTGGTCTGACCAATCGGATTCTACACTTCAGGACTGCTTCGATCACGTTGACTGGGATATGTTCTGGGTAGCCTCAGCAAACAACATTGACGTATACGCTGATTCGGTGAGCGAGTTTATAAGGAAGTGTATAGGAGATGTTGTACCCACTGTGACTATTGAAACTTATCCTAACCTGAAATTTCTGGATTGACGGCAGCAATCACGCAAAACTGAAAGCATGTACCACCATGCTTTTAATCATGGCAAGGCGACTGGAAACATGGGCGAATACAAACAGTGCCGTTATCCCTCCGTAAGGCAATCAAACAATCAAAGTGTCAGTGTAGAAACAAAGTGGAGTTGCAATTCAATGGCTCAAACACGAGACGTATGTGGTAGGGTCTACAGACCATGGATTACAAAAAGCAAACCAGCCCCGTCGCGGACATTGCATCTTGCTCCCAGACAAATTAAACAACTTCTTTGCCCACTTTGAGGACAATACGGTGGCACCGACATGGCCCGCTAATCTCACACAAATTCCCTAAACATTGGAAAGCTCTCACGGTCATCCCCCTCTTCAAAGGGGGTGCCACTCTAGACACAAACTGTTACAGACCTATATCTATCCTATTCTGCCTTTCTAAAGTCTTTGAAAGCCAAGTTAACAAACAGATCACCAACCATTTCGAATCCCACCGTACCTTCCCTGCTATGCAATCTTGTTTCCGAGCTGGTCATGGGTGCACCTCAGCCACGCTCAAGGTCCTAAACGATATCATAACCGTCATCGATAAAAGACAATACTGTGCAGCTGTCTTCATCGACCTGGCCAAGGCTTTCGACTCTGTCATTCACCGCATTCTTATCGGTACACTCAACTGCCTTGGTTTCTCAAATGACTGCCTCGCCTGGTTCACCAACTACTTCTCAGATAGAGTTCAGTGTGTCAAATCGGAGGGCCTGTTGTCCGGACCTCTGGCAGTCTCTTTGGGGGTGCCAGATGGTTCAATTCTCGGGGCTGACTCATTTCTCTGTATACATCAGTGATGTCGCTCTTGCTGCTGTTGATTCTCTGATCCACCTCTCCGCAGACGACACCATTCTGTATACTTCTGGCCAATTCTTGGACATTGTGTTAACAAACCTCCAGACGAGCTTCCATGCCATACAACACTCCTTTCGTGGCCTCCAACTGCTCTTAAATGCAAGTAAAACTAAATGCTCTTCAACCGACCGCTGCCCGCACCCGCCCACCCGTCTAGCATCACTACTCTGGACGGTTCTGACTTAGAATATGTGGACAACTACTAGGTTTCTGGTTAGACTGTAAACTCTCCTTCCAGACTCACATTAAGCATTTCAATGGTCATCCCCAAAGCCAACTCCTATTTTGGCCGTCTTTCCTTCCAGTTCTCTGCTGCCAATGACTGGAACGAATTGCAAAAATCACTGAAGCTGGAGTCTTATATCTTCCTCACTAACTTTAAGCATCAGCTGTCAGAGCAGATCATTGCACACATCATTGTACCTGCATTGTTCATTGCACCTTTACATAGCCCATCTGTATATAGCCCACCCAACTACCTCATTCCCATATTGTTATTTATTTTTTGCTCCTTTGCACCCCAGTATCTCTACTTGCACATTCATCGTCTGCACATCTATCACTCCAGTGTTTAATTGGTAAATTGTAATTATTTCGCAACTATGGCCTATTTATTGCCTTACCTCCCTAATCTTACTACATTTGCACACACTGTATATAGCCTTTTCTATTGTGTTATTGACTGTACTTTTGTTTATCCCATGTGTAACTCTGTGTTGTTTGTGTCGCACTGCTTTGGCCAGGCAGCAGTTGTAAATGAGAATTTGTTCTTAACTGGCCTACCTGGTTAAATAAAGGTGAATTAAAAAAAAAAAAAAAAAAAATCAATCCCTATCCCAGTCTGCTGTCCCCACATGCTTCTAGCTGGCCACTATTGTTCCTGTTCCCAAGAAAACTAAAGTAACTGAACTAAATGACTATTGCCCGTAGCACTCACTTCTGTCATCATGAAGTGCATTGAGAGACTAGTCAAAGATCATATCACCTCCACCTTACCTGTCACCCTAGACCCACTCCAATTTGCTTACCGCCCCAATAGGTCCGCAGACAATGCAATCGCCATCACACTGCACATTGCCCTATCCCATCTGGATTAGAGGAATACCTATGTAAGAATGCTGTTCATTGACTACAGCTCAGCATTCAACACCATAGTACCCTCCAAACTAATCATTAAGCTTGAGACCCTGGCTCTCGACCCCACCCTGTGCAACTGGGTCCTGGACTTTCTGACGGGCTGCCCCAAGGTGGTGAAGGTAGGAAACAACATCCACCCATGCACGCCTCCAACTCAATCATCAAGTTTGCAGACAACACCACAGTGGTAGGCTTGACTACCAACAACGACGAGACAGCCTACAGAGAGGAGGAGAGGGCCCTCGGAGTGTGGTGTCAGGAAAATAACCTCTCACTCAATGTCAGTAAAACAAATGAGATGATCGTGGACTTCAGGAAACAACAAAAGGAGCAACCCCCTATCCACATCAACGGGACAGCAGGGGAGAAGGTGTGAAATTCTAAGATCCTCGGTGTACAAATCAACGACAAACTGAAATGGTCCACACACACATACAGTGTGGTGAAAAGGCGCAACAGCGCGTCTTCAACCTCAGAAGGCTGAAAAAATGTGGCTTGTCACCAAAAACCCTCACTAACTTTTACAGGTGCACAATGGAGATTATCCTGTCGGGCTGTATCACCACCTGGTACAGCAACTGCACTGCCCACAGCCGCAGGGCTCTCCAGAGGGCGGTGTGGTCTGCACAACGCATCACCGGGGGCAAACTACCTGCCCTCCAGGACACCTACAACACCCTATGTCACAGGAAGGCAAAAAAGATAATCAAGGACAATAACCACCCGAGCCAAAACCTGTTCACCCGCTTCCATCCAGAAGGCAAGGTCAGTACAGGTGCATCAAAGCTGGCACAGAGAGATTGAAAAGCAGCTTCTATCTCAAGGCCATCAGACTGTTAAACAGCCATCACTAGCACAGAGAGGCGGCTCACTACCTACAGACTTGATATCATTGGCCACTTTAATAAATGGAACACTAGTCACTTTAATAATGCCACTTTAAGAATGTTTACATATCTTGCATTACTCATCTCATATGTATATACTGTATACTGTATCCTTCACTACCGATTCTTTGCTATCTATTGCATCTTAGCTGCTCTGTCACTGCTCATCCATATATTTTATTCTTATATATTCTCATCCCATTCCTTTACTAGATTGTGTGGAATTTGTTAGATATTAGATTTTGTTGTGGAATAGTTAGATATTACCTGTTAGATACTGCAGCACTGTCGAATCTAGAAGCATAAGCATTTCGCTACATCAACAATAACATCTGCTAACCATGTGTATGTGACCAATACAATTTGATTTGATTTGATTTGGATAAGAGTGTCTGGTAAATGTATGCTGGCCTGGACCAGAGAGATCAAGAATGGCATCTTATTTTATTTAATAGGTGAGTGCTTGAAGCAATTGTCAGATTAGATATGTTTTTTGCTACTACTATTTTGTAAAGCTTGGCTGTTCATTAATGTGGGATGTGAACAAATGTAATTATTCAAATTACATAGACTTGTGCCAAATAAACATAAAAGATGGGTAATATGCAGAGGAGTTTTACTTCAGGCTTTTCATTGTAATAATGAATTAGCTTAGCTGACACATTCTATGTAGATAAGCATTCAACAGCAAAAATTGGAAATGCTTAGAGTTCCTTGCCTGTAGGACAGGTGACCAGCGAGTACTGGATTGTCCACATATAATAATAGTTTAATGCATGCTTAAATTTGTCAAATTTCACACATGTGAATTGGAAACTCTCCCTGAGTCACACTCAGAGTGTGGGGTCATAGCCAGGGTCTGCCATTGTCACTGGTGACACTGGAGCAATTAGAGTTAAATGGCTTACAGATGATTTTTCACCTTGTCGGCTCAAGGATTCAAACTAGCAACCTTTCAGTTACTGGTCCAATGCTCTAACCGCTGGGCTACTTGCCCGCCCTACACTGACTACACCGTCATTACCAACTAAAGTTTTACATATATTACATATATTTGACATGTACTGTATATTTTGCTTTGTGGACGTAATGGGATTTGGGATTCTCCCACCATCCACTGCGGGCCAGAGCCTTGGCATTTTCAACGTAGATGCAATCTGGCTGCATGGGTATGCACTTAGCACAGGAGGATTCTGCTCTTTGACCGGCTGAATGCTCAGATGTATTAGATGGAGCTGATTACCTGGGAGCTGCATGGGAGAGCAATACAACCAGCTACTGTTTGTGTGACCTTTTATAACAGTGTCAAGTGAAACTGAAAGAGGTCTTGGGGATGCGTCTCCCACACGACCGTGGGCTTGTTGTGTGCGTGCAAACCGCACATGATCCTTGTAGACTTTGATGGTTTGGAGAAAAAGGGCATTGAGTTCATTAAATAAAAAAATACAGATTAAATATATTTAATTTGCACTGTTGGTTTATTGGCTATTGACATTTTCTGTCAGTGGCATATTTATGTGTGTGGAGGCTATAAAAAATTCTCAGGTAATGTTAGCTGTGTCAGAATTCTTGTTTTGTTTGTTATAAAATGTATCTGGGAAATATGCATATACTATTCAAGTATTTAGGCCCCTACATACAGTGTATTTTATGTTAGAGAAACGAGTATGTTTCTTAGTGAGAGGAGAATAAATACTCATTTTGTAGAGCTCCTGTGTGCTGCCTCTGTCTAGTCTTAATTGTTCTTGACGCTCCACTCTTCAAACCCTCTAAACGGCACGCGTTACAATTATTTTGGGAAAAGGCCATACGCAGTAGCCTGCCCAGAAATTATAGAATAAATATTGAGGATACTAATAATTCAGCTCTATGTTCCTGGATGAAATTGAGGTGTAGAAAATGTGGGGGAAGAACAGTAAGCGTGGGGTAAGGGGGTCCTCCTCCGGAATTTTATTTGAATCTTTTTATAATATTTCCTGCAATTCTGCACAGTTTGATATTACATATGATGACTCTCTTGAGGGGTATTTTGAATGGTATATGGAGGGGTATTTTGAAAACACAGTATAAGTGGAAGGAAAAATGGAAGGTCCCCCCAAAAAATGTAATATATTTGTTTAGGGAAACAGATTTTTGGGATGGAAAACAGCTAACTTCCTGCATTTCAACACATTTTCCCATGGGTCAGAGAGAAGAAATTTCAGTTTTATAATGCTATTCTATACATTTTGTCATGAGTCTGAGAGAAATTTTTGCACTTTTAAAGCTAATTTCCTTAAATGTTGCACATTTGACATGGGCAGTGAGAAAAATGTGCTCTTTTAAAGCTCATCTCAGGCTATTCTTCACATTTTGTCATGAGGATGACAGAAAATATTCCCAGATGATATTGTTGACTCCTATACTCATATTTGTGGCAAAATCATGCTGTAAATGGGATAAAAACACTTCAAAAACCCCCCCTCAAACTTATCTCAAACAAACCGTTTTAAAAATGCTTGCTATTAACTCATATAGCATGATCCGATACACGCCCACATCGTTCTGTTGTTGGGGTACGCCCACACAATTCCAACACAAAGTCGCTTTTTAACATAATTAATTTAAAAAAATTGGAAGGAAAACTATTTCACTCATATTGTAATTATTTATAGGTCCTATTTTATAGAAATCTGGAAATACTGGACAGTTACTTTGGGCAAAAACTATAAGTGATCAATGCACCATCATACCAGGTCATTTAATGCTTAAAACACTGAAAAAAAAATTATGAAAAAGATATTTGGATACAGATGTGCCGTTTCTTATCGATCTTTACAACTTCCATCCAAAAACAAATCCTGTGAAATGACATCATCACATACTGGAGGAGTTACTGGTTAGCTACAAGAGGCTAGCTTAGCTAATGAACTAGCTACGTCTATCGCGGCAGAATGACACATCGATGAACCAGCAAAGGCACACCCCACTTTACAAAATAAAGAAGAGGAGTTGGACCAATTTTTTTGTGCACGTTCCTTCTGCAAATCGTAATTTTAGATTATGGTTTGTATTATATAATAGATTCTGTCTAAACTGTACTGTGTCCAAATAAAATAAAATGCAATTCTTGTTCTCTCTGGTCCAGGCCAGCATACATTTACCAGACACTCTTATCCAAATCAAATCAAATTGTATTGGTCACATACACATGGTTAAAACCTATTAGGGAGCGGCAGCAGAGGTGTCGGTTTTGGAGAGTCTGGCGTGCCCAATGTAAAATGCCTGCCACTCAGGCCCAGAAACTAGGATATGCACATAATTAGTACTATTGGATAGGAAACACTCTGAAGTTTCTAAAACTGTGAGTATAACAGAACTGATATAGCAGGCGAAAACCCGAGGATTTTCTGTCCAGAATATTTTTTTTGTGATATTCCCTCACTTTCAATGGAAGCCTATGGGATTTTTAAGTAAAATAGATCCAAGATTGCAGTACCTATGGCAGACAGTGTTTCATGCGTTTATCATGGAACAGAGCCTTATAGAAGAATAATTTGTAAGAGGACCCAGGAAGTCAATATAGTTTTCGATGCGCGAGACCGTGAGCGCTTTCCTCTTTATTTTTGTCTTTTATATCATTTAGGATACTATCCGTGTGGGTGGACCATTTCAGTTTGTCCATGATGTGTACGCCGAGGAACTTAAAAATGTTCCCCCTTCTCCACTACTGTCCCGTCGATGTGGATAGGGGGGTGCTCCCTCTCTTGTTTCCTGAATTCCATGATCATCTCCTTTGTTTTGTTGACATTGAGTGAGAGGTTATTTTCCTGACACCACACTTCGAGGGCCCTCACCTCCTCCCTGTAGGTCGTCTCGTCGTTGTTGGTAATAAACAACGATGGGGGCCCCAGTGTTGAGGATCAGCGGGGTGGAGATGTTGTTTCCTACCCTCACCACCTGGGGCCGGCCCGTCAGGAAGTCCAGGACCCAGTTGCACAGGGCGGGTCGAGATCTAGGGTCTCGAGCTTAATGACGAGCTTGGAGGGAACTATGGTGTTAAATGCTGAGCTGTAGTCGATGAATATCATTCTTACATAGGTATTCCTCTTGTCCAGATGGGTTAGGGCAGTATACAGTGTGATTGCGATTGCGTTGTCTGTGGACCTATTGGGATGGTAAGCAAATTGGAGTGGGTCCAGGGTATCTGGCAGGATGGAGGTGATATGATCCTTGACTAGTCTCTCAAAGCACTTCATGATGACAGAAGTGAGTGCTACAGGGCGATAGTCATTTAGTTCAGTTACCTTAGCTTTCTTGGGAACAGGAACAATAGTGGCCATCTTGAAGCATGTGGGCACAGCAGAGTGAAATAGGGATTGATTGAATATGTCCGTAAACACACCAGCCAGCTGGTCTGCGCATGCTCCGAGGATGCGGCTAGGGATGCCATCTGGGCCCGGCAGCCTTGCGAGGGTTAACACGTTTAAATGTTTTACTCACGTTGGCCACAGTGAAGGAGAGCCCACAGGCTTTGGTAGCGGGCCGTGTCAGTGGCACTGTATTGTCCTCAAAGCGAGCAAAGAAGTTGTTTAGTTTGTCCGGGAGCAAGACGTCGATGTCCGCAACGGGGTTGGTTTTCTTTTTGTAATCAGTGATTGACTGTAGACCCTGCCACATTCGTCTCGTGTTTGAGGCGCTGAATTGCGACTCTACTTTGTCTTTATACTGACGCTTTGGTTGTTTGATTGCCTTGCGGAGGGAATAGCTACACTGTTTGTATTCGGTCAAGTTTCCAGTCGCCTTGCCATGATTAAAAGCGGTGGTTCGGGCTTTCAGTTTTGCTCGAATGCTGCCATCAATCCACAGTTTCTGTTCAGGGAAGGTTGTAATAGTCACAGTGGGTACAACATCACCAATGCACTTGCTAATAAACTCGCTCACAGAGTCAATGTATACGTCAATGTTGTTGTGTGAGGCTACCCGGAACATATTCCAGTCCACGTGATCGAAGCAATCTTGAAGCATGGAATCCGATTGGTCAGACCAGCGTTGGATAGACCTGAGCACGGGCGTTTCCTGTTTTAGTTTCTGTCTATCTGTCTATAGTTTCTGTCAGAGTGACTTACAGGAGCAATTATGGTTCATCAATGTTTTAACTAGTTTTAACACTAGTTAATATAAAAGGTGATATCAACTCATATATTTTGTGGGACACATTTAATAACAGTGAATGCAATACTACAGATTACAGTAGGTTGAGCACATAATAGTATTGTTTGGCTCATATCTGGGGAGTTTTACTGTATGTACCCAAACAAATGTTTTTATTCTTGAGTGTTAAGTTGTGCTTTATTTTAGCTAAACATGCCAGTAGTGCATGAGATGTCTGTGCAAGTGCTTCCACAGGTTCATGCCTTGCTGAGATGTGGTGAAGTCCTCTATTTGGAACCTGAATGGAACAGAATAAATGTTTAAAGTAATCTTTTTAATTGTATTTTTAAATCATCACTGTGTGTCTAATAAATCACTGTGTTTGTGTTTATTTCATGAAAATATCTCCAAATATATTTTTTATCATTAATTTCCCTGAGCCTCCTTTTTCACTAAAAGGGCATTTTCTGAATTTTTACTTTAGATGTTTTACTTATTCCCACTTTAACTTCCCCCTATATTTCTCCTCATTTCATCATGGTATGAGACTTATTAAGTAATGCAGTGAATAATATCCTACATTAAATTTAGTCTGGAATCTTTCAGAGCAGTCTTAAAATGCCTAACAAGGTTTTTTTTCCATTGGATTGCTAGATTATTTTCCACTTTTATAAGTTTCCACTGTACATAATTTTATGGATGTGGAAGGGACAAACCTGAGAAAGAACTTGCTTGGTCACTCCATCACCAGAGCCTTGTACACAGATTGTAGACAAATGCTTGAACAAAAGAGTGAAGTGTATGTAGACTTGCTGAACAATAAGAACACGGAACCAGCAGAGCCACGATCCGTGTGAAAATGTTCACAAAGTTACAGATAGAAATACCACAAAAAGCTGACGTGATTTCTTACTCTACATGTCAGTGTGATGCATGTTTGTTCCACATAGCAATTGTATTTGTCACATGAGCCAATACAATGGGTGTACACTTTACTGTGAAATGCTTGCTTATGAGCCCTACCCAATAATGCAGCGTTTAAAAATAATAATACAAATAAAAATGTAAATAGTGAAACGAGGAATAAAATAAGAGTGAAGCTACAGTGCATTAGGAAAGCATTCAGACCCCTCCCCCTTTTCCACATTTTGTTACGTTACTCTCTTATTCTAAAACTGATTAAATAAAAAAAAATCATAATCAATCTCCAAACAATACTCCATAATGACAGAGCAAAAACAGGTTTTTAGAAATACTTGCTAATTTCTAATAAAAAAAAATAAAAAACTTATTTACATAAGTATTCAGGATCTTTGCTATGAGACTCGAAATGGAGCTCAGGTGCATCCTGTTTCCATTGATCATCCTTGAGATGTTTGTAAAAGTTGATTGGAGTCCTCCTTTGTTAAATCCGATTGATTGGACATGATTTGGAAAGGCACACACCTGCCTGTATAAGGTCCCACAGTGGACAGTGCATGCCAGAGCAAAAACCAAGCCATGAGCTCAAAGAAATTGTCCGTAGATTGTGTGGGGGCACAGATCTTGGGAAAAGTACCAAAACATTTATGTAGCATTGAAGGTCCCCAAGAACACAGTGGCCTCCATCATTCTTAAATGTAAGAAGTTTGGAACCACCAAGACTCTTCCTGGAGCTGGCCACCCGGCCAAACTGAGCAATCGGGGGAGAAGGGCCTTGGTCAGGGACCCGATGGTCACTCTGACAGAGCTCCAGAGTTCCTTTGTGGAGATGGGAGAACCTTCTAGAAAGACAACCATCTCTAAAACACACCACTGATCAGGCCTTTCATCTTAGAGTGGCCAGACGGAGGTTTGCCAAAAGGCACCTAAAGGACTCTCAGACCATGAGCAACAAGATTCTCTGGTCTGATGTTATGCATTCATAAAAACCTATTTTTGCTTCGTCATTATGGGGAGATTGATGAGGAAAAATACCTATTTCATCAATTTTAGGATAAGGCTGTAATGTAACAAAATGTGGAAAAAGTCAAGGGGTCTAAATTTGAATGCACCATACAGCTTATGCCTAATTAGCCAACCATTTGGATCAGTTAAGGATCTATTCTCAACATTTTATATGGTCAAGAAAGGTACAATAACAGGCTACTCATGTGGTGTATTTTGATCACACCGTCGTGCGCTCTCTCTCCTTTCAAGCTCCCAGACGGGTGTATTAATTACAGAAACCGTTTACTGTTTATAACCGAAGCAAAACGACAGTTTCTATTGGACCAATTCAGGTAGGTCCCTGCCCGTTTCATTCCGTTTGCTTCCGTTTCAGAATCATTTTGCATCAGAATCGGAGTATACCTCTTACACTCAATAACTGGTTGTGTCGCCTTTAGCTGCAATGACCCCAACCAATGCTTCCTGTAGTTGTTGATCAGTCTCTCACGTCGCTGTAGAGGACTTTTTGTCCACTCTTCCATGCAGAACTGCTGAAACTCAAACTCAAACTCAAACTGCTTGACTAGGCATTCCAAAACTTCAAATGTGTTACTTTTTAGCCATTTTCATGTTGACTTGGTTGTGTTTTGGATCATTGTCTTGCTGCATGACCTAGCTGCGCTTCAGCTTCAACTCACAGACTGATGGCTTGGCGTTCTCCTGTAGAATTCTCTGATACAGAGCAGAATTTATGGTTCCTTCTATTAAGGCAAGTTGTCCAGGTCCTGAGGCAGAAAAGCATCCCCAAACCATTACACTACCACCACCATGCTTGACTGTTTGTATGAGGTTCTTACTGTGGAACGCAGTGTTTGGTTTTCGCCAGGCATAATGGGACCCATATTGTCCAAAAATTAATACTTTTGACTCATCTGTCCATAGAACATTCTTCCAAGGGTCTTGATGATCTTCCAGGTGATTTTTGGCAATCTTGAGTCAACTTTTTGGATGACATGGGTCCAACATTTACAGAATTGAGCATGAATGTCTCAGATGAGGAGTGAATGGTTGTTCCACGTCTCTCAGGAAAAATGTGTTTGTCCGAATCTTGAGCCTACCTGCAGTAGGCTCTACCTGTGAGGTTATTGAGAGGCCATACGCCAGCATCAAGCAGACCCAACTGCTCCTATGCCCTGTGTGTGGGGTGTATGAGAGGGGGGCCAGGACGGCCAGCAGCCTGTCAGTGGGGAGCATCGAGCCTGTCATCGACCCACTGGAGACTCAGTGTGAGTACATTGATCCCTTGCTTTAGAGCTAGCTGTTGTCAAATACTGCATTGCAAACATTTTGAGAAAATCACCAAGACATATAGAGAGTCTGTGTAATCAGTTTGTGCTTAACCATACATTCAGCTACTACTGTGCAGTACCATACAGTCTATACTGCTACACATTGCAGTAACATTAGGTGATTAAATGATGTTCATCTTACTGCATTGCAGTAACTTGAACATACAGCACATCAAAAGTAATAATTCAATACACATTGATGCTGTGCAATACATGGAAAGTGGTAAATTAACTCGTATTCTCACTGAGAGGGTTTGCTGTTTGTTTGATTATCTGTAGCTATGTGGTTGAGTCTGGGAATTACTCCTGGGCTAGGGCCAGCTCTTCATAGAGCCAGTTCTAGTAGACTTGAACTGTTTCTACTTTCTACTCTTTATGGGCATAACCAACAAAAGTAAAATCTTCACAACATATGACATTTATATCAATACATTGCAGTAAATTGGGAAAAGAAGAGCGTCAACCAATTGACGTTTATGTTAATACACTGCAGTAAGTGTGCAATGAGTGTCAACCATCCTTCACCCCCCTCCACCATCTCCCCCTATCTCATTCTCCTTCCCTCCCTCCCTCACTCTGTTCTATTTCTCTCTTATCGCTCCCTCTTTCTCTCTCAACCTCCTCTTTTATCCCCCCTTCACTTCCATTATCCCGTCTCTCTACCACTCCTTCAATTTCCCCCTTCTCATGCTCTCCCTTCGCCCCCATTCCCTCCTTCCCATCTCTCTCCCTCTCTCTCTTTCCCCCACCTCCACCTCTCTCTCCTCTCTCCCACCACCACAGACGACTGGATATTGATGCATAGAAGTAAATGCATTGCATTCAATGTAAAAATATATGCGTGAATGATATTAACGTATAGGTTTATGTCAATAGATTTGACTAATACATCAATACATTGCATTCACGGCAAAAAAGTTGGTGATAAAGCTGCAATAGGTAAATTGGTGAAAGACCAGTGCGGATGGACAGACAGACACGGAAATCTGTGACAGTTTTCTGGTTTCCTTTGAAAACAAATTGGAGGCTATCGACCAACAGCTGCATCTGTCTCGCCAATCACCTCCCCAGGACTGCCTTGACTCACCACCTGAGAACAGACTTAATGTCTTCTCCCTTGTCAATTAAATCCCCATAACTGAACTCTTTTTCTAACTCCATGACCACAACCTGCTGCTCCCTTTACCCCATGCCCACTGCCTTAATTAAGGCATGCCTTCCTGTTCTCTGCCCCCTGGTGGTCAATATTGTAAATGCATCCCTCACATCTGGCATTGTTCCTACTCCTTTGAAAACAGCGACTATGACTCCCATACTGAAGAAACAGGGCCTGGACCCTGAGCTCCTCACCAACTACAGGCCTATCTCAAATTTCCCCTTCCTCACCAAAGTGCTTGAATGGGTGGTAGTGTGGTGGAAATGTAATAGTAATTACATAGTACAGTCGTGGCCAAATGTTTTGAGAATGACACAAATATACATTTTCACAAAGTCTGCTGCCTCAGTTTGTATGATGGCAATTTGCATATACTCCAGAATGTCATGAAAAGTGATCAGATGAATTGCAATTAATTGAAAAGTCCCTCTTTGCCATGCAAATGAACTGAATCCCCAAAAAACATTTCCACTGCATTTCAGCCCTGCCACAAAAGGACCAGCTGACATCATGTCAGTGATTCTCTCGTTAACACAGGTGTGAGTGTTGGCTGGAGATAACCCTGTCATGCTGATTGAGTTCGAATAACAGACTGGAAGCTTCAAAAGGAGGGTGGTGCTTAGAATCATTGTTCTTCCTCTGTCAGCCATGGTTACCTGCAAGGAAACATGTGCCGACATCATTGCTTTGCACAAAAAGGGCTTTACAGGCAAGGATATTGCTGCCAGTAAGATTGCACCTAAATCAACCATTTATTGGATCATCAAGAACTTTAAGGAGAGCGGTTCAATTGTTGTGAAGAAGGCTTCAGGGCGCCCAAGAAAGTCCAGCAAGCGCCAGGACCGTCTCCTAAAGTTGATTCAGCTGCGGGATCGGCGCACCACCAGTACAGAGCTTGCTCAGGAATGGCAGCAGGCAGGTGTGAGTGTATCTGCACGCACAGAAGACTTTTGGAGGATGGCCTGGTGTCAAGAAGGGCAGCAAAGAAGCCACTTCTCTCCAGGAAAAACATCAGGGACAGACTGATATTCTGCAAAAGGTACAGGGATTGGACTGCTGCCACAAATTCTGGCAAACTCCAAGCATTGATTATGCAAGAATGGGCTGCCATCAGTCAGGATGTGGCCCAGAAGTTAATTGACAACAACACATGGCCTCTCATGAACTTTTTGAACCATTTCAGTCGGGTTTCCGGGCTATGCATGGCACTGAAATTGCTTTGGTAAAGGTAGTGAATGACCTCTGAACATCTCCATCCTCATCCTTCTGGACATGTCTGCAGCATTTGACACTGTCTATCAACAGATTTTAACTGCAAACACAGATGTTGCGCACACACACACACATACACACACATAGGTTGCACACATACTAATGTCATACACCATGGCATAAGGACAGTCTTCTAAAGGCCTACCAACCAATAAAAAGTCATGTCTAACAGCATTTAGTCCATTTCCACTCAAATGACCACCAGAGCAACAACACAAGCTATTTAATCTGTGAGAAAATGCACACATACCTGCTACCCGTTGGCCTTTCAGCACCATGGACAGGACCATGGACAACTATAGGCATCAAACATAGCACAAATTAGGCTAATAAATAAACGTGCTTACCTTTAAGAATTATTTTGTTCTTGATTTCCTAGCTGAGAAGTCCTTGATTACGTTGGTAAAATCCAATCCACGAGGATGTCGCTTTCAAGGGACATCAGCGTTAAGTGATTATCTTTCCTGATGCATTGTTGTTCTCAGTTTATTTTTCACCAAAGAAATCTTTGAAATGCTTTGCGTTGTTCACATGTCAACATTTGGAAATATTTCCTTTGCCTTAAAAGTTGTAGTAGTGCCGTAGCAGATGTTACCTTCCTCGTTGCGGATACATTTTAGTTTTTTACAATTGCCTGGCTACAGCCCTGGTTTTCCCATGCATTAAATTGCCCCTGCTTCTTGGAGTCTTCGGAACACCATTTGCCTGGTTCCACTCCTATCTATCTGATTTGTCTCCCTTGGCAACTGTAGGTCTGCCCAAGCCCGTGTATCACAAGGTGTCCCACAAGGCTCAGTGTTAGATTCATTAATGTTTAGTATTTACATGCTACCTCTTGGGCAGATCCTCCGTCACTTTGGACTCCGATTTCACTGTTATGCATGTCACACACAAATCTACATCCACACAAACCCAACTCCACCCCGCCACCCTCCTATTTTGTTGTTGACTGTCTCTGTGAAGTTAACTTTGATGAGCAACAACTTTTTTAAACTAAATGACATTAAAACAGAGATCATGCTCATGGGCCCCAACTCCCTAAGGTAGAAACTGGGTAAACATTTGACCCAACTCTGTCATTTGAACCCAATATCCGGAACATCACCAAGTCAGCCTTAATCCAACTCAAAAAGGCATAATCCACCACATTTCACCTCTCTCACTGACCCCACTGCTGAAACTCTCATTCACATCTTTGTTTTATCACATCTAGACTACTGTAACGCCATTCTATAGGGTACATGTGTCAAACTCATTTCACATAGGGCCGAGGGTCGGGTTTTCCCTCCACCATTCATTGATATATTAAGGTCACTAATTAGTAAGGAACTCCCCTCACCTGGTTGTCTAGGGCTTAATTGAAAAAAAAATAATCTGCAGACACTCAGCCCTCTATGGAATGAGTTTGACACACCTGCTCTACGGACTCTCCGCCAAAACCCTGGATAGACTACAACATATTCAAATTCAGCTGCACGAGTCCTCACACACACCAGACTGTGGGACCACATCACCTCCACCCTCATCAAACTCCAATACAGGATCATCTTCAAATTGCTCATAATCACCAACAAAGCACTCAATGGACTGGCGCCCATATACCTTACTGACATCTTGCATCCCTACACTCCCACCTGTTCACTGCGTTCATTTGACACTGGACTCCTCATCCTCCCTGGCACCAGGCTGCGCTCCATGGGAGACCATGCTTTTATCAGTTCCAGTTCCAGCTCTGTCCCTCATACCTAACCTTAACCTGACAGGCAAGTTAGTAGGCAGGCAAACAGGCACAGACAGATTATAACCTCAACCCTAAACCCTCTAACCCTAGCTTCGGCTCCACATCTTGGCTCAACCCTAAATATAACCATAGAGTTAGGGTTAAGGTTTGAGTTAGAGTTGAGCCGAGATGTTGACAAGAAGTTAGAGTAATGGTTCGGGTTGAGCCAAGATGTGGAGATGAAGCAAGAGTTAGGGTTAGGGTTGAGGCTAGCGTTGACCCTATTGACATAAGCGCTTATCTGTGACACTCATTTTTTCCTATTGAATGCAATGTATTAATATAAACATTAACCTTGTGACAGTCATCTTTTACTATTTACTACAATGTATTGACATAAACATCAAACCTGTGACACTCATTGTTTACCATTTACTTTAATGTATTGACATAAACATCAATTGGTTGATGCTTTTCTTTTCCCATTGACTGCAATGTATTGACATACACTGAGTGTACAAAACATTAGGAATACCATCCTAATATTGAGTTGCACCTCATTTTGCCCTCAGAACAGCTTCAATTCGTCGGAGCATGGACTCTACTAGGTGTCGAAAGCCTTCCACAGGGATGCTGGTAGACCATTCTGGTGTGTGGTAGACCATTCTTGATACACATGGGAAACTGTTGAGCGTGAAAAACCAGCAGCGTAGGAGTTCTTGAAACACTCAAATCAATGCACATGCCACCTACTACCATATCCTGTTCAAAGGCACTTAAATATTTGGTCTTGCCCATTCTACCACTGAATTGCACACATACACAATCCATGTCTGAAGGTTTGAAAATCCTTATTTAACCTGTCTCCTCCCCTTCATCTACACTGATTTGACAAGTACATTCAATAAAGGATCATAGCTTTCACCTGGATTCACCTGGTCAATCTGTCATTGAAAGAGCAGGTGTTCCTAATGTTTTGTACAACCAGTGTATGTTGTGTTCTGTTTATCTTGTGTAGTCTGAGGTTATTGGCAGTGTAAAACATAATGACCTTCTCAAAAGTCATTGAATTGTCTTTGTTGCTGCCAACAGTCTGGCCTGTAAAGGGCTGGATCATCTTGAGGAGAAGTATCCCCCTGAAAAGGCAAGGACACTCTTCTCTGAGTCAATTTAAAATGCTTGTTATACAACACGACTTCTGCCCCCAAAACCTGCCATTTTCCCTCTGTTTCCCACAGCTGGCATCTGGCATTGTGGAGGCAGTTACCTCTACAATGCAGATGGCTAAGAAGGGCATTCCCAGCCCCTTCGCTGGCACCTCAGACGGTGATCAGCATGGCATTCAATGGGCTCCAGCTGACGGCTTTAGCGATGTCCTGAGCAGCAAGCCTGTCTGCTTGGCAGGAGAGGGAGCAAACACTTCACTGACCTTGGCTGAGAGTCTGGTTAACTATGTTCTGCCTGAATCCTCTGATGAGAATTGTATACTTTGTTGAGTCATTTAGATAATCTGGTGGCTGGTATAGAGATGGCCATACCAAAACAAATGTAATGTTTTTTTTATTGAGATATAAACATAGAATGGGAATATGACAGCTGAACATTTACAGTAAATGTGGTACTTGGTAATAACCATCAGCTAACTCAGCTCTTCCTTGTACTCTATGCAAATTATCTGATATACTGTCTAATTATGCAAACTCTGAATTACTGATTTTGGGAGATTTTAACCTGGATTGGCTCTCACCAGTATCCGATAAATTAAAAGACATTTGTACTGAACTAAATCTAACTCAGCTGATAACTAAACCAACCCGTCCCAACTTTAAGAACCCAGTGAAATCTACTCTACTAGACATTATTCTAACAAATACCCCCCATAAATACACAGCCAGTGGGGTTTTTGCAAATGATATCAGTGACCACTGCCCTATTGCTTGTATTAGAGATACCAGGCTGAAACACTCTGATCCCTGTATAATCTCTAAGAGAAATTATAAACATTTCTCACAGCAAGCTTTTATCCTTGACTTATATCACTCTGAGTTTTTATCCACTTGCTGCGTTCTGGACCCGGTTTTAGCCCTTGCTTTTTTCTCTTCTATTGTTACCTCTATGTCTGATAAACATGCCCCGCTTAAGAATCACAGAGTAAGAAACCGAACCAGTTCTTGGTTCTCTCCTGAATTGTCAGGTCTTTTCCTGCAAAAGAATCGGGCCTGGGCCTTGGCGAGGAAAACAGGTTCTCCAGCTGATTGGCTATTTTTTTAGGCAATTGAGAAATAAATGTACTGCAGCTGTCAAAAAGGCAAAATCTAATTACTTCCTTAATGCTATGACAGATTCTGCAGGAGATCCTGCAAAATTCTGGAAAACCGTTAATTCACTGGAACGGGGAAATTCTGCTGTTTCTCTTCCTAAGCAAATTATCTCAGACTCCTGTATTCTAAGTGGTAAAAATGATATTTGTGATGCTTTTAATAAGCATTTCATCTCTGCTGTTTTTATTTGAAAGGACAAGTGGCCATTGTGGTACTGGCCAGTTAGTTGATTTTTCGTCTTGCTTTTCAACCGTTACTCTGAAAAATGGTAACCCTGTTTTTAGTTTCCAGAAAATAACTGAAGCAGAGGTTCTAGCTGCCCTGTGTGCCATTGATACTAAGAAATCTTTAGGCGCGGACAATTTAGACCCGTACTTACTTAAGTGTGCTGCACCTATCATTGCTGGTTCAGTGACACACATTTTTAATCTAACATTAAGCACAGGAAATATCCCTAAGGTGTGGAAAGCAGCTTTTGTTCTGCCATTACATAAGGGAGGTGACGGTAGTGATTTGGATAACTATCGACCCATCTCTAGGCTCCCTTGTCTGGCAAAGATCCTAGAATCTTTAGTTAACAAACAGTTACAATCTTTTCTTTCTGCTAACAGTGTTCTTAGCACCAATCAACCTGGTTTTAGATCTAAACACAGTACCACATCGGCCACTACGCTTGTTGTAAATGATATTGCAAATGCCTTAGATGATAGAAAGCATTGTGCTGCGTTGTTTGTGGATTTGTCAAAAGCCTTTGACACTGTAGACCATGCTATCCTTTTGAGTAAGCTGTCATCTATAAGACTGGGCACTGATGCCTGCCGATGGTTTTATGACTATCTTAAAGATAGAACTCAGGCCGTCATGGTCGACGGGGTCAAGTCTGACCCCTTACAGTTACTTAAAGGGGTCACTCAGGGTTCAATAATTGGCCCACTATTGTTCTCACTTTATATAAACAACATTGGTGATGATGTCAGATATTGTAATTTCCATTTATATGCAGATGACACAGTGATGTACTCTATTGCTCCAACAGCGGACCAAGCTTTAATGCAGTTAGAGTCTGATTTTAGGATATTACAGGAGTCTCTTTTACAGCTTAAACTTGTTTTAAATGCTAAGAAAACAAATGTCATGTTTTTTTCTAGGTCTAAACTCTCAGTTAGAAACACTTTTGTAATCACTAGCTTGGATGGTACTCAAATCAAACAGGTCTCTGTATATAAATATTTAGGGGTATGGTTAGATGATAGGCTCTCTTTTAAAAATCATATTACTGAATTGGGAAAAAAGCTCAAATTCAAGATAGGGTTCCTTTACAGAAACAGGGCTTGTCTGTCCTCCGTAAATAGAAAAACAAATTGTGCAGGCTACTTTTATGTCCGTTTTAGATTATGGTGATATTATTTATATGCATGCATCGGCAAACACATTAAAACCACTGGATGCTATTTACCATTGTGCACTCAGGTTTATCACAGGTGATAGTTACAAAACTCATCACTGTATCCTATATCAACATGTGGGTTGGGCCTCTCTATCGGTGAGGCGAGAGCAACATGTTCTTTTGTTTATTTATAAAGCACTTCTTTTAAAACTACCTCCATATATATCATCATTAATTTCAACTAGATATACTAATTTTATGACCAGATCACAGATGTGGATTACATTAGAGACTCCTGCGGTCTCCACAGAGTTGGGAAGGACTGCCTTCAGTTCCTTTGCACCTTATTTATGGAACAAACTGCAGATCCAACTTAAGTTAGACACTCTGGTGTCCCTTGCCCATTTCAAAAATGTTATGGAGGATCAATATGATGTTGTCTGTGATTGTTTCTGTTGAACTGTGTCGTTGTTTTGTATGTTTTGAAATGTTATTGTCTGTATGCCTAGAACTGTACATGTCAACATGTTTACACAGGGCACAGCCGTAAAAGAGATCCAGGTCTCAGTCTGTTTTCCCTGTTAAAATAAAGATAAAAAAATAGAAAAACAGTACAAGGCGATAGTATACTGAAGCTATTTCCACTTTCACCACCAGATGGCATCGTACATTTGAGAAATAGAACAGTGGTTGCTAGATCTGTGTTTCCAAACTCACCTTGAGTTCCCCTGGACAAGCACACCTGATTCAACTTGTCAACTAATCATCAGGCCCTGAATTAGTTGAATCAGGTGAGTTTGGAACCTAATGGATCCTATAGGATTCTCACAATCCTATAATATTTTGTGTCACTTGTATCAGAATCCTATTGTACTAGTTTTTTTCCTATTGAAAATCAAAAGTAATCATATTGGATCCTAAATCTGTTAGGATTTTCTTTTGGATTCTAACACGATTTTTTTATTCGAACCCTATAAGAGTTCTTGACTAGGAACCATAAATAACACATCCCATACCCATACCTAAAAAAACGATTATTTGCTTTTATACTGTGTGAGGGGGCACAATGTGTAGGCAATTCTGTCCACTCTGCAATTGTCATTATTAAGTCAATGATCACCATTTACTATATAACTGATATTAACAATTCCACTGTGGCCCTGTCTGGCCAGACAAGCCACTCTGGTGTTCTCCAGACTGATCCTCATCTGGCTACGTTTACACAGGCAGCTCAATTCAGATCTTTTGCCAATTATTTGCATATCTGATACCTATCTGATCTTTTCCCTAATGCGTTAACAGCAAAAAACACATGGAATCAGATTTTTGGACTTCCGATTTATACCCCCTCCATATGTGGATCTGAATACTGATACAAACCCAGTCCTCCATATGTAACCTCATTCTGGACACTCAGATCAGATTTTTTTGTTGCTCTGAAGTGTTTTAATTTTTTTTGCACATGACCTGTCATTAACAAAACAGGTAGTCTAATGGTTAAGAGGGTTAGGCTGAATCCTTAAGCAGACTAGGTGAAAAATCTGTCTGTGCCCTTGAGCAAGGCACCTAACCCTAATAGCTACTGTAAGTTGCTCTGTATAAATGGCTAAAATGTAAATGTAACAACAACCACCCCAAAATTAAAAGGAACAGTGACAGAAAATTAGCATTTCATTTGTGTGCTACTTCAGAGATTACTGGTAAATGCCAGTAATTTGGCAAAAGACCAGAAATGGGCTGCCTGTGTAAAACATGTTGCAATGTTGGATGAGTTGATGATGTACCTAAGACTGTGTTTTCACAGGCTTCCAAATGCTGATCTTTTATCAAATTATTTTCTAAATAACTGATTTAATTGGTCTAAAGATCAGAATTGGTCTGGTTATGTAAAAGAAGACATTGAGACTTGGGGACTCTAGACTAGTTTATTCTCCTAGTCCTAGTCCTAGCCCTAGCCCACATCCTGAGGTGCCCTATTTGTGTGGAGCAGCAACAGTTGAGAGGCAGCAGTAGATCAGGTGCAAAAATAGGTGGCATTTATTTTACAGTGCAGTTGGTGGAGAGGACTGGACTGTTTTTACAAAAATGTACAGGTGGCAAAAATGACTTGATAACAAAGACAAAAGGTCTATAAATACAACTTTACACAGTGTACAAAAAATTAGGGGCAGCAACCTCTTTCCATGACAGACTGACCAGGTGAATCTAGGTGAAAACTGTAATCCCTTATTGATGTCACTTGTTAAATCCACTTCAATCAGTGTAGATGAAAGGGAGAAGACAGGTTAAATAACAATTTTTAAGACTTGAGACTGCTGAGACATGGATTTTGTACGTGCCATTCAGAGGGTGAATGTGCAAAACAAAACATTTAAGTGCCTTTGAACAGGATATGGTAGTAGGTGCCAGGCGCACCGATTTGTGTCAAGAACTGCAACGCTGCTTGGTTTCCGTGTGTATCAAGAATATTGTTATTCTTAAATTATTTTAAATGTAACCTTCATTTACCTAGGCAAGTCAGTTTAGAACAAATTATTATTTATTATTCACAACGCTGGGCCAATTGTGCACTGCCCAATGGGACTCCCCATCATGTCTGGTTGTGATACAGCTTGGATGGTCCACCACCCAAAGGACATCCAGCCAACTTGATACAACTGTGGGAAGCATTGGAGTCAACATGGGCCAGCACCCTGTGGAATGCATGACACTTTCTAGAGTCCATGCCCCGATGAATTGAGATTAGTATCCCTCGCCCTGGACCCATCTTCCTCTACTACTCTCTCCACTCCCTCAGCATTCAACATCTTCTGTACTACTCTGATCCTTTTAACCTCAACCTGCCTTTCTCTCACCAGACACCTCTGAACTCCACAACTTTTTCCACCAATACTACGCATTCTTTTGTCTCATACCCTCCTGCACACTTCTCACATCTAGGAATCTCTCTCCTACACGCTTCTGCAACATGACCATAAGCTTGGCACCTTAAAGATAGTATTGCGTTTGGGACAAAAGCTCTCACGGGATAATTGATACATCCTAATTTGACTTTGTCAGGTAAAGAATCTGCATCAAAACTCAGCAGGACAGACAGAGTCTTCTCTGTTTCATCACACTCTCTCTCCACCAGATTTGTGTCGCACAAAACGACGGTTGTCACAGACACCGGGATTGTTCAATTTCAGTTGATCCTCTTCAACACAACGCCACCCCAGTTATCTTTCCTTTCAACTGCACCCTGCTCTGGAGAGCAAAGCAATTAACAGTGGGTTAATCAACAGTTAACCCACTCCACCTGGATGGAAGAAACGCATAAAACTCAACAGTCCCCAACCTTTTCTCCACCCAACCTGACACAACATATGGATTGATCCATTCTCTCCAAAAATCTCACTCCCACTGGGCCAGAATAATTTTTGTCATCATCGAGACGAGGCTCGAACTCGTCGGTCACCACCGCACCGCAGGTCATTTATCCTCACTCAATTTCTGAACTACTGGAGTATGTTTTCTATTTTTCTACTTGATGCCTATCTTCCTCACCACACCGCTTCCCTCTACAAGTTCTTTCTGCTCCTTAATCCATGTAGTAGCAAATGGTTCTTGTATCTTGAATTTGCCGCTATGTTGCGTTGACTGAAAAAGCCTCATGGAGCACTCTCCACACTTGCCCTCGAGACGAGGACTTGAGGAGCACGGGCATCCTAAGGACCTACCCTCACCTGGCTTAAACCATTCACATCTTTTAAATGAATTCGCAAAAGAACTGATATCACCCTTCGTATGGCCAATACTCTACACGTTACTAAAAACAAAGACATAATATGCCTAAACATTTGAGTTTACAATAAACATTTAAAACAACCTTACCTGGGACGTATTCATTACGGAATAGTTTACCGTTTATGAACCAAATGAAAGCAAACAGAAATTTGAATCTAGTCAACTGGGTGGGACTTCCAACTTCATTGGACGATCCCTCCTGGTGACCATTGGAGTCATGTCCAACACGGATCAGCCAATTGTGAAGAAGAAAATTGATTACTTCAAAACGGAAATAGCCTCAATGGCGCTTCCCATTCTGTCACAGACTCTATGACACAGATACAAAGACGAGTCCTTTATCTATGTTCCCATCCTGTTTCTTCTCCTGATATCCACCCTCATGTGTGTATTAGCAGAAGTGTGTCTCTGGGAATAATTCCCTGTAGCAAACAGGGATAAATGTTTTCCCTTCCCAGACATCTATAATGGTGCATTCCCTTTAGATAATCTCTTTACAGTTTGTCTTGTCAAAAACTATTTCAACTTGAGCCCCTTCAATAGCGTCATACAGCATGAACTGCATTGGGCTTGGCCAGGTAGGGTAATGGTTCCCCCGGTATCCAAGTAAATTTAGCATGTAATTATTATTTTGGCCTGATTTCAGATTTCTCAGTCATTGTTTATTATCTTTATCTCTGGCTAGTGATTGATCTATATATTTTAGTGAGAAGAACAGAAAGTAACAGCAAAGTACTGTAGTGTATATCTCAAGATTACCTTCTCAGGAACTCAAGACCATAGGAGAGTAAAATGAGTAATGAACTGTACCCTCGTCTGTCAGCATTAAGTAAAAGGAATGCAGTATTTATGTAAGAACTATAAAGTTTAGATTCTTGAAGTTGTTGCATAAGCTTGTTTGTTTTTTCTTAGTAAGTGTCCATCCTATTTGTCCTTCATCAGAAGTGGTCAGTTAATGATATGTGATGCTTTGAGTTTGAGGTTGTTGAGTGAGAATCTGAGACAGACAGTCATGTGCCACATTTTGTGTCTGTTTGTCAAGCCGTTGAGATCGCTTTATCTGTCCTCCAGAGTTGGATTCTTCGCGGGAACAGGAGTCTGATGTCAGTGCTCCTGGCCCTCAGCCCAGCTACAGAAGGCTTCGGACCCTGGCCAGCGCAGTATGTCAACGTGCCTATGATCAGACAGCAGCAACGCACCAAGAGTCAAGGTCAGGACCTGGTCACACACATCCCTGGTTGTCTCCACTGGTAAGAGCCAGCTGTCAGTTTAGTCTCGGACCCAGCCACTGTAAATAATTGTGGAGGAATTAAATTAAACATTTCATATTTTCACTGATTGGCTCTAGATACAATAGAATTGGTCAACCAAAAGAACATATTTTCTTCCCAATTAGGTACTACACAGTCAGTCTAATTGAGGTAAAATTTGTGAATTTTGACCTCTGTTAGCCCATAGTAGTTGTTGCAGAAATGTATCCCTATTAGTTACAGCCAGCATATAATTTATGTATTTATGGAAATACTGACACAATGATGTGTGGTCATTTATGAAATTAGGTATAATTATTCTGGTTATTAATAGAGTAATTGCATACTCTTTAGAATGGGTAATTCAACACACATTCTAAAGCCTTAAATCATTCCACATCCCTCTCTGGGAATCACGTCAATTAGTTCTCAATAACATCAGGGGTTACTGGAGTAAGGCAGTTGTAATTCCCAATAGAAATTGAGTGTTGAAGAGAGACAAGGAGATACAGACAGCGAGAGCTATGTGCACAGCTTTAGCAATTAGACTAACAGGGACTGGTCTTTTTGCAGCCCTATGCTTAAATGCCTGAAATGTACATGACACAATAGCTCAATATACAGCAAATACAGTTGAATTGAAGTGAAATTACTTGAATCATTGAGATTATCAGTTAACACGTTGAGTGTTGATATCTCCTGATACTGTAGATCTTGGTTGTAGGGTGATTCCAGGTAGGCGGGAGCAGAAAATATTTTCGGTATCTCAGATTGTTTGGCAATTCTCACAAATTAACTTTATTGGGAGGAAGGATGTTTGAAGTCATTTTTACATTTGTATCACAAACCATTTCTAACAAAGATCCTGATGAAAGTGGCCATTTTAGGCCCTTTTTAGACTAATACATTCTTCCTGTAAGACCATATGATCTGTGAACCGTACATAATAAAGACAACATCTTGGTGTCATTATACACCTTTATAGTGTGCTCTAACATATGGTGTATGTCTTCATTCTGAAATAAAAATGTCACATTCATTTATTCAACATTTAGCATATTAATATCTCAAAACTACCCTTTTTAGATTTTGTTCATTTCAAGACATAATGTTTGGAACTCTACAAGTACATACAATTCTGAAGGTTTGATGTAATTTATGCATACCACCAACAAACACTGTGAATGGGGAAATGGATTGAAGGGGAACTCCCTCTTCTGGTGACTTTCTGAATGTGCAATCCTAAAGGAGGGTTGTGATTGGTTAATGACCTAGAATGTCAATTTCTATCTTTAAAATTGGTTATATCATTAAAAGTACCAGAGAGACCACTCTGGTAATTTGACGTGTTTTGAAGAGTATATTGCTACAAACAATATGTAAAAAAATAAGCAAAGTCAAAAAGGGTGGTTTTGAGATATTAATGTTTTTTATGTTCAATAAATGAATTTGAATATGTGTATTTCAGAATCTAGACATACTCCATATTTGAGAGAACACTATAAGGAGTATAATGACACCAAGATGTTGTCTGTATTGTCTAAAAAGGGCCTAAAATTGCCAATTTCATCATGATTTTCTAAAAAATGGTTTGTGATACAAATGTAAAAACATGCTTCCTACAAATTAAGTTTCTATGTTAGAATTGCCAGAACAATCTGAGATAAAAAATATTTTCAGCTTGGGTGGAATAGCCCTGTAGTGACTATACTCCTCTTGCTTGCCTCCCTGCTGTAGAAGTGTTACCTTTTTACACAGAGAGGAATTCAATGTAGCAGATGGGCCTAATATTTAGATTTATTTATAGCAGTTGTTTTAGTGATTTTAGCTTGAACCATAGATGTGTTTAAGAATGGATGTACAGCGGGCGGTGATGGTCCGAGACGATACAACTTAATGTCCTTGAGTCTGAGGTCTGCCACTAAATGCAAAGCCTAGCACTTATGGAAGGATATTCTCACCGTTGTGGCTTTGATAAGGCTTACAGTAGCTCTAGATACTACTGTAACTATTATAGACAATGGAGTAAAATGGTGTTGAAGGCAAATCATTTTCTTGACCCCTCTTACATAACGATAGAGAAAAAAATGGCTTGTCACTGAGTAGCATTTGATAACTGTATCTAAAATGTGTTTCTTGCAAATATGTTGATATGGATGAGAAAAACTTGCTTTCATAATGTACTGTAAAGTGCACATATTCCCTGACAGAATAGCTATGCCATGAAGAACTGTCCTTTCAAACTTCAGTGATGGGACTAATCAGTTGGGAAGAGGAGCAGAGAGACAAAGATACCAAAAAAACAGAAGTAGAGTTTTAGAAGGTTACAGTATAACCCCTTACATCCTACCAGCCTTAGAGCAGGTCTCCAACATAATGCACATCTCCAGATCGGTTATCTTTTTTAATAGTCACTCGGGTCATTTAATCATTGCCATTAAAGTATGTTTTACTGCTCAAAGCCTTGTAAACAGTCTGCTGGGCTTTAGTATTTCTAGATCGATGTGGTCATGTCTGCCCCACTCAGGGATGCCTGAGTGTAGGTATTCTTAGAAAATGTAATCAAAGACATTCTTGACATTCAGCTTGCATTCCCTGTGACTCCCCCTACTGAATTATAATTTAGGGAGTGGATATTGGACAAAGAAATCTGAAGTGCTGTTACACAACATATAGGCTCTGGCTGACAGCCATGACTGAAAATACTAATTTTATGTACATGTTGTAGTACTGTATGTTGTACTGTTTATGTTGATTACCTGCTCTGAAAAACCTGCCTGAGATGTACTACAAAGCAGGATCAATGAGTTAGCCAGCTAACTTTGATAACCAGAAATAACTATAGATTTTTTTTGGTTCATTAAGAAACCTAAACTATCTGTTTCTGATTGTTGAGTCAATTTGACTATCCACTTTTCAAGCTTAGATTTTTTTTTTTTATTAAAAGTTATTACAGAATATTTTGGCAAGTTAGCTGGCTAAATCATTGATCTTGCTTTGTTGTATGCCACTCAGGTTATCACAGTAGAATGAGCCACACCATGTGAGTAGGTAGAGTTGTATGATAAAGAATGGTTCAGAGACAATTAAATCCCTGTGTTTCTGAGTGGTGGTGGGCTGCAGAGCCTGGTCAGTGGCCTGAGTTACCAGCTACAGATTAACTATGTGTCGGTGGTGTCCCTCAGACCAACTTTGGCCTGGCTAAGGATGGGCTGGACGCCCTGTTGGAGACAGTGGGCAGCGCCCTGGAGCACATGGTGAACAGCATCTCCCTTTACGGTGTGGTGAGTCACTCAGTCATCCTTGACATCTCCTGATATGATTTGGCCACTCACGTGCATAGATAGGTCTGTTTTACCCTTCACGTGTACCCCTCATGTTGGAAAAGAATAGAGCTGCTCCATCCCCGAAACCAATCAGGCATTATCTGTGTGATTGTGATCATAACATCAGCTCAGTCCTTCAGGTGATGCCGTATCACACGGTGTAGAATATAACCAATAACAAAGTGATGTATTCATTCTGGGGCTGCCTGTAGTGCAGTGGCGGATTTAGGTATAGGCGACATGAGCAGCATGTCGCGGCATCCTGCCGCGGGCGGCACAGGGCGCCCACAAAAGAATTTGGAATGGTGACATTTGCGCGATCGGTTTTCTATTGCCCATTTGCACATCACGTCAATGATATCATGGGACTGTGGGTCAATTAACCTTGTCGGAGTGGGCGCCCTGAATCTAGTTTGTGAGCTTGGCAGGCTACTGCCTGGGAAGGTCTCCCACTCAGAAGTACAAGATGGGGAGGGGGCCGGGGGTAGGTTGACCTCAGGTCTACCCACTGGAAGCCCGAGGTAGGAGGATCGGGGGAATCTATGAAATACCGCACCTCTAACTTTGTACAGTACTAATACAATTAGTAAAATCTGTCACACTATGAAATGCTACCAAATAAACCATTCATTCATAATACTAAACAAATTCATTCATAATACTGTGAATATATAGTTTCACAGACAAATATATATATTTTTTTTTTCTTCTGGTTTGTGTGAAATCGTTACGAAGAATATAAAACCAGTCTGCACACCACCAAGGTGAATTGGTTTAGTCTTGACTTGGTTCACAGTGTCGGGGGATGGGTAATGTATTTATGCTCGAGTGCCAAATCAACATTTGTCTTTGTTACTTCTTTTTGATATTTCTGAGTCTTATTTTTGTATATATTTTTATATTTACATAGTTTTAAATGTTATGATTATGTATTTGTGTTGTTAGAGTTAGTTCTTTCTATGGCTGTGATCCTGGACAGGATTTTTGTGTACACAGTATTCCCTATTGCAGTGGTCACCAACCTTTTCTAAGCCGAGATCACTTTGAGTCAAAATTGAGGTCAAGATCTACTTGACTAAAAGCATAAGTGTATGCTGCTATGTAACATTAACCTATGAAAAACAGTTCTGTAGCAATGAGGTTCGTGCAGTAAGCTATAGAGTGGTGACGAAGAGTCTACCCTGTCCAGAAGTGGCTTCAACATTAAATTTCTGTATTTAGAGTTCACTCAAACATCATTTTAAACGTTGTTTTATTATTGACAGTTACAGCTGATTTTGAGATTATAAATATAAGTCATCAGATGTATTTGTTTCAGTCTCTGTTTAATCAAACTTTTCACTGACATCTCCTGATATCAGGGCATACTAACTACAACGTCTCCTGAATTAGCCTAGTGCGCATGTGTACCCAGCTAGACAACCTTTTTCATTATTTTGTCTACAACACATTTTGATTAGCCTATGGAATTGTAAAATGGGGACCTTGTAGCAGTTGTAAGGGAACGAAATCAGCAGAAGGCAAGGCAGCTTTCTCAGAGTGTACATATATTTACAGGTTTTGGTGATCCATATCATACAAAATATACAAGTAGATTTACCAAATATAAACGGGCAATAGCGCAAAAGAAATATCCTCTGTATCAGGCTTAACCTGTCCTATCTGAACCGACACAGGTAGAGGGCAAGACTGTACTGCCTCCCCTTGAGAAACCAAATCAAATCCGTCTAACAGCAGCTCAAACAGCGTTGTCCAAAATGGCGTAGCAGTCGGATGTATGTCCTGTCCTGTCCCGTGTAAATATAGTTTTCCCCATTTTTCCCGTATATATTTAGGATAGATTTTCATCTCACTTTCCATCTACGGACTGAATATACTCTCCTGCAACCCACCTCACCCAATGTGGTACGGATCTGCTATTTTTATACTTTTGAACCGGAACCCCCATCAGAAGCTAGCCAGCTAACTAGCTACTAGCTAGTAGTCAGTTAGCCACTGCGAGCGGTCTTCACCATTAACTCGGACACCAGCGAGCCTCAGCTCGGTCCATACCTGCAAGTCTGCACAGCGCGATATCAACCCAGAGCGGACTGATTTTTCTCTACCACATCTCCGCATTCCTACCGCAAGCTCTGAACCTTTACACCGGATCATCGCAATCCGAGTGGCTTCTCCTGGCTTACGTCTCTGTCTTCGAAGCAAGCACCAGTTAGCCTTGAGCTAGCCTCGAGCTAGGCCCATCTCCCGGCTAGCTGAAGAGGTCCACCAGCTAATTCTGGGCTACAATACCTCTTTTGCCAATTGGCCTGGACCCTTTACTGCCGACACGGAGCCCCGCCGATCCATCACGACTGGTCTGCCGACGTAGGCGTCCGAGGTGTTTCAAACAGGCTCTTCCGTTGCGACGTCGCCGAAGCCCATCTGCTAGCCCCGGTCCGCTAGCTGTCGGAATCGCCATGTCTCCAGCTCGCCTAGCGTAGTAGCGACTACTGAATGGCTCCCTGACTCACCTATTGCTATTCATTAGACCCTATGATCACTCGACTACACATGCCTCTCCCTAATGTCAATATGCCTTGTCTATTGTTGTTTTGGTTAGTTATTATTGTCTTATTTCACTGCAGAGCCCCCAGCCCTGCCCAATATGCCTTAGATAGCCCTTTTGTCCCACCCCCCACACATGCGGTGACCTCACCTGGCTTAACTGGTGCCTCTAGAGACAAAACCTCTCTCATCGTCACTCAATGCCTGGGTTTACCTCCACTGTACTCACATCCTACCATACCCTTGTCTGTACATTATGCCTTGAATATATTCTTCTTGTTATAGTCCCCCCTCAGCCCCCAGCTGTGCCCTGGACATCATATGTGAATTGGTTACCATCTATCTTCAGAGTTTGTACTGTTAGGTGACCTAAACTGGGTTCCTGGAAGGATATTGACCTCATCCCGTCAGTAGAGGACGCCTGGTTGCTCTTCAAAAGTGCTTTCCTCAACATCTTAAATAAGCATGCCCCATTAAAAAAATGTAGAACTAAGAACAGATATAGCCCTTGGTTAACCCCAGACTTGACTGCCCTTGACCAGCACAAAAACATCCTGTGGTGTTCTGCATTAGCATCGAATAGCCCCCGCGATATGCAGTGAAGTCAGGAACCAATATACACAGTCAGTTAGGAAAGCTAGGGTAGCTTTTTCAAACAGAAATTTGCATCCTGTAGCACTAATTCCCAAAAGTTTTGGGACACTGTAAAGTCCATGGAGAATAAGAGCAACTCCTCCCAGCTGCCCACTGCACTGAGGCTAGGAAACACTGTCACCACCGATAAATCGACGATAATCGATCATTTCAATAAGCATTTTTCTACGGCTGGCCATGCTTTCCACCTGGCTACCCTAACCCGACCAACAGCTCTGCACCCCTGCAGCAACTTGCCTAAGACCCCTGCACCCAAATGCAGACTGCTGATGTTCTGAAAGAGCCGCAAAATCTGGATCCCTACAAATCATCTGGGCTAGACAATCTGGACCCTCTCTTTCTAAAATTATCAGCCAAAATTGTTGCAACCCCTATTACTAACCTGTTCAACCTCTCTTTCATATCGTCTGAGATCCCCAAAGATTGGAAAGCTGCCGTGGTCATCCCCCTCTTCAAAGGGGGAGACACTCTAGACCCAAACTGTTATAGACCTATATCCACCCTGCCCTGCCTTTCTAAAATCTTTGAAAGCCAAGTTAACAAACAGATCACCGACCATTTCAAATCCCACCGTACCTTCTCCACTATGCAATCTGGTTTCCAAGCTGGTCACGGGTGCACCTCAGCCACGCTCAAGGTCCTAAACAATGTCATAACCGCCATCGATAAAAGACAGTACTGTCAAGCCGTCTTCATCGACCTGGCCAAGGCTTTCGACTCTGTCAATCACTGCATTCTTATCAGCAGACTCAATAGCCGTGGTTTCTCAAATGACTGCCTGGTTCACCAACTACTTCTCAGATGTGTCAAATCAGAGGGCCTGTTGTCTGGACCTCTGGCAGTCTCTATGGGGGTGCCACATGGTTCAATTCTCGGGCCGACTCTTTTCTCTGTTTATATCAATGATGTTGCTCTTGCTGCTGGTGATTCTCTGATCCACCTATACGCAGAAGACACCCTTCTGTATACATCTGGCCATTCTTTGGACACTGTGTTAACAATCCTCCAAATGAGCTTCAATGCCGTACAACACTCCTTCCATGGCCTTCAACGGGTTTTAAATGCAAGTAAAACTAAATGCGTGCTCTTCAACCGATTTCTGCCCACACCCGCCTGCCCGACTAGCATCACTAATCTGGACGGTTCTGACTTAAAATATGTGGACAACTACAAATACCTAGGTGTCTGGTTAGACTGTAAACTCCTTCCAGACTCACATTAACCATCTCCAATCCAAAATCAAATCTACAATCGGATTCCTTTTTCGCAACAAAGCCTCCTTCACTCATGCTGCCAAACATACCCTCGTAAAACGGACTATCCTACCGATCCTTGACTTTGACGATGTCATTTACAAAATAGCCTCCAACACTCTACTCAGCAAACTGGATGTAGTCTATCACAGTGCAATCTGTTTTGTCACCAAAGCCCCATATACTACCCACCACTGCGACCTGTATGCTCTCGTTGGCTGGCCCTCGCTTCATATTTGTTGCCAAACCCACTGGATCCAAGTCATCTATAAGTCTTTGCTAGGTAAAGCCACGGCTTATCTCAGCTCACTGGTCACCTATAGCAACACCCACCCGTAGCACGCGCTCCAGCAGGTATATTTCACTGGTCATCCCCAAAAGCCAACTCCTCCTTTGGCCTCCTTTCGTTCCAGTTCTCTGCTGCCAATGACAGGAACGAACTGCAAAAATCACTAAAGCTGGAGACTTATATCTCCCTCTCTAACTTTAAGCATCAGCTGTCAGAGCAGCTTGCTGATCACTGTACCTGTACACAGCCAATCTGTAAATACCACACCCAACTACCTCATCCCCTCTTTGATAGCCTTTCTCCGCTGGAGATCTGTTGGCGGATTGGATTGTCTGACTGACCGACTGTACGGTATTTAATTTGTTTTGGTGTGATGTATACCGTGATGATTTATGTGGTCAGTTGTATTTGAGGACTTATTAAGATTTGATACGCTTTATGGTTGTGTGGTAAAATAATTGTTATTTTGATTGTATGATTGATACTGGGTTTATGCTACACCTGTATGAACGGACAAACATTGCGTGACTAAGGTCACTTGAGTTCCCTGAACTCCTTTACCGGGCTGGACTATTTTTAGGCTCGAGGTACAGGACTTTTCTGGAGGAACCAGAGCTCATTATTTGTTATATTATTATGTGTGTGTGATCATTTATGTTGGTAATACAACCCATGCAAAAAAATACAGTTGTTTTGAAGTTATTTCCAATGAATTAACAGTTTATGAAAAGTGTATGTCCATCCTGACTTTTACATGAGTCCTTTGTATTGGTGTAGACTTGACGGACCAGATGGGACTCATTCCCTCCCAAACCAAAAGGAGAAAGCAATATTTTCTCTGGTAGGCACAACCTACCTGGCACCCCTATGAACAATAACCTCAAGTCAAAACCGTTACAATGTGTGACTCTGTGGTGTTGTTTTTGTCGCACTGCTTTGCTTTATCTTGGCCAGGTCGCAGTTGTAAATGAGAACTTGATCTCAACTGGCCTACCTGGTTAAATAAAGGTGAAATAAAAATACAAATAAAAACAGGTAGACCTACATAATATAACACTTGGCCCCCTGGGCCATACAATTACCCAATTGGCAATTACAACCAATAAACTGGTTCTACAATGTAAAAGGCAATTTCTACATACATTGTTGCATTGGTACATTTGTCTTATTCAGACTTAATGATCATTAATGATATTTCAACACCATGGATACATACTATAGAACAATCCTTTTCTCTTATTCAACGTTCTGACTGCGCACTGAGGCGAGTACACTTCTATTACGCACAACCAGAATGAACGAGACTTAGGACACAGACACACGGAACTCCGACATAACCTGGGAAATATGAGCAAATTGAATTAAATTAACTGAATTTCTAAATCAAGGGTCTGGTGAACGTTCATGCGCACAATAAACATCGCGCCCACTCAGAGGGTAAGAAATGGTTGGCTAAATGAAAATGTATCGAAGGCCTATCAATCATGAAACAGAAATGTCTAGGCCCCAGGTCAGGGTTGCGAGCGTGGTTTTATTTGCCCCTTCCCCCCAGGTTTTCTGAGCAAAAACATTTTGTTCATTCATTTTTGGACATGAAAGACTGTAAAAACACCAGGAAAACAGCTCCAATTGATTGTAATTTATGAAATCTGTTCCCAAGTATTCCAACGCATAATAGAGAGACTGATCATACGCAAATGTAAGCAAGGTTTGAAATGATTATGTTTTAGTCAAACATATCTGTTTGGGCTTCCTGTGGCCAATTTGCAGTCTACAAATTATTTGTAATTATGTTCTGGCCCCCCGACCTCCGGCTCAAGAAAAAAATGTCCCATTGCTGAATCTAGTTGCAATATACGGTACGGGGATGTCACGATCGTCGGAATGAGCGGACCAAGGTGCAGCGCGGGTGTAGTTCCACATGTTTAATCAAGAACTAGTGAAACATACAAATATGCCATAAACAAATAAAGAAAGCACAACGATCGGGAATAAACTGTGACACACACACACACACACACACACACACACACACACACACACACACACACACACACACACACACACACACACACACACACACACACACACACACACACACACACACACACACACACACACACACACACACACACACACACACACACACACACACACACACACACACACACACACACACACACACACACACACACACACACACACACACACACACACACACACACACACACACACACACACACACACACACACACACACACACAATACAAGTGGGGAAAAGAACAAACATATATGGTCCCCAATTAGAGGTAACGACAATCAGCTGCCTCTAATTGGGAACCATCAAAACCAAACATAGAAATACAAAACCTAACCTCCTGACCAAAACACAAATGATTAGCCAGCAGGCTATCCCAGGCCAGAATGTGACAGCGGATGGAATGGTGAAACGCTAGCAATTATTGTAGTATTAGATGGAATATAGATTTACCAAAGGGCCTATGCATTTAAATGTGTGAAAGAGAAACCCATTTTTGGATCTGCATATTTATTTCTTATGGCAATCCTTGCTCCCTATAATTTGATGTTTGTGCTGCACCCGATCCTATAGCTTTACAGCAAATCATCAATCTGTTCGCAAGCTCACTACCAGACTCGGGTCCAAGTCATGTGACTTGAGTCCACAACTCTGGTTTCAACGGATGGATGGATCAGACAGATTCAATGGCCGTAACGCATAGTGTATTCGACTGAATGATTAGCTAATAAATATTAGAGAAATTATGAATAATAAGCGTATGCTTTTACCTGATAATAGACTACTAATGATAATATAACAACTTAAAATACTGAGCTAGTAATGTTAAGTAGCCTAGATTAACTTAGCTGACCTTCAATTGAGGGAATTCAGCAGAGTTCTGAGACATTTTTACAACTCACTGAAACTCTGAAAATAAATACTTTGACAAATGTTACCAAACATGATGATAATAGGCCTTTATTACGGTAGGCAGCTAGTTGTTAAATTACACTTTCCATCCTTACCTTGGAAGGTCACTGTCTCAGCGCTGATCGCCTGTGAGTGAGACAACGCTAGCTAGCCAATGAGAGCGTAGTAGAACGTCCCTCTGAATAACGGGGCGTGGTTTTGGCTTAACTGCGTTGGGAAAAATGAAGACGCCCATCGGACACATGAAATGGTTAAAAATAGAAATGCTTCGACGACCATCGGCGTGCAGGGCAGCTGAATCAAGTTCACCTACCTTAAACAGCGCAAAACGAATAAAATAATTGGAACGCAAGGCTTTATCATTGGGCTTTGTACATAAATGTTTGGCGACTGACTAGGAAATCCTTGGAGATCAACCAGTCGATAGCAATCGACCGGTTAGTGACCACGTGCACCTACCTTAAACATCTGCCCTGCACGCCGGTAGTATATTGCATATAAAACAGTATATAAACAGTATTTTGCATATACTGTACAAAATGTTTTTTACTTGTTCAGGAAATGAAGTCACCAATTAATGGGTACAGTACAGTCGACCACTGGCACAAGTGGTTGATATTTTTGTGTCATCGTTGTTGAATGTAAACTAAAGGCACGTTCTGTTCAGAGGGGCCCCCTGCTATACAGTGGGGCAAAAAAGTATTTAGTCAGCCACCAATTGTGCAAGTTCTCTCACTTAAAAAGATGAGAGAGGCCTGTAATTTTCATCATAGGTACACTTCAACTATGACAGACAAAATGAGGAAAGAAAATCCAGAAAATCACATTGTAGGATTTTTTATGAATTTATTTGCAAATTATGGTGGAAAATAAGTATTTGGTCACATACAAACAAGCAAGATTTCTGGCTCTCACAGACCTGTAACTTCTTCTTTAAGAGGCTCCTCTGTCCTCCACTCGTTACCTGTATTAATGGCACCTGTTTGAACTTGTTATCAGTATAAAAGACACCTGTCCACAACCTCAAACAGTCACACTCCAAACTCCACTATGGCCAAGACCAAAGAGCTGTCAAAGGACACCAGAAACAAAATTGTAGACCTGCACCAGGTTGGGAAGACTGAATCTGCAATAGGTAAGCAGCTTGGTTTGAAGAAATCAACTGTGGGAGCAATTATTAGGAAATGGAAGACATACAAGACCACTGATAATCTTCCTCGATCTGGGGCTCCACGCAGATCTCACCCCGTGGGGTCAAAATGATCACAAGAACGGTGAGCAAAAATCCCAGAACCACACGGGGACCTAGTGAATGACCTGCAGAGTGCTGGGACCAAAGTAACAAAGCCTACCATCAGTAACACACTCGCCGCCAGGGACTCAAATCCTGCAGTGCCAGACGTGTCCCCCTGCTTAAGCCAGTACATGTTCAGGCCCGTCTGAAGTTTGCTAGAGAGCATTTGGATGATCCAGATGAGGATTGGGAAAATGTCATATGGTCAGATGAAACCAAAATAGAACTTTTTGGTAAAAACTCAACTCGTCGTGTTTGGAGGACAAAGCATGCTGAGTTGCATCCAAAGAACACCATACCTACTGTGAAGCATGGGGTGGAAACATCATGCTTTGGGGCTGTTTTTCTGCAAAGGGACCAGGACGACTGATCCGTGTAAAGGAAAGAATGAATGGGGCCATGTATCGTGAGATTTTGAGTGAAAACCTCCTTCCATCAGCAAGGGCATTAAAGATGAAACGTGGCTGGGTCTTTCAGCATGACAATGATCCCAAACACACCGCCCGGGCAACGAAGGAGTGGCCGTAAGAAGCATTTCAAGGTCCTGGAGTGGCCTAGCCAGTCTCCAGATCTCAACCCCATAGAAAATCTTTGGAGGAGTTGAAAGTCTGTGTTGCCCAGCGACAGCCCCAAAACATCACTGCTCTAGAGGAGATCTGCATGGAGGAATGGGCCAAAATACCAGCAACAGTGTGTGAAAACCTTGTGAAGACTTACAGAAAACGTTTGACCTCTGTCATTGCCAACAAAGGGTATATAACAAAGTATTGAGATAAACTTTCGTTATTGACCAAATACTTATTTTCCACCATAATTTGCAAATAAATAAATTAAAAATCCTACAATGTGATTTTCGGATTTCTTTTTCTCATTTCGTCTGTCATAGTTGAAGTGTACCTATGATGAAAATTACAGGCCTCTCTCATCTTTTTAAGTTGGAGAACATGCACAATTGGTGGCTGACTAAATACTTTTTTGCCCCACTGTAAGAACTATTAACATTCTCCAATGTCTTTATTGGCGTTTAGTGTATATTCCCTCCCTGGAGAAGCCTTGATGGGGCTTGATTTTAGACACTGATTATTTAGTGATTGTTTCTAGTACTGATTTGGGTATATAGCCATGACAGAATTACATGTTGTTGTTTTGGTAGGTAATGTGTTCACAGGGAAAGGATTTCATGACCAAAGTGAGGTCTCTCATCATGTACTCAAGTGTGTGTGTGCACGTGCATGCGTGTGTGTGTGTAATTTCCTAAAATCTCTGTGCAGTAGAGCCAGGCAGACCCCTGACCATGTCTGCTGTCTGTGAAATAGCCCTCGTTATCACCCTGTGCAAAGAGAGATGGCTTACAGAGCTGTCACAATACAGTAGTGTAGTGCTCACTGACAGACAGCTCCAGACCAGAGGCATCCGTCTCCTGTCACCTGACTAAGAGACTTCAGATTATTTCACAAGCAAATTAAGCAATATGCACAGAACACCTGAAACCCAAAGGCTAACAAGTGGAGTCTATCCTGTTCACCTTGATTGATGCTAGCCAAAAATGACTTGCCAGTATAGTGGTAGTCCACTATTAACGTAAGTTTATCATCATGTTTTGAGTTTGACTTGCAAAGGAAAAATACTGGAGGAGTACTGAAGTTAAGTGACCAGCAGTGAGAGTGCTCTGCATAGTGAATTTCCACTCCTTAGAGGCAAAAGAGGACTTTCGGAGAGCAACTCTGCAGGGGGCCTTAATACTCTGCTGGGCAGTTCAGGAATGGCAAAGGGATATTGGATAGCTGGGATTTCTGAACAGTTCACGTATTTCTTCAGGTTTTTTCTTTAGCAAAAATGTCCACTTAGCCTCAACAGTTTTACAGTTCACACATTCCAGCCCCCCAGCTGAGCATGGTAACTCCTTTATTGGGAGGTTTAAAGTCAATGTCAGGACAAGTTGGCATACAGTGCCTTAATGTTGGACTCAGCAGGAGAGTTTGATTGCACTTCATAAGATGTGGCCAAATAAACCTGTGGCTAGTTTGTTACATAATGTTATACACAATGAAAATGCACTCTCTTAGGTGTGTTCATCTAGTGGTTAGACGTTAGTTGTTTCGTACACGGTATGGCTCCTGTATTGACTCACCTGGTGAGTACATTAAATTTTCTCTCAATGGCACACCTATACACTTTAATTGATAGTGCCCTTACTCATAAATTCCACCTTCTCGAATTTTGTTGCAAAAATGTATTATGCACTGGAAATTTCTGTAAAGCACCTATCATGGGTCTTTAAAAGTTAATACCTTAGGGTTCCCTTGGTAACTTGTCAAGCAGGATGTGGGGTTTATTTGGAGCCCCATGGTCCAAGAATAATGTTTTATTACTGTTGTGTAGCTGTCTGCAGTAGGCCGTGAACATTCTTTCCCCCCACTAGTCCTTATTTCTGTATGCAGTAATATTATCTTGTTATATAAAAATCGTTATGAGACCTAAACAGAACAATATGTACCGTATACTGGATTCGGTCAAATTACCAACATTATTTATTTAATTTAGTGACCAAAATTCATTAGTTATTCCAAACTTGTCACACTTGTTTTATTAATCTTCATTGTCTTGTCATATGTCTTACAGTGTTGCCCAGGTTTACTGCACATTGAGTGAACCTGTAATCCAACCTGATTCAGTTGCTTCCTCAGTAATGAGATAAAGGCAGGTTGTATTCAATAAGGAACAGGGAAATTACATTGTCTGTGGGAATTGATCAGCTGTGGCTTAGGAAAACGTGCCATGATGACAAGCAGGGAGAAAATACCAATTTCACTCTTGTGGCATTGCCATTGACCCTCTAAACATGAGGGACAAAAATATTACCAAAAACTCAATGTAAGCTCCACATGGACAAAGCGACAACACGGTTAGAACTAGATGCTTTGTATCAGCTGTGGAACAAAACATTTACAATCAAAGTTAATTTGTTTTTACAAAAGATCGCATTCATCTGAACCAAATAGGTATCAGGTGCCAGGCCAGTATGACAGTGATATATATGCCTAATATTTTCTTATCATCTTTACTGGGTTTGTACATAGGGTATATTCTTAAAAAATTACAGATGAGGGCAAGACTATACCTTGATGTATGTTCAAATTCGCCTGAAGGTGATCCGATGCATTCTGGTTAATGTCAGCAGATTTAAAGGCCTGCATGGATTCTGCCCTTTATAAATCATACCAGAGTGTTTGGCCTCAATTGCCTGTCTGTTCAAAGAGCTTCCTAATGAAATATTGTGGCCGTGTCCGAAAACCCGTACTTGCGTTCTAAATAATAGGCATTTTAGCTAGCCCCATAGAGGTTCCCAATCTCCCAAGCTACCAAGAAGCCATTTCAGGTTATCAATGAAGTTAGAGTAGCTAGCTTGCCTGCTGGCAAGGCTGGTAGACTTTAGAAAAGCAAGCAATTGCTAAACGTATGAATAAGACTTACATATTTTAATTCTGGACCCCCAGCTATTCTCATGTACTTTGTGCCCCCTCAGATTTTTGGGTTGCATGACACCCTTGCTTTAAATGAAAGGATGTGATACTTATTTCGGCTTTTTATCTAGTAGAATTCTCTGCACACGATCATCTTTCGAGACCCACATGTGTCAGGGACACACTGTACCAAAACAAATGAATGGCGGGAAAGAACGATATTGCGCATTAGATATCACATTCACAGTAAGATGAGCCTAGTATGCTGATATTTGTTGCTTACGATTAGTGCACAATATGCAGTTCATGTAAGTAGTAGGCAAGCCAGATTTCAGACACTGCCAATGAATCAATCAGAATGTCATTCAATATCTCCCTGCCATCATACATCTCCTGATTCCCTGAACAAATAGCAGGCAGGTCTAGTTGGCTTTTCTGTGAAAACACCATCTGAAATTTGCTGCATTCTCAGATGACACGTGTCTCAAATTCAGAAGGGCAGGTTATTTTGAAGATTACCTCAGACATTGATATGAACTCTTTACTTGCTTTGACCATGTCTGGTGGCTTAAAACAAAGCTGCTGGTTAAGTCTGTGGTGTGTGACAGATACATTCAAACACGTTTTGGAACTGAACTTAATATAGTCTCGTGTTTAGACTTCCAGTGTCTTTGTCTCAAGTAATGAAAGTGTATCTGTAAAATTAGGAGAGATTAGGGTGTGCAGAGGCTTGGAATAGCCTGCATGTGCACGTCCTTAATAAGAACAGATCTCTAAAGAGCTAGCCATGTGGAACAAGGACATCACTGACATCTACAGTACAGTGTGTGGTTCTATCTGTCGGTATTAAACAGAATGAAAGCCAACTGCTCATCCCATGCACACCGTACTTGTTTTGGGGATTGATGTTCATAGGCACATACTCACATATCTCTCTCAAATGTAGTAGTTTAATTTGTTATTAAAAAATGTCCTCTTACAAAAATACATATTCTCTGTTTGTATTTCTGATGGCAGTTCTGTTGTTACAGTACACTATTATCCTCTGTTGCATAAATTCAGTGAAGGGTCTGACAGGTGAGATGTCTCCATCAGGCTGTTTTATAACACCAGAATCCTGCTGAGGCATGGCCTTCAGGGGGTCAGAGAATGTGATGGTGAGCTGTTTGGGCCACAGACAGACCCAGGTCTGCTTCATTAAGCTCTGGCATGTTCCCTCACACCCAGACAGACGGGGGACTCCAATGGGTCTGGCACCAGCTTACCTGCCATGCAGCCTCCCAGGCTAGTGTCTCTGTCTGTCTGCCCACTAGGCAGTCCCCTGGGAGTCCTCTGTGCTGAGGAGGTGTGAGGGAATCTTGCTGGTCTGGAGGGTCAGACCAAGTTCACAAGAACACTCTACAGAACAGTAGTGAACTAGAGGAATTGAACAGGAGAATGGTCTCCTGGTAGCGGAATGGAATCCATCGTCTACCTAGAACAACGGAAATGTAACAACCCTCCCCATGAGAAAGAGTCCTGTGCAATGAGCAGGCCCTAAAACCATTTAGGAAATAATAGGTATACAATGTCTGAGTCAGGAGCTGTGTTGGAACAGGACTGTTAGTATAAGGCCAACCACCTCTGTGGGAATAACAATGTTTAGCATATTTCATGAACTTCATTTGTAAGGATGATATCCTTGTAGTTGCAATGGTTAATATGTGATTTTGAATGCTAGTAACTAACATCTACTAGTTGTATAGCTTGCCATGCATACAGAACAATCATCAATACCACCAAGCAATACCAGGGTTATCCTCCTACAAGGGGTCCGAGCCTGACTGCAGTGCTGGGGATGAGGACAGGGGGCCCTTAGATCTCTGACCAGGCCCAGCTCCTCAAGCAGAGGGTCATGAGGACGATCCCCCAACAGCAGAGGAGGATACTGGGCCAGTCCTACACCTCTGTCTCCAGCCAGCGCATCCCACAGAGAGGAGAGATTGCTGTGAGGTTCCACAACTCCTCACACTCTGTGCATACTGTACCAACCGCTACAGCCCCACCGCTAAATACATTGTCACTGTGGAGATCATGCAGAAGTATGAAACTCTAATGCATATATAACAGTGTCAACTAGCAGCAATTTAATATTAGCGTACAACAAGGCTGTGATTCAAACATTGCAACATAATTTGTAGAGCTTTATGCAATAATAGCAAGTGCATTTGGGTGTGTCGAAGTTACAGTGTACTTATATGATATGTGTTTCTTTGTGAAATTGTAAAAATAAGAAAAGGACAAAAGCTTTGCTTGAAAGCATGCCTCCTATTCTGTTTTGACAGGTATCCAATAGAAGATCTAAAAGCATGTCTGAAACAATATGACTGTGCTCATTAGCTTTGGCTACATACATACCAATGAAGCAAAGTGCCTTGATCACATTGAGCTCTCTTTCTGTCATCAGTGGGATTAATAAATTGGATTTGAGGAGTAATACGACTCCGTGAATCATTTTTTTCTTCGTATTTACATACCATGGGAAAATGTTGAACAAAATATTGTCTTGAAGAAATAACCCATATTTTATCACGATGAGGGACATGCACGAATTTAAACCATGAAGAATATTTTTTCATTACTGTTTCTTAATAGTACATGTATACGTTTACACCCTCACTTTGCATTAAATCCTTACCTGCCTTGAACTGGTAGTATGATTCATTTTGTAGGTATTTAATCTGAAGGGAACTGTTTTATTTGTTCCATCTGTCATGTTCTGCTCATTCTGTCTAGGGGAGGCTGGTATTTTCTAATCAACATGTCTTTGTATTTAGAGGTGTTTGTTTCTTGACTGAATGGTGATTTAGATTGTGGCTAAACGTGCTACTGTAGTAGTTGCTGCCGCTACAACAAAAGTAATTCACATACTATACGGCTCAATATTGATTCCAGTTTTCCCATCTTACATAAATTAAAGATTTTTTTTGTCATGAGTATTTAATTGCTGTATAGGAAAATATACATACATATACACTTGTTTTGTACAGTACAATGATTGAGATATATTACAATTGTATTAATTTCCTGGATCCTTGTCTCCCATCTTGAAAAGTACTCACGTACAAAAAAAAGGTGATGTTTTTGTATGAAAGTAATTATTAAGTGATTGCCCTATGAAGGTTGATTGAGGGTTGAGGATAATAGTAATTTCATAAAATCATTTTGCTCTTTGTGAGACAACTTTGGCACCTTTTACCAGACAGCCACAGAATTTCATTGTACTCCGGCCATCACGTTCACATGCATTTCTTTGAGAAAGTATTCAGTGTAAGGAGCAGCTTTAGGACAGTTACAGTAATGAATTGTTTCCCTGTAAGTAATATACAAGATATCAAATCCCTGTGGACAGTGTGCTCCATCTAAGTCAGTCCTGTCCTGCAGCAGCCAGCCACAACTATAGCAATAACTTTGGGTGCTAATCTCCATTTCCAAACCTGTATTGTTTCTGCCCTTCATTAACCTGTCTGAACCATAAGTCAGTCTCTGGAGATCTTGGCATACACAAGTCTTGTCCTTATGCCAGAGCACAGGTCGCAAACAGCAACTCATGTCAGACCCATAAATTGATTACAATATACAGTGCATTCGGAAAGGATGTCTTTTGGCAAACTCCAACCGGGCTGTCATGTGCCTTTTACTGAGGAGTGGCTTCCGTCTGGCGGCTCTACCATAAAGGCCTGATCGGTGGAGTGCTGCAGAGATAGTAATCCTTCTGAAAGGTTCTCCTTGGAGCTCTGTCAGAGTGACCATCAGGTTCTTGGTCACCTCCCTGACCAAGGCCCTTCTCCCCCGATTGCTCAATTTGGCAGGGCGGCCAGCTCTTGGAAGAGTCTTGGTGGTTCCAAACTTCTTCATTTAAGAATGATGGAGGCCACTGTGTTCTTCAATGCTAAAGACATTTTTTGGTACCCTTCCCCAGATCTTTGCCTCAACACAATCCTGTCTAGGAGCTCTACGGACAATTCCTTCTACCTCATTGTTTGGGTTTTGCTCTGACATGCACTGCCAATCAATTGAAGGATGATCAATGGAAACAGGATGCACCTGAGCTCAATTTCGAGTGTCATAGCAAAGGGTCTGAATACTTATGTAAATAAGGTATTTCTGTTTTTTAATTTTTAATACATTTTCAAACATTTCTAAAAATCTGTTTTCACTTTGTCATTATGGGGTATTGTGTGTAGATTGAGGGGAAAAAATTATTTCCTCAATTTTAGAATAAGGCTGTAACGTTACAAAATGTGGAAAAAGTGAAGGGGTCTGAATACTTTCCGAATGCACTGTATAATGTATTCCTCTCTGTGCCATAGTATCACAGCGAATCTGTTCGTTTCCTGGTAAAAACTGCAGACACGCTTTTCACTATACCCTTGATTCTAGCTGGCCTCTTAATGGATGACTTGGACGCCTGTATCCTGTCTATTAGTCCGTAAAACACCATGAGGACACTGTGGTAGTTTTCAGCAGCTGTAACCTCATAGAACTGGCAGGCTGTGGTGAGGGCTAGCAGTCTGCCCTCCTCACTGAGGACTGTTCGTCTGTGATTCAGGTCCTTCTTGTTGCCCACGATCACTATGGGCACCTTGTCCATGCCCAGGTAGTCCTTGGTGGCCTTGATGGACTGGATCAGCTTGGTGACAGCGTTGAAGCTGGCCCTGTCACAGACGCTGTAAACCAGGAGAAAACCGTCTGCCCACTGGACTCTCTTCTCATATAGGGAGGTCTCCCTGGACAGGTCCTAGAAAAGGTGAAAATAATATATACAATTGATATAGGCTTGCTTGGATCAAAGAATGATAGATTTTGTACTGGGAAAGGACCAATCGTGGGATAAGTTAGTCCATGTAAGCCCTATTTCTCTGGGCTGATAGAGATGGTGTCCAGTCACTGTGGCCTTGCAGGGTGCTAGTAAAATGCAGTGGTGTAAAGTACTTAAGTAAAAATACTTTAAAGTACTACTTTTTTGGTTATCTGTACTTTACTATTTATATATATATATTTTTTTACTTTTGCTTCACTACATTCCTAAAGAAAATAATGTCCTTTTTACTCCATACATTTTCCCTGACACCCAAAAGTGTTCTGAATGCTTAGCAGGACAGGAAAATGGTCCAATTCCCGCACTTATCAAGAGAACATCCTTGGTCATCTCTACTGCCTCTGATCTGGCAGACTCACTAAACACAGATGCTTTGTTTGTAAATAAATTATGCCTAAGTGTTGGAGCGTGCCCCTGGCTATCGATAAATAAAACATTTTAAAAAATTAACTTGTGCCATCTGGTTTGCTTAATATACTAAGTATTTTGAAATTATTTATACTTTTACTTTTGATACTTAAGTATATTTTTGCAATTTCATTTTTTTAATATACTTAGGTACAGTATATTAAAACCAAATACTTCTAGACATTTACTCAAGTAGTATTTTATTAGGTGACTTTCCTTTTTACTTGAGTAATTTTCTATTAAGGTATCTTAACTTTTACTCAAGTATGACAATTGGGTGCTTTTTCCACCACTGGTGAAATGGGATTCATGTCGAAGACAACCAGGCACTTTTTGGCAGTAATACTCACTGCAGTACAGGGAAATGGAAGCATTATAAATATGTGTCCCGTACAGGCACTTATAAAGTAGCCTATGATTAACTGAAGTGCTCTGTTTAAGTTGCCAAATATGCTCAATGCCTGTAGTCATTTCAGAAGACTGAATACAGTAGCTTTGCCCAATGCCATGTAAAACCAAAATACAGTATCAGACATCATTATGATAGCACATGAAACAGATAAATGTTAACATTTTGTAATACCTGACAATACGGTGAATCCCAGATGTTTAAAGTTATGTCCCTTCCATCCATAATAACATTGTGGCTGTAGATTGATTCTGAAAGGAATTAACATAAGTATTAATTTAGTTGTACAGTATATAGTAGTAAAATGTTTACTTGATACTACAATAGCTGGTGATGACAGACCAACTAAACTTACCAATATCCCCATATTCTCCAATGAATCTTCTAGTTAAGAAGCGGACTGTCAGCGCTGTTAAATAATTATCATCATCATCATCATTTTTACCATTTCTATTTTGAGGAAAATAATGGATTCAGTCAGCAATGCAATTAAGGAAAACCTCATCCTGACTAAAATGTACCACTAATCACTGTAGACTTTTGAATACATTGCACAAATTATAAATAATGAGAATAATTAGAGATTTGGTTTTACCAGATTTACCAACCCTGTCTGTCCCAAGAACTACTACATTAGCATCCACTTTTAAAGCGTTCAGTCCTGTCATGATTCTGGCGGATGTTTATTGGTCAGACCAGATCAGGGCTATTTATATGATGTTGAGAGCAGCAGAGAGGAGTTTAATGCCGCAATGAGTGGAGCGCACACTAGTTAAAGGGGCGTGGAAATATACTCTGCACCATTCAAATCCGAAATATGCAATTGTATTGAGTACAGCCTACTGACTGTTTATGCAGAAAACTATTGTTTTTGCGTAAAAAATGTGGGCATACTTTTGCCGACTTTTGAATAACAAACACGTTTTCAACAAACATTTACCTAAAATTCTTTTTTAAGCTTGTAGATATGCAAATGGTATCTTCCAAATGGAAATTATGCATACGCGTCAGGAGATGTCTGGTGAGGAGCCTAGATTTACAGTATTGGGGAAACTGTTTTGGTTTAGTATCGAGTGGTGTAAACTAGTCTCCAAAAACTAGCTGTAGCACAGATTGGCTGTAGTCTCCAAAAACACCTGTACACAAGTAGTTAGGCAGTGCAGCTTTAAGGTCCTGATTACTTTCCAAGGATAATCATGGAGTTAAATGGCAAAGTAAAAACGCGTTTGCGTGCATTAAGTGGAAACTCATATTTTACAATTGTGCGTAAATCATACGGTAGACCTACAGTAATCATTCGATGTATACTGTACACTTACTGAATGTGATTTTAGTTCCTATCTAACTAGCTGACAACAACTCAATTAAACTATTGAGTTGTTTGTAACAGCTAAAGTACCCTCCCACTGGGCATAGACGTCAATTCAACGTCTATTCCACGTTGGTTCAACGTAATTTCATTGAAATGACGTGAAAGCAACCATGATTCAACCAGTGTGCCCAGCGGATGTAACCAAAAGTGTGGTGTGATATAACCAACCACTAGATGGAAGTAGAACGTTTGATAATCAGTTATGTTACCAGCCCACTGTATGTCAGTTTTCTTTAGTGTTTGGGGCCTAGTAGAATACTTTATTTTCCTTGATCATTTACTGTAGATCGGCCTTAGGCCATGGACAGATGCTTAAAGCTAGAATCCTTAATTGAAGCAATAACGAAGTGTTCACCCCAAGTTTGTTTTGGTAAAAAGCTGAGGGATGGGCCTGAAGAAATGTAACCACTCAAATTCATAGTATAATATATGCCATTTAGCAGATGCTTTATCCAAAGCGACTTACAGTCATGCTTGCATACATTTCACATATGGGTAGTCCCAGCAGGAATCGAGACCGCAAGTGCTATGCTCTACTGACTGAGTGGACTCACCATCCATGTTTTAAGGCTATAAAGTGTTTGATTATATTAACTTTGTTTGCAAACATTGGAGTAAAACAAGCTTATATAATGGGTTCTGATGGGGTACAACAGTTAAACTAAGTTTATGAGGAATGAAACAGTGGGAATATCAGTGGCAGTCGGTGCCGTTTCAGATGAGGGAGGGCAATTATTTTTGGCCTCATTTCTATTACACCATATTGGATGACTGTCGTTCATATTCCATTCACCCAGATCAATGTAAAATCGATAGGTTTAGGCTACTACATGATTCTCAAATTCTTCCTATACCCATCATGATGTTGCTACAAATTAGCCTAAGAATGAAAGTGTACAACGTAGGTGCACAGGTCAAGAGAAATTTGAGGTGACAGACTGACACATTAATTACTGCTTTGCACAATGCTTGCATGTATAGTGCATTCTGAAAGTATTCCGACCCCTTGACTTTTTCAAAATGTTGTTATGTTACAGCCTTGTTCTAAAATTGATTAAATTGTTTTTTTTCCCTCGTCAATCTACAGACAATACCCCATAATGACAAAGCAAAAAAAGTTTATACATTTTAGCTAATTTATTAAAGAGCAAAAACTGAAATTTCACATTTACATAAGTATTCAGACCCCTTATTCAGTACTTTCTTGAAGGATCTTTGGCAGCGATTACAGCCTCGAGTCTTCTTGGGTATGACACTACAAACTTGGCACACCTGTATTTGGGGAATTTTTCCCATTCTTCTCTGCATATCCTCTCAAGCTCTGTCAGGTTGGATGGGGAGCATTGCTGCACAGCTATTTTCAGGTCTCTCCAGAGATGTTAGATTGGGTTCAAGTCCAGGCTCTGGCTGGGTCACTCAAGGACATTCAGAGACTTGTCCCGAAGCCACTCCTGCATGGTCTTGGCTGTGTGCTTAGGGTCGTTGTCCTGTTGGAAGGTGAACGTTCGCCCCCAGTCTGAGGTCCTGAGCGCTCTGGTGATGCTGCCACCACCATGCTTCACCGTAAGGATGGTGCCAGATTTCTTCCAGACGTGACGCTTGGCATTCAGGCCAAAGTGTTCAATCTTGGTTCCCTTAGACCAGAGAATCGTGTAAAGGTGCCTTTTGGCAATCTCCAAGCGGGTTGTCATGTGCCTTTTACTGAGGAGTGGCTTCTGTCTGGCCACTCTACCACAAAGGCCTGATTGGTGGAGTGCTGCAGAGATGGTTGTCATTCTGGAAATTTCTCCCATCTCCATAGAGGAACTCGAGAGCTCTGTCAGAGTGACCAGTGGGTTCTTGGTCCCCTCCCTGACCAAGGCCCTTCTCCCCACCAATTTCTCAGTTTGGCTGGGCAGCCAGCTTTAGGAAGAGTCTTGGTGGATCCAAACTTATTCCATATAAGAATGATGGAGGCCACTGTGTTCGTGAGGACCTTCAAAGCTGCAGACATTTTTTGGTACCCTTCCCCAGATCTGTGCCTCAACACAATCCTGTATTGGCGCTCTACGGACAATTCCTTCGACCTCATGGTTTGGTTTTTGCTCTGACATGCACTGTGGGACCTTATATAGACAGGTGTGTGCCTTTCCAAATCATGTCCAATGAATTGAATTTACCACAGGTAGACTCCAATCAAGTTGTAGAAACATCTTGTCACACCCTGGCCATAGAGAGCCCTCAGGGTTTCTCTATGGGGTGTTAGGCCAGGACGTGACTAGGGTTTTCCATGGGACTCTATGTTGTTTTTTTGTGTTGGTTCCCAATTAGAGGCAGCTGTATGTCATTGCCTCTAATTGGGAATCCTATTTAAGTTTGTTCCCTTCCCCACCTGCCTTGTGGGTTATTGTTCATTGTCATGTGGTGTGTTGCGCTTCACACATTTCTTTAGATCGTTGGTGCTTTGTTTTTTTTTGGAAGTTTCACGTATATTAAAATATGTGGAACTCAACTCTCGCTGTGTCTTGGTCCACTCATTTTCCAGATCGTGACACATCTCAAGGATGGAAACTTTCTAAAAACATGTTTTCGCTTTGTCATTATGGGGTAATGTGTGTAGAAATGTAAAAATTATAATAATAATTTAGAATAAGGCTGTAACAAAACATTTGGAAAAAGTTAAGTGGTCTGAATACTTTCTGAAGGCACTGTAGCAGATCTAGGTTGTAATCATTAGTCCAACAGTAGTTGCTGTTGAACAAATTCAAGTATTTTTATCACTGTATCGTTGTTTGCTTCCGTTTAAGGCTCCTATCAACAGAATCGGGGGGAATGAATACACCCCTGATCACACATGCAAACACAGTTCACTTTCATAACAGCCACATACAAACAGCATAATCCCTTTGATTGTTGTAGCTATGATTCCTGCTCATGTCTACGCGCTCTCCTCCGCTTACATTTTCCCTTTGCTTGTGGACTTCAGTGTACTACACATCAGCTGTCTGAGACCAGGCGAAAAAACCTTTCCAAGCCAAACCTTCCTATCATAAGTAACCACTACACACAGCCTACATCATTGCCACCATATTAGCTAATGTCAAAGTTAACATAGCTACTAAAACTACAGTGTACAGTCAGCAAGCAGTTTAGCAGTTACACCAGCTGCCCCGATGGCAATACGTTTATAAAACCAAAAGCTTACCTTGACTTGGAAGAGTTCCAGTGTTGGATATCCAAAGCCAGCTAGTTAACATAGCATCCCTCTGTTTGAGCTGGATGTTTGAGTAGGCTAAACTAGCTAGCTCCATTCACTAGGTAAGTGAAAGAGAAGGTGAACAAAGAAAATACAACAAAATATGGCTAGCTCTCTCTCACTGTCTCTCTCTCTTGCTTCTCCTTCATTTATGAAGACAATCATTTGTTCAAAACTATTGTCTCTTTCTTTGAGGTAACTACTCACAACATTTTATGCACTGCAGTGCTAGGTAACTGTAGCTTATGCTTTCAGTACTAGATTCATTCTCTGATATTTTGATAAGGTGGACAAGATTTCAGTTCATGTTTCGAGTGCTTTGATAGGTTGGAGGACGTCCTTGGAGGTTGTCATAATTACTGTGTAAGTCTATGGAAGGGGTTGAGAACCACAAGTCTCCTAGGTTTTGTATTGAGGTCACTGTACCCAGAGGAGGACGGGAACTAGTTGTCCTCTGGCTACACCATGGTGCTACCCTACAGAGTGCTGTTGAGGCTACTGTAGACCGTCCTTTGCAAAACAGTGTGTTTTAATAAATTATTTGGTGACATGTGAATATATTTTGTATAGTTTTACCTAAAAAATATATATATATTTTTAAATGCTTCACTATTTTTATGAAATTCACTGGGGAGGATGGTCCTCCCCTTCCTCTTCTGAGGAGCATCCACTGGGGTATATATTATTAATTTATAAGTCCTAAAATGGATGTAGCAACTAAGGATTCTAGCTTTAATAACAGCTTTTCTCTGCTGTATGCTAATTGAGGCATTATGTGCTTTCTCCACAGGGAGGACATCTCAGTAGCATACCATTGTAGAACGTGTTGTTTTCTACAGCTGCACAAACAGACACAACAGTAAGCGACAGGATGATAAGGGCATTGTATGGTTTTAATTCAGAAAAGCATAAGTAGCATCTATTCGTACTTTACTTTGATCACATTACAAGACCCTCACCTGGACTCAAAGGAAACCCACTATTGAACTAATACGTTGATTTTATACTTAACTAATATATACTCAATTTATCTCTCATGATAACCGAACAAATTTGTGAAGGTCAGTATTTTTTCAGAAAATGACAGATATTTGGCCTACACCCAAAATCGAATCAATTCAGACTGAGACCACTTTCATCTAAGATGGCTGTGACCTTTTTATGCTGCTTTGACAGATTACACATTTACTCTAGAGATATTAGTAGTTTGACATTGAAAGGCTCTGCTCTTGAGAAGAGAACATTAGCTTTGGTTTGACTGTCACACATTCACTTGATAATCTATCATGAAAGTATACATAAAGTGCTGTCAATTATGCCAGCAGGGGGTTTACATTGTGAATGGAGTATTATTGGGAACTTTGGTCTCAGACTCCTAGCTATCAGTGATAACAGATATTTGCCTTTAAAAGAAGTGCACAGTATAATGTCCAAACAACCTCTGATATCTAGAGTATTTGCCACTGAATAATTAACAGTCTGTGCATAATGAATTGGCATCCAACACTTCATGACTCAACCCATCTTGGCAGAATAGCTTGTAATTCATAGTTTGTTTTGAACATGTATCTGTTGTCACATTCAGTCACGTCTATATGGAGCCACAAGAAGGCCTCTGATACCCAGTATTGAAGAGAGAGTTCTCTTTAAAGAGAATATGAGGACACACTTTTTGAAGATAACCCGAGGACATTACGAGATACCATTATTTTCTAAATGAAAAGGAGGTGCATTATTTACCATCCTAATTTACATGAATGAATGACAGAGAATAGTTCAGAAGAGTAACCAGTAACCAAAATGTGAGTTATGTTGCTGCTTTGAAATTGGAAGATATATGTAATAGTGTGTGCTGTAATGTACTTGGAATTTATTTTGCATTCCCTTGAAGAAGGCATGGTTTTGATATTCTTAGAATAATAACAGGGTTTCTCATTGACTGCTTTATAAGGTAGCAAGGAAAGAACGTTGAAATTTCAGGTTGTATGAAAGTGTAGTTCTATGTTTTTGTGTTAGATCAAATCAAATCATGAGAGGCACACTGATAGTTTACTGCTGGCTTGCTGCATGTCATTCCATTATCATAAAGCTGGGTACTATGATGTAAGGGATAATCAACGAGGGACTACGGAGATAACCAAATAACCCTTTTAGGTTTTAGACAGCACCATTTTTTCTTAGAGTGTACTTCAGTTGAGATTGTAAGCCTTTCTTTGAAAAGGTCATAGGCTAGCTGTATTAAATAGTCATTCATGATAATATGCAGTTGAAATATGTTACTTTCTTCAGAACTGTATCTATCCTCTTGGCATAGCTTTGATAGTCATGTGGAAATTAAACCAACAGATGGAGTCAATCATAACAATAGCATAGCATAACATAGCAAATTATGAATAATTTATTTCAGGTAAGTAAGAGTAACATGTTATGTACTGGATCAAATGTATTTTAGTTTGAAAAAAGGTGTTAAAAATTAGATAATAGTCACCAGTCTTACATTGCTTATTGCCACACAATAAATCCAGAATACTTTAGCAAATGGATACCAAAAATAGGATTATAATTAAATAAAATTTTAAAAAAACACAACTCCCAGAGGTATTTTATGAAACAGTAAATTGATTTATTGGACATATATGCTGATGATCACCTTGGAGAATTTAGTTGCCATTGTGTTCCCCATTAAACAAATTGTTTAATTTCCCATGCTGTCAGAAGCCATAACCATAGTTATTATTATTGCACCTGTGTGTGAAATACAACACTGGTGTCAGAGGCACTTTTGTTTCCCTGTCAGTGAAATGCTACATTCTTTATCAGATGGAAAATGTTCCTATTTAGAGGTATTCATGGACATGAACTGGTCCTGGGATTAGGCTGGCTTCTCACTCACTCACTCACTCACTCACTCTCTCTCTCTCTCTCTCTCTCTCTCTCTCTCTCTCTCTCTCTCTCTCTCTCTCTCTCTCTCTCTCTCTCACTCTCACTCTCACTCTCACTCTCACTCTCTCACTCAATTTCAATTGAAGGGCTTTATTGGCATGGGAAACATATGTTTACATTGCCAAAGCAAGTGAAATAGATGAACAGTAAACATTACACTTACAAAAGTTCCAAAATAATAAAGACATTCTAAATGTCATATTATGTATATATACCGTGTAATGGTGTGCAAATAGTTCAAGTACAAAAGGTAAAATAAATCAACATGAATATTGGTTGTATTTACAATGATGTTTTTTCTTCACTGGTTGCCTTTTTCTTGTGGCAACAGGTCACACATATTGTTGCTGTGATTGCACACTGTGGTATTTCACCCAATAGATATGGGAGTTTATCCAAATTGTATTTGTTTTCGAATTCGTTGTGTCTCTGTGTAATCTGAGGGAAATATTTGTCTCTAATATGGTCCTACATTTGGCAGGAGGTTAGGAAGTGTAGCTCAGTTTCCACCTCATTTTGTGGGCATTTTGTGGGCAGTGCACATAGCCTGTCTTCTCTTGAGAGCCAGGTCTGGCTTCGGAGGCCTTTCTCAATAGCAATGCTCACTGAGTCTGTACATAGTCAAATATTCCCTTAATTTTGGGTCAGCCACAGTGGTCAGGTATTCTGCCACTGTGTACTCTCTGTTTAGGGCCAAATAACATTCTAGTTTGCTATTTTTTTTGTTTATTCTTTCCAATGTGTCAATTGAATTTCTTTTTCTTTTCTCATGATTTGGTTGGGTCTAATTGTGTTGCTGTCCTGGGGCTATGTGGGTTCTGTTTGTGTTTGTGAACAGATCCCCAGGACCAGCTTGATTAGGGGGCTCTTCTCCAGGTTAATTTCTCTGTAGGTGATGGCTTTGTTATGGAAGGTTTGGGAATTGCTTCCTTTTACAGTGGTTACTCAACTAATAGTTTTGCGATTATGCTGTGGGATTTAGAGGTAATTTGTGGTTTCATACGGTACCCTGCGTCACAACTTCATTACTCCAGACCAGCGCAAGGGGGAGTTAGAGCACTGTCTCTAACTGACAATGAATGGGTGACAGAAACTAAATAAAAACTGATCATTGTGCACGACTTCAATATTACTTCCTTAAACTGTTGTTACACTAAGGTTTTTATTCTAAGAAAAACTTAGACTACAATTAGGGTCTGGAAATGTTAGGATTATTTTGCTCTTACTGTAGTACTGTAGCCTACTCCAGTCCGGTCACATTGTACAGTGCCCAAGTGGCACCATGGTCAAAGTCACTGCATTGCAGTGCAAACTGCATTGCTGCAGATGTTGGTTCAATACTCGTGCTGGCTGCGGCTAGGAGACCCATTAGGCGTCTGTAGGCTTTTGGTTTCTCTCCCTCTAAAAACAGAAATAAATAATTCTAAATAACAAACTGGCTTTATTTACAAATTAGTAACAATGTCTCACCCCATGTTCAAGAATGGCCATTTTCTCACTCACTTTATGTTATTTGAAAACAAAATCATATCCAAAATATCGCTATTTTGAAACAAAGTCATTATTATTATTATTTAATTTAGAATTATATAAAAGCCCTTTAGATATCCTCACAGATATATTATTAACCCTGTTTTTCACAAGCGTAGCAGGCTGTGAATTCTGCAAACAATGTTTCTAGGATGGGCTAATAGCAGGACAATATATATTGGTCATATTGGTCATGGGTCCCGAGTGGCGCACAATGATTTATCCACTGAGATAGCGGTGGGCGCACGAGGTTCAAGGCACAAGGGCAGGGGGCACGGGACGGGCCGCAGAGCAGCGCACAGAAGATGGACCTAGCCCATGGGGAAGGGAAGAGGAGGGGGGAGACCCACACCCCGCCCCACTGGGTAGCACAGAGCAACACTTTAAGGGGCATTGCACCAATAATGGCGCTGACAAGGGAAACATTCCCTGTTCTTAGTGCCTGTCTGCACGTTCAAACTTAAACAATGTAACTAATAATGGTGCGAAAAATGCCCCTTAGATATGAATTCGGAGGGCAGAAATTATTAAATATTAAAGCATAAGACCTCTCACTAAAGGTGTCAGTCAAAAGTTATACATAAATGTGGACTGTATTTAATATAAATGACATGAAAAGCGCACTTTTGTAAATCCCAAACTCTAAACGTAATTGGAAAGGTAGATACAAATAATTTGTGACATTGTGGTTACAATAAAGAATGAAAACAAGATGTAAACAAGAAGTTGTGTTATTATTTACAGTAGTGATGGACAGCTGGAAGCATTTTGTATTTCTTCATCAACATCTTTATGCTTTCGTTAATAAAATAATGAGAAAAAATACATTCAAAATGCAGATGTTTATTTAAACTACATTTTTCGTCCAGAGCCAGGCGGTATTGGCAAAGAGTCACTCGTCATTGGCAGAGAGTCAGGCGGCATATGCGGAGAGTCAGGCGGAGAATGACGCATTGAAGAGGGGGAGGAACGAGATGGAGTCACAATCCATGCCAGGCACACCTGTGAGCTCTGGAACTCCACCTCCGACAGGCAGAGTCAACATACCTGGCGGGTTCATCAGGTCGTCGGTTCACCCTGACATTTCCATTCCTCTTCTGACAACAGAACTTGACCAACTGCTCACCAGGCACAGCAAGGGCCGTCCGGACCATTATACTGTTCTGCTGTTCCAAGGATGTGTAACTGAAGAGAGATACCACAAGTGGACACAGAAAACCAACTGGAATGGATCCCGGGGCAAATGTGGCTTACCAGTGAAAACCATTAAAAACTTTGTGGATGGGACCCCCCGAGTGGTGCGATAGTCTAAGACACTGCATCGCAGTGTGCTGGTTCGATACCCGTGCCGCCCGTCACCGGGAGACCCATGAGGCGGCTTTTGGTTTCTCTCCCTCTAAAAAGAGAAATAAATAATTCTAAATAACAAACTGGCTTTATTTACAAATCAGTGAGAATGTCTCATCCCATGTTCAAGAAGGGCCTTTTTCTCGCTCACTCTAGAAAATGACAACGAAATAATCTCCAAAATATTGTTATTTTTTAAACAAAGTGATTATTATTATTATTATTAACAATAATTAATTTAGAATTATATAAAAGCCCTTTAGATATTCTCACAGATCAGATTTGCCCTTAGATATTAATTTAGAATCCTCCAATCCAAATGTAATTATTTGCGGAGAGTCACGTCATTGATTTTATTTTTCTTCGATATACCGTAGGTCTACTGTAGGCGACATGAGTCTCACTAATGTTGAGCAAGGTGCTGTTAAAAGTGGTGTGTTTCGTGCTGCTCTGAGACAAGCACAGGGAATGGTCTTGATAAATCAATGAGATTTTTATTTTCACTGAATCTCCGTCTGGGTATTGGTTAGACTATAATCAGGGTGTGGAAATGTTATGTCTTAGTACTGTAGCCTACTCCCGACCGTCACGTTGTACAGCGCTATATTTTCCGTTCCATGATAACGGAAACCCTGAGGACTTAGTTTTTAGTTTTTTTGGACTAGAAACACCATAATATTAATCAAAATAATTAAGCAACATTAAAATCAATCCCATATACAATGTTCTTACCATAAAAGGTTTAAAATTCTATTAAGGCTATCAAATGCTTCTCAAAGATGCCCTCTGGTGGTCAAACTAGCACTAACTAGCATTAATGGTAACAATGGCTGACAATTAAATAACGTGCTGTAGAATTCTGCGGCAGCCCACAAGGTGTGCTGCAGTATGATGCAACTTTTAAAGGAGGAACCACTGTAGGTGGTTGAAGAATTTAACAGCTCTTTTTGGGATTTTGATCATTAGCGAGTATCGGCCTAATTCTGCTCTGCATGCAATACTTGGTGTTGCACGTTGTGCACAGATAATATAATTCTACATGCAGAATCTCAATTTGGTGTTTGTCCCTTTTTGTGAATTCTTGGGTGGTGAGCGACCATAAAAGGCAATGGGTTCTATAACGGATTCAAGTATTTTTAGCCAGATCCTAATTGGTATGTCGAATTTTATGTTCCTTTTTTCTTGTCTCTCAGATTGTTCACAGCTTTGTGGAAGTTACCAGTGGTGCTGATGCTTAGGCCGAGGTATGTATTGTTTTTTGTGTGCTCTAGGGCAACGGTGTCTAGACCTTTTTTGGAACACCATTATTGTTGTCTTACTGAGATTTACTGTCAGGGCCCAGGTCTGACAGAATCTGTGCAGAAGATCTAGGTTCTGCTGTATGCCCTCCTTGGTTGGGGACAGAAACACCAGATCATCAGCAGTAGACATTTGACTTCAGATTCTAGTAGGGTGAGGCTGGGTGCTGCTGACTGTTCTAGTGCCCTCGCCAATTCGTTGATATATATGTTGAAGACATATACAGTGAGGGAAAAAAAGTATTTGATCCCCTGCTGATTTTGTACGTTTGCCCACTGACAAAGAAATGATCAGTCTATAATTTTAATGGTAGGTTTATTTGAACAGTGAGAGACAGAATAACAACAAAAAAATCCTGAAAAACGCATGTGAATTTTTTTTTATAAATTGATTTGCATTTTAATGAGGGAAATAAGTATTTGACCCCTCTGCAAAACATGACTTAGTACTTGGTGGCAAAACCCTTGTTGGCAATCACAGAGGTCAGACGTTTCTTGTAGTTGGCCACCAGGTTTGCACACATCTCAGGAAGGATTTTGTCCCACTCCTCTTTGCAGATCTTCTCCAAGTCATTAAGGTTTCGAGGCTGACGTTTGGCAACTCGAACCTTCAGCTCCGTCCACAGATTTCTATGGGATTAAGGTCTGGAGACTGGCTAGGCCACTCCAGGACCTTAATGTGCTTCTTCTTGAGCCACTCCTTTGTTGCCTTGGCTGTGTGTTTTGGGTCATTGTCATGCTGGAATACCCATCCACGACCCATTTTCAATGCCCTGGCTGAGGGAAGGAGGTTCTCACCCAAGATTTGACGGTACATGGCCCGTCCATCGTCCCTTTGATGCGGTGAAGTTGTCCTGTCCCCTTAGCAGAAAAACACCCCCAAAGCATAATGTTTCCACCTCCATGTTTGACGGTGGGGATGGTGTTCTTGGCAGCATTCCTCCTCCTCCAAACACGGCGAGTTGAGTTGATGCCAAAGAGCTCCATTTTGGTCTCATCTGACCACAACACTTTCACCCAGTTGTCCTCTGAATCATTCAGATGTTCATTGGCAAACTTCAGACGGGCATGTATATGTGCTTTCTTGAGCAGGGGACCTTTGCGGGCGCTGCAGGATTTCAGTCCTTGACGGCGTAGTTTGTTACCAATTGTTTTCTTGGTGACTATGGTCCCAGCTGCCTTGAGATCATTGACAAGATCCTCCCGTGTAGTTCTGGGCTGATTCCTCACCGTTGTCATGATCATTGCAACTCCACGAGGTGAGATCTTGCATGGAGCCCCAGGCCGAAGGAGATTGACAGTTCTTTTGTGTTTCTTCAATTTGTGAATAATCGCACCAACTGTTGTCACCTTCTCACCAAGCTGCTTGGCGATGGTCTTGTAGCCCATTCCAGCCTTGTGTAGGTCTACAAAAATGTTCCTGTTTTGACTAATTTAATAGAGTGGGTTAGGTCTGCTCTATACCAAATGAGCTTAACCCTGAGTATCTTCCTTGATTCACACCTGGTAGTTTGGTGGATGGGACTACCAGCTCTCAGTAACCTAGAGGACAACCAGTGGGTCCATCTCCTTTATACCATATTTATTTTTATTTTGTATATTTTTATTTCACCTTTATTTAACCAGGTAGGCCATGTGAGAACAAGTTCTCATCTAAAACTGCGACCTGGCCAAGATAAAGCAAAGCAGTGCAACAAAAAACAACAACACAGAGTTACACATGGAATAAACAAAAGTACAGTCAATAACACAATAGAAAATCTATATACAATGTGAGCAAATGGAGTAAGACATTGTCATCTTGTAGGATGAGCTTAGCCACTTTGTGTTTTCTCTCTCTCTCTCTCTCTCTCTCTCTCTCTCTCTCTCTCTCTCTCTCTCTCTCTCTCTCTCTCTGACCTTTTGGTTACTGGCCCAACGCTCTTAATCGCTAGGCTACCTGCCGCCCAACATAATAGATATGAGTCAATGTTGATTTTGCAAAGGGTCTGACGTCACATCACAATAGACCTCTCATTGTAAATGCCGAATCTAATGTAATCAGTGGGTGTGACTGCAGATAAAATCATGTAGAAAATCACAGTATAATTGTGTAACGACTGTATAATAACAAACCCATGATTTTATTTATGAACTTTAAGTTTTATGTTTGTTTCCTAAAATAGATTTTTAGAATTTATCATGCCACAGTTAATTTAACTGTGAACCCCTGCGAGCCGCACTCTATTTTTGTCAGATTTGTCACATAAAGTACTTAAATGGCATAACGCTGATTAATCATTAGTGTGACATTCATCAGGCACAACCAACGTGCTGCATGATGTGCAATGATTGGAATCTGTGTAGACAGCAGACCTGAAGGTGAGGGAAAAATGTAGAGAGGGACAGAGGTGGTGGCTTGAAAATCGAATTTGATTAATCTGACAGTGGATCTGTATTCTCTGACCTGGGTGGCAGTGTTATTGTAAAGGCCGACAGTCTGTTCTGATACAATTATTTATAACAACAGTTAACTGTAGCAACAAAGGTCTAGAAATTGAAAAAACGGGTTATTAAATATTGTATGACACTTTTGAAAAAGCTATGTTGCAGTAAAGACATGCATTTAATTTCAGCTGGGAAAGCCACTCTCTGACCACGCATTTCATACTATTGTATGTCTTTTAGACAGGCTCTATTTGGAATGTAAAAAACAGCCCATGGCAACATGGTAATTTAGCATATGGAAACTACTCATGTCGTAAACATGAGCTTATAATTAATTTATGGTTGTAAGGGCTAATGGTCTCTTATGGTTAACAGTACTTTGAGCAGAGATTGAGGAAGTAGTATAAGATAGTCTCTCCTTCTCGTTGTTTCTGAGGTGATTGCTTGATGGTAAAAGCTGAGAGAAGAGATTGGTTGTCTCCTTAACAGAGGCTTGGTTGCTTTAATGAGTATTTGTTTTATCTTACATGTATCAAATCAAATTGTATTTGTCACATGTGCCAAATAGGTGTAGACCTTACAGTGAAATGCTTATTTACAAGCCCTGAACCAACAACACAGTTTAAAGAAAAATACAAAAACATTATAATAAATAAAGTAACAAATAATTAAAGAGCAGCAGTAAAATAACAATAGCGAGACTATATACAGGGGGTACCGGTACAGAATCAATGTGCGTGGGCACCGGGTAGTCGAGGTAATTGAGGTAATATATAAACTACCGTTCAAAAGTTTGGGGTCACTTAGAAATATCCTTCTTTTTGAAAGAAAAGCATTTTTTGTTCATTCAAATAACATCAAATTGATCAGAAATACAGTGTAGACATTGTTATTGTTGTAAATGACTATTGTAGCTGGAAACAGCTGATTTTTTATGGAATATATACATAGGCGTACAGGCGTACAGATGCCCATTATCAGCAACCATCACTCATGTGTTCCAATGGCATGTTGTGTTAGCTAATCCAAGTTTATAATATTAAAAGGTTAATTGATCATTAAAAAAACCTTTTAGCACAGCTGAAAACTGTTGTGCTGATAAAAGAAGCAATACAACTGGCCTTCTTTAGACTAGTTGAGTATCTGGAGCATCAGCATTTGTGGTTTCGATTACAGGCTCAAAATGACCAGAAACAAAGAACTTTCTTCTGAAACTCGTCAGTCTATTCTGGTCCTGAGAAATGAAGGCTATTCCAATGCGAAATTGACAAGAAATTGACAAGAAACTGAAGATCTCGTACAACGCTGTTTACTATTCCCTTCACAGAACAGTGCGAACTGGCTCTAACCAAAATAGAAAGAAGAGTGGGAGGCCCCGGTGCACAACTGAGCAAGAGGACAAGTACATTAGAGTGTCTAGTTTGAGAAACAGACGCCTTACAAGTCCTCAACTGGCAGCTTCATTAAATAGTACCCGCAAAACACCAGTCTCCACGTCAACAGTGAAGAGGCGACTCCGGGATGCTGGCCTTCTAGGCAGAGTTGCAAAGAAAAAGCCATATCTCAGACTGGCCAATAAAAATAAAAGATTAAGATGGGCAAAAGAACACAGACACTGGTCAGAGATAAGGCTTTTTCTTTGCAACTCTGCCTAGAAGGCCAGCATCCCGGAGTCGCCTCTTCACTGTTGACGTTGAGACTGGTGTTTTGCGGGTACTATTTAATGAAGCTGCCAGTTGAGGACTTGTGAGGCGTCTGGGACTAAACACTCTGGGACTAAACACATGTGAGGGAAGTGTTTAGTCCCAGGGTCCTTAGCTCAGTGATGATCTTTGAGGGCACTATTATGTTGAACGCTGAGCTGTAGTCAATGAGTAGCATTCTCACATAGGTGTTCCTTTTTTTCCAGGTGTGAAAGGGCAGTGTGGAGTGCAATAGAGATTGCATCATCTGTGGATCTGTTGGGGCGGTACACAAATTGGAGTGGTTCTAGGGTTTCTGGGATAATGGTGTTGATGTGAGCCATGACCAGCCCTTCAAAGCACTTCATGGCTACAGACGTGAGTGCTACGGGTCGGTAGTCATTTAGGCAGGTTACCTTAGTGTTCTTGGGCACAGGGACTATGTTGGTCTGCTTGAAACATGTTGGTATTACAGACTCAGACAGGGAGAGGTTAAACATGTCAGTGAAGACACTTGCCAGTTGGTCAGCGCAGGCTCGGAGTGCACGTCCTGGTAATCCGTCTGGCCCTGTGGCCTTGTGAATATAGACCCACTGATTGAGGTTGGCTCTGTTCTTGGGAAATGGCTGCTGCTGCTATTTTAGATTTATGAACCAACATACGGAGACGTGCAGCTTAATTATGCATATCTACATACAGTGCCTTCAGAAAATATTCATACCACTTGACTTATTCCACATGTTGTTGTGTTAAAGCCTGAATTCAAAATGGGTTAAATATATGTTTTTTTCTCAGCCATCTACACACAATACCCCATACTGACATAGTAAAAACATGTTTTTCGACATTTCTGCAAATGGATTGAAATAGGTAATTTACACCCATGAGTCCATGCAATTTAGAATTGCCTTTGGCACCAATTACAGCTGTGAGTCTTTTTGGGTAAGTTCCTAAGAGCTTTGCACATCTGGATTGTAGAAAATTTGCCCATTATTATTTTTTTAATTCTTCAAGCTCTGTCACATTTTTATTGATCATTGCTAGACAACCCTTTTCAAGTCTTGCCATACATTTTTCGAGCAGATTTAAGTCAAAACTGTAACTCGGCCACTCAGGAACATTCACTGTCTTCTTGGTAGGAAATCCAGTGTAGAGTTGGCCTTGTGTTTTAGGTTATTGTCCTGCTGAAAGGTGAATTAATCTCCCAGTGTCAGATGGAAAGCAGACTGAATCAGGTTTTCCTCTAGGATTTTGCTTGTGCTTAGCTCCATTCTGTTTCTTTTTTAACCTGAAAAACTCCCAGTCCTTAACGATTACAAGCATACCCATAACATGATACAGCCCACACTATGCTTGAAAATATGGAGAGTGGTACTCAGTAATGTGTTGCATTGTATTTGTATTCAGGACAAAAAGCTAATATTTATATTTTGTACATGCTTCCTTCTTTTCACTCTGTCAATTAGGTTAGTATTGTGGAGTAATTATAATGTTGTTGATCCATATGGGGTGGCAGGTAGCCTGGCGGGTAGAAGTGTTGGGCCAGTAACTGAAAGTTTGCTGGATCTAATCCCAGAGTTGACAAGGTAAAAATCTGTCGTTCTTTTCCCTGAGCAAGGCAGTTAACCCACTGTTCCCTGGGCGCCGATGACGTGGATGTCGATTAAGGCAACCCCCCACACCTCTATGATTCAGAGGGGTTGGGTTAAACGCGGAAGACCCATTTCAGTTGAATGCATTCAGTTGTTCAACTGATTAGGTATCCCAATTTCCCGGCCTCAGTTTTCTCCTAATATAGCCATTAAACTATGTAACTGTTTTAAAGTCACAATTGGCCTCATGGTGAAATCAATGAGCGATTTCCTTCCTCTCCAGCAACTGAGTTAGGAAGGACGCCTGTATCTAATGAATAGGTGTATTCATACACCATCCGAAGTGTAATTAATAACTTTACCATGCTCAAAGGGATATTCAATGGCTGCTTTTAAATTTGTACCCCTCTACCTATAGTTGCCCTTCTTTGTAAGGCATTGGAAAACCTCCCTGGTCTTTGTGGTTGAATATGTGTTTGAAATTCACTGCTCGACCAAGGGACCTTACAGATAATTATGTGTGTGGGGTACAGAGATGAGGTAGTCATTAAAAAGTAATGTTAAACACTATTAATGCACACAGAAGGAGTCCATGCAGCTAATTATGTGACTTGTTAACTTGCACATTTTTACTTCTGAACTTATTAAGGCTTGCGATAACAAAGGGGTTGAATTCTTATTGACTGAAGACATTTCAGCTTTTCATTTTTAAGGAATTTGTAAACATTTTGAAAAACATTATTCAATTTTGACATTATGTGGTATTATGTGAAGGCCAGTGACAAAAAAATCTAAATTTAATAAATTTTAGATTCAAGCTGTAACAACAAAATGTTGAAAAAGTCAAGGGTTGTGACTATTTTCTGAAGGCACTGTATGTGGTTAATATTCAAATCAGTATGGTAAGGTTGCTTTTTTCAGAGGTTTAAGAAATTGTGTCACATACAGTATGCAACTATCAACAGTGAGCACATAGCCTACTTCCTACTCTCCACTCTCCCTGCGCTGTGTGTGTGCTTATGCAAATAATTATTCTCATGGACTTAACTCACACTCCCTTTACATGTTTGATAATTCCACTTACTCCTGATTCAAGGGTGTGATAAGAAACATAGACTGAAAAAAATCCCTGGATGAAAGGTCTACAGTGGCATGTCTGTTTGAAATGTACATTGGATTTGCAATTCTCTCTGAAATATCCTGCTGCAAATAAAAGAGACTGAGCCAACTGCAGCGATGATATGATGCCATACTAATTTATTAGAGGTAAGATATAGCCTTGGCTTTAACAAAACAATTTCACAGTCCTGATGTTCTTTTGAAACCAGACAATGCTTATTCAGATATTCCACATTTATCTACCATTGTAGGCTACTTACCTGACTGGCTGTGTAAAAAAGTCCTACCTATTCTGTAAGAACGCAAAACCTGCAGGACATCTGACTTTAATCAACATACACATTATATTTACACAGACATTTCCCTGACAATAGTATTTTAGTAGTATAGTTATGGTCTGTCTTGCAATTTACACTTTTGATGGCAAAGATTAGATCTGTAAGAGTCTAGAATCTGTACGAGACCTGAACAGTGTGCACTGTGGTGGTCTCTGGTGCCATGGATTAGATTGTATATTTTCTATTATGTTTTCAGCAGGGTTTCTCTGCCAGCCGAATTGCAGGAGCCATTGATTTCTCTGAAATATTGCAATGTATGAAGGGGTTAGGCCTGTGCCTTTAAGCTAAATATGCGGCTAGGGAAAGCAATGTGTTTACAAGTATCAGTCTTTACAAACTGATCTAACGGCCTCCATAATGGATGGTGCATTATGCTGAATTATTGGACTATTTTACGTCAAGCCAGGACAACTTAGTGTGGCCCCCTGCTATACATCACACCTCTGCTCGGTCCCTGACTGCACTGTACACAGGCAGAGCCATAAACTAGAGGGTGTTCTTTATCATTGCAGCCCTGGCTGGGGCCATCTTTCCTCCTGAAAGGCGGAGCTTCAAACAGGTAGTGTGAATGACAGCCCCGCTTTTTCTCCCAGGCCACCGTAGAGACCTTGGCTGAGAGATGCTCTGGTGACTGGTCTTCATCCATTCATAAGTCACAATCTCATATATTGTGGCCTACATCGGATTCCTATTAGCCTCAAGCTACAGGCTTCCCTCTCCGCTGTATTGGAATCCAGCCAACAGACTGCTGTAAAACCTCCATCTGAGAGGGTCTGTAGGGACTTATGTAGAGAGGGCCAGGAGTATGAGATCTGGTGTTCTTTTACATATGTGATCCAATTCAGGAAACTAGGCGTATGTTGCAAGTCACGACTTCACAGGAGAACCGTTTGAACTTAATTTCTTTTAAATCAAAATGTGTTTTTGGGCAGAAATGCCTTCTCGAACATGTGAACTTGCATGTGCCTTAATAACAAACTTGTATGCCATCTGTAAATACGAATAAAATTGTTGAATTACAAGCCTTGTTGGTTAAGCCACAGAAAAAGTCAGCAACCTTCCCACTAGCCATGATTGGATGAGATAATGAGTGGGCTGGACATGCCGAGAGATGAATTTGGATTGGTCTGCAATATAGAAGGCTTCTGTGTTGGTAATCCTGTCGAATGCAGATTTTTTTTTAATGTATTGTGTGGTGGCGCTGCATAAGTGTTGCTCTCCACTTTCTGGAGCATCAAGTTTTGAAATCAGTGGAATTAGAGTATGATAGCTAAAGAGATGGAGAAAACACCTGTCTCCTGATTACATCTTCAAACTAGGGGCAACCGTGGTATGGCATTCCTGACAGGGGCAGGTATGCGTCATGCATGATGATGTAGACAGGTAAGATAGTCTAGCGTTATCTAGCTACATTTTCAGATATTACACGTTTCTAATTTTGACAGAAAGTGGTTTCATTTAAAGCTAAAGTGTACTGTTAGCTAGCTAGCTAACATTAGCTAGCTTGCTCACTAGCTAAGGTTATTATTGGTATCACAGCATGGTATTGATGCAGGGTAGTAGGAGATGATTTGGAAGTATGTTGATTGTTGTTTAACAAGCTAACGTTAGCTGGCTGGCTCGTTAGCTAACGTTACGTGACGTGTGTGATCTTAAACGTTGTTTAACTAGCTAGGTTAATTGTTTACCTAGCTAGCTAGCTATATGTCTGAAGCTAAAGTGTACTGTTAAATCAAATAAAACTTTATTTGCCACATGCGCTGAATACAACAAGTGTAGACTTTACTGTGAAATGCTTACTTACAAGCCCTTAACCAACAGTGCAGTTCAAAAGAAGAAGAACACATTTACCAAGTAGGCTAAAATAAAAAATATTAATAAAAAGTTACAGAATAACAATAACGAGGCTATATACAGGGGGCACCAGTACTGAGTCAGTGTGCAGGGGTACAGGCTAGTTGAGGTAATCAGTACATGTAGGTGGGGGCGAAGTGACTATGCATAGGTAACAAACAAACAGCGAGTAGCAGCAGTGTACAAGAGGAGGGGGGTCAATGTAAATTGTCTGGTGCCGATTTTTATGAATTGTTCAGCAGTCTAATGGCTTGGGGGTAGAAGCTGTTGAGGAGCGTTTTGGTCCTAGACCGCTTGCCGTGCGGTAGCAGAGAAAACAGTATATAACTTGGGTGACTGGAGTCTGACAGATTTATGGGCGTTCTGCTGACACCACCTATTATATAGGTCCTGAGGCTTGGCCCCAGTGATGTACTGGGCCGTTCGCACTACCCTCTGTAGCTCCTTATGGTCAGATACCGAGCAGTTGCCATACCAGGCGGTGATGCAACTGGTCAGGATGCTTTCGATGGTGCAGCTGTAGAACCTTTTGAGGATCTGGGGGCCCATGACAAATCTTTTCAGTCTCCTGAGGGGGAAAATGTTTTGTCGTGCCCTCTTCACGACTGTCTTGGTATGTTTGGACCATGATAGTTCGTTGGTGATGTGGACACCAAGGAACTTGAAACTCTCGACCCGCTAGACTACAGCCCCGTCGATGTTAATGGGGGCCGGTTCGGCCCGCCTTTTCCTGTAGTCCAGCTAACGTTAGCTGGCTGGCTCCCTAGCTGACGTTATTATTTGTATTTCACAGCCGTTTACTTTTCTAGTTAGAGCCTAATGTTAGCTAGCTAACATTGAACCTGGTTGGTTAGCTCCCAGCACTGTGGCATTGTTAGCACTGTTCATTGTTGTTTAACTAGCTAACATTAGCTGGCTGGCTTGTTAGCTAACATTACGTGACGTGTGTGAATTTACACTTTGTTTACCTAGCTAGGTTCATTGTTTACCTAGCAAGCTATATATCTTAAGCTAATGTGTACTAACGTTAGCTGGCTGGCTCGTTAGCTAACGTTACGTGACGTGAGTACAACACTCGTTGACTTTGGCCGGTGTCAGTAAACGTCTGCAAAAAAGCTAAATGAAATTGTTGACAGCAGAGCTGGTTAGGCTGTTTTCATGTTATCCAATAATCGGCCAGAGCGACAAGTGTGCACTCCTAGAGTGAAACGAGATGGGTGGGGCTAAAGCTTAAGAGGGTGTGAACGGTGCTGAATGGGTGTAGACAAAGAAGAGCTCTTCACTAGATACTAAAACATTCAAATACCATTTTCTCAAAAATGAGTTTAGAAGTTGATCAACTTTAATAGCAGAATTGTTTTTCCCATTGTTCCTCAAATGCAGTGTATGATGTACCATTTTGTAGCTCTGAGTCTCTACTTTTACCCAATGTAAAAAACACAATTTAAAATGTTAAGACCAAATCCAGGTGGTGAGTCATATATGTCAATACCATGGGAGTGATTCTGTTCTATATCCAGGGTTTCAAGATCTCAGCTGTCAGGGAAATCAGCTGGTGATGCCTAAAGGAAATCATGACCTGGAAGACGTCTCTGATTTTATACTGGCTCATAATCTTGGATCAAAGAAATGTACAGTGACAGTCAAAAGTTTGGACACACCTACTCATTCAAGGGTTTTTCTTTATTTTTACTATTTTCTACATTGTAGAATAATAGTGAAGACATCTAAACTATGAAATAACACATGTGGAATCATATAGTAACCAAAAAACTGTTAAACAAATCAAAATATATTTTAGATTCTTGCACACTCTTGGCATTTTTTTATATTTTTATTAAAATAAAAAAATAAAAAAACTTTATTTAACTAGGCAAGTCAGTTAAAAACAAATTCTTATTTTCAATGACAGCCTAGGAACAGTGGGTTAACTGCCTTGTTCAGGAGCAGAACAGCAGATTTTTACCTTGTCAGCTCGGGGATTCGTTCTTGCAACCTTTAGGCTACCTGCCGTCTCAAGCAGCTTCATGAGGAATGCTTTTCCAACAGTCTTGATGGAATTCCCACATATGCTGAGCACTTGTTGGCTGCTTTTCCTTCACTCTGTGCTCCATCTCATCCCAAACCTTCTCAATTGGTTTGAGGTCGGGTGATTGTGGAGGCCAGGTCATCTGATGCAACACTCCATCACTCTCCTTCTTGGTCAAATAGCCCTTACACAAGACTCGCTGCCAAAGGTGCTTCAACAAAGTACTGAGTAAAGGGTCTGAATACTTATGAAAATGTGATACTTTTTTTATCAAACAATGGAAGCAGGAAAACCGAATATCTCTCAGACGGTTGACGGGTTATCTTCTACGTCAACACCATGACCAGCTGGTACAACTGGGGAAGGCTATGGAAGAGGGTCTTTGCAGTTTGCAACGTCTCGAACATTCCCGGGAGGCGTTGCCTTCAACTACCGGAGTATACTCTACAACCAGCCGACCCAGCAGATAAATATGACGGTACCCCATCCAAATGCAATGGCTTCCTAATTCAGTGGTCCCTCTACTTTACACATCAGATGGGAGTTCCTACCACTGAGAGGTCCAAGGTTGCCACGGTTATTTCTCTGCTGACTGGGTGGGCGTTGGAATGGGCTACGGCCGTCTGAGAGAGAAGAGAGGAGGAGCTAGATTCCTGATGGCTCTGTTTAAATGTATCTTCGAATCATCCCCCGGAGGGGGATGGCTGCCGGTGCTTCGTACACTATTCAGAAGAGTCTGTGAGAGGAGGTCCAGACAGAACTGGCCTGTCGAGACGACAACCTCACCTTGGAAGCACTCATTGCGATGGCCATCCATCTGGATAACCTACTTCGGGAGTGTCGGTACTCTTATCGCTTCCCTCCCTCCCTCAGCGAACACTCGGGATCAGAGCCTGAACCCATGGAGGTAGGGAACACATGCCTGCCCACGGCGGAGCGCCGCAGACGCATACAGCTGGGGCTCTGTCTGTACTGTGGGCAAGAAAGGGCACAAGCTCCAGCGATGTCCACAAGAACAGAGGGACGGTCACGTGATCTTTCACCCCCTGGGGCAGGAGTAAGTATTCCATCTTCATCGCTTTCTGCTAGGCTCTTTTTCGTGTCCATCACGCTAGTTGACTGTCCCTCATGTACTGTGTCTACAGCGTTAGTGGATTCTGGTGCCGCAGGGAACTTTATTGACCAGACCCTTGCCTCCTATCTTAAAATCATCTCATACACACTCTCATTTTCCAGTTCAAGCCCTCGATAGTCGGCCATTAGGATCCGGAACCATCACACACATCACCTAACCACTCACCCTCACCGTGTAGTCTATTCATCAGGAGAACATCCCCTTCTTCATTACCAGTGAACCAGTTCACAAGATCATCCACTGCGGCTTTAATGCTATAACCTTACCATCGCATGGTTGAGGATGACCTGCTTGCAGGTTCAGCACCTACGCACAGATGCATCTACCCTCTGTCAGTGGCTGAGACCCAGGCCATGGAGGATTACATCCAAGAGGCGCTCCAACAAGGTTTCAGCAAGACGTCTACTTCTCCTTCTTTGTGGCCAAGAAGGATGGAGGGTTACATCCATGCATTGACTACAGAGGACTCAATGAGATTACCACAAAGTATCGGTACCCTCTCCCGTTGGTGCCGGCAGCCAGTGAACAGCTCCGCAGGGCCCGGTTCTATACCAAACTGGACCTGCGGAAGTGCTTACAATCTCATCCGCATCCGGGAGGGGGATGAGTGGAAGACTGCGTTTAGCACGATGTCTGGTCATTACGAGTACTTAGTGATGCCATTTGGCTTAGGCAATGCTCCGTCAGTGTTCCAGGCATTCATTAAACAAGTGTTCAGGGAGATGCTCGGATGCCAGGTGGTTGTGTATATTGATGACATATTGAACTTCTCGGCTACCCTGGAGGATCACATCACTCACGTTCAAGCAGTCCTGGCACGTCTCCTGGCTAACCACCTGTTCGGCAAGGCTGAGAAGTACTAATTTCATCAGAGGGCTGTCTCCTTCTTAGGCTACCAAATCAGCCCGCATGGAGTGAGGATGGATGACAAGAAGGTAGATGCGGTCAGGTCATGGCCAGTCCCTACCACCATAAAGGGGTTACAATGTTTTTTGGGGATTGACAACTTCTTCTGTCGTTTCATCAGGAACTTCAGCTCTGTCGCAGCTCCTCTCACCTCTCTCCTTAAGGGAGGCCCCGATAGGTGGAGGTGAAACATCAAGGGATGTTTCACCTCCACCCCATTGCTCAAACAGATCCCACAATATCCTTTGTGGTGGAGGTGGACGCTTCAGAGGTAGGCATGGGGGCAGTTCTGTCTCAATGACAGGGTAATCCACAGAAGTTGTACCCATGTGCTTTTTACTCTAAGAAACTGTCCCCTACAGAGAGGAATTATGGCGTCCAGCACGCCGTCCACCGTCAAAAGGAGCAGGCGACCCCTGTGTTCCACCCTGGAGATCGTGCCTGGCTTTCTACCAGGAACCTCCTACGCCTGCCCTGCAAGAAACTGAGCCCCCGGTTTGTGAGCCATTCAAGGCTCTCCAGAGGGTCAACGAGGTGAAGTATAGGTTACAGCTTCCCAGTGATTGCCGTATCTCACCTTCTTTTCATGTCTCCCTTCTCAGGCCGGTGGTTCCTGGTCCTCTAGCTGATGCTGTCCCCCACGACACCCCTCCAACCCCCCGGACATCGAGGGGAATCCGGCATATGCCGTCAGATCCCTACTGGACTCCCGACGTTGTGGGGGTCGACTCCAGTACCTGGTGGACTGGGAGGGGCATGGCCCAGAGCGGTGTTGGGTTCCGGTGGAGGACCTTTGCCACCCGGACTGGCTTCTCGTCCCCGGGGTCGTCCCTCTGGTCGGTGTCGTCCTGTGGCGGGAGCCGCGCGACAGACTGGGGGTACTGTCACGTCTACCACCGAGATTTACTAACCACCGGTTCTGGGATCCATCATTACGCACACCTGCAGATCATCATGATACTCACCTACACTCCATTACCTTCCTGATTACCTCCCCTATATCTGTCACTCCCTTGGGTTCCTTCCTCAGTCAGTACTGTTCCTGTGTTCATGCGGAAACGCCACTGCTATGTTGTCTCGTTTCATGTTTGTTGTTTTATTAAACGTTTCACCTGCACCTGCTTCTTGACTCACAGCATCTCCGTTACACATCCCATTCTGAGCCAATGACCCGACATGTTGACAGGCTAATAAATACATTACATGTATGCTATTGCAAAAATGATCTTTTGGTTCTGTTTATGAAAGTCTTAGGTAACATTAGAATGCAGAAAAACATGTTATTTCAAAGAACACGATAGCATTTTTATTTGTTTATGTTACTGTAAGCTCTATGTTCGAAATTCGAAAAACACTAAAAACACCACAATTCAAGTGTTAAATCTATCACAAAGAAATTCATTATAAATTAATTTTGGCAGAAACATTATGGATCTAAGAAAATGTATTTCAAAAGAACAGAATAGCATATTTAAAATGGTATTATGTTACTACTCTGTGCTTTGTCGCCTAGGCTATATGTTGCCGCTAGTGCTCACATTGGAATCAAGGTTATTCTAAATAGTGCTCATCCTCTCAAATATTTTAGTTAATTGGCAAATGTCGGTGTTTTAGAAACCTTAGAATATGCTCTTTCTGATAAGAACTTGCAAGACCTGCATGAACTTCGGTAGGATGATTTGAATTCTTCTTTGTCTATTATACGCTGCGCTGTTCATCATTAGTCCCTTCATTCACAAATTACAATTTATTATATTGTCACCCATCAGACTATTGTAAATGTAATATTTTACTTAGGGTACATCTACAGCATTATTATATGTGAGAAATTAGTTTCAATATAGTTTTTGGTGGAGTTTTGATGGGCCGTTATTAGATGGGCAGCCAAGTGTCGGTTGAAGGAAGGACAGGGGGAAAAAATTAACATGTCATCCTAAAACTGCTTATAACAGAAACTCTGTTAACTCTGATATTGAAATTCTATGAACGTCAGTGTGTTAAATATACTTATTTAGGAAAAGTCAAGGACGAGGGGGGGCATGACTTTAAAAATGGCAGAGATATTTCAATTTTAAATTCACAAAATGAAGGTCTCTGCCCTTCTAGTACAGTAAGCAATGCATTTCACACTTAATCTAAGGGACAGCTCTTAGGACCAGTGATAGCTTTTATGCACTGATGTCTTCAATAGACAGCTGCAGTGTATGCAGGGTTGGATGTGAGGAAGGGAAGAGGAGGCTATTAGCGTGTCATTTCCCCATCAGGAAGGAAGCTCTAGAACAGGCAGCTTCAGGATTACAGGCTGACTGAGCAGAAAGGACTGTCTTTTCATATGCAGCTGGAAATAAACTCCTGATGCTCTTAGAGGGGGGTGTGGGGGACTCAGCAAATTGACATTTCAGTATCATTGGTGTGTAGCTAGACCTGAAAAGTCTTCAAGTCCTCTCACACCCTGAATGTGTGGCAATGAGCACTTTCTTATTTACGGCAACACTCATATATATGTAGATGAGTCCAATAGCTGAGGGATTCTGATTGTTCATAGACAATTAAACAAGGGCCATTTAAATACTTGCATACAGATAGAACCGTCTACATGTAACTGGTAAGATTAGAATGGTTATACTGTAAAGCAATAATGCAGTAGATAATGTACTTACAATGAAAGCATTAATACTTTCAGCAATGAAGTGGACAGTTTTACCTGACATTGTAATTACAGATAATATGAAGTCAGAATGCCTGAAGACTGTTGAACACTGCTTTGCTACTGATGTAGTCTGAAATGTCTTTAGGGAAATCCCCCTTCCAGGCTGTCAACCTCTCCCTGGCTGACTTCACCTGTTGCTTTTAGTTCAGTTGCACTTGACTTCTGGAATGGTTGTGTGCAGTCTGGGAAAAGCAACCAATGAATATTTTATGGCATAAATATGGTAAGTGGTTTGTAATGGTCCCTAAACGGTCCCTAAAATTACCCATAAGGCACTTTCCGTCACCCCAACGTACCCTCTCAGGTTGCATATTGTTAGACAGCCTGTGTGATGGATTTACTGCAACAACACCACTCTCAAATAGTACTGTTTGACATTCTCAGGGGTGAAAATCTGAATGCTATCAGTATCACTGAAACATGCATAGAGGTTTGACAGATAATCAGAAGAAAATGCAGTCGAGAAAATTAAGATAGCTCACTGCCCTTTTCCCCAAGTGTTTTCCTTCCCTGTCCAGCATAGAGAGCTTTCTTTGTGTGCACAGCTTTGTATAAAAGGCCCTTGTACGAGCCAATACAATCCATTGCAATCCAATCAAAAATTGATTATTTGAAAGCTATGTCAAATGCTTTCAAATGATTTCCAGAAAAAGTTGACATGGTGAATAAAAGGAAGAGGCTCATTTAACTACCATACACTAGATTACAGTAAGTCATTAAAGGAGTAATGAAATGTTCGATGTTGTCTTCCCAGTCAGGCATCACTGAACCTGATAATAAAACAGCAGAGGAGTGATGGTGGATGGAAGGCAGCCTGGACTCCTGTCACACTGTAAACAATGGAGGCTCCTTGGTCTCTTTGCATGCCTTCCCGTTTATAATTTTATATAAATGGGTTTTGAATGGATTGGGTTGACAATCCTCTCTGCACTGTAGTCATGGAGAGAGAGAAAGAGCGAGCACAGTCAGCAGGTTTTAAAGCTCTTTTTAAATTTATAGCTGATTTTCTGGAACGAGAATGTCCTGAATCTCTAAGCATGTTGTTTGCCTCTTGGTCTAGTCCATGTTGAATGCCAGCAACAATCCCACCAACTGGACGTTAAGTCTGTGGGAATTAATAGTATTTCTATGGGAAACAAAAGTTTATTATACACTTCACAATGTGGTATCTCAGCCGAGCTCCCTGCCATCCAGGAGCTCTATATCAGGCAGTGTCAGAGGAAGGCCCAAAAAATTTTCAAAGACTCCAGCCACCCAAGCCACAGACTGCTAAAGACTGCTAAATCACTAATCAAGTGGTTACCCGGACTACCTGCACTGAACCTTTTTTGCACTAACTCTATGCGCACACACTGGACCCTACCCACACACTGGACCCTACCCACACACTGGACCCTACCCACACACTCATACATACTTACACTGATACCCCAACACTCACATACACACACACACAACCATTATTAAGGTTGGCATCACAGTAACACATCTAGAATATTATTAACACCACAAAGTCCAGGAATAGCAAGAAAGCTAGTAATTAAACATACATAATACATTTCCAGTTATTTTAATGGATTGCAGCTTAGCAAAATTAGGAGTCAAGTAAATAATATCTGTTAAACTGCATAGCCTCATGAAACATTAAGCAGCACCTTGGACAGCCTGCAAGGTTAGGTGTCTCCTGTGACAGTGGGCTTTTTGGATCTGGTGTACTCTTAACCTTTTACTGCAGTGGGCTAAATCAGGGTAACACAGAGTGATTCTTGGTAGTCTTAAACAAATCTACTTTGAAACAAAAGTATACACCTCACAGACATGGTTATGGGCTTTAAAAAAAGACACCTCTACCATGTCAGATATAGAGTTGAAATGTATTACATTTTGAGTTTGCATCCCAATATTAAACTTTATATACATCATAGAAGACTGAAATATAACAAAACTGTTTGACATAGAAACACCAGATTTTCGTTCATTTAAAAAAAATATATATATATATAGAATTTTGAAAAAAATTAATAGCATTCCACCCATGAGGCCAAAGAGGGCGCTTTTGGTCATTGACTGCAGGAAAGGGCTACACAGCTATTTCTACATTAATGATCACCCCCTCATGTCACCAGCCAAATGTGTACGGCCTGTCAGTGGCTGACTTATATACCCTACTCAGGACATGGAATCTCCTCTCATCGAGGTGATGATTAACCTTTCAAAACTCAAAAATGTTACTGTTATTTTATACCCGCTTATGATCTGACACTATATCACATGTGGCAGTGATAGTTTGCCACCTCTTCCCAGAGGGACTGTGAAATCCCACCCACTTGGTGGATAGTGTCCTCATTCTCACAAAAAGCTTAGCTCTAAATTCCCCTCTAAATCCCTTGGATGGCTGAGGAGACAATTGATTTATAAGTCTGTTTCTCCACAGTTGCCAGTTCTAACTGTGCTCAGTGGGCTGGGTGGGGAAGGTTTAATTAAAGGGTTTATTGGCCCGTTGAAATAAAACAAAATGTAATATGTCCAAGATCCATGTTGTGGAAGTGTCATTACTGCAGTAAACGCCTAATACCCCTCATAATATTTTTTATCCAGAGCTCTGCTACACCATTCTGATGTCTCATTACTGCAGCCATTTAATCTGGAAATGTACACCAAAGCATAGAACAGCAGCGTTGATTGGGACATCGTTTACTCCTTTAATTCTGCAGCAATTATAGCACTTCAAAGAGATGATCCCTGGTATTTAAGTCACAAAGCATGGGGGTTTTCTCCAAGGAACACTTGCCTTTTATGGTGATTAGATGGTAATTAACACACGTTTGTTTCTAATTAATTGCCTTTAAATGTTATAAGAAGTGCAACTGATGTATTGTCTTCAGTCCAGCAATATGCATGTATTGCCACCTGAATCAACCTGGAACAGTCATGGTAAGAGAGCCTTGAGGGCCATTGTGCATGCATCAGTCTTTGTTTTACCATCGACCTGAGTTGTGTCTGTAATTAACATTGGTGACAGTAATGTATGACAGAGCTACAACCAAAGTCCCTATACTGTATGTGACAGAGATTACATAGCTAAAGCTATCCGTCGCTCCTAGGTGGCGCAGCGGTCTAAGACACTGCATCTCAGTGCTGGAGGCGTCACTACAGACACCCTGATTCGAATTCAGGTTTTATCACAACCGGCCGTGATTGGGAGTCCAGTAGGGCGGCGCACAATTGGTCCGGGTTTGGCCGGTGTAGGCCTTCATTGTAAATAAGAATGTGTTCTTAACTGACATGCCTGGTTAAATAAATTAAAATTAAATATTTTTTCCTCAGGTAATTAAAGGTCAGAGTTGGGTATGTTACTTTCTAAATGTAATCCGTTACAGTTACAAGTTACCTGTCCAAAACTCAGTAACGTAACTTTTGGATTACCCAAACTCAGTAACGTAATCAGATTACATTGTGTTACTTTTAGATTACCTTAAAAGAAAAAGAAATTATATTACCAATTGAACGACATCTATTGCAGGATAAATCAATGTTAAAGTTTACATAGCTGTTTACATAACATTTGATGTTACATTTTACAATATGGGTTGGTTATGTAGGCTTCTTCTAATCTAACCCATCTCTTTCTACTACATATAATAATGCAACTAAATTATATCTTCACATTAAAAACCAAAGTCTATCAGAATTCCAGTCATTCCTATAAATGTTATACCCCTTGATCTTCAAGAATAGGACTTCGAAATATGGATGTATAGATTAGCCAAATTGTTTTACCTTCGCATGACCCCAAAACGAAGGACTTATTAGCTAGCCCTACTCTGTTGTTTATGATTTTGTTGTCATGGAGGACTGATTGGGCTCATTGATTCGAGTTGAAAAATAAATGCTGTGCTCATGGAATGGCATGCTTTGCCAAGTGTGTGCAAAGCTGTCATCAAGGCAAACAGTGGCAACTTTGAAGAATCAATAAATGCTGTGCTCATGGAATGGCATGCTTTGCCAAGTGTGTGCAAAGCTGTCATTAAGGCAAACAGTGGCAACTTTGAAGAATCTAAAATATAAAATATATTTTGATTTGTTCAACACTTTTTTGGTTACTACATGATTCCTTATGTGTTATTTTTTTGTTTGAAGTGTTTACTATTATTCTACAATGTAGAAAATAGTAAAAATAAAGAAAAACCGTTGAATGACGGTGTGTCCAAACTTGTGACTGGTACTGTATATATAATTTATAAGTCCAAAGATAGATGTAGCACTTATCAATCAATAACATTTATTCATAAAGCCCTTCTTACATCAGCTGATGTCACAAAGTGCTGTACAGAAACCCAGCCTAAAACCCCAAACATCAAGCAATGCAGGTGTAGAAGCACAGATTGCTCTTTTAAGTCTTTCAAAAGTGTGAAAGTTTGAGCATGCGTCCATTAGGCCTATGGATTAAAAAACATTATCAGCATGAATTAGATTGAGCAATAAAAGCCCCACTTTCATTCCATACGCTTGGATCCGCACTCTTCAGCTGTTGCAAGAGCGCATTTTTCACTGGTTGTCCACTGGTTTCAAAAACAATAATTGATAGGCAGCTTAAACTTCTTGAATTCAACAATTATTGGCTTCAAATACACAAATATATTTGTGAACAGCCATCCACAATCCGTAATGCGCAAATTGCTAAATTAGAGAGCAGCAATGTGATTCACATCAATCAATGCGCTATGTAGATATCAATAATAAGTGATATCCGTATCGCCGTAGACTACACCACTACTGTCATCCTTACCTTTTAGCGTTTATTCAAGTTGGATAATCTTTGGATGCCGACAGCAGTCGCCCCATTGGAAGCCATAGCTTGGATTGTAGCCTACAAAAGCCGATTCCTGCTCTTTTCCCGCGATCCATCAAACACATTTGGTGTGTCATCATAGTGGTCTCTGATTTGTGGTCAGACTGGCTCAGGTGGAACAAATTTAAACCTGCGCCTTTTTTCAATGCTGATTTGAATGTCATTGAGAAAACAGAGAAGTGTCAAAGATTTTTTCGCAAACATTCTTTCTGAATTGAAAATTAATCCTCAAAGTAATCATCTAGTTTTTCAAAAGTATCGGTAATCTGATTACAATATTTTAGCTGGTAACGTAAAGGATTACAGTTAACTTTTTTTTTAAATCCCTTACATGTAATTGTTAGCCGCTACTCCCCAACCTTGTCAAAGGTACAGTATCACACAAACATATTTATTCCCAGGACCTGGACTTTCCTCTTAGATTAGCAGTTTCCTTTGACTCCTGACATAATACATATTATGCAGTTTGGCTTGTCCTTCTGGTCCAGTGGCTTTTCTTCTGGCTGCTTCATTCTATTATTGTCATTTCCCTATGACCGCCATTTCCATTGAATACGTATGTGTTAAGCTAGAAGGTGTGGTCCCCATGAGCATTGGCTATGAGCCAAAACAAACAAAGGTAGCACTTTATTTGGATAGTCCATCTGTAGATTCTCTACAGACTATCTACCTGCTATCAGTAACATTTCAACTAACTATCTATTACCCTAACCCTAACCCTAATCTTAACCCTAAACCTAACCTATATGCCAACCCTTATTCTAAACCTAACCCTAACCTTAGCAAGCAGATACTTATCAACAGATAATTTGTTGATAGTGTGACCATTTGTAGAGCATCTACATTACAAAAGGACAATCCTGACTATCCAAATAAAGTGTGACGCAAACAAAGAAGCACTTTATTTAATATTTTGCCTTATAGCACATCACACCCATTTTGCAGTAAGTACAAACACAAGGTGTTTGTGAGTGTAGCCTGACATTAGAGGGCTCGGTCAGGGTTCAGTAGCCCAGCCAGAGCACTGTGAGCTGGGATGAGTAAACAGCAGACTGCCAAATCTCTGTGGAGCTGACCTGCATCTGGAAATAAGCACTGAATGACCATATAGAGTACCACAGTATGAGTCATTATGCCCATAAAACCTAGCAGTCAAACAGAGAAATGGTTCCAATCATTTTTCCATTATTCATTTTTCCCATAAGGGATTTTAGAAACACTTCAAATAAGGGCTGTGTTCCGTGTAGGCTTACCCTGGTGTGACGTTTTGATAACCATGTAAATCTCTCTCGGGCAAGGTGACTTGCTAATGCTAATTAGCTGCTAATGTGGCTAATCATAAAGAACTACAAATGTGATAATGATCTGGACGAGACTGCCGAATCGAGACAAAGGTTAGAATATATGGAGCAACTATCTAATGTTAGCTAAACGTGTTAATGAAAAAAATTGGCAAAATGTATTTAAATGTACCTGTTAGCAAAGGTTCCAGCTAGATTTGACGTGCAGTAGCTTGCAGGGATATGTAGTCTTGCATGATGTTCATTAAAAAAATTAATAATAATAATAAGATAAGGAAAAAGTAAGGTAAAAATCAACACATAGTAGTAAATTACATCTCTAGAGCAGTAAAATAATATACATACAGTTGAAGTCAGAAGTTCAATCTCATACGCTTAGGTTGGAGTCATTAAAACTCGTTTTTCAACCAGTCCACACATTTCTTGTTAACAAATTATAGTTTTGGCAAGTCGGTTAGGACATCTACTTTGTGCATGACACAAGGAATTTTTCCAACAACTGTTTACAGACAGATTATTTCACTTAGAATTCACTGTATCACAATTCCAGTGGGTCAGAAGTTTACATACACTAAGTTGACTGTGCCTTTAAACAGCTTGGAAAATTACAGAAAATGATATCATGGCTTTATAAGCTTCTGATTGACATTGACATCATTTGAGTCAATTGGAGGTGTACCTGTGGATGTATTTCAAGGCCTACCTTCAAACGCAGTGCCTCTTTGCTTGACATCATGGGAAAATCAAAAGAAATCAGCCAAGACCTAAAAAAAATTTTTTAGAACTCCACAAGTCTGGTTTATCCTTGGGAGCAATTTCCAAATGCCTGAAGGTACCACGTTCATCTGTACAAACAATAGTATGCAAATATAAACACCATGGGACCACGCAGCCGTCATACCGCTCAGGAAGGAGACGCGTTCTGTCTCCTAGCGATGAACGTACTTTGGTGCGAAAAGTGCAAATCAATCCCAGAACAACAGCAAAGGACCTTGTGAAGATGCTGGAGGAAACAGGTACAAAATTATCCATATCCACAGTAAAACAAGTCCTATATCGACATAACCTGAAAGGCCGCTCAGCAAGGAAGAGGCCACTGCTCCAAAACCGCCATAAAAAGCCAGACTACGGTTTGCAACTGCACATGGGGACAAAGATCATACTTTTTGGAGAAATGTCCTCTGGTCTTATGAAACAGAAATAGAACAGTTTGGCCATAATGACCATCATTATGTTTGGAGGAAAAAGGGGGAGGCTTGCAAGCCGAAGAACACCATCCCAACCGTGAAGCACGGTGGTGGCAGCATCATGTTGTGGGGGTGCTTTGATGCAGGAGGGACTGGTGCACTTCACAAAATAGATGGCATCATGAGGGAGGAAAATTATGTGGATATATTGAAGCAACATGTCAAGACATCAGTGAGGAAGATAAAACTTGGTCGCAAATGGGTCTTCCAAATGGACAATGACCTCAAGCATACATCCAAAGTTGAGGCAAAATGGCCTAAGGACAACAAAGTCAAGGTGTTGGAGTGGCCATCACAAAGCCCTGACCTCAATCCCATAGAAAATGTTCGGGCAAAACTGAAAAACCGTGTGCGAGCATGGAGGCCTACAAACCTGACAGGAGGAATGAGCCAAAACTCACCCAACTTATTGTTGGAAGTGTGACGACCCTCCCACTCTGTCTGTGGTATTCTCTCTTTGTTCTTGTTTCCTTGTTAGGATGCCGGTGGGCGGAGTCGGGAGGGTCGTCAGTGACATGGGAAACACCTGGGCTGGGGGTTGTCCCAGGATAAGTGGAACTCTTCCCCAGTCATTGGGAGACTCTCGCCAGGCAGACACCTTTATGGATTTTGGTTGTGCCAGTTTTGTGGCTGTTTTGGTTGTTTACTTTGACTTTAGTTAATAAATATGTTATTTTGTTCCCTAACTCCACGTTGTCTCCCTTTTTGTTACGAGCTCTGAGCCGGTTCGTGACAGAAGCTTGTGGAAGGCTACCTGAAACGTTTGACCCAAGTTAAACAATTTAAAGGTAATGCTACCAAATACCAATTGAGTGTATGTAAACCTCTGACCCACTGTGAATGTGATGAAAGAAATAAAAGTTGAAATAAATCATTCTCTCTACTATAATTCTGACATTTCACATTCTTAAAATAAAGTGGTGATCCTAACTGACCTAAGACAGGGAATGTTTACTAGGATTACATTTCAGGAATTGTGAAAAACTGAGTTTAAATGTATTTGGCTAAGGTGTATGTAAACTTCTGACTTCAACTGTACATACATACACACTGTGTTTCTAAAATCCCCTATAGGAAAAATTCCCTGTTTGACCGCTAGGCTTTTGGGGTATTATGACACCTCCACTGTGGGGCTCTATTGCTAGTTCAATGTGCAATGTTTGAAACACTCTTAGCAGTGCAAGTGATAAAAGTTGAAAACCACATGCTGCCCTTTATATGGATACCAGTGTAAAAATAGACAGCAAAGCCTCAGCGTGTGATGGTTTTAACATAGAACAGACACTGTTACACTATTTTTAGACAGGTCACAATCACTAAGCAAAAAGAGCCTCCTGACATTTTTAAAGGGATAGTTCGGGATTTTGGCAATGATACATAAAATGGTATCCATGAGTTCATCTGACTCTGGGGAAGTAGATAAAGGGCCTCTTTGAGAAAGTCCTAACATCAATCAGAGAGTTCTGCTGTGGCGCAAAAATCCTGAACTACTGTTAAAGTAGCTGCAAGTACCATTTGACTGTTCTTATAATCATGCAATATTTATGCGCCATAGCAGAACTCTCTGATTTCTGAAAGAATGAAGCTGAACTCCGCTTTTGGTCAGTACTGTATGTTATACAACTGGGTACAAAGGCAGGGCAGCACATTGTACTATGAATCTGATATTATTGTTTGTGTTACACATTGCCTGCTTGGATGTTAGATTACAAGCCTGACCTGTCATCACCCTCTCTCTCACTCTCACGAGTGCTGTGCCAAAGGGCGTGCACACTGTACACCACACTCAGTGATCTTTGTCTGTGAACTGCAATCCAAGGCCACTAGTTTAGCAATTGCTCCTCAGAACTTCAGTAAACGTGCCAATATATCCTCCAAACACCAGCTTAGAGGGCATTATCACTTTTATACAACAGGTTACATATTCAAATAATGATTGACATATTTTCATTAAAAAAGTTATTTTGATTAATTTAATCATACTATTTCATCCTTCCACAAGATATAATCCTGACACAAATCTAGGGTTGCTATCCAAGCCGGATGGTCGTTCATTCTATCGGTTCGGTTGCCAGAGACACGACCCAGTTGTTCAGTCTTTTTGTTCTGTATCTATGGACGCGACCCAGTCGTTCGTTCTAAATGTTCCATTGCCATACTGGCTGGCAACGTTCTTATCCCTTGCTTGCTAGCTAGCCAACTACGGCTAACTTACAGTCATATCAAACAGTGCAGCCAGAATAACAACAGTAGCTGCATTTGCATTTGTTTAAGCTGTTTTCTAGTGACATTTATTTGGATGCATCCAAATACATATAACAATGAGCTAATGAGGCGCGATTCCGCCTGGCATAGCCATTTTTTTTCAGAGGAGCTAGCCAACAACACAGCTAACACAATCACTTTAAACTGAAGCTTAAAAGACTGCAAACTAGCTGCACTTTTTTTTGTTTGACCTTTTTTCAATTGACATTTCTTTGTATATATCCATAAAAATTATGCCAGCTGACTCATGTTTTCAACTGGCTGAGAAAACGCTGCCTGCCTGTCTGTCTCGTCCCGACTCCCGACACGTTCATTTCTATGGGACAGCTGGAGACCGAATTTTAATATTGAAACAATGTTGCAAATGTTGGAGTGACAGACAGGAAGGTTTATACAAATCTCCTCTGTTGAAAACTAAATGTTAGTCTATAAGAAATGTGGGATAATGTCTTGATGCTTTTTATTGTGGAGATTAAGTTCATAAATTGAATGGCGGGGCTGATGAGACTGCGCAGTCAGATGGAACAGAGTAGATAAGCATTTTAACATCATAGATTTAGCCGGGGTAACTTGTGGAATAGACACCGGATGGAATGCGGTTTTAACCAATCAGCATTCAGGATTAGACCCACCCGTTGTATAAGTAGCTGGTAATAGCATCATAATATCATTGTGTTGGTGCTCCATGGAACACATTAGTGTAACGTCACAGTAGATCCACATGTCTGGATTGTGCAGCATGAGTCATTAGTGATCTCTGTTGACTGTCAGATGGCTAATCCAGATGTATAGTAGGGTCAAGACCTTGAAGTTTCTCATTTTTGAAAAATAAATAAAAACGTACTTTTGTACAGGTGTATCAGTGTATTCATAACACTATACTTCCTGTTTTATGACATGTCAAATATTAGCAGGGTGTGATTACTTTTTCACTTTCACACAGAGGTAAATAGAACTTTACTGACCCTCCCAATTCTAAGGTATGAGTCACTGCTTGCCTTCTTGGCTGTATAGTTTGTGTTTGAACAGTTTCAGCTGTCAGGCCATGAACACTGATGGAAAGAGCCCAGGAACCATTTGCACATATAGAATCCACAGTGGCTTAGGTCCTGCATGGTTCAAGGCACTACAGGGTGTTGAACCCAGTGAGAGGCTGGGAGGTTGTGAGATGTATTCTCCTAAGAGCCTTGTGGGACAGAGCAGTCAACCGCTCCTCTTCTCTCCTTATACCTCTCTACTCAGCTGTCAGCCCTGTGTTTGCCTCCACTGCCACCATGGTAACCAGGAAACACACATAAACAAAAACATGGCGGCATGCACATGGCAAACCTATTGAGACTTTTACTGCCAACTTCATGGCAGAAATAGATGAGAAAAAGGCATACCAGTATCTGGTTTTTGGTTCAATTTAGTTCAGCGGTTTGATCAATTATACTTTATTTTGCCAATGTTGTGAAATTCAGCATTCAAATTCCATGGAAATATCTTAATACTCTTGTTGTATGACCCCTCCTATTCTGTCAACTAAAATATTTTGTGCCTAACTTTGGCAGCATTAAGCCCGGATGGTCATTTAGGGGAATTTTATAGCACAAGCTGTAATTTCCAAGCTGTATTCTGTTCTGTATGGATTTTTGCCTCTGAGATATTTAACAACCAAGTGAATGCTCCATAATCCTTATCTCATCTGTCACAGGATCCCAGCATCCACCCGAACATCTTCAGCCCGCTTGCTCTAATGCCACAGCAGTTGCCATGGAGACAGCTCTAGGAGGGAATGGGCAGTGGCATGGTATGTAGGGACTTTAGGCTTCTCTTGTGGACACTGCTTCATTGAAAGTGTTATGTATATTTCCAGAGACTTTACACTTTGCATTATTATCTTACTCTGTGAATGTGAATGACAATCAAAAAAATAATGCCAATAGATTCTAGGTGATATTACTAGATGAGAGCACTATGAATATGAATACCTATACACTGAGTATACAAAATATTCAGAACCCCTGATTTTTCCATGACATAGACTGACCAGGTGAATCCAGGTGAAAGCTATGATCCCTTATTGATGTCCTTTGTTAAATCCACTTCAATAAGTGTAGATGAATGGGAGGCGGTAGGTTAAAGACAGATTCTTAAGGGGGGGGGACTCAATATTAGAAAAAAGTGTTCCTAATGTTTGGTCTACTCAGTGTACATCATGAGTCATGTCAGTCAAGAATAACGATACTGTATGTGAGTAGCTACATTGCTGTGTATGACACACCATCTCCATTGGAAATAGAAGGTAAAAGCCAGGATGTGTGAGGACAGGATTGGATTACTTGTACCCCAGGCACTGAAAGCTTTTTGTCATCTCTTTGACAAATCTTTGTCACGTCCTCTTCCAACTCACATAAAAAATTCATGTGTCATATGGCGCATCATCAAAAGTTTGCGGAGGTTATTTTGAGAACGTCTCCTCTTTACTCTGACCTTTCTATTCCTACACAGAAGTGTGAACATTCTAACATGATATGCTAAGATACAGTATCCATGCATGCATAGGCTAGACCCCACATTGGATTCGCTCAGAAATATACATTAGTGGCTGTTACAGTACATCTCATAGCCTCTCAATCCTGACTATAGTTCATATGTGCAAGTGAATATGAATTATGAATTAAAATGTACCTGCCTGTGTAATGTTGATTTGATAAATAGTCTAAGGAAATGTTATGCCTCATCCTACAGATATGGCCGTGGTTTAAGCGTGCACATAGACCACAACATGCTTTTCTTGGCACTACTTTTACAGTCCCTAGGATGGTGTGTCAATAAGAAACCCCTTGAGAAGCAGAATGTGTTTTGCAGATGCATTAACTTCTATCATTCCATATCTCCAGGGTCATGCTGCTCCTAAAAAATACCACAAAAGGCACTGCGTTAAATTGCCTTCTCTGCAGCATCAGCCTGAGAGGTGCAGATAATGACAGTAATGTGGCAATTACTTAATTAAGTACATAATTTATGGCGTAGTCAAAAAGATGTCCATTTCAATGTTTAACACAGACTGCCATCAAAAGGACATAGCATTGGTGTTTATGATGTTAAAGGTGAACTGCGCTCACATATTCCACATGTGTTTCTTCCAGTGCTCATTAAGAAATGCAGTGGCCATTACTGAAGCCCAAACTAGAGTTGTCTTTGGGGTGTGTTTTAATGTGGGTGTTTCTTGAGTGTGTCTTTTCAATTCAATCACATTAAACAAACAGGGGCAGTAGTGAGTAACTTAGTGACAGTAAGGTAACCTAAGCTAGATTTGCTATGGAGAGAAATGTTGAAATTGAGGACTTATCCCTTCCTGGCTGACTCGCCATCTCAAGATGATCTGCTAATTCAGTCCGATGTGTAAGCCTGCACTGACCTTGTGTTTGGGAATGGGAAGATGGCGCTGCAGTGAATAGCTGCTGTCTTACGGGCTCTTGACCAATTCTGCAAAATAACTTTTACACTGATCTAAACTTTTTTTTGTACATAACATTTCCGCTATAATTTCCTACTGTATGACTGAAAACAGCTTCTGGACATCAGAACAGTGATCACTAACCTTGATTTGGATGAAGATTTCTACTGCAATGAGTCAGCAGCTGTGGATATACTGCTCATTCCAGACCAGGCCCTAATCCCCGGGACATGAAAGAGGAAGAGACAGGGCAAGAGAGGCAAACGAGCGTGCTCCCTGACGAGACGACGTTGGCATGTAAATAAACCCCCTCTAGCCTCCATTCTATTGGTGAATGAACAATCACTAGAGAAAAAACTGGACGAGCTCCATTTGAGACTATCCTAGCATCGGGACCCAAAGAACGGTAATATCCTGTGAGTCGTGGCTGAACAAGGACATGGATAATATACATCTAACTGGTTTTGTATGCATCAAGACTGAATGGCAGCTTCGAGTAAGGTTAAGGGGGAGGTGTGTGGGCCTTTGTTTACAACAGCTGGTGCTCGATCTCTAATGTTAAGGAAGTCTCAAGGTTTTGCACACCTGAGTTAAAATACCTCATGATTAGCTGCAGACCATACTACACTGAACAAAAATATAAAAGCAACATTTCAAAGATTTTACTAAGTTACAATTCAAATAAGGAAATCAGTCAATTGAAATAAATTCATTAGGTCCTAATCGATAGATTTCAAATGATTGGGAATACAGATATGCATATGTTGGTCACAGTTACCTTGAAAAAAGTAGGTGAGTGGATCAGAAAACCAGTCAGTATCTGCTGTAACCACCATTTGCCTCATGCAACACGACACATCTCCTAAGCATAAAGTTGATCAGGTTGTTGATTGTGGCCTGTGGAATGTTGTCCCACTCCTCTTCAATGGCTGTGTGAAGTTGCTGGATATTGGTGGGAACTGGAAAACGCTGTCGTACATGTCGATCCAGAGCATCCCAAACATACTCAGTGGGTGACATGTCTGGTGAATATGCAGGCCTTGGAAAAACTGAGACATTTTCAGCTTCCAGGAATTCTGTACAGATCCTTGTGACAGGGGGTCTGTGCATTATCATACTGAAACATGAGGTGATGGCGGAGGATGAATGGCACGACAATGGGCCACAGGATCTCGTCATGGTATCTCTGTGCATTCAAATTGCCATCGATAAAATGCAATTGTGTTTGTTGTCTGTAGCTTATGCCTGCCCATACCATAACCCCACCGCCACTATGGGGCACTCTGTTGGCAATGTTGATATCAGCAAACCGCTCGCCCAAACGATGCCATACACGCTGTCTGCCATCTGTGCGGCTGAGTCAAAACTGGGATTCATCCGTGAAGAGCACATTTCTCCAGCGTTCCAGTGGCCATCAAAGGTGAGCATTTGCCTACTGAAGTCAGTAACAACACCGAACTGCAGTCAGGTCAAGACCCTGGTGAGGATGACGAGCATGCAGATGCTCTTCCCCTGAGACGGTTTCTGACAGTTTGTGCAGAGATTCTTTGGTTGTGCAAACCCAAAGTTTCATCAGCTGTCCGGGTGGCTGGTCTCAGACGATCCCGCAGGTGAAGAAGACGGATGTGGAGGTCCTGGGCTGGTGTGGTTAGACATGGTCTGCAGCTTTGAGGCCAGTTGGACATATTGCAAATAAAAAAAAAACTAAAAACTCTAGATCACCTTTACTTCACACACAGAAACGCATACAAAGCTCTCCCTCGCCCTCTATCTGATCACAACTTTATCTTCCTGATTCCTGCTTACAAGCAAAAACTCAAACAGGAAGTACCAGTGACACGCTCAATATGGAAGTGTTACGATGAAGCAGACTTTTTTGCTACCACAGACTGGAATATGTTCATCCGATAACATTGAAGAGTTTACAACATCAGTCACTGGCTTCATTAATAAATGCATCGACAACAACGTCCCCACAGTGACCATACGTACATATCCCAACCAGAGGCCACGGATTACAGGCAACATCCACACTGAGCCAAAGGCTAAAGTTACCTCTTTCAAGGAGCGGGACACTTATCCGGACGCTGATAATAAATCCCGCTACGACCTCTGACGAGCCATCAAACAGACAAAAAAATCAATACAAGACTAAGATCAAATCCTACTACGTCGGCTCTGACACCCATCAGATGTGGCAGGGCTTGCAAACTATCAAGGATTACAAAGAGAAACCTAGCCGCGAGCTGCCCGGTGAAGTGAGCCTACCAGACGAGCTAAATACTTTCTATGCTTGCTTTGAGGTTAAGCAACACTGAACCATGCATGGGTGCACCATCTGTTCCAGACGACTGTGTCATCTTGTTCTCCATAGCCGTGGGTCTAGACGGATTACCAGGATACATACTAAAAGCATGTGCTGACCATCTGGCAAGTGTCTTCACTGACATTTTCAACCTCTCACTGACCCAGTCTGTAATACCTACATGTTTCAGACAGACCACCATAGTTTCATGTTTCAGGCAGACCACCCCGTGCCCAAGAATACCAAGGTCTTTTGTCTAAATGACTATCGCACCGTAGCACTCACATCTGTAGCCATCAAATGCTTTGAAAGGCTGGTCATCAACACCATCATACCAGACACCCTGGACCCACTCCAATTCGCATACCGCTCCAACAGATCCACAGATGATGCAATTCTATTGCACTCCACATTGACCTCTCCCACCTGGACAAGAGGAACACCTAGCTGAGAATGCTCTTCATTGACTATAGCTCAGCGCTCAACACCATAGTGTCCTCCAAGCTCATCACTGAGCTCAGGACCCTGGGACTGAACACCTCCCTCTGCAATTGGATCCTGGACTTCCTGATAGGCCGCCCCCATGGGGAGAGAGTAAGCAACAGCGCATTCGTCACATTGACCATCAACACATGGGCTCCTCAGGGTGCGTGCTTAGTCTCCTCTTGTACTTCCTGTTCACCCACGACTGTGTGGCCGTGCACGACTAAGTTTAAGGATGGTTTTCTGATGACACGACGGTGGTTGGTCTGATCACCGACGACGATGAGACAGTCTATAGGGAGGAGGTCAAAGGAGACAAAGGAGACAATGGAGACAAAGGAGCTGACCATGGACTACAGGAAACGGAGTGCCAAACACTCCCCCATTCATATCAGCAGGGCTGTAGCTGTAGTGGAACAAGTCGAGAGCTTCAAGTTCCTCGGTGTCCACATCAATAAGTAATTATCATGGTCCACACACACCAACACAGTTGTGAAGAAGGCACGACCACACCTCTTCCCCATCAAGAGACTGAAAAGATTTGGCATGGGCACTCAGATCTATTATTTATCTTTGCATTGTTGGGTGAGTAAGCATTTCACTGTTAGTCTACACAATACAATTTGATTTAATTTGTTTAGCCAACCTGACAGCAGCTAGCTAGCATTTCTTGGGGATAGCTACAGCTGGCTAGCCTATCTATCTAGCTGATATTTCTCTGTCAAATCACAGTTGTGCCAAGATAGCAAGAAGTACCAGTGTCTGTTTCATGAAACACTTGTTTTACAACACCTTGCTATGAAAGTAGCTTGCAACTTCATTTAAAGACATGTTACCATGGAAACGATATCAACAACTGCGAGTTGAATGCCTGGTATTCAGTCAGCTCAGCTGTCAACACAATATTATATAACTGGCTAGTTTTGTCTCATCTCCTCTCTCCTTATGTCCACTGTTAGATCTTTCCCGGCTGAACTAATATCCCTACAGGTTTAGGCTACATGTGGACATTGCACAAACATGGCCAGCTGTAGTTTAGATCAACAGTGTGCTTTATATTACACTTGTTTTTCAAATTTTGTTATCATTCACAACCGAGACAGATACTGTACCTATCCACACTTTGCATGATGGTACATGTTAGTCGTCATCCCTTCGTATGGTGTCCCATAAAAGACAGTGACATGTTTGAAGAATACACGTTTGAAGAATACACAGCCTCCACTATTCAATTCAATAATAACAAAAGACAATGAAAGTAATAGATGTGTCTTGTATCATTTTAATGCAGAGCGCCAGGTCTCACCCAGTTATGACATCCATATCTACCTGTCTTTTAGTCAGAGGGCTCCGTGACAAACCATCTCTTCTGTCCTCCATCTATAGAAAAACAAGGTGGAGTTGATACACACAACACTGATACATTATCAATGGTTGTTAGCTGAATTCCAGGACAGACAAGTGATAGTATTTTTACCTATGACCAGATCAAATGTGACCAACCTGAAGTGGGACTGGTGCCTGGCCATGTATTGCCTCAGCCTTCTAGTAGGGGTGTTCCCACGACACTGTTGAACAACAAATCCACTAGGTTTTGTAAGTAGCCTGTGAATATAATAAAATATAATTGTGAGAAAAACACAGCGAGAAAAATAACTTTTTTCTAGTTTGGAAGTAATTATACTAATAGAGTGACTGTGTACGTACAGAATAGATTCAGGCCACTGATGCTGACGGAATTACTATGCAACCAGCTGTGTAACATTACTTTTCTGAATGCTTGCTGACACATATTTGTAGCATGTTAGTTAAAGAGACTGGTACTCAGGCTACAAAAGTAACAGCCTGCATTTGTTTTTGTCCTATAACATACACAATAGACTTTTATGATAACAGGCATGTTGTTTTAACAGTAGTAGCAGACAAAACCTGTGAATGATAGCTAGCTAGTTCTAACCTAGCCCTTGATCATGACTCCCAGGGAATGATATATCGAGAGCAAACGCTAACCCAAACAACATTAATATTTTTATAAAAGTAGCTAGCTACCTAACTTGCAAATCTGGATAATGTTATCAATATCTTTGTCCGAGTTGAAATGAATTGGCTAGTCAGCTAACGTTAGCTAGCAAGGATCTTCTTAGCTAGACAGTTTCAAGTTGAAATATTATTCTTTAGCAAGCTGGCTAACGTTACATCCTATCAAACCTTATTGTCAGTTGCAACGCTATCTATGCAAATCTTCCTCTCTATGGCATTAGATACATCACATTACACATTGGGGAGAGGCTTTGTATTGTAATGACCTGACTAGATCATTAAGGAACAATTGTCTAGACAGAGGTTTGAGTTACGAATTTACAGTTTATTAACCCAACTTCAACACAGGCTACTGTTTGGCCGTAGCCCACGCCAAATGAATGAAAGCTACCACACACACCAACTGTGACCTTCTCTTGTTAAGGCCAGACGTAAGAGAGAGAACAATGGCTAAACCTGGTCTTAACTTCCAATGCTCCATCCCCCTGCCCAACCCCCATCCACGCCACTCCGCCAACCACCAGGATGCCCGGCATCAGAACATTCCAGGCATTCCTGTGATTGGCCGATAGCAGGTTGATTGGCATGTCGGACCCCGCGAACACTGGGTATTGGTAAGTACAACGCAACCAACTAATAGCCTAACACATAACACACAGCTGTCTGTGGGGGTCGCTACAGTATTTATCTGGTTACATCACAGTATCACAGTATCATAGCTAGCTTACTCACCACACAACAGTCACAGCCATCATGTCGTACGTTTGTTGTATGTAATACATTCCTTGCCATCTTGTGCAATATTGTTGAATGCATAAAAAAATTGCACCAATTTTATGGAAGCCCATTTTCACTTAATACAGTTGAAGTCGGAAGTTTACATACACTTAGGTTGGAGTCATTAAAACTCGTTTTTCAACCAAAATCTAAGGAAATCAGCCAAGACCTCAGAAATAAAAATGAAGACCTCCACAAGTCTGGTTCATCATTGGGAGCAATTTCCAAACGCCTGAAGGTACCACGTTCATCTGTAAAAATAATAGTGCGCAAGTATAAACACCGCTTTAACATCTTTAACAACTTTTCTAATTCTGATATCTTCTTTAATTGTGATTTATTCAGTCCAGATGCAAATGCAGTTGCATTGTTTTTAATAAAACCTTTAATGGCGTCCCATAAAATCTGAGGATCATCTACTGAATTTTTGTTAATCATTAGAAATTAATTCAATTCAGTTTCAAAATGTTCACAGAAAGTAGGATTTTGTAGTAAGGAAATATTAAAGCGCCATCATGTAGCTCTTTTATGAGATTCTGACGTTTGTATCTGACAGTAATAAGTATAATAATCAGATATGCTCATATTTCAAATTTCTACTTCTTGATTAAAGAAAATAGAGCAGTAGATAATAGTATGAGAATGTTTTGTGCCTGTTTGAATAGAAAGTGTTCTCTTCAAATCAAAAGTAATTCAAAACAAATGTTTTGCTTTAGGGTTATGAGCTCGCCAGGCATCAATGAGGTTGTAATCAGAGAGTATACTGTATGTTGGAGAACCTTGGTTGCCTGTGGATTGCAGTTGGTCTTATTCAATTGGTTGCGCATGTCCAGAATGGCATTCATGTCTGTCCCAACAACCAGTTGGAATTCAGTTAATTCTAACAATATGCCGTTCAGTGAATCAAAAAACGTAAGATCATATGAATTTGGAGTATACACATTAACAAAGGCAATTTTCCTTCCAATATGGATACATTTAAGGGAAGCGATTCTACCTTCTTGGTCTTCACCTTTACCAAGGATGGTGATTTAGAGTTTCTTATGTATCATTATGATTACCACTTTAGTTTTGTTTTGGGCTGATGAAAAAGCATCCAGCTTGTACAAATTGTTCTCCATTCTATGTGTGCCCTTTTGGAGCAGGTGTGTTTCTTGGAGCGTTGCTATATCAAAATGGTTTCTTGCTACAATATCAAGACAGCTGGAAAGCTTGATAGGAATATTAAGGCCTTTCAAATTCCCTGAGAGAATAGCTAGTGTTGCCATTGTTTTTCTAAAATGTAATTTTTATCTAGTGTTGATAAGCCTATAGATGTAAAATAAAAAGCAGGACCCACTGGGAAACCCACCCGCTCCCCATTCAGATGTCCCTCTCTATAAATCGTTCCCCTTCCCTTTCCTTGTTCCTTGTACCCAAAGATGAGGGGTATCCTCATCATTGTTTTATGCTGGGTGCAGCATTAAAGCCATTGGCTAGGCTGCATGATTGTGCATGGATAGTATACCTGAATAATGAGCCAATCATGGGGTTTCATGTGTCGGCTTGTCCCCTTGTGTGTTGGATTTGATGAATGAAGCCGCATCTGGTGAATGAAGCCGCATCTCAGGTGAATGAAGCCACATCTCAGGTTTAGCTTGTGTAGCTAGGAACTCACCTCGTTGTACGTCTCCCTCTGTTTTAACAGAACCAAAATTCCAAATGTGTAATCGATACCCATTCCAAGATTTCAAAGACACACACTTTACCAGGCAAATCCCTTTCTCTATATTTACAACTTAGGTCAGCTATGGCCTAATGTATCCCTTCGGAAACCCAACTACCGAACCATCCAATGATGGGATTTATAAATACATTATCTGGGCTCCCGAAAAGACTGATGTCTGTAATATACACTGCTCAAAAAAATAAAGGGAACACTTAAACAACACAATGTAACTCCAAGTCAATCACACTTCTGTGAAATTAAAACTGTCCACTTAGGAAGCAACACTGATTGACAATAAATTTCACATGCTGTTGTGCAAATGGAATAGACAACAGGTGGAAATTATAGGCAATTAGCAAGACACCCCCAATAAAGGAGTGGTTCTGAAGGTGGTGACCACAGACCACTTCTCAGTTCCTATGCTTCCTGGCTGATGTTTTGGTCACTTTTGAATGCTGGCGGTGCTTTCACTCTAGTGGTAGCATGAGACGGAGTCTACAACCCACACAAGTGGCTCAGGTAGTGCAGCTCATCCAGGATAGCACATCAATGCGAGCTGTGGCAAGAAGGTTTTCTGTGTCTGTCAGCGTAGTGTCCAGAGCATGGAGGCGCTACCAGGAGACAGGCCAGTACATCAGGAGACGTGGAGGAGGCCGTGGAGGGCAACAACCCAGCAGCAGGACCACTACCTCCGCCTTTGTGCAAGGAGGAGCACTGCCAGAGCCCTGCAAAATGACCTCCAGCAGGCCACAAATGTGCATGTGTCTGCTCAAACGGTCAGAAACAGACTCCATGAGGGTGGTATGAGGGCCCAACGTCCACAGGTGGGGGTTGTGCTTACAGCCCAACACCGTGCAGGACGTTTGGCATTTGCCAGAGAACACCAAGATTGGCAAATTCGCCACTGGCGCCTGTGCTCTTCACAGATGAAAGCAGGTTCACACTGAGCACGTGACAGACGTGACAGAGTCTGGAGATGCCGTGGAGAACGTTCTGCTGCCTGCAACATCCTCCAGCATGACCGGTTTGGCGGTGGGTCAGTCATGGTGTGGGGTGGCATTTCTTTGGGGGCCGCACAGCCCTCCATGTGCTCGCCAGAGGTAGCCTGACTGCCATTAGGTACCGAGATGAGATCCTCAGACCCCTTGTGAGACCATATGCTGGTGCGGTTGGCCCTGGGTTCCTCCTAATGCAAGACAATGCTAGACCTCATGTGGCTGGAGTGTGTCAGCAGTTCCTGCAAGAGGAAGGCATTGATGCTAAGGACTGGCCCGCCCGTTCCCCAGACCTGAATCCAATTGAGCACATCTGGGACATCATGTCTCGCTCCATCCACCAACGCCACGTTGCACCACAGACTGTCCAGGAGTTGGCGGATGCTTTAGTCCAGGTCTGGGAGGAGATCCTCAGGAGACCATCCGCCACCTCATTAGGAGCATGCCCAGGCGTTGTAGGGAGGTCATTCAGGCACGTGGAGGCCACACACACTACTGAGCCTCATTTTGACTTGTTTTAAGGACATTACATCAAAGTTGGATCAGCCTGTAGTGTGGTTTTCCACTTTAATTTTGAGTGTGACTCCAAATCCAGACCTCCATGGGTTGATAAATTTGATTTCCATTGATAATCTTTGTGTGATTTTGTTGTCAGCACATTCAACTATGTGAAGAAAAAAGTATTTAATAAGATTATTTCATTCATTCAGATCTATGATGTGTTATTTTAGTGTTCCCTTTATTTTTTTGAGCAGTGTATAAACAACTTTTGGAAAGCTCATCTTCTGAGAAAGCCATTAAAAAAGTATGGTCCACAGATCTAATTGAATCTGAACAACCCTTTAACTGGAACAGAATATTGAAAAATATGACCTTGGCATTCCGTAATCTTTAACACAAATAAATGGTCCCCAACTCCCAACTCTTTACTGTGCTCCCTGAATCAGGTAGGCACATTCCTCTAAAGTTCTTCTGAATAGTTATTCTGTCGAATGTTGATGGATAGCCCACTTGTTGTAAACATTGGCCCAGAGTAAGTGATTCAAATACACAAGTAATTGCCAATATTTCAGCAGAGTTCATGTAAATTTCGATTAGAGAGGTTAAATCCTTCACTTGTGTTTTGCTTGAATAGCCTTGGCTGAGTTCACGTCTCTCTCTGCGCCCTCTACACCAGTGGTTCCCAACCAGGGGTACTAGGACACCTTGGGGTACTTGGCCTACCCACAGCAGGTACTCGAGAAGACTCATGAGACCATAGGTTTACTGGTAAATTGCACATAAGGGGGTATTTCAGGGGTACTCCGGGCAGACCAAAATTCCGTTGATGGCAATGTTCCATCTATTTTTTTCAGCAATGAGCAAATGTCTGCTGAGTGTAAACTTGAACATTGTGAAAATTCGGTGCAACTTCCAGCGCGCGTTTACTGTGAACACTGAGGGTGTACCCGCTTTAAGTTACAGTTTTTAAAAGTAGCCAAGTAGGCTACTGTGGCTATTTGATCATAATGTAGGCCTATCAGAGTGGCCTACCATCAAAAACAATGGAGAAATGCATCCCATAACATTTTAACATGGAAATAGCTGTTTTATCATTTAATCTGTGTTCAATGTAAGCCTTCATTCCATGAGACTTTTGAAAAAAGATGCAGGGCTTGACATTAACTTGTTTATCCACTTGTCCTTCAGACATGGAGGTGACTGAAAATGTTGTTGTGTTGTTTGATGCAAAATGTATTATTATTCCCATGCCATTATTATAGAGAATCAGACAAATTATGCTACCCTCTGCCTATTGGCTACTTAGCTTATTCAAGCTTGTCTCAAAATACAACATGGACCCTTTAAGCAAAAAAAAAGCTCTCCACCTGACTATCTTTTCAATGTCTAGAAATTTACACATTTAGGGCTCTTGTAGGAACAACCACTCTCCTATTGCTGACTACAAATGATCTATAACTGGGCTAATAACTCACTAACCGCAAAGGACATTAACAAGAAGTGCACAAGTGGCTACATGCAGCTCTCACCTTGATCTCAGAAGAAGCACATCTACTCACGACCGCTCATGCTGTAAACGAGTGATTCCCCAAACCTTTTATAGTCCCGTACCCCTTCAAACATTCAACCTCCAGCTGCGTACCCCCTCTAACACCAGGGTCAGCGCACTCTCAAATGTTGTTTTTGCCATCATTATAAGCCTGCCACACACACACTATACGATACATTTATTAAACATAATAATGAGTGTGAGTTTTTGTCACAACCCGGCTCGTGGGAAGTGACAAAGAGCTCTTATAGGACCAGGGCACAAATAATAATATAATAATAATCAATGACTTTGCTCTTTATTCAGCCATCTTACATATAAAACCTTCTTTGTTAATCAAAAATTGTAAATAACTCACCACAGGTTAATGAGAACGGTGTGCTTGAAAGGATGCACATAACTCTGCAATGGTGGGTTGTATTGGAGAGAGTCTCAGTCTGAAATCATTTTCCACACACAGTCTGTGCCTGTATTTAGTTTTCATGTTAGTGAGGGCCAAGAAACCACTCTCACATAGGTACGTGGTTGCATAGGGCATCAGGTTTGTCAAGGCAAGAAACTCTGAGCGCAGCCCTATCCAGAAATCTGGCAGTGGCTTCTGATTAAATTCAATTTTCACAGAACCGCTTGTTGCAATTTCGATGAGGCTCTCTTGTTCAGATTTTTTAATTTTTTTTACTCAGATATTGGTAGGTGGGCTGGACGCAGGGCATGAAAGGGATAACAAATCCAGTTGTTTGTGTCGTCCGTTTCGGGAAAGTACCTGCGTAATTGCGCACCCATCTCACTCTGGTGCTTCGCTATATCACATTTGACATTGTCCGTAAGCTTCATGAAAAAGTGTTGTTTGATGAAGGCATTGTTTGTATAATTGTTTGTATCATTTTTTTTTGGCCTTTTCCCCCAGCATTGTCCCAGCCATATCCCATATCCACGCTTCTAGCCCCTTCTTATTAACGGTATGTGTTGCTTTTATACATGTCTTACTACTCGAAAGTCGTCTTTATTCTCGCTCAAAAAACTCCTGTGGCTTATTTTTCGAATTGTCATGTTTCGTTTCTAAATGTCTGCGTAAGGAAAATATAAATTTACTGTTTGAAAATGTGAAGAAAAAAATATAAAGATTTCTTTTTTTATATATATATATATATATATTATTTATTTTTTTCAATATTTTTTTAATGTGAACATTACATTTTTATTTGGGTACCCTCAACGGCATTGTGTGTACTACTCTGATGTGTTCTGCCTCCAACAAAATATCTTGAGTTAGTTTCGCATACTAATAAGTCTTGCGTCCTGTAGTTCATTTTGTTGTATTGAAAGTGGCTAATATTCCGTTGATTCGATCACAATTGCCACAGTAAAGGGACATTTTGATAGTGTTGACTAACAGGGAAAACTCTAGAAAGTCGAGTGAAGTTCAATCTCATGTTTCTCTCCGTGGCCTGACGCTGTATTTCGGGGCTACTGCGTTCGCAGTTGAGAGGGAACATTGGTTGGTGGTACAGTAACCAAAACATGTAGGAAATCACTGCTCTACACCATAACCTCATTTGAATGAATGGACACCCAACAGAATGTGATCTTCCGGTGTGCAGGCAATTATTAATCGCTGGCAGAAACAAATTACCTTAATCTATCTACCTCAATGATGTTGTTAATCATGCAGGAAAAGAGTACAGGGAAGGAGGACTTCCATGTGTTCTAAATTACAGCATTGGTCTGAGTGTCTGAAACAAACATTTGCTTCAACATATTTTACTGAAAGAACTATACAGATGAAAATGTATACTGTTGCAAAATAATAACCAGCATCTTTCTACTTCTCTTACCATGACATGCTCCTGTTGAAGGTCCTGCTTTTCAGGATGTGACTTTTAGGATGTTAAGACAAATGTCTCTTACAATGTGTGTATCATATGTTTGTTATGCACAATGTGCAGGTTTCATAACAATGTTGGATGTTATTTATTTTTTATTTTTTGATTTCACCTTTATTTAACCAGGTAGGCCAGTTGAGACCAAGATTTCAATTACAACTGCAACCTGGCCAAGAAGCAAAGCAGTGTGACCAAAACAACAACACAGAGTTACACATAAAAAAATGTACAGTCAATAACACAATAGAAAAATCTATGTACAGTGTGTGCAAATGTAGAAGAGTAGAGAGGTAAGGCAATAAATAGGCCATGGAGGCAAAATAATTACAATTTAGCATTAACACTGGAGTGATCGATGTGCAGATGATTATGTGCAAGTAGAGATACTGGGGTGCAAAAGAGCAAGAGGATAAGTACCATTATGGGGATGAGGTAGTTGGGTGTGCTATTTACAGATTGGCTGTGTACAGGTACAGTGATCGGTAAGCTGCTCTGACAGATGATGCATAAAGTTAGAGAGGGAGATATAAGACTCCAGCTTCAGTGATTTTTGCAATTCGTTCCAGTCATTGGCAGCAGAGAACTGGAAGGAAAGGCGGTCAAAGTAAGTGTTGGCTTTGGGGGTGACCAGTGAAATATACCTGCTGGAGAGCGTGCTACGGGTGGGTGTTCCTGTAGTGACCAGTGAGCTGAGATAAGGCGGGGCTTTACCTAGCATAGACTTATAGAAGACCTGGAGCCAGTGGGTTTGGCAAAGAATATGTACTGAGGGCCAGCCAACGAGAGCATACAGGTCGCAGTGGTGGGTAGTATATGGGGCTTTGGTGACAAAACGGATGGCACTGTGATAGACTACATCCAGTTTGGTGAGCAGAGTGTTGGAGGCTATTTTGTCGCCTAAGTCAAGGATCGGTAGGATAGTCCGTTTTACAAGAGTATGTTTGACAGCATGAGTGAAGGAGGCTTTGTAGCGAAATAGGAAGCCGATTCTAGATTTAACTTTGGATTGGAGACACAGTCTAACCAGACACCTAGGTATTTGTAGTTGTCCACATATTCTAAGTCATAACCGTCCAGAGTAGTGATGCTAGTCAGGCGGTAGGGTGCGGGCAGCAATCGGTTGAAGAGCATGCACTTAGTTTTACTTGCATTTAAAAGCAGTTAGAGGCCTCGGAAGGAGTGTTGTATGACATTGAAGCTCGTTTGGAGGTTTGTTATTACAGTGTCAAAAGAAGGGCCAGATGTATACAGAATGGTGTTGTCTGCGTAGAGATGGATCAGAGAATCACCAGCAGCAAGAGCGACATCATTGATATATACAGAGAAAATAGTCGGCCCGAAAATTGAAGGTCCGGACACAGGCCCTCCAATTTGACACATTGAACTCTATCTGAGACGTAGTTGGTGTACCAGGCGAAGCAGTCATTTGAGAAGCCAAGGCTATTGAGTCTTCCGATAAGAATGCGGTGATTGACAGAGTCAAAAGCCTTGGCCAGGTTGATGAAGACGGCTGCACAGTACTGGCTTTTATTGATGGCGGTTATGATATTGTTTAGGACCTTGAGCATGTCTGAGGTGCACCCATGACCAGCTCAGAAACCAGATTGCATAGTGGAGAACCTTTTTGGAATTTGTGCTACAGGATGCAAATTTCTGTTTGAAAAAGCTAGCCTTAGCTTTCCTAACTGACTGAGTATATTGGTTCCTGACTACCTGAAAAGTTGCATATCGCGGGGGCTATTCGATGCTAATACAGAACACCACAGGATGTTTTTGTGCTAGTCAAGGGCAGTCAAGTCTGAGGTGAACCAAGGGCTATATCTGTTCTTAGTTCTACATTTTTAGAATGGGGCATGCTTATTTAAGATAGTGAGGAAAGCACTTTTAAAGAGCAACCAGTTATCCTTTACTGGATGAGGTCAATATCCTTCCAGGATACCCGGGCCAGGTCGATTAGAAAGGCCTGCTCGCTGAAGTGTTTTAGGGAGCGTTTGACAGTGATGAGGGGTGGTCGTTTGACCACGGACCCATTACGCACGCAGGCAATAAGGCAATGATTGCTGATATCCTGGTTGAAGACAGCAGAGGTGTATTTAGAGGGCAAGTTGATCAGGATGATATCTAAGAGGGTGCCATGGTTACAGACTTAGGATTGTACCTGGTAGGTTCATTTAAAAAGTAGAATCTCAATTTTTTGGGGCACAGACCTGGATAGTATGACAAAACTCTGCAGGCTATCTCTGCAGTAGATTGCAACTCCGCCCCCTTTGGCAGTTCTATCTTGTCAGAAAATGTTATAGTTAGGGATGGAAATTTCAGTACTTTTCAGGAGGCTTCTAATGTTAACATGCATGAAACCAAATATTTTACGGTTACAGAAGTCAACAAATGAGAGCGCCTGGGGAATGAGATTGGATCTAGGGGCTGCAGGGCCTGGGTTAACCTCCACATCAACAGAGGAACAGAGAAGGAGTAGGATAAGAGTACGGCTAAAGGCTATAAGAACTGGTCATCTAGTGCATTTCTGGGCGAGGTAGCTTCAAGGCATAATGTACAGACTAGGGTATGGTAGGATGTGAATACAGTGGAGGTAAACCTAGGCATTGAGTGACGATGAGAGAGGTTTTGTCTCTAGAGGCACCATTTAAGCCAAGTGAGGTCACCGCATGTGTGGGGGGTGGAACAAAAGGGCTAGCTAAGGCATATTGAGCATGACTGGAGGCTCTACAGTGAAATAAGACAATAATCACTAACCAAAACAGCAATAGACAAGGCATATTGACACTAGGGAGAGGCATGTGTAGTCGAGGGATCATTGGGTCCAGTGAGTAGCTAGGCGAGCTGGAGACAACTATTCAGATGGCTAGCGGTCCGGGGCTAGCAGGCTAGCAGATGGGTCTTCAGGGTCGTCGCAACGGAAAAGTATTGTATATCATACTGAATTAATTTGTTACAGTAATTGTTGTGGGCTATTTACTTAATCATCTTGCTCACATTTTCTATTCAGCATTGAGTAATACAAAGCACAGCAACAAACAATATGTCTGTAAGTAAATCCAAGCCACTCCATTTAGTATGATATGTTATGTCTGGTATGGTTAGACAAGACAGATGGTTACTTAAGGCAAAATTAAAAGAGGGTGGTTGGTCGGAGTGGGTGTGTAGGCATATAATGCAAACGTCTAACAACCCAAAGGTTGTGAGTTTGAATCTCATTAAGGACAACTTTAGCATTTTAGCAACTTTTCAACAACTTAGTACTTTTTAGCTACTTTGCAACTACTTAGCATGTTAGCTAACCCTTCCCCTAACCCTTTTAGCTAACCCTTCGCCTTACCCTAACTACGCTTTTAGCTAACCCTTCCCTTAACCCTAACCTTAACCTAACTCTTAAACATAACCCTAACTTTAACTCTAACCCCTAGCCTAGCTAATGTTAGTGAGCTAGCTATCGTTAGCCACTTAGCCAGAATTTGTAACATATCATACGTTTTTCAATTCGTAATTTAAAACAAAAGAAATCTTTTTTATTTCACCTTTATTTAACCAGGTAGGCAAGATGAGAACAAGTTCTCATTTACAACTGCGACCTGGCCAAGATAAAGCAAAGCAGTTCGACACAAACAACATAACAGAGTTACCCATTGGAGTAAACAAACATACAGTCAATAATACAGTAGAACAAAAACAAATCTATATACAATGTGTGCAAATGAGGTAAGATAAGGAACGTAAGGCAATAAATAGGCCATGGTGGCAAAGTAAATACAATATAGCAATTGAACACTAGAATTGTAGATGAATGTGCAAAGTAGAAATACTGGGGTGCAAAGGAGCAAGATAAATAAATGAATACGGTAGGGGATGAGGTAGTTGGTTGGGCTATAACTTAATACGAATTGTAATTCGTAACATATCATAAAAAATGGGTGATAGACATCCACAAATTATTACATACCATTCGAAACGTAACATATCATACTATCTACAGTGTCTCGGATTTACATACGGAATAATACTAAATGCTCTGAGACCATGTTGCAACCCAGAATTTGGTGCATGCTACACAGCGCCACTGTAAGGCTGTCAGTGGTTGGAAGAGGCGCAGAGTCAGAACATAGGCTACACAAGTGGTGGTGGAGGGAGTGAGTGCATGCTTAAATACAGTAAGTATAGCAGGCTACATGACCAAAGACCATGCCAAGTAAAGGTGGAGCAGGGACAACGTTGCTAGATTCTTATCGATTTTAGAATCTACGCATTGTTATGCTTAACATTCGGGAACGAACGTCAAGATTCTGAAAAAATGCTATTTGAGAGAAAACCCGGCGTCTCTCATTCTCGTATGCATATGAGAAAATCGTCGTGGAGTTCATGTGTCTTATTCGACGAAGTGGCAATGTTTAGAGCTTGCGGAGGGGCAGCCCTTTGGAGTCTGGCTGTATATTTACTAATAGTTTGTCAGATGTAAACCATAGATTGAAAGAGAAAATAGACAGAGACCGTGCGTCAGACACGTGCTGAATGTAGCCTACAGGGGCCGGTTACCCTCTGGATTTCTTTTCTCGCTGTAATACAAAGTAGCGACTCCAAAAGATGCAGGTGAAAAAACAGAGGGGCTCCGACAGGAGCACTGGAGAGGGTACCCGTAAAAAGTCATCATGCTTCTCAAACATCAAGATATTCTTGATATCGGAATGTGCCCTGATGTTGGCGCAGGGCACTGTTGGAGCCTACCTGGTGAGTGAAACATTTTAAGCTGTGTCATTACGTCTGTGATGTCTCTCATGAGAACATCTGTCCAGACGCAGGTTTCATATGAATTCTAATACTTTGGGCCATTTTATCTTAGCTATAACTCCGTGCCAGTACGGAGCATGTAAGCGAAGTAGGCTATCTGTCATGAAACGGGCAACAGCTATGACATAATGAGATACATTTTAGCCGGTTTAAGAAGGCTTGATTTACACCGGTGTTTTAAATACGCAGTAGCCAGTGCCCATACAAGGCTAGCCCACATGTGGACTCAATATTAAATTCGAAACACATTTTCGTCTGGTTGAGGAGTTTAACCTTGTCCATATGTCCACAGCTAACATAGCCTATTTTCCCTCCTTCAAAACAAAACTGTTAATGATGGTTTGTTCTCCTAATGTCGCACCTAAATAATCCAAGTGCCCAAAATAACACTGATTCCGTAGAGGACAACAATTTACAGGTGATTTGTTAGTTTATGCGGCAAATGGCTCCTGTAGCTGTAATATACATGTGATATGCTGCAATAACACAATCTATTGATGTAGCTAGATCAGTGAAATTATAGGCCCCTACCTGTATTACCAGAGTGCCAGGCTTGAAAGCAATGCTATCTTGTTTAAGAAGAGCAGACAAGCCTATTCAACTCTTTTATCTCAAGTTCACACCTGATGCTTCTGATATGCTATAGGCCTACTCTTTTGAAGCTTTTAAATCATTTTAGTACTAATAGGTCCTCCTCACAGAAATATTTTCTATACTCCCTAGAAATATTTTCTACACTCCCTTCTCAAATTCAGTTGTTTCATGGTGATGTTCAACAGTTCGCTAATGAAATGGAACAACAAATGGTGGATGAGTAAATTAATTCCTTTATAGTATGGTATTTTAAGTCACAAAGTCTTATGGTGGGCTAGTGCCACTTCCCAAGGAAATCAAAGATATAAACTGAAATGCTTTGACCTTATTTGGAGTGGAACATGTTATCTATTCTGTGCCACTGAACCAAAAGCCTCCTGACCATGGGAACAGTGTAGCCTATGTGGATGAGGCATGTTGGTATCCAGTCAGAATTTCCCCTGTGAGGAGTGGACTTGGATTGTTGAGTCGAATGTACAATTAACAAGAATTCACCACATTTTGCTTTTGATATGAAGTTTAATGACCCCAAATTATTGAGTGGAATGTTTTCCAAAGTACTTGGTACTTAGTTTTTTCAATCTATTTTATTCTATTTTAATAACATGTTGTTATAACATGTTTTTTAATCTATTTAGATGGACTAACTTTCTAACACTACTTGCTTGTGAACCAAGTAAAGTTATCGTCAAATTGGGCCTACAACCAGTAGTCTCCAACCTTTTCTCTCTGACTTGGATGGAACATTGCACACATTTTTCTGTGATGTGTCTCTCTGCTATGTACAGACACGCCGGTCACAGTGGAAGGAATGGGTCTATCAGGATTCCTCTGTGTGATAATTGGTCTAGTTGGTCTAGTTATGTCTCATTGAATTGAATGTAGTTGAAATGGAAGATGTCTCATCTGCAGCAGTGGCTGCAGGGGACTCTGATGGCTTTTATACATAGGCACTTATAGCTTAGCTAAGCTAGAATGTTTACACCTACAGTATAACTACCATTTAAAGCCCTGTCTCACTTTGACTATGTAAATATTTTCAACTACACTTTCCAGGAGGTTATTCTAAAGTAGGTTTACACACATTGAACTAATAAGGGTATAATTTATACTGGTGAGTAAAGATTAGCAAATTAGGGATCTGAGAGGGAAGCGCATGACAGGCCTTCAGCCATGCTCTATCGCTGTCAGCACAGGTAGTCTCTTTCACATGGCACCTGCCCCATTTGCATGGGCTGGAAACCAGGCACCAGCTACAGGGACAAGCTGATGTCCCTGTCATGACCTTATTTGAGGTTCTCCTGTGTCAGAGCTATTGTTGTATCCATGATAGGGTGAAGCAACTTAAAGTGTGTGCTGGCAGCCAGAGAGCCAGCCTGGAAGTCATGGGTCATGGCCTATGCTCTTGCTCTACGTTAGCAGCTTACGATGGACTTTTTCCCAGGCAACGTAGTCTCTGGGTAAACAGTCAGTGCACATACCTGCATAGACAATTACTCTCAACACTATGGGGTTGTGGTATGACTCACAGCTTCCCTAGTTTCATTTTGAGAATGATCTGGAAAGGGTGTGTAAACCTACCTTAAGTTCTTAGTTCTCGGAAATTCAACAGAACTCTGGGGTTTCAGCCCACGTTGAATGTTGTGGTGATGAGTGACCGTGGTGAATTTGTTTGCTGTTAAGTGGTCCATCTACGCATGGCAAAACAGGCTGAACTGTCTATGTACTTTGTAATTTCCCCTGCATATATTTGATTTTCAAACCCAGCATTAGTAGTTGATTATATTAATTCTACACTAAGTTTTTCCAGACTTTAATGCGTTCAGGTTAAACTATAGTTAAAGTTTGGTGTTACTACCTCGCCCTCTCCAATCTTGCAACTTGCCAAAACCTAATCTTTTGGAATTAGACAGGGTTTTGAAAAGGCTTCTGGCAGACACTGAATTGCCCTTTTGAAAGGGCGTCTAGACAGCATAGGAACCTGAGACGCACAGTTTTATTTAGCAAACGGCTGTAGTTATGTCATAAACTGTGCTTACACAAGCCTCTTCCGCTGTTTAAAAAAGGGTGTGGGGCTTGGCTCCTCTCATTCTGGACAGGTAAAGTAATGTTGAGGCTAAATGGTCACATTGTCCATGAAAACACAGCCAGACAAGTTTGCATTGTAACCATGCTGCAATAAATACAACAAACCTTCCTGAATGACTGTGTTTACTTTTGAGTTGATGATTCCAGGTGTATCTTAACTATCTTTCTGTAGCTAGAGGTACTCATCTCTTTGCAATGTACACAGTCTTTTTAGATAACATAGACCTAACTATAAATATTTTTGTCAATTATTGAGTCTCGAAATGCTGTATCTTTTAGTAAAATGCTTTGATGGCAGAGTGCATATACAACACGTGGAATTTGGGGGACTGGGGTGCTCTTCTAAATTCACTGCTGTCAGGCCCACTGGTGCCCGAGTCTAGTCTGGGAAAGAGATGACATGATATGGTCTGCTTGACCTGGCTGCCATTCCTCTGCTGTGGTGTGGTGGTGTGGTGAAGATTCAGGAGTCTGTGCTGGAGTCTGCTGATAGGCCTTGTACATAGGATGACTGACATCACTACATTGATTTATAAAAAAAATATATAAAAAAATGTACCTTTATTTAACTAGGCGAGTCAGTGACGGCCTACCCCGGCCAAACCCAAACCTGGACGATGCGCCGCCCTATGGGGCTCCCAATCACAGCCAGTTGTGATACAGCCTGGAATTGAACTAGGGTCTGTAGCAATGCCTTAGACTGCTGCACCACTCGTTCAAATTTAATCAAAGTATAGGTAGTTGAATTAGTATAGTTATTTCTCAGTCACACCTGCCATTTAAAGTAATCACTTTGTAAACTCACAGAGAGAATATCATTTTTCCTACTGGCAATGGCATCCTTCTCAACGTTAGTTGTTATTTTCCTGTCCCCACGGCTCATAAGAGGAGCTTGATTTAGCATGTTAGCCTGTTGGACATCACTGTGGGAATGGAACAGGACTATGCCCTTTCAAGGACATTTTGGGACACAACCCGAAAATAGTTTGATAATCGTAGTGAAAATATGACAGGTGGGATATGGCTCAGCAGTTGGTTCCCAGACATTGCAAACCCACATTATTTTTTATGAACTCTGTAGACAATACTCACCAATTTAATTTGATACATCTGAGGATCCACTCCTTTGAGAAGGGGCAGCCTATTATACTTCCTGCAGAGCAAAGCCCCATTTCCACTGGCACTTAGAATTAGGACTGGCTCGAATGGAATTCTCAAATTCGAGCCCATTCAGGGGAAACCGGGGCCAGCGCAGCCCATTTTCACAACTAGTGCCAGCTCGATTAGATTTCGGGTTGGTGACGCCGTTACTATGCAACCACCAGCTGATCACTGCTGGATGCTGACACTACGTTTAGCTAGCTCATCTGGGCTTGTTGCTGTTACCTAGCACATGGACAAGCAGTACTGCAGTTGTCAGACATGGCACAAATTACCACCATAGCTGGCTCCTTCATTCATTTTTGCACTGCACAATAAACTTTTATGAGAACAGTCAGCCCTCGAATGCTAGCTACCTAACATTAGCTAACAAATCAGAGTTGAAAAAAGCTAGCTAACTAGCTAACATTAGCTAGCAGGAATTTTAACTGGCCAGGTCGTGAAAGCTAGCTAGCTAGCTACATCATATCAAATCTGTCGTCTGGTTTGCTTGGTTAGCTAGCTAGCTAAAGGACAATGCCATAGCAAGCTAAAAATCTTTGCTAATTACATGGCTCTGAGTCTGGCTGGCAGTGGCAGGAGTATAGGGTAATGTTAGTTACAGCATGGTGAGGGTGAATAAAATTATTCAACATCTGCACAGTCACGGCTACCTAGCAACATGACAACATTTTTATTTTCTGGAGGCAGTGGAAACCCAATTTGAGATTGCCCACAAAGGCCAGCCCAACCCAGGTTGACTTCAAATGGCCAATGGAAATGGGGCTTTTGGGTAATTTTCCCAATTCTTTATGGTAGAGCATTTGTGTGTATTCCATGTGTTTCAGTCTGGCCTTGGTGTTCCCATGCATCATTGTAGTCTGTACAGTGTTGATAAAAGGTGTGGGTGGTTGGTCTTATGTTCTTTAAGAATCTTTCTTCCCTATTAGTTGTGGGTGTTCCGTATCACCAACTAGGAGGCAACATGCAGATAGCTGGGCTTAGACCACATTCCTGTACCAAAAACAGAAGACTGGCCAGATTTACCAAGGTCATTGCTATCAAACTATGTATAATCCTCCCGAGCCTCTGTGAAGTTGGTCTTTAACATTCAAGTTGTGTTCATCATGGAAATCAGTGTCTTACAAAAACTTGCTTTCATAGCAGTTACAAATGGGGTTTGGTAAGTCTGTGATGGGGTACATATCACATGAAAAAATCTAAATAAAATGGAAATCAATTTAATCATTATATGTAGTTAGGATCATTATATTTAGTTAGGATCCTATCTAATTAACTGAAATGCATTCCATGATGTCTGACTTCCATGTATTTTACCAACAATGGCAGAGGGGAGGCAAAATCCTTTGCTGCCCCAACTTCCATCTAGAGACAGTGTTATGCTCTTATCTTTCACTTGCGTTAAATGCTGCACCATTAACTCAGCGAGAGCGTTTGGGGAGAATGCACTTTCCATAATGCCATGCGAGTAAGTGATGCAGTGCCCAGCTAATCAAAAACAGGGCTGCATCTTGGCAGAGAGAGGATTTTACTCAGAGCACAATGAGAAACATCTGAAAGAGGTCTCAATGTGAGTCAGGGATTATTTAAAAGGGCACAACCTCAATAACATGGTATTTTCATAGCCATGTCATATTTCTCTAAACCCTCTTGCATGCAACTTGATTCAAAATTCCACCGTGCAAACAATATCTAATTTTTTCTCATTTGCATATACCTGAAATTTGGAAACCCCTTGGCACGTTAATCCTTATAATTCTAATATCTAGAGTTTTATGTAATTATTTTGTATTTCATTTGGGAAAATCACATCTTTCAGAGATGTTTAATATAGAAACATGTAATTTGTCTTATATAAAGTTGTTTGTTCTGAAATAACCAAAATGATATGTCATTTGAATAACCTTAATTTAGGACAAATTATTTTTTCTCAATGTTTAGCCCTACAGTATTGGTTACTTTGTTTTCAGTGGTAATTGTAAAATACTGCACCCGTCTGAGATGTGATTCAGTATACCAAAGGCCATTCATTGAACTGCATCAAATGTTGCAAGTGATTCTTGTAGTAAAACAGTAACCATGATCCATGCCGTATTTATTTAATTGCTATTTGTAAGCTTGGTGTTTTCCCCCATGTTCCTCTCAATTACATACTTCTCAGCTAGTGTGAAAACAATTAGGCTTTAAGCCTGGTAATATTTCAGCCTCGTAATGATAATACCCTGTCATTTACGAAGTTAATCAGTTATGGGAAGTTAGTTATGATTGCCGTTTATGAGCAACATATTTCCTCTGCTGTTGCTTTCTCAGGTGAGTGTCCTGACCACCCTGGAGCGACGATTCAACCTCCAAAGTGCCGATGTGGGTGTGATCGCCAGCAGCTTTGAGATTGGCAACCTAGCTCTTATCCTATTCGTCAGCTACTTCGGGGCCAAAGCAAACCGGCCAAGGTTAATTGGCTGTGGGGGTATCGTCATGGCGCTAGGAGCTCTTCTGTCAGCACTGCCAGAGTTTCTAACCAGCCATTACGAGTACAAGCCAGGGCAGACATGGAGGACTGAGGTGGGCAGGAATGGGTGTGCCAACAGTACCAGGAATGGTGGGCAGTATATAGAGGAGTTGTGCTCTAACAAGGCAAACACCAACATGATGTACCTGCTGCTGATTGGGGCCCAGATGCTGCTGGGGATTGGAGCCACCCCAGTTCAGCCCTTGGGTGTGTCCTACATAGACGACCATGTGAAGAGGAAAGACTCCTCTCTGTATATAGGTAAGTTAGTTAGATGCATTAATACACTATGGGGATACGTTTCTACACTGCAGGATACGTTAATACACTATAAACCAGATTTACTACACACTGACTCCACTTCACACATGTCATTTTAATGAGGAATAAAACAGAAAAGGTGGACCATAGAGATTTAATAAAGGTTCAGGAGGGAAGGATCTCATTGTGTCATTGTGAGCCTCCATTTCTATTTAACCTTACAGTTTAACCTTACAGTTAAATAGACATGGAGGATCACAATGACACAATGAGATCTTTGATGACACAATGAGATCTTTGTCAAGGTGACAGAGACATCTTTGAGGAATAATTGGACATTTCACTGCAATATATGCTATTTTTTTCTGTATTTGAGTGTGCTCCTCTGTAGCTCAGATGTTAGAGCATAGCTCTTGTAACACCAGGATAGTGGGTTTGATTCCCAGGACCATATATACCCGCATAACTGTGAGTCGCTTTGGATAGAACCGTCTGCTAAATGCCATATAGCTATTATATATTGAAATATTATTTAAGAGAAGGAGATTATCACACTAGCATTTCACAATCTATTTGTTCCAGTGCCAACGGGTTTGTAAGACTACCCAAAATGGCCCATCTGTATGGTGGGAGGACAAACAGTGGTTGTGTTTGTCTTCTGATCACTGCCGGAAGGTGCAGTGTGTACACAGCCCTGCCTTTGAGTCAATACAGCATGAATGTATTATCTGTGTTGTGCTCAGTCTTTCTTTTGTCCCCAAGGACAATCTGTCCCATGTGACTGCCAGGTGAGCAGATCTGTGAGGGGTTTATTATCTCCATTATATTTGTGCTGGAGTCACAGTCAGGTGCAGATGCCTGGGATGAAACAGGAGCATAAAAGTACAAAATGTCTCCACTCAGCTGGCTTGTGCTCTCACACAGGTATTTGACCAACTGCTGGCTTAGCTTTTCAAGGTTTAACAGTGTATTCAAAGCACTTTCTGAGCTAACCTTAAATAGCAGATGATAGTTTGCGAATGTACCCTGTCTCTTTTACTGCATCTTTGAATATATTTCATTGATATTTGGTAAGATATACTGTGGTCAGTCATCCAAACAAACTTCTCAAAATGAATTGTTGTCTGGCTCTGATGTATTTGCTCTGCTGATTGTGAAGGCCAATGTTTTGACAACACACTAATGTTGTTCTGCCTTGCACATTGAGCATTCAGTATATGTGTGTCATGAGCCCCCCTTGTATAACCACAATTAAATCAAATCAAATTGTATTTGTCACATGCGTCAGATACAACAGGTGTGGAATTTACTGTGAAATGCTTACTTACGAGCCCTTTTCCAACAATGCAGACTTAAAAAGTAAAAAAAGAAATCATAATAAAAGAAATGTAAAAAAGGAAATAGTAACACAAAAAAATAACAATAATGAGGCTATATACAAGGTGTACCGGTACCGAGTCAATGTGAAGGGGTATGAGGTAGTTGAGGTAATATGTACATGTAGGTAGGGGTAAAAGTAACTAGGCAATCAGGATAGATAATAAACAGAGTAGCAGCAGCATTTGAAAGTGTGTCTATCTGTGAGTGTGTGTATGGCATCAATATGCATGTGTGTTTTGTGTGTGTGAGCATATGTTGTGTGTGTGTGTGTGTGTTTTTTGTGTGTGAGCATATGTAGTGTGTGTGTGGGTTGGAGTGTCAGTGTAGTATGTGTGAGTGTGTGGGTAGAGTCAGTGCAAGAATGTCAGTGCAAAAAAAAAGGGGTTTAACTGTTTATCAGTCTTATGGCTTGGGGGAAGAAGCTGTTCAGAAGTCTTTTAGTCCCAGACTTTAGGCTCTGGTACCGCTTGCCGTTTGGTAGCAGAGAAAACAGTCTATGACTTGGGCGGCTGGAGTCTTTGACAATTTGTAGGACCTTCCTCTGACACCGCCTGGTATAGTGGTCCTGGATGGCAGGAAACTTGGCCCCAGTGATGTACTGGAACATGCTCACTACCCGCTGTAGCGTCTTATGGTCGAATGCCGAGTAGTTGCCAGACCAAGCGGGTGATGCAGCAGGTCAACATCTGAGGGCCCATGTAAAATCTTTTCAGCCTCCTAAGGGGGAAGAGGCGTTGTCGTGCCCTCGTCACTGTGTTGCTGTGTTTGTGTGTTTACACACCATAACTTTGTTAAATATTTATTCTGATTGGCTGAAGGTCGTACACAGGACATGTTACATGACATCACAGCCTTTAGGCTAGATGCTGGCTGCTGGTTAAAATCTGCTGCCAGAGGAAGACCGCCTGGAGAGATAATTCACAGTCATCTCACAAGTCGAGATGAAGTTAAAATCATGTCTATGATTGCAACTTGCTGTAAAGACCTACAGTTGTCAAGGTGACAAAGACGTATCTTTGAGGGGTAATTGGACATTTCCGTGTAACATGTGCTCTTTCTTTATTTTTTGCTGATAATGAGAGAGAGAGCATTGTTATATTGGTAGATAAAGCCACAAATCCTGATTAAAGCAGCCAGGTTTCCTAGTTTTATAAAGGCTGGCAGTAACATGGTGTCCATGGATACACATTAGCCTTTGATGGGATAGAGGAGACGTGGCTTGATGAATCAGCTGCTGCATCCATGGCCTTGTTTGATATCTCAGCAGCACCACAGTATGTGAGAATGGCTGATTGGGAGACAAGGTCCTTCCTGATACATTTAGAATGTTAGTAATGGGGATGACATTTGTTAGTGTAACACTGATGTGTCGGTCAAACTCAAACCAAAGGCCTTCAGTGTCTTGTATGATGTCAGGCCAACAGCATATATAGTGAGGGAAAAAGGTATTTGATCCCCTGCTGATTTTGTACGTTTGCCCACTGACAAAGAAATGATCCGTCTATAATTTTAATGGTAGGTTTATTTGAACAGTGAGAGACAGAATAACAACAAAAATATCCAGAAAAACGCATGTGAAAAATGTTATAAATTGATTTGCATTTTAATGAGGGAAATAAGTATTTGACCCCTCTGCAAAACATGACTTAGTACTTGGTGGAAAAACCCTTGTTGGCAATCACAGAGGTCAGACGTTTCTTGTAGTTGGCCACCAGGTTTGCACACATCTCAGGAGGGATTTTGTCCCACTCCTCTTTGCAGATCTTCTCCAAGTCATTAAGGTTTCGAGGCTGACGTTAGGCAACTCGAATCTTCAGCTCCCTCCACAGATTTTCTATGGGATTAAGGTCTGGAGACTGGCTAGGCCACTCCAGGACCTTAATGTGCTTCTCCTTGAACCACTCCTTTCTTGCCTTGGCCGTGTGTTTTGGGTCATTGTCATGCTGGAATACCCATCCACGACCCATTTTCAATGCCCTGGCTGAGGGAAGGAGGTTCTCACCCAAGATTTGACGGTACATGGCCCCGTCCATCGTCCCTTTGACGCGGTGAAGTTGTCCAGTCCCCTTAGCAGAAAAACACCCCCAAAGCATAATGTTTTCTCCTCCATGTTTGACGGTGGGCATGGTGTTCTTGGGGTCATAGGCAGCATTCCTCCTCCTCCAAACACGGCGAGTTGAGTTGATGCCAAAGAGCTCCATTTTGGTCTCATCTGACCACAACACTTTCACCCAGTTGTCCTCTGAATCATTCAGATGTTCATCGGCAAACTTCAGACGGGCATGTATATGTGCTTTCTTGAGCAGGGGGACCTTGCGGGCCCTGCAGGATTTCAGTCCTTCACGGCGTAGTGTGTTACCAATTGTTTTCTTGGTGACTATGGTCCCAGCTGCCTTGAGATCATTGACAAGATCCTCTCATGTAGTTCTGGGCTGATTCCTCACCGTTCTCATGACCATTGCAACTCCACGAGGTGAGATCTTGCATGGAGCCCCAGGCCGAGGGAGATTGACAGTTCTTTTGTGTTACTTCCATTTTGCGAATAATCGCACCAACTGTTGTCACCTTCTCACCAAGCTGCTTGGCGATGGTCTTGTAGTTACCTGTATAAAAGACACCTGGGAGCCAGAAATCTTTCTGATTGAGAGGGGGTCAAATGCTTATTTCCCTCATTAAAATGCGAATCAATTTATAAAAATTTTCACATGCGTTTTTCTGGATTTTTTGTTGTTATTCTGTTCAAATAAACCTACCATTAAAATTATAGACTGATAATTTCTTTGTCAGTGGGCAAACGTACAAAATCTGCAGGGGATCAAATACTTTTCTCCCTCACTGTACCTCCCCAACTTTCATTCTTAGTCCTAGCTGTTTTTCACAATGTGCTCTGCTTTGTCTAGAAGCGACAGAAACAAACAAGCACAGAACAGCTTTGACATGAGGCACAACTGCAGCTCCTTGTTCGCACTGTACAGTAGGAAGTGGACTGATTAAAGTTTGCCAGGCATAGAGGGAGATTTGGTGCGGTTCTCATAAGCTGCAAGGAGAGTTGGTGGAAAACAAGCGGTGAGCATCAGAGAACAATGTGGTATTGAATTGGGAGCATGTGCTCAGCTGATCATCCTAATCATGTGCTTGTAACAGCATGAATGGAGGAGATTGTCTGAATCTCTAAGATTTATTTGCTGTAGCACCCCCATGAAAAATCTGAATATTTATGTATTTTTAAGAGAAGCCTTTTTTTCCACAAAAGTAGTGCACTGGGCCTTTACTATTCCTATTAGCTTACCAAGGACCAATATAGCTGTCTGTACCACGGGCATATATTGCCGTCCCCAAAAAACAATTCACAGCACCCCCACCCCCAAACATCCTCCCGTGGCTATGAATGTATTGTATGATTATTCATGAAACATTATATGCAGGGAACGTACACATTGTTAAAGTAATCAGATAGTATTGTACTTTAGTTGTGTTTTGCAGTATTTTTCCTCTGCAAAATATTTTTCGAACACTTTTGCAAGCGTCCTGATTCAGCATGACAGCATTGACTTTCGCTGCCTGGTAATAACCAGTCTCAAAAAGCAGAAAAAGATGCTTCAATATTTTCACATACAGAAATGTATTATTTTTTATCAATGCAGGCCAAACACACCCATAGATACATTACTAAAGAAAAATCACCCCAACATACTGTACATGCCTGGGGAGGTTGAATATGTTGTTTTATATGAGCTTAATACGTCCCAAAGGCCCATGCTATGAAGGTTAATAGCTGGTGTTATGGTAGCCTAATTGATTCTGTATGTTTAATGACTAAAACAGACACTGTCAGCATAGTGATTACCCTTTGGCCTCCTAGTCTGCCGTCAGTCTGTCCCTTACAGAAAAATCACATGATTTCACATGAAATTTCACATGTGAAATCATGTACAAAAGTATTTTTGGAACATTACACGTGAAATTCATGTGGTTTTTCCATAAGGGGTCTGTCTGTTTTTTGTCTGTCCGGCGGCCTGAGTAATTACACTACATGCTCTCAATGGGAGATTTGACTTTTATATTTCACTACTATGCATTTCTGCTGTAACGATAACCAGAAATAACAGGCTCACATACTGTCCATAAAATGAATGGACCATTGCGGTGCATTTAAAAGGCATAAACGGTTGACCGAGGAGGAAGAAGTGGTAGTTGGCCTATAGGCAGTCAGAGAGCAATGAGTGACAAAGGGACTCCTGCAGAAATAGAGAACAGAACTACAGTATACAATATGATCCTTGTGATGGGTGATGAAGACGTATAGGTTGACATCTCTGTGTTCTCACTCTGACACAACCAGGTTCATACTGTACATCAATGTGTCAGGAGGCATGGATATTCATCTGCAGCTCATTGTATAGTGCAGTGAGACCCAGGGTGTGAGGTGAGACTGTGGTGATTAGACTAATATACTACTACTATCACACCATTGGTAGAAGTCTCTGCTCAGATTTATGTTCTGCTGTGATATGTTCATTTCTAAGCTTTTGTTGTTGATGGTGATGTTGAAGATGATGGCAGATGCCGCCTATAGCCTCATGCATAGCATATTATTTTAATTAGCCAGTGGTATAAACTGTTCAGGAAATGGCAGAATGACATCAGTGTAAGGCCTGTGTAAATGTGAGAGTGGGCTGTGGAGAAGAGAGGAGCAGAGAGAGCAGTGGTCTGTAGGAGTGAAGCCATAATTACAGAGTGAGGCAGGAATGCCAACCAGCTAGCCATGAGGTGCGTCTGAGCAGCCCGACTGCACATGCATACCACATGTGAAAAACAACTCCTACTGACTCGGAGACAGGGCTGGCCTGGGCAGAAGGACTGGGGCTGTCTCTCCCTGCGAGGCAGGACTTATAGTACTAATCGGCAGATAAAATGGATTGAAACGATGTTTGGCATTTTTTTATATAGCAGCACTTACAGAGTGTTCTCAAACTGCCTGACTTTTCAGAAGAAGTAGGTCTGCTTTAAGGTTAGAGTCTGACCACTGCTGATCCAGTTGGTTTTACTTTCAGTTTTGGGATCCGTCACTGTTGAACTTGTGGATCCAATCATGTTGAGCACTGAACATTGTATTATTTTCCTCAAATGCAATACTAAGGGTTGAAAGGATTAGTCAAGGTAGGGGTGAAATTGCTTCCATCACGACTTGATGTTAAAAGGGTGCTGCGGATAAACACTGTGTTTTACGAGATTATCTTGTTTTCCATGTCTAGACGAAGGCACTCAATTGGGCCAAAGGGAGCAAATATGATTAGAGAGTTAGTCAACAGGATCTCCTTCCATTCCCACTGCTCTTTTACCATATAGTTTTAATTATGGCTCTTCCCACAGGGCCTCAGGTTGCAAAACCTTACAGCACATGCATATCCAGGGGCTTAGCAATGATGCTCCCTCCAAAAAGCATTAGGCCTTAACCCTACTCATCCAACTCTCACTGCTTTTAAGGCCTTTTCCAACCTGGGTAGTCTCCTGTAACACGAGAGGACCTACCTGCAGACTGAAAGGATCACATTTGTTTATTCAGTGTCAGTGTATGAAGTGGTAATTGTGCTTTTTGCCACCAGTGTAAAAGGCTGAATTTCTAGGATCTGGGGTCTGTAACAGATGGTTGTTTGATGATTGGAAAAATTGTTATTACTGCTCTGCATCAGCTAATTTAATATCATATTAACTTCACAGGTTTCAGAAATGTTTTCCTAGATGTGGGGAGAGGCCATAATAGGATGATCAGGCTTAGATATTTTCTATTTTAAATGAGTGCTCCATGCATTGTCATTGATAAAGTAGTGAAAGAAGATTAGAACAGAAGTGTCAATCAGAGATGTGGCCTTTTGAAATGCAATTCCATTTATCAGCACTCTGGTGTTAAACTTTGACGTTTGAGGCTTCATGTACCGATGACAACAGTCTGAGGTCCCAGCAGAGCAGAGCAGGAGAAGGGAAGAATGCTCTGTATGTTCCAGCGTATAAAGTACTCCAGTCTCTCCCTGACCAACACAAAGTTGTGCAGGCACAGGTTGCGCATACACTCACACACACACACACACACACACACACACACACAGAGACGCTCACACCCGCACACACACAGACCCTGGGCTCTGTCATAAAGTCAATCCAAACTATATATGGCAGACTAGCTACTGAGGGGGAACACACAAAGGTCCTTCTTTTTTTATTATGGCCGGAGACAAGACAAGTGCCCACTCCTTTGGAAAGCCACAAATATGTGATTCTTACCTGAACAGTTTTGCAGCCTGAAGCAATTTGCCTGTGCTTACTGGCAGACACTCCCACAGTAGCCCCTTACATTACAGTTTCTGAAACTAAAACTCAAGACCTTTACTTCAAATCGTCCTGGGATAAGTCACTTCAAGACATGCTTACATACTGTATGATGATCATTATGAAGACGAGAGGTTTTTGTTTTATTTAACATGCACAATATATCTGTGAACATATCGGAATCGGACGATATTAGCTAAAAATGCCAACATCGGTATCAGCCTGATGTCTAGTTTAACGCCGATGTGAAAAAACGATGTCAAACCTGACCTATATAACGCAGGTACATGATGTAATGACGCCACGTACAATTTTGCACTACACCTGCCACACAGCATTTCTAACCTAGCCCACAATGTCTGCTGTGTGGATCGAGCAGTCAAGTTGAGCAGTCATTTGAAAGAGTAAGAACATTTCAGCGAGACAACTCAAAGGCGAAATCCATTAACACCAATATAATGGAATTCATTGCCCTTGACAATCAACCGTTCTCTGTCATGGGTGATGTTGGCTTTCGCGACTGGTTGAGCACCGGTACACACTAACGTTACCAAGTGCGCTATTGTTCAGATGTTGCCCTACCGAAGTTCCTTAGTAATAGCGTCACTGGTATTAGCTTCACAACATACTATGGAATGCCATTTGGGTCTTTGCGTGTCAACAAAAGATACACGTCAAATAACACTATTTGACAATAACACTATTTGACGCGTTAAATAGCTTTTTATTTGACACATCAAATAACACAGTTCTATTATAGAATGTTGTGTTCTGAATGTGCACGTGCAATCCAAGCGCCACCACTACTATCAGTAGCACTGTCAAAGCTGTACAAAGAAGTCTGCAAACACTGGCCACGAAGATGTGTTTACATAAAGCATTATTTGTTTGACTGCAACTTCTAGGGTAGCTAGCTAGCTTTAGCTTGGTACCTAGCTAGCACCAATACAACCAGCCTGAAAACAATGACCAGTAGAAACTGCACTCATTTTCACTATTCTTTGCAATGATTTAGGAATCCTTGTGAGTAAGTATTAGCTAGGTAGCCACTTGTTGTTCGCCTATTGAAATTGAACTTCAGTTCATGAAAATGAATAGCTAGCCAGCTACTTAACCCTGTTGCCCAAAGCTAACGTTATAAGCAGCCAGCTAGCTTCATCTGGCTAGTGAGGCTCGACTTGACCGGGTTATGTGTTGTGAAGCTAGCCACAATAAGGATTAGGCACAATAGTGGAATTTGCGGTTTGCCTTCAAAATAAAAGTACCTCTTTGAAAGTGATGCAGAAGGTTACAATTGGTGGAATCATGCCATATTTAGACTAGGTAATGCTAAACAAGGTTGGAATGTGAAGCAATGAAATGGGGTATTAGTCTACTCGGTGACACCCACAGAACACAACTGTGAAGAGTTTACGCAAATATAAGCATTGTAGCTCTTATTGCGGGACTGTGACCATGTGAAATCACCTCCCCAGTCAGCCTATTGTGTGTATTGACAATCATATTACACTGTACAGCTTTACCTAAGGATTGGGGATCAATGAAATGGGGTAACAGTCTACTCAATACCCAATATATTTTTTCACAACGTCCTCAGAGTTATCAGACTCTAAAACATCCACGCAGTATTGTTTTTCCTCTGGAATAGTGTTCAATACACATAGGTTGACAATAAATGTGGCTCAATTCACAGTTGTTTCAGAGTCCTGCAATAAGAGCTACGATGCTAATGTTCTCTGGGTAGACTGATACACCATGTCATTGACCCACAATCCATAGGTAAGGCTGTACAGTGAAATACGTATGCCCCCAATGCTATTCTAAAGTATAATCATCCAGTGTGATATCAAAAGATTTTTGTCAAATTAACAAATTGTCTTTTGTTGATTTTATATAACATTCCAACCTCGTTTAGCATGATCTATTCAATTATGGCATAATTATATTATTTGTATGCATTTGCATCACTGTCAATTACATACTTTTATTTTGAAGGCTAACCGCAAAGTCCACTATTGTTGATAATCCTTATTGCGGCTAGCTTCACATAGATGGGTCCAACCACCATTAATCAAATAAGAACTGTCTTATAAATTAGGGTTGGGTTTTTCCATCTCTGCGATTAAACTCCAAGCTAGCAACACCAGTTTGTTTTATTTGAAGACAATAAACAACATGGATTCATCAACAGTCAGCAGAGAAGTTCTCTTCATCATTGTGTTGTGTGGACCTGCCCCTCCACTAGCCTGACAGCAGGCCTGGCATCACTTGCTCGGCAGCATAACTCCCTGGATGCTTTAGAGGCACCGCTATAGTAGCTATACACAAATTGTCAGAGTATAGTGGCCTTACTGAGCCGTGTCAATTGGATCTACCTGCTCAACAACAAGCTAGCATGTCTGGAGAGTGCAGAGAAATACAGCTACACATGCATTGGAAAATCTAATAATGGAAAGAAATGTGTTTAAGGCAATTAGATGTGGGAGACCGTCTGGTAAATGGCAACCTGTACCACAATGATTGATAAGTGATAGCCATTATAATCTGCTGTCGTCATTTAAACTTAATGATAGCATTTATCAATGCCGTCTGCTGATGTAGCAAAACAAATGCCATGCAGTACTAGTGAGTCATCTCCTGTACTCTATATCAGTGAAGCAGGAACAGGCTAATGTAGTTTGTGGCAACTTCCATTTAGGCCTTCCTCATGTTATCCTTCAGTTGTCCAACACAATGGTTATACCAGCCAGTTATTACTGCTGTCCATGGCACAACTCTGTTGTTATGTGTCTGGTTTGGCTGCTCTTAGTTAAACATCATATGGTGTCACTAAATTACTTTGTGTGCTGTTTGGGCATCTGGACACAGTATTGCTGCATACTTGTTAACTACTTACGGAGTGGTGGGGCGCTCCCGACACTACCCGGTGAAATGTGAGGCGCCAAATTCAAAATCCAAAAGATGAATGTTTAATAATTCAACAATATACAAGTGTTGCATAGTCATCAAAAGCTCTGATTCTTGGCAATATCACAGCGTTGTCAGATTTCAAAAAGGCTGTACGGCGAAAGCACAACATTTGATTGTTTGAGGGTAGCACCTCTAATATTTATGCATTAGCATAAATCCATAATCCAACACGGGTCTCACAAAACGCATAAAATCGCTAATATAAAATTGCTTACCTTTGATGAACTTCTGCTGAGGGCTTCCCAAGTGTCCAACGAAGACAATCCATGCTTCTTTTGTTAGAAAAAGTAATTTATTATATCCATAAATCTCTGTTTGGTTGGCGCGTTATGATCAGAAAATCCACCGTCGCCCATTGAATCGTGAAGAGGACACGTTCAAATTATACCTATACACTTTCTACAAACAAATCAAACATCATTTTTAATGTATCCTTAGGTATCCTTTTGGGTATATTTGCTGTAATATTTCAACCGGACGATAACGTGAACTATAGGAAAGAAAAATAAAGTGGTGCGCGTTCACAATCTCGCGTCAAACTTTGTTTACAAAAGTGGTCGCCTGACAATCACTGGTGATTCTGGGGGGGCAGGGTGGGCCAGTGCCCCTGTGACAACAATTTTGGACCCCCTTGTGGCCCCCCTAAATGTGGAGTATGAAATAATTTTTGCATAACACATTTTTGCTATCGTTCTTTTTTTACATCCGTTATTAGACAGTGGCAACGTGGAACACTAATTAAACCCACACATTTAAACCCACTTACATGTTTTTTTGCCTACTAATGCCTGCAATGAAGTGAAGAAAACGATATGACAACAATAACGTCTAATGTAACTAGCCCCTCTAACAGTACAACTGGCCCCAGCTTGGCCCCCCCAGTTGAAAGGGTCTAGAACCTCCACTGCTGACAATTTCCTGTTCCTATCTGTTCTGGTCACTCCTAGAATTCCCAGACTTTGTATATAGACTGTTGACATCTAGTGGAAGCCATAGGTACTGCAGTCTCAGTACTACATAAAGTTGTATGCAATAGGCACAATGGAGAAGATGCTCATTTACAAAATAACTGCAAATCCGGATGGATTTTCCTCAGGTTTTCACCTGCTATATCAATTCTGTTATACTCACATACATTATTTTAACACTCTTAGAAACTTCAGAGCGTTTCCTATCCAATAGTACTAATTATGTGCATATCCTATTTTCTGGGCCTGAGTGGCATGCATTTTACTTTGGGCACGCCAGACTCCAAAACCGTCACCTATGCAGCCGCTCCCTAAGAAGTTAATACACAGATTCTGTATGCAATTAAGGCTGGGCTAGCTACATTAGTAAGGTCTGTTTCCGCTGTATGAACCTGCTTTCCCCTGTTGACCCCGATGTGACACCACATTGTGTGAAGGCTATACTTACTGAATGGCCATGAATAAATTACAAATGAGGGCATAAACTTGTCACCCAAACAGTGATGTCTCAGTGCTCTGTGGAAACTTTAGCTAAAGGTGAGGGATAAGAGCTATATGGTTTCTTTATTCAAATATTTTACAGTATTGATGTCAATATAATACAGCACCTTTATCGCCAATGTTTGTAGCGATGTATCTAAAAGCTGAGCATGTCCTTTATCAGTCCTGAGAATTATGCTCTAAAAAGTTGTCTGTGTGCCAGATACTGTCACCTCTCTCGTAGTTCTTGCTGATGCTCCTATCATTTGCGTTAGTCTAGTCAACCAGAGAATGTTGCTGCACTGGTGTTAACAGGGTCTCTGCAGCCATGAGCACTGACCCATGTGTGTGCTTTGGCAGGGCAGTTTCATCAGAGCAGAGGGCAGAGCTGGACCAGTCATGCTGCTGCCCATGTGCCTTGGTTTAGCTCTGCTTCGGAGAGTGTGGACCTCTAAGAATCTTGAGCACATTACCCAGCCTAAAAGCTGCAGTGTGGCTCACGGGCGCAGGGCTAGCCAGATGAGCACTGTGCATCCGCTCCTTCCAGCTGGGCTCACCAGAGAGGGAAGTGAAGGTTGAGTTTGGAATCCTCAAAATATGTCAGACCTCTGAAAGAAGTGGGTCAGTGTTGGATAACAGACGTGGGCCAGAGCCCCAGAGGGAGGCCTTAACATGGTAACACCAGAGCAGTGTGCTGCCTGCTGCCCGTGGCCTGCCTCTCAACATATCACTCACCGTACAGTACAGCCCGCCATCTACAGCACCGGAGAGTAGGGCCAGTGGCCTGGTCCACTGCCCACCCAGAGAGACTGCCCCTCCAAAATTACCTCACACCTCTCCGGCCCGGCCCCTCCTGTACCAATCTGAGCCCTGCTACTGTATATCCTGGGATATCTGTTTGTTTGAATGCTTAGGGTAGAGAGTGGATGTATGTTGGTCTAGGCAGAGGGTGGTCATCATAACCTCCTCATCTCCCTCTCTATCTCCAATCTCTGTGACCTCAGTACACGCATCATCATGCGACCTTCTCAAGGCAATCTGGGTCAGACCTTGTCGACGTTGATTAAAAAAGGGATTTTTTTTCGGTCAGGGGAGAGGAGGGACAAGGGAATAAGAGGGGCGGAGGCAGATCATAAACACAATAACATCAACAAGCCATTGCCACGGAAATGCCTGTTTGTCTAGCTGGTTTTGACTATTAGATTGAGATGCTCAGCCTTTCCCTTGACACGGCTGTCGGCTCTGGCCCTATGCCTGCTGGGAAGGAGGCAGCTGTCAGAAGGCTCAGGCTGATCTGAGAGTCGAGCATCCGATCACAACACCGTGACATAGAGAAGTGTTCACAAATCACAGCACAGAAACTGGCCATTCCTCTTTAGAAGTACGCAAGATCCAGACTATGGATGCACCGTAGCTGTTCATTTTCTGAGGTTAGGTTGACCTTGTGCTTTGTGCTCAAAATGTGCAGATTCACTCTCCTCTCCTGGCATTAGCACAAATCCCCAGCATCACTGATTGAGTGGTCTATAAGTAGTGGCTCTAAGGGCTACTAGGATTACCCAGTAGCATGTTCAGCACTTTATCCCTGTATCGATGCTGACGTGGAGCGCAGGATAACATTGCCTAATTAAATGGACTTGGATCAATAGCGTAAGCATTGATTATTACAAACAATCAGATGTAGATTGAATCAACCTTCATTAAATAGCCAGGGTCAGGAGGTCCCTCTCGCTGGCATCCTGTATTCTCTAGGTTTTCAATGAATTCACAGGAGTTTACTATTTGTGATTCTCAATATGCAGACTACCGTTGAGCACACAAATTGGAGCATGCAATGGTTGGAGTATGAGTCCAAATCACAGAATACGAAACGGAGCACGAAGGACACTTCTTGGGTGTACATATTTTGAAACATGGATCGATGCAAGCTTCAACAACAAATTCTCAGGATTGTTGACGTAATATGACGCAACCACAAAATGTATTGAAAACATTCATGTTTCATATGTTGCCGGACTACAATATTTTATCTTGAAATGTTAATAAATACACACTGTGTTAACTTTGGCATGTTTTCCTGCCTAAAATATCCACTGTTGTTTGTGGTGATCGCAGGCTTTGGTTGCTAGCTAGCTACCCGCAAGAAATGGTTGCTAGCTAGCTACACACAAATAATTTGTAGCTAACGTTGGCCATCTACCTTTCATAACAACATTCTTATAGGTATTTTTTTTATATTTAAAACTAGCTGGCTAGCTAGTTGATAATTATGAAGTTACAAGCTTATGTTTGCATTATGTACACTGACCAAAAATATAAATGCAACATGCAACAATTTAAAAGATTTTACTGAGTTACAGTTCATATAAGGAAACCAGTCAATTGAAATGAATTCATTAGGCCCTAATCCATGGATTTCACGACTGGGAATACAGATATGCATCTGTTGGTCACAGATACCTTAAAAAAGTAGGTGAATGGATTACAAAACCATTCAGTATCTGGTGTGACCACCATTTGTCTCATGCAACGCGACACATCTTCTAAGCATAAAGTTGATCAGGTTGTTTATTGTGGCCTGTGGAATGTTGTCCCACTCCTCTTCAATGGCTGTGTGAAGTTGCTGGATATTGGCGGGAACTGCCAATTTGTGCAGTTTGTGCAGAAATTCTTTGGTAGTGCAAACCATCAGCTGTCCGGGAGGCTGATGTCAGATGATCCCGCAGGTAAAGAAGCCGGAGGTGGAGTTCTGGGTGGCATGGTTACACGTGGTCTGCAGTTCTGCGGTGAAATGCTCACTAACAGGGATGTAAAATAATTTGTGCAAAACATTTCAGAGAAATAAGCTATTTGTGCATATGGAACATTTCTGGGATTTTTTATTTCAGCTCATGAAACATTGGACCAACATTTTTTTTTTTTTGTTCAGTGTAGTTATCTTGTTTTGTCTGTATTGGTCAAAGGTAATGCAGTAGCACGGGAGGGCGCAGTGCTTCTCAAATGTGCATTTTTATGCATTCTCCACCCCCCTCGAACGTACTCAAGAGAATGTCCTCGGGAAACAAACTTGGAGCATGAGAGTGTGGAGCACGATTATTAGCATATTGAGAAACACCCTATGTTTAATCACTATGTCTCTAAGAAAAAAGATTACCTGATACAAAACCTGATGAGCTGTAGGTCTTTCTATTTTTCATTCAATAACGCCTTATGGTAAAATGTTCTGGCCTTGCCTCACCACATTACGATATCACTTCCATATTTCACTTCCAAATCGAACCCTCGCCACATTTAGATCACTGCCAACCTCTCCCTCTCGTTTTGAACAAGCTTCACATTTGACAAACCCCGCCAATTTACCCACTTCCTCAGGATTCAGAACAATTAAGATTTATTTGTGGCAGACATGCTTTTGTCCAAGCAGCTTCATTATATTTCCCTTGTTGAGGAATGAGGAGCCATGCTGTTGGCGTCGCTAGCCTGGTAATTGGGCCAAGCCACCTGCTGAAAGAGCTGCTACCAGCTGCAGGCAGTCACTGATCCCTTTACCCTGCTCTGCCTCCTCCTCTCCTTCTATGGGGCAGCTGGGGGAACTTCATTAGAAGAGGTCAGAGAGATGCGTCTTGTCTTAGCCTCCCATAGACCCCTGATTTTTGTTCTGCCTGCCTCCACCCTGCCACCACCCATAAGCACAATGGACACTGTGCGTGTCACCCTCAGCCCTCAGGAAAACATCTAAGGCAGCATTACAAACAGATCATACAAACTGCAACAAGGCCCAACACAGTAGGGATGAGTATTTTCCCCAAACTCTACCAAGTTTCAATACCGTGAATAATTCATATTTATCCCGAGAGTCCCGGGAAATACTGCAAAAATCCAATTTTGAGCATTTAAACCAAGATATGGTCACTATGCTAGGGTTCTCCTAAAATAAGATTGTTGCTGCGCCACATTTCACAAGAAGTTAAACTAATATTTAGTAATGATAGAGTAACTCTGATTGCCAATGACATTGTTGTGAATTGCTAAACAGGGCGTTCATAAATCCTCCAATCCTCTATATGTAATCGATATACTGTAGGCCTACCGTAGGCAACATATGAGTCTCACTAGTATTGAGTAATATGCTGTTAAAAGTGGTGTCGGTCTTATTTATTTAAAGAGCATTTTGAAGTTATAAGCAATATGATTTGAAGCAAGCCTACAACTATTTTAACACCATTTCGCGCTGCTCTGAGACAAGCATGGGGAAAAGTCTTGATAAATCATAGAGATTTTTTTTCTCCACTTAATCTCAGTTTGGGTATTGGTTACACTAGAATTAGAAAATTGGGGTTCAGAAATGTTATGCTCTCAGTGTAACCTTTATTTAACTAGACAAGTCAGTTAAGAACAAATTCTTATTTACAAGGACAGCCTACACCTTCTTCCCAGTCGGGGAATTGAACCCCAGTCTCCCGCGCGTGCCCTACCCACATGACACAGGGATTCTTTAGCTAAATAGCCCTGTACTGTACTCCCGACCATCACGCTGTACAGCGCCATATTTTCCGTTCCATCCTAACGGAAGCCCAGAGTGTTTTTCATTTTTCTTGGAATAGAAACACCATAATATTAAGCAAATTAAGTACCAGTCAAAAGTTTGGACACACCTATTCATTCCAGGGTTTTCTTTATTTTTACTATTTTGTACATTGTAGAATAATAGTGAAGACATCACAACTATGAAATAACACATATGGATACAGTTAAGAACAAATTCTTATTTACAAGGACAGCCTACTCCTTCCTCCCGGTCTCCCTCGTGCCTGCATTCTCTAGTACAGTCATTATTGAAGGCTATCAAATGCTTCTCAAAGATGCCATCTGGGGGTCAAACTAGCACTAACTGGCATTAATGGTACCAGTGGTTCACACTTAAATAACGTGTCATAGAATTCTGTGGCAACATGCAAGCTGCGCCGCCAGTAGGCTGCAACTTTTAAAGGAGGAACCACTGTAGATAACCTCAAACGAGTGACAGAATATCTCCTATTTGGCAAAATTGAGTTGATGATAATACAGATATAAGAATAAAGTTAGGAATTTTCATGCGATTTTGGGTTTCAGTGGGATTGAGATGATAGTTTTTTGGTATTTTATTAGGATCCCCATTAGCTGTTGCAAAATCAGCAGCTACTCTTCCTGGGGTCCACACAAAACATGAAACATAATACAGAACATCAATAGACAAGAAGAGCTCAAAGACAGAACTACATACAATAGCCTAGGCTCTATACAAGGCTATATAAGGCTACTACGTGAGTCAGTAGATACATAATACACTTGATTTAGGCTACATTATTGCATGCTAAATGTTTCTGATCAGTGATAGATGAGTAAACAAATAAATGAGCCACTTCCACTTGTCCAGCCAGAGATCAACTAACCAAATATACAGACAGAAATTCAGTGAATCGAACAGTCTTTTGGTCTGGAGTAGGACAGGTTACTACGCGAGTGAAGAGCAAGCAGACTTGTAAAACATGCTAGCAAAATGTTCTGATCAGATAATATATGAGCAAACTAGAATAAAGATGATCGTTAGGACTCTTTTCCCCAGTCTAATTGTTACCAAATATCCAAACGGAGATTCAAACTGAATCTGAAACATTCACACCTCCATTAATTTACGAAAAATATAGTACATTTGTGCCACAGATAAAAACTACAAATAGATCAGCATTCTAACTCCCCCTTGTGATAGTGTGGTGCAATGACAGAATGACGCAATTTACCACAATCTGCCACCATCTACTACAAACGGTCGCGGCATAAGCTCAAAACTTTAAAAGGAACAACCACTGTATGTGCTTTGAATTTATGGCGACTTTGTGTGAAGTAAATATGCTAGGCTAACGGTTTCCATGTGACAGCCTGTTTGGATAATGTGGCATAAAAAATAATGCCAATCTGCTGCTGCGCATGTTGTGTATTTTGTGGAATTGCATTAGTGCGACATTGGGAGAAAATATTGTAATTTTCTGGATTTTGTCATAATTATTTTTGAGAAATGTGAAGAGTGGTCCTGGGACAGTTCCTGGATCCTCTCTCTCTCTCTCTCTCTCTCTCTTTCTTCTGCTCTCCTTCCCTCCCTGACCTGGCTATCATTACCATTATGAAAGGGCTGTAACGTAGCATTATTGAAATAATTGCAATTCACAGACTGTAGACATATCTCTCTTTTAATTTCTCAGCAGGGACCTTCCCTGGCCGTGTTGGCTCTCATGCACAATGACGACTAATGAATAAAAATGACAAGCTGAATGCAGTCCACTGATTCACCCACTCTCGGATTTAAAGGGATGAATGCCAATCAGGTCAAATTCACATTGAGGAATCCATCATTAAGGTTACTTAATATCAGGTTTTAAAGAAAATGTACTGCAGTTCCTTGTGATCAAGAATACTGTGTGGCAGAAAGTGGATATGTAGCCTATAAGTGTAATGAACAGGCTGTCCCATAGTATTGAGTACTGCACTAGTATCAGTTCCATCAAACACTCACAGATTCCTAATTTATCTCCCTAATGTAGGTATTCAGGCTAATGAGGACTTTCTTCCCTACCTGGAATGGTGTGTGTGGTGACACAAGGTTAAGACCCACAGATTATCCGACTACATGTCAAGATCAGGTAGACTAATGCTGTTGACTTATGGTGTTTAGCAGTGGAAAAAGATAGACCTCTTCACACGTACGTAGACAGACGAACAAAACAAAAACATGCGCACACAAACACACACATACAGTATGCACACACACATAGACAAACACATATTTAATTAACACTAAAAGCATGAACGATGACATGAATGTAAGACTTATTTTGAAATACCACGTTAGGAACTACAGTATGTGGTTTAGTATACATGTATACTCTCCCAAATGACTACATTACAAAGATGCTCTTAACTCCAACCGATAAGGTAATCTGTGTTGTTTGAAATAACTCCTCTAAAATGCAGGCAGGCAGTAGACTAGATATCCACAAGACAAGACAGTGCTCTGCTGTTATGCACCTGACATTTAGTGAGCTGTCATACAGGTCAGTGTTTAGGGATTAACACACAAGATGACACTTCAGTGACTCATTTTCATCTCAGCAGCCAGTGTGACTGGAGCATCCCTCCCGTTCCTCAGCCGGGTGTATGGATGATAAGACAGCGTCTCACAGAAGGTTTTCCCTAACCAAACAGAAACATTCTGGGTACTAATTTCTTAACTGGGTCTCATCAGTGGGAGGGGAGGGTTAGAACTGCAAGCTATTGTCCTTAAATGGCCTCTCTGGTTAATACAGGGCCGTGCTGCTGGTGTCAAGCTCTGCCTTCTCCCAAACTGGAACAAAGATCCCTGTAGTTAGATTGTTAAGTGTTAATGACAGTCATCGTTTAGAATGTTAACCCTAAGATGAATTCTAATCATAGCAAAGACTTGATATAGACAAAAGGTGCCTGCTACTCACTGTGCAACGGAATTCAGCTGTAAATTCAAATTGGCAGTGTTTACCTTTGCTTACATTCTCTTACCCTGTCTTCCGTCTAAGAAGTGCTACATAATCCTTCTGGCCCTAATACTTATTATTCTCCTTTAAAGGTAGCCTCACACAAAGTACATTAATATCATAGATCTTAATGCAATGGACTCATATTGTGAATGAATTCAGGAGACGGGGTATCGATCCAAAGAGTATTTATTGTCATGATAACATCAGAGTTCCAACAGATTCATGTGTCACATTTGATGAACTGCTGTTTTCAGCCTATGCAGCTTGGAGTACTCTAAATATGCTATTTCTAAATATGGTATTTTTTTAATTAGTGTCAAGAGTGAGCTCAGATGCATCCTGTTTCCATTGATCATCCTTGAGAGGTTTCTACAACTTGATTGGAGTCCACCTTTGGTACATTCAATTGGTAGGACATGATTTGGAAAGGCACACACCTGTCTATATAAGGTCCCACAGTTGACAGTTCATGCCAGAGAAAAAAACCAAGCCATGAGGTCGAAGGAATTGTCCATAGAGCTTCGAGACAGGATTGTGTCGAGGCACAGATCTGGGGGAAAAACATTTAGGCAGGATTGAAGGTCCCCAAGAACACAGTGGCCTCCATCATTCTTAAATGGAAGAAGTTTGGAACCACCAAGACTCTTCCTAGAGCTGGCCGCCCGGCCAAATTTAGCAATCGGGGGAGAAGGGCCTTGGTCAGGGAGGTGAACAAGAACCTGATGGTCACTCTGACAGAGCTCCAGAGTTCCTCTGTGAAGATGGGAGTACCTTTCAGAAAGACAACCATCTCTGCAGCACTCCACCAATCACGCCTTTATGGTAGAGTTGCCTGCCGGAAGCCACTCCTCCGTAAAAGTCATATGCCATATGACAGCCCACTTGGAGTTTGCCTAAAGGACTCTCAGACCATGAGAAACAAGATTCTCTTGTCTGAAGAAACCAAGATTGAACTCTTTGGCCTGAATGCCAAGCATCACGTTTTTGAGGAAACCTGGCACCATCCCTACGGTGAAGCATGGTGATGGCAGCATCATGCTGTGGTGATGTTTTTCACTGGCAGGGACTGTTAGACTATTCAGGATTGAGGGAAAGATGATCAGAGCAAAGTACAGAGAGATCCTTGAAGAAAACCTGCCCCAGAGCGCTCAAGACCGCAGACTGGGGCGAAGGTTCACCTTCCAACAGGACAACGACCCTAAGCACTCAGCCAACAAGGACCCCGGAATAGCATACCAGTCACACATAACAAAATGTACAATACCAAACACAAAAATAAACAGTGGTCAGTCACGTGGACTTTCAGGTAGAGGGCGCACGAGAGAGTGCGTCAGCAATGACATTATCAGTCCCCCTGACACAACACAGGAGTGGTTTTGGGACTAGTCTCTGAATGTCCTTGTGTGGCCCAGCCAGAGCCCGGACTTGAACCAGATCTAACGTCTCTGCAGACTAGAGGTTGACCGATTAATCGGCATGGACGATTAATTAGGGCCGATTTCAAGTTTTCATAACAATCGGTAATCGACATTTTTGGACGCCGATTCTGGCCGATTACATTGGAATCCACGAGGAGACTGCGTGGCAGGCTGACCACCTGTTCCGCGAGTGCAAGGAGCCAAGGTAAGTTGCTAGCTAGCATTAAACTTAGTTTTTTATAAGATATCTTATCATAATCACTAGTTAACTACACATGGTTGTTGATATTACTAGGTTAACTAGCTTGTCCTGCATTGCAAATAATCAATGCGGTGCCTGTTAATTTAGCATCGAATCACAGCCTACTTCGCCAAACGGGTGATGATTTAACAAGCGCATTCGAGAAAAAAGCACTGTCGTTGCACCAATGTGTCCTAACCATAAACATCAATGCCTTTCTTAAAATCAACACACAAGTAATTTTTTTTAAACCTGCATATTTAGTTAATATTGCCTGCTAACATGAATTTCTTTTAACTAGGGAAATTGTGTCACTTCTCTTGTGAGTCAGGGTATATGCAGCAGTTTGGGCCGCCTGGCTCGTTGCGAACTGTGTGAAGACCATTTCTTCCTAACAAAGACCGTAATTATTTTGCCATTGAAGGTTGTGCAATGTAACAGCAATATTTAGACTTAGGGTTGCCGCCCAATCTATAAAATACAGAACGGTTCCGTATTTCACTGAAAGAATAAACGTTTTGTTTTCGAAATGATAGTATCCGGATTTTACCATATTAATGACCTATGGCTCGTATTTCTGTGTGTTTATTATATTATAATTAAGTCTATGATTTGATATTTGATAGAGCAGTCTGACTGAGCGGTGGTAGGCAGCAGCAGGCTTGTAAGCATTCATTCAAACAGCACTTTCCTGCGTTTGCCAGCAGCTCTCCGCTGTGCTTCAAGCATTGCGCTGTTTATGACTTCAAGCCTATCAACTCCCGAGATTAGGCTGGCATAGTGCCTATAAGAATATCCAATAGTCAAAGGTATATGAAATACAAATGGTATAGAGAGAAATAGTCCTATAATTCCTATAATAACTACAACCTAAAACTTCTTAACTGGGAATATTGAAGACTCATGTTAAAAGGAACCACCAGCTTTCACATGTTCTCATGTTCTGAGCAAGGAACTTAAACGTTAGCTTTTTTACATGGCACATATTGCACCTTGACTTTCTTCTCTAACACTGTGTTTTTGCATTATTTAAACCAAATTGAACATGTTTCATTATTTATTTGAGACTAAATTGATTTTATTTATGTATTATATTAAGTTAAAATAAGTGTTTGTTCAGTATTGTTGTAATTGTCATCATTACAAATATATATTAAAAAAAAAAATATATATATATATATATAAATCGGCCGATTAATCGATATCGTTTTTTTTATGGTCCTCTAATAATCGGTATTGGTATCGGCGTTGAAAAATCATAATCGGTCGACTTCTACTGCAGATACCTGAAAATAGCTGTGCAGCGACGCTCCCCATCCAACCTGACAGAGCTTGAAAGGATCTGCAGAGAAGAATGGGAGAAACTCTGCAAATATAGGTGTGCCAAGCTTGTAGCGTCATACCCAAGAAGACTCGAGGCTGTAATTGCTGCCAAAGGTGCTTCAAGAAAGCACTGAGTAAAGGGTCTGAATACTTATGTAAATGGTATATTTCATTATTTATTTTTACATTTGCAAAAATGTCTTTGTTTTTATGGGGTATTGTGTGTAGATTGATGAGGGGGAAAAACAATTGAATCCATTTCAGAATAAGGCTGTAATGTAAGATCTTTTTTGAAAAAGTCAATACTTTCCGAATGCACTGTATGTGTCTGGAGGCATATCCGGACACATCAGTAAGATGTACAGTTATGTACCTGTGTTTAGCTCTGTTTGAAGCGGATATGCCTGCAGAAGAACATGTTGACATTGTGATACACCATGCTCTGAAGGCTTTATAGTCCAGGCAGGATAATGCTGTTAGTTGTGGCTGTTGGGCAGGATGTAGATCCCCTAATCCTCTCTTACACGGTGTAGTCGATGAAAATAGACCTCACCTAAGTTTACTCTGAGTTCGTCCGTTATTTGTCTTGTTTGCTTGGTCTGTGCTGTCTCTGTTTACATAATACAGCTAAATTCACTGCTTTGCTTTTTGCCAAACTACTCAATGACTCTTTCTCAGTCTGTTCTTGGACAGGTTGGTTGTTTGTGTGAAATAGTCAAGTAGGTTACAGAAAGGCAGAGAAACCATTTAAGTTACTGTGCGAGATAGCGTGGCTACTCTTAAGTGCCATGTCCTTGAGCAGGGCATGAGATGAGCATCTCTGTTCCTGTTATAATTAGAATAACTATCCTTTGGGGGGACCTTGCATGGCTAATGAGTAACATGGAATCTCCCAATATATCCATGAGACTTCCCGAAACTGCAGCAGACAGAGAGAGCGAGCCAAATCAGAAATCAGTGTCTATCAAACAGTGTTGCTGCTGAATTCCCTCACTAGGGGCAGCAGTCTCTTGGTGAATCCCAAACTAGCCCCTCACCCCTTCCAACTTCTACGGAGGGCCCTCTATTGTCACGTGTTGCTGACGGCTTTCATAGAGTGGCGAGGGGATCAATAAACCCATCAACTTCGGGGCACACTCGTAACTTGAATAACGCAATTCATGTTAAACATTAAAATAATACATTCAAATTAATAAGATATAAACCTCAATTACAGTTAAACATTTAATTTGGGAGGAATTTCATTTGTTTTATGTGTCAAGCCTCGAAATCGGACACAAACAAACACAAATACAATTAGGCACACCTCTCCATTCAATGTATGAAATTGCTCAAACTCCAAACATATTGTGGTGGGTTTTCAGATAGCACTTCGCTCTGGAGCCTGTAGCCTTGCTGGCTTGGTTGAAGGGGCTATCGGATGGTCTAATTAGCCCCTACACCCTTGATCATTTTCACTCCCTTAGCTTTGGTACACTTATGCATATTGGGGAGGTGTATGTGAATGTGTGTAGATTACTAAGAATTCACACTGACTGAGGAAGACAGAAATGAGTGCAGGACGGGGCCTCCTGAGTGGCCCAGCGGTCTAAGGCACTGCATCGCAGTGTTGCGGCGTCTCTACAGCCTTGGGCTGTGACCAGGAGCAGCCTTGGGCTGTGACCATGGATTGGCGCACAATTGGCCCAGCGTCGTCCGGGTTAGGGGAGGGTTTGTCCGGGGGTGCTTTACTTGGCTCATCGCGCTCTAGCGACTCCTTGTGGCGAGGCGGGCGCCTGCAGGCTGACTTCAGTCATCAGTTGAATGGTGTTTCCTCCGACACATTGGTGCGGCTGGCTTCTGTATTAAGCGAGCGGGTGTTAAGAAGCGCGGCTTTGCGGGTCATGTTTCGTACGCATGACTTGACCTTCACCTCTCCCGAGCCCGTTGGGGCTTAGTGCAAGAGGAATAGGACCATAATATAATATTCAATCTGACTCCGTTTTCATGTAAATATTGCTATAGGCCTTTAAACGTATGCGATGGATAGTAAGATAGCAATGCTTATTGTCCCCACTCAGAGTACTATAAGTCACACTTGTCTAGGTTCACCGTTATGCAATTATTAAGTGTCTTAACAGACAAAGAGCTAATACCTTGCAATCATGTCCTAGAATGAATTGATTGAGTTAACCTTAGCCCAGAGATGCACTATGTGTAGTGTAATAACATTTACCCATAGACCATTAGATCAAAGACTAATTCAATGAAATATGAGGACTACCGTACGTATCAATTTAAAAGTAATCAGATTTATTACAGTCATACAATAAGAATACAATTATCAAATAGTACATACCAGAACCAGAATGTCAAAATATACAAATATCTTAGTCTATATAAAAAGTATAAAAACACACTATAGATTGTTTTACAATGACTCCCTGAATGAAACAACTGAACACTTTTTATCCTAACTACGGCAGAACTCGATCTCAATAACTCCCATCTTTTAATTAACATCACTTTGCTTTGCCCAAAACAATAAAACAAACATCACACGTATTTTCGAATTGAATCATCACAACTCGATCTAAATGATAGGAGCGCACCTCTGTGTCAGAAATCCATAACACATACAGTACAATACAACATATCAAAATGTTCAGCTCTGTATGAACTCTTGAAACAATCCAAACATGTCAGTTTAATTCACACAGTAACACTATATCACACTAGGCCCTGGCAAGTCTCAGACACGTTTTCATCAATGGCCTTCATCATAGTTCACATTCTTATTTTTCCACTGCACGCGCAAATGGTGTTGATTGAGCTTGAACCTCATATCAGACTCAGTAAACGGTTTTATTCAGACTCAGTAAAATATTTAAATAGGATCACATTTTGCCCCATGTGAGCCTGCTCCCTCAGTGTGTAGACTAGTGTAGTTCAGGTTAAAATACAGTATGTTTCCTTTCAAAATGTTACATTACAGCATGACTTAACTTCACAAATGTGGTCATCTTTTTTGACTTTTTGAAGTCTCAACCAATATGGATATTATCACACTATTCTAGGGGTTACCATTTGACACCAGAGGTTATGGCATCACGTCGCCTTCCACTTTCTTATTAATTAATGGCTAACTCAGAAAGGATTGAACGTGGAGCTGATAAGACCATTTCAAATAGAAATCCTTCTTCCAATAAAACCAGGGTGTGAGCAGCAGCTTGTAAATGATGTAATGTGGAGCTGATGCAGAGATGTTTGGACTTTGTGATGCCTTATGTGTTCAAGGTCAAGGAAGTCAACTCAGAGAGGAAGTGTGGAGGAAATGCCCTAACGGCATTAATGCAGAGTCAGAAGTGAAAGTTGCTCTCTAAGGAATTCTGAGTTAGACTTAAAGGGTTTCTGGGTGAACTGTTATAAACTCAGATGTATTTTCCTCTGATATTCTCATGAGTGATTTTTATCATATTTCTACTATTCCCTTTTAACCTATTTCTAATATTGTAATATATGGGAATCGTATGTGGAAAATTAGACTGAACGTTTGCTTTGATACAGCCTGATACTAAATATATTTACTGAGTGTTTATCATAATAATTCTTTCATGTACAATGAAAGTGCATCAAAAACATAATTTGCGGGTTATTGTTCTGTCTGCTACACTGTGATCAGGCTATTGTCTTCTAAGGCTGTTTGGAGTATTCAATTAGTGCACAGTCAAGACATTTTCTACCCAGCTCAATAGTGTGTGCTTTTCTTTTCACCAGTCGAAGGCAGTATATGCCAGTGGTCACCAACCTTTTGACTCTGATAACTTTCTGAGAGTCAAAATGCAAGCCGAAATCTACTGCTCAGATTATCTTTTTAACATTACTTAAACGTAAGCCAATGTAACATTAACCTATTATAAACAGTTCTGTAGCAATGAGGTTTGTAGTAGGCTATATGCCAAATACATAATAACTGCATATTGGCTATCCTTGAATTGCCCTGCCAATGTTCTTTTTCTCAGACCATTTCGAAATTATATTGAAAAACGTTAGGTACATGATCGCACTTGTAATAGATACTTTGTTGTATTGGTTTTGAGGCACAGCTGAGTGAGCATAATAATTAGCTTTTATACATTTTTACTGGACTGATGGCCTGTATCTGATGGTCAGTTTGAGTGGAGGGAGAGAGCGGCGGAGAGGCTGCCTCTCGCATGACTCTCCATCCCTCCGCCCTCCCTCCCTCCACTGAGAAAAGGGGACACTGTCTTCCAGCTGATGGCAAAACTCAAGTCTGCCTTATGCACCAATTAATTTTGTTAATCCGATGTCCAGATAAAGTGAAACACTACTTGATATAAAAAAAGAGACAAGCCGGTAATAATAACGACGCAAGCTTATTGAAACACATTGCTATACTCGTTCATTGCAGCTGCAGTGCTCGTTGTAGTGCATTTTATGGCTTATAAAAGTGTTGAACAACGTGTTAACAGTGCTGAATAACAACGTAAACATGAACTTACTCATAAAAACCGCAGCGTTTTGCTGTATTTGTTAAGTTTCTCTCTAGTCATGGTTTTAAAAGTTTTCTCACAGTATCAACTTTGTTGTGCACTCAAGGCTTCTTTTTACAGTCTATGGCTCGAGGAAACTGTGCAGCCTCGGTGATCTGAGCTATCTGATTGGCCAAGGGTAGGCCTGGAGGTGCACTTGATTTGCTCTCTGGGCCTGCCGGGTAGGCGGAGTTCTATCTTCAGACACACGAAAAGGTTCAAAATGGGAACACTGCATTCCTGGCGCTAGGGCTGCTGAATCAAATGCACCTACTGCCAACAGCACAAAACAAATAAAAAAATAAGACTGTTTCATTGGGTTTTTTACAGAAATGTTTGGTGATCGACTAGGAATGCCTTGGAGATCGACCAGTCGATGAGTTAGTGACCACTGGTATATGCACTCCTTCTGACAAGAAATCAAAGTCAGTGTGATTTGCATCTCCTAGTACAGTGGTGTGCTCTGAAAACAGACCCATGTTTCAGTTGGCCTGATGCTGACCTAATCCACAGTGAATGGAACAGACTCAAGCAACTGTAAAAACACCCCATCTCTTTAATGGTCTGAGTTCAAAGGAACTAAAGTTTACCAAAACATTTAGGTTACTAGCTTTATCATTCTTGGCAATAGACTAAACCTAAGATGTTGCAAAGTTATTGCACTGCAGTGTTGCTCTGTATTTTTGCAGCATATGCCAGGTAGAAATGGAGAGTTTGAGGACAATTATCCAATAACAATGGGTAAAAGGACAGTCTGTGTAGTTTACTGGAGGCAGGGAGGGTATTGGTCTACTTTACTTAACACGCATGGCTTTATTTGAAGGTCAGTAGAAAGTGATATTACTGATGCAAACTATGGTTGGGTGGTATCCAGATTTTATATCGTCATACCGTCCTTCTATCATCCCGAAATGCTAACAAAATTAGCACAAGTAATAGTGAATTTCCATGGAGGTTGTTTTCTAAATGCTAACGAGCTTAAACGAAAATAAACTTAATGCAAACACAGGCAATCCAGCTCATTAAGTAATATATATATAAGTCAGAAGTTTACATACACTTAGGTTGGAGTCATTAAAACTTGTTTTTCAACCACTCCACAAATTTCTTGTTAACAAACTATAGTTTTGGCTAGTCGGTTAGGACATCTACTTTGTGCATGACACAAGTAATTTTTCCAACAATTGTTTACAGACAGATTATTTCACTTATAATTCACTGTATTACAATTCCAGCGGGTCAGAAGTTTACATACACTAAGTTGACTGTGATGGCATGGCTTTAGAAGCTTCTGATAGGCTAATTGACATCATTTGAGTAAATTGGAGGTGTACCTGTGGATGTACCTGTGGAGCAATTTCCAAACGCCTGAAGGTACCACGTTAATCTGTACAAACAATAGTACGCAAGTATAAACACCAAAGGACCACGCAGTCGTCATACCGCTCAGGAAGGAGATGCGTTCTGTCTCCTAGAGATAAACGTACATCAGCTGATGTCACAGAGTGCTGTTCAGAAACCCAGCCTAAAACCCCAAACAGCAAGCAATGCAGGTGTAAAAGCATGGTGGTTAGGAAAAACTCCCTAGAAAGGCCAGAACCTAGGAAGAAACCTAGAGAGGAACCAGGCTGTGAGGGGTGGCCAGTCCTCTTCTGGCTGTGCCGGGTGCAAATTATAACAGAACATGGACAAGATTTTAAAATATTAATAAAACAGGCACGGCCAGGTGGACTGGGGACATCAAGGAGTCATCAGGCCAGGTAGGCCTTGAGGAATGGTCCTAACGCTCAGGCCCTCCGAGAGAAAGAACGAAAGAAAGAGAGAAAAATAGAGATAATTAGAGAGAGCATATTTAAATTCACACAGGACACCGGATAAGAGAGGAGAAATACTCCAGATATAACAGACGGACCCTAGCCCCCCGACACAAACTACTGCAGCATAAATTAATCCCAGAACAACAGCAAAGGACCTTCTGAAGATGCTGGAGGAAACAGGTACAAAAGTATCTATATCCACAGTAAAACGAGTCCTATATCGACATAACCTGAAAGGCTGCTCAGCAAGGAAGAAGCCACTGCTCCAAAACCGCCATAAAAATGCCAGACTACGGTTTGCAACTGCACATGGGGACAAAGATTGTACTTTTTGGAGAAATGTCCTCTGGTATTATGAAACAGAAATAGAACAGTTTGACCGTAATGACCATCGTTATGTTTGGAGGAAAAAGGGGGAGGCTTGCAAGCCGAAGAACACCATCCCAACCGTGAAGCACGGGGGTGGCAGCATCATGTTGTGGGGGTGCTTTGATGCAGGAGGGACTGGTGCACTTCACAAAATAGATGGCATCATGAGGATGGAAAATTATGTGGATATATTGATGCATCATCTCAAGACATCAGACAGGAAGTTAAAGCATGGTCGCAAATGGGTCTTCCAAATGGACAATGACCCCAAGCATACTTCCAAAGTTGTGGCAAAATGGCTTAAGGACAACAAAGTCAAGGTACTGGAGTGGCCATCACAAAGCCCTGACCTCAATCCTATAGAAAATATGTGGGCCGAACTGAAAAAGAATGTGCGAGCAAGGAGGCCTACAAACCTGACTCAGTTACACCAGCTCTGTCAGGAGGAATTGGCCAAAATTCACCCAAAGTATTGTGGGAAGCTCGTGGAAGGCTACCCGAAACGTTTGACCCAAGTTAAACAATTTAAAGGCAATTATTCGAAATACTAATTGAGTGTATGTAAACTTCTGACCCACTGGGAATGTGATGAAAGAAATAAAAGTTTAAATAAATCATTCTCTCTACTATTATTCTGACATTTCACATTCTTAAAATAAAGTGGTGATCCTAACTGACCTAAAACAGGGAATTTTTACTAGGATTAAATGTCAGGAATTGTGAAAAACTGAGTTGAAATGTATTTGGCTAAAGTGTATGTAAACCTCCGACTTCAACTGTAGGTAGGAGCTACTTAATGTCATTTTTGGTGAGTTGGGACATTTACAATGTGAATGAGAGACATTGTGCAAATGAGCAAAGTTTTGACCCATGCTTGTCTGAAGGAAGAGCAGTCCTCGCTCTGGAGCAGGATGTGTACACACGCTGTTTCTGTGTGGAGGCTGGAGTTGCTAGGGAAACAGCCTGCCTGCTCGGAGTTAAGGGGGGATAACTTTAACTTGCTAGTTAAAGTTATTCAGTGTTTTTCACACAGGAAAAAAAATATAAAACGCATAAGCAATATATTGCTGCATTTTGTAAACACAGATGTAAAATGCTTCTTATTGTAATTTCTGCTTGGCATCAGTGCTTCAGTTCACTTCACTCGGATGAGAATTCACGGAAGGGCATTCTATCACTAGGCAGTGTTCTGACTCAAGGTAGTAGTCATAGTTAGCTTTTTAGATACTATAATTCAATATCTCATTCCCCTTGTAAGAATGTGAATATCCTTGGTGGAGGTGTTTTGCTTGACTACAGATGACTTCATAGGTAAGGCATTGTTGGAGAGATATTGTAACTTTAGCAGTAGTTGAATAGAGAAGTTTGGCCGACTGCCCATTTCCCCATTGCTTCGCCTTCCCTTGTCAGAAAAGTTAACACTCATAAGGTATTCAGTTACATTTCCCCCCATCCAAAAGTTGCCTTGACAGAACAATAAGGTGCTATTTCAGTGCACATTGAGCTCAGTGGAGAGGGAGGGAAGAGGAAACTTGTTGGGCGAGGCCAGGGAGCACATTGTGTAGACTATATGTGACATGTCTAGAAGAGATTGAGCTTTGTCGCCTCGCGTTGCTCAGCGTTAACAAGTTGCTGACCCTTCCTTAGGGGCATCACAGAACTGTCCAATCTATTTCATAGACTTTCAGAGTGAATGTTATTCCCTGTCAGTTTGTTCTGCTGGGCACACAGAGAACGGCCAGTGCTGAGTCTGACGGCCCAACACCATCTCTCCATTTAGGGCTTTTCCTTTGGATCCTCCCTAGAAGAAAGACTCGTCAAAGCCTTTTTAGAGTCAGACCCTATCGTCTGTGTAGTTTACTGGAGGGAAGGAGGAAGGGAGGGTGGGTATTTTGGCCAGGGTTGATATAGTGTAAAGAGAGGATATTGTTTGAAAATGTTCTGGATTTATAGTCCGCCTCCACGTCGTCTCGTTTATTTCACTGTTCTGTATATACAGTTGAAGTCGGAAGTTTACATACACTTAGATTGAAGTCATTAAAACTCGTTTTTCAACCACTCCACATATTTCTTGTTAACAAACTATAGTTTTGGCAAGTCGGTTAGGACATCTACTTTGTGCATGACACAAGGTATTTTTCCAACAATTGTTTACAGACAGATTATTTCACTTATAATTCACTGTATCACAATTCCAGGGGGCCTGAAGTTTACATACACTAAGTTGACTGTGCCTTTAAACAGCTTGGAAAATTCCAGAAAATTATGTAATGCTTTAGAAGCTTCTGATAGTCTAATTGACATCATTTGAGTCAATTGGAGGTGTACCTGTGGATGTATTTCAACGCCTACCTTCAAACTCAGTGCCTCTTTGCTTGACATCATTGGAAAATTAATAGAAATCAGCCAAAAATATTGTAGACCTCCACAAGTCTGGTTCATCCTTGGGAGCAATTTCCAAACGCCTGAAGGTATCACGTTCATCTGTGCAAACAATAGTACGCAAGTATAAACACCATGGGACCACGCAGCCATCATACTGCTCAGGAAGGAGACGCGTTTTGTCTCCTAGAGATAGAAGTACTTTGGTGCGAAAAGTGCAAATCAATCCCAGAACAACAGCAAAGGACCTTGTGAAGATGCTGTAGGAAACAGGTACAAAGGTATCTATATCCACATTAAAACGAGTCCTATATTGACATAACCTGAAAGGCCGCTCAAGCAGGAAGAAGCCACTGCTCTAAAACCGCCATAAAAAAGCCAGCCTATGGTTTGCAACTGCACATGGGGACAAGATTGTACTTTTTGGAGAAATGTCCACTGGTCTGATGAAACAAAAATAGAACTGTTTGGCCATAATGACCATCGTTATGTTTGGAGGAAAAAGGAGGAGGCTTGAAGCACGGGGGTGACAGCATCTTGTGGGGGTGCTTTGATGCACGAGGGACTGGTGCACTTCACAAAATCGATGGCATCACGAAGGAAAATTATGTGGATATATTGAAGCAACATCGCAAGACATCAGTCAGGAAGTTAAAGCATGGTCGCAAATGGGTCTTCCAAATGGACAATGACCCCAAGCATACTTCCAAAGTTGTGGCAAAATGGCTTAAGGACAACAAAGAAGGTATTGGAGTGGCCATCACAAAGCCCTGACTTCAATCCTATAGAAAACATGTGAGCAGAACTGAAAAAGTGTGTGCGAGCAAGGAGGCCTACAAACCTGACTCAGTTACACCAGGTCTGTCAGGAGGAATGGGCCAAAATTCACCTAACTTATTGTGGGAAGCTTGTGGAAGGCTACCCAAAACGTTTGACCCAAGTTAAACAATTTAAAGGCAATGCTACCAAATACTAATTGAGTGTATGTAAACTTCTGACCCACTGGGAATGTGATGAAAGAAATAAAAGCTGAAATTAATTATTTTCTCTACTATTATTCTGACATTTCCCATTCTTAAAGTAAAGTGGTGATCCTAACTGACCTAAGACAGGGACTTTTTACTAGGATTAAATGTCAGGAATTGTGAAAAACTGAGTTTAAATGTATTTGGCTAAAGTATTTGTAAACTTCCGACTTCAACTGTATCATGTTAGTTAGTTAGTGTTTAAATTCTCTTTAGGCTATCTTATGTTTGTTTGGAACCAGTGTGCACACGGCCCACTCTCAGCAGGTTCCTACCCAAGGTCTTGGTCTTTAATCACTCCAGGCAGCAGTGGTCCACTGTACTTAACACACATGGCTTTATCTGAAGGTCAATAGAAATTGGTATTACTGATGCAAACTATGATTGGGCGAAATCCAGATGTTCATATCATCATACCATCCTTCTATCATTCCGGAATATACGGTATTACATATTGGTGTCTATTAACAGAATGCTAACAAAGTTAGCACAGGTAATAGGGAATATCAATGGAGCCTGTTAGCTAACGAGTGCAAAATAAAATAAACAAATTGCAAAGACAGGCAATCCAGCTCATAAAATTATACATATATAGGTGGAAGCTACCTAATGTCATTTTTGGTGAGTTTGGACATTTACAAGCGAATGTGAACGAGAGATATTGCGCAAATGAACAATGTTTAGATGCGTGCTTGTCTGAAGGAAGAACCGTACTGGCTCTGGAGCAGCATGTGTACACAGTGTTTGTATGGAGTCCGGAGTCGCTAGGGCAACGTGCCTTCATGCTCTGATCGGAGAAGAGGGGTGAAGAGAAGACCAGCCGAGAACGGACAGGAGAAAAAATCGCAAGGAAATCAAGATATTGACAGCTGTACAAATAACTCATCCAAATGGCTTTGACTTCTCAAATACGGAAGAAAGCTAACACAATATGATGCCCTGTCACCTTATTAATTCAGCCACTTATATAACTAGCAAGTTAAACTTCGGGGTCGCGTTAACGCAAAATTCTTTTACACAGCTTTTTCGTTGTAAGCTCTTACTTGTGTGGCTGCCAGCCAAATAGCGTTGCTTCTGTTATCATCTTATGAAAATGAAGCTATTTTCTGCGATTGTGTTCCACTAATGTATTTTCTGTGAAACCCTGATCACTCTATTGAAGCAAGAAAACAGAGTTGACTTTTAATATAAAACCCCTGCAATGCACAGCTGGACTCACCTGCTCCTGCTTTCTCTCATTGTGCTATTTACAAACAAACATGTGACTGGCTCAACTGTTCTGGGGAACTATGGTAAGCTTCATAGTGTAAAATAATTTGACAGGTGAAATGAAGAACGTGATCTGCTTTATCTCTTAATGTATTGCACAAATTGACTGCAGGTATTTACTTAAAAAGTACCTACAAATATTAAATATTGAAAAACTTCAAATAAATATTTTTATGGTATTGAAAAACCATCTCGTGGTTATTTCCATAAATGATTTATATGATTTATACGGTATACCGCCCAAGCCTAACACAAACAATGTTACAGTAAACTAACGTTTGTTTTGTGTCCAGACCTGCAGTTGTAGTAATGTCCTCCTACCCTTCCTGTCCTGTACATTGTGCTGTTGGTTTTTGTGATATCAGACCCAAAAAGGACTGAGACGCAGTTGGCACTAGTTTAAGGATGATCTCTGTCTCTGCCTCTCAATCTGGCCCTCTGTGAAAGTGGCCTGGGGTGGTTCAGGCAGTTGTTTGGCCTCCCACGTTGCACTGTGTCCTTATACTCTCACTGGGCTCTGGAGGATTACTCTCCTAGATTCTTAGTAAACTTGAGCAGGATTAATGGAGGGGAACAAGGAATCCCTATGAGGTTCAGCAGCCATTATTGTGTTCACACTTCCTTGTCTTTTCCTGCAACGTGTAATGATCAATAGTCTTTGTTTAGAATATAAATGGTTAATATATTTTGTATGGTTACACAACTCTGTCACTTTGTGTTTCATTGCATATGCCACTAGTATAGTGTGCATACTGTCCCTTGCACAGAACATGCTATTGGGTACATACATGTACAGTGCAGTATTACACCTCTGACATGGAGTGCTTGTATGTAGGCTTATGTGTTTGATGGGTTGAATAGCTTTGAAACCATTTTCTCAAGAGGTTTCATTAGGCTCTGGAGTGATGGTGCCAGGAACAGTGCAAGGCTGGTCACTGTCTTTTATGGCCTGCATTCTGGTTTAATGTCTGTATTGTGTTAGGAAGGCCCATTAGAGGGAGCTCTATAAACTGGAGGTGCCTGTAAAATATAACTTTGCTTGACTCAATGCACACATTAGTGGAAGAAAAGGCCCATCCTGCCTTTAGATCAGGGTTACAATGTTAAACATGACATTGCCACTTCTATTGCATCTCTATTAAACCTACCTGGAATAAAATCCGTCCTTAGCAGATATCTAGAACTTCTGATTCTGTGTTTGTTGGATGTACCCAGTTCTAGGTATTACCTTTAGGATATGCAAACCTTCCCGTTTTATGTTCATAGATGTTATTACAACATAGAGCCTAGAGACTAACATTTTCATTTCCCCAAAATAATCTGTGCTGTCGGTCAGTGGGATGGACCACTGGGTTAATTAATATCACTAAAGGATGTGATTTATAGACAGCAGGAAGTGCAGCCTGGTTCTGTTGCTCTCTAAGCAAATTAGTGGAAGACAGAAAGACTAGAGCCCAGCAGTTTTATTGAATTACATCTGACATGCTCTACAGAGAGTATAATTCACGGGATACTTAAATGCTCGAGCAAAGTACAACAGGAACAAATTAGTTTGTTTTGTACTTGTTCTATAACAGGACTGTTGGAAGAAAATGGGATTTCAGAGGCAATTAAGGGAAATATTTTGGACGATTACCAACAAGACCATTTGGCTCAGGTTATGGCCTTAATTAAGATGAAGATTTATTTCATTAAATGAATATGTCCATTATTTATCTTGCATAGTAAAATATAGCAGTTTTGTCTTAACTGTTTTCATAGAACTTGAAATGAATGAAAGTCATTTTTTGTTTAAGGCGTGTCTTATTTTCATGCTCATTTGCTTGTACCGTAAACCCCCGATGCGGAGTAAAATGCTTGCTATCACGGTGGTTGGGGAATAACCAGAGGCCATGCTAAATGCAACCAAGCCTGTCAGTGGTGGCCTAGAGGGAAATCTCATAAATGTACCATGCAAAATCACCTCTCACATACGGCCACACATTCATTATCCCACAGAGTTCAACCTGAGCTCCTCAGAAAAGTGTGAGAGAACGAGAGGGAGGGAGAGCGAAATGGAAAAGGTGAAAGGAGGCCTATCTGCTTGATGTCAGGAACTGGGGAGATGATCACTTGCATTGTACCTACTGTCCTGAGATGAGGGAGACGGAGAAAGAGAGAGAGTAGGTGGGGGCTGCCTGTTTGTCCTCAGTAGGGGAGGGGTAGGCTCATGTGGTGCACCTGCCTGGAGAGAGAAACACTTGCTTGTCCTTAGTGAGCTTTTCTTTTGACAGCTCTAAAAATAAAACATCTCTTAGACCTGAGTGCTGGCAATTTCATGTCTTCCAGATAAGACAAAAGGAGGGGGGAAATTGCTAGAAGCACTGTAGAAGTCCTGCAGCTGTGTTTGTTGTGACTCAGGCAGGGCTGGGTAGCTTCTGTCCCAGGTTCATATCACTAAGAATGTCTTGCGTTCACTGCTATGGAATGTTAAGTCTCAGCATTATTTTCCACATCTGGAACGCTTAAACCTGCAGGATGACAACAAAATCATATGCCCATCATTTTCTCACTATCAGATGCACAGAACGCATGGTCCTTGAAAAAGGTTGAACGTTGAAATATATTAGGTTCATGACATGTCTTGTGCAACAGATGATTACCAAGAAGATAGTGTTTCTGAAAACACTGAGGTTCGGAGTCGAAGTTCTTTGTTGTCATTCAAGGAGAGATGACTCGTTTTCATTGAAAAATACTGCACCAAACATTTTAGTTAGATGTAAAACTGCGCGACTAAGATCTCTTAGGCAAAACGTCAAAATGAACGACAGATTTCTGGCGTTATCTTAGATTAATTCTGACTTTTGAGGAAGCATATACTGGCTACTGTGTCTCAAAATGGACAAACCGTACTATTGCTGCTTTTAAGGGAGTATGCGAACACACTCGTTCGGCACTGACGCATGCTGACGCCTTAACTGGCAAGCCCCTGGAAGGTGATATCACTGAGTTTTTCTTCTTTGATGTTTCCTGTGGTGAGAACAATGGTGACGTTGTTGCTATTTGGAAACAACACTCTCTGTTTCTAAGGAAAAGTTTGAAACAGTGGCTGCACAGCACTAATTTGAAGCACAACAGGCCATTTAGCGTATACACAAGATGGAAACTGTGCTGGAGTTTCTCCTGAAAGCGCTGTCAGCATGCATAACAACTTTATTGGCATAATCTGCTCCCTTTGCTTTCTCTCCTGTTTTTATTCCATTTTACAACTCTATGTACTATTTTGGGAATAGTTTTGTTCCATGTAGTATTTTTTTGGTCTGTCAGGAATGACTTACTGTAGGACACCATGGTGAAGCTAAGAGTGATCATTCAGTGCATAAGTTATTGTTTCACTGGAATTGACTTGTAGGCTATTCAATCACAGTCAGAGATCAGCAATTGTTGTTACAGCTGGTTGGAGAAATAGATGACAGACTACTGGAGTCTGCTTCAAGACTACAGACAAAGTTATTGATCCTAGAGCAGTGTTGGGAAACGGTACTTTTAAAAGTAACTTGTTACGTTACAACATTACTTGCAATAAAAGTAACTTGTTGTGTTACACCGTTACTTACTATGGAAAGTAACTAGTTACATGACTTTTGCATTGCCAAAAACAGAAAACCCTCTGAAGCGGCCTTGCACGTGTTGGTCATTCATTCTTATGCCCAATTGACTACCTTTGAATGGCTTGCATATCCTATCGTCCATAGACTAATCTATAACTCTGGGCTATACCAGCTCAAGTAATAAAGACAGACGCCATATCTCCTTTACAATACTTAAAATAAATTATATAAAACCCACTCGGCAATAAAGGGAGAGCTCAAATACAAGGACAAGGGGCTACTGTTTTACACACATATGAACTGGCCAGAGAGATTCTATGTAAAACTATACGATCACATTGTGTAATTGTAGTGCCCTTTCCTTTTATTGTGAAGACAGAGCTGGAGGAATGTAATTTCTTATCAACTGAGCCTAACTTGATCACCTAGCTACGTTGTTTGCTTTATTACCAGACAATAAATGGGTCAATCGCCTAAACCCGATGATCCTGTGTATGTGTGTGAATCCTGCAAGTAGCATCTGTCAAGATTTGAGGGGTAGCATCTGTCCTTTTCTTCTACCAATTTAAAGTACTGTGAATACTTCCACGATAAAGGCTATTGTCTCTGCCATCTTGCTAGCTATCTAGCTACCAGCTACCATGCCAGCTACATGCTGCAACATTCGTGCAGAAACAGGAAGAACGTGAACCATGGCGAATGTAGGATAGGGGGAGTGATTTTAATTTGTGCCAACAAAGAAAAAGGGAAATAATATTGTAAAAGTAACTCGTTATTATTTAAAGGGATCGTTCACCCAAATTACAAAATGCCATATTGGTTTCCTTACCCTGTAAGCAGTCTATGGGCAAGGTATGACGGCAGTCCATGCTTTGGTTCAGTTTCCCTGGCACTGTTTCCACATGCTAACATTTTAGCATCTGTGACACAAATCCTATTCATGTCATGTGACCGATATTATAATTTTTCGGGCATCACGTTGAAATAATTTATAAGTGCTGTAATTTCTAAACGGTTTACCCGATATAGATAAATACCCTCAAAATAAAGCTGACAGTCTGCACTTTAACCCCATATTCATTATATAATTTCAAATTAAAAGTGCTGGAGTACAGAGCCAAAACAACCAAAAATGTGTCACTGTCCCAGTACTTCTGGAGCTCACTGTAGCTGTGTCTCTATTTGCCTTCAACCAACAGGCCATGTTGGCCTTACTGCCAACCTCCCAGACAACCAGGGTTTTTCCTAGGTCTCAGGAAATAGCAATATGTTTTGTTCCCAGCTTGACAACCCTAAAGCAAACACTCCAGACTTCCCTCGCTTTATCCAGACAAAGGGACCTGATTTGTCCTGTGTTATGACAGGAACAATGTGCAGTACTTTATTGCTGTGTCTTGCCTAGGAGAAACATAGTCATTTACTGAGAGAAAATCCTTACAAGCCTTATATAGACCACTAAAACTGATGTGTTTGAATGTACATGTTAATTCCCTACTTAGGTGTGGGCAGTATAGTGGTATGTTCAGGAAGCAGGGTCTCATTGTCAGTATTCACAGGGATGTACATGTATATACTAGGGATGCACGATATATCGGTAAGCATATCAGAATCGGACGATATTAGCTAAAAATGACATCGTCATTGGCCCGATGTCTAGTTTAACGCTTATGTGCAAAACCGATGTCAAATCTGACGTGCATACCTACATAACGTAGATAGATGACGTAATGACGCCACAAAAAACGCGTGCAACACAGCATTCCTAACCTAGCGCCCAATGTCTGCTGTGTGGATCGAGCAGGCAACAAGTTGAGCAGTCATTTGAAAGAGTAAGAACATTTCAGCGAGACAACTCAAAGGCGAAACCCATTAACGCCAAGATAATGGAATTCATTGCCCTTGGCAATCAACCGCTTTCTGTCATGGATGATGTTGGCTTTTGCCGACTGGTCGAGCACCGGTAAACACTACCAAGTAGACGCTATTTTTCAGATGTTGCCCTACCGGAGTTACACAGCATCCATGAGCTACTTGATCTGGGCGTCACTGCTATTAGTTTCACAACTGACATTTGGACCAGCGATGTCAGCCCCATAAGCATTATGAGTCTGACAGCACAGTGGGTTCACAAGGATTTCCTACTGAGGAAAGCCGTATTGTATGCTCAAGAATGTGCTGGTTCTCATACCGCTGCTGACATTTCAATGGCATTTGAGGACATGTTTGAAACTTGGGAAACATGAAAACTCCTAGCTCCATTCGAACAACTGACTCGAGAAATAAGCTCAACTGCGTCTGCAGCAGACGTGATACCCTGTCATGGCATTGAAACGCCTGCTCAACAAAAATGCTGACAAAGACCGTGGGGTTAACTTGGAAAAGTACTCTACTAGAGGCTGTGAACAAGCGATTCTGTGACGTTCTCTCTGAGCCTCTACTGTGTCGCCACCATGCTCGATGCTAGGTACAAGGACCGCTACTTCGATGCAGACAAGAAACAAGGTTTACGTGAAATGTTACAGGCACAGCTGGACAAGATGGAAACAGACACAGTGACAGTGCGCACCGAGGAAGAGAGGCCACAGACAGACAGAGCTGAAACTTCACTGCTTGACATGTATGATGAAATCCTGGTGAGACTGAACAAATGAACAACAAAACAGCACAGCAAGTAAGTGAAAGAAATAGGCTTTGGTTATGTTTTACTGGTAATGGGGACATATGTAAATGCCAACAAAATAACTTTTTGGTCTGTGTGTGTGTGTGTGTGTGTGTGTGTGTGTGTGTGTGTGTGTGTGTGTGTGTGTGTGTGTGTGTGTGTGTGTGTGTGTGTGTGTGTGTGTGTGTGTGTGTGTGTGTGTGTGTTTTCAACTATTTAACTGTACTGGAATGCTTAAAACGTAGCTAAAATTTTAAATATTGAGATATCGGTATCGGCCAAAAATGACATATCAGTACATCCCTAGTATATACAGCTTTGATCTAAGCCAGTGTAATTTAGTGAATGGTGAAACTGACAATTTTTTTCCATACATGCTCATTAATTGGCTGCTCGAGGCGTATGCATAACATCTGTCATGCTGACTGGAGCTAGATTCCCATCGGCGCCAACACGGAGCAAATGTCAGGCAGGTGCTCCACTCAGTGGTGCTCCTGCTCCCTTCCCTTCCTCCCTCCGCCCCCTCGTTTTAATGGAGCACAACTGCAAAGGGAGCTGGGATAGCAAGGAGTGCTTCTGCTTTTGTGTATCTCTAAATCATCACAATTAGTCAACCAGCTAGGGCGTAATATCACACCTCTGCTTAAGTGTTCTCTGCACTTTCTAGAAAGGGAAGTGGGATACCTAGTCAGTTGCACAACTGAATAGATTCAACCGAAATAGCACTTCGTAATAATTTTGTTTGTTCTTTGTTTGCACATTTTAAAGTAAAATGTAATTCCAGTAAACTCATTGCTGGATTAAAACATGACTATTTTAGGGTTTAAACCCATAATGCACCCATAATGCATAATCTGACTACCATGCACTAGTGGGAAAAGGGAAACACGCTCTGCAAACATACTTTATCTTGTGCAGGCCTGATGAAAAAGAGAGCGACACACTTCAATCTCATGACATTTACAGTATCTGTGTTTTTTTTGGCTGTGAATGGACTTGTTTTGGGTGAAGTGCTGCCTGTCGAACTCCCTCCCACTGTCTGTCTGCCCGTCAGGCGTTTCAAACAGCACCTGCCAAAGATCAGTGTTACGCTAAGTGTCATTTTATTTCAGTAATAACATGGCCATGGGCTCTGAGCCTCCCCAGCACAAGACCTGACTGGCCAGAGCTTCGGCCAGAGGCTCTGGGGAGTGTCAGTTGGTCCAGGAGCTGCTTACTGCTTTAATCCGCGTTATCCATAATATCCAATGTCCTGGCTCACTAACACATTCAAATGTGATGTTTTGTTTCCACTTTCAATGAATCAGTTTACATTAAACGAGACAATGTGTCGAAAGATGAAAGATTAGGTGACCAAATAAAGCCTCCCAGGTCCTCATGAGCGCTGGCTCTTTGTCCACCTCTGTCTGTCTGACTGTGTGCCAGGCTCTCACCCACCCTCTCACAGATAACACTTTAATGAGGATGTGTGGTCCCACAGTCCTGCTCCAGCTGGCCACACTATTAGAGCTGGGCAGTTTTGTAGATTTTGACTGTTTTATAGTAGGTCTCTTTTATATCAAGTTAATAATTTTTCACTATGTAGGAGCAAGTATAATTTCTCTTATTGTATGTTGTATGGCATCAGTGTCTTATTGTTGTATGGCATCAGTGGGTTGATGATTGTCAAAATCTGTCTGGTTGGGATCAGAGGTGATACACATATGTAAGTGCAGTTCACTACAGTTTCCTTGACTCTGGCAATTTTTTTTGCATAATTATTTACATTGCATGCTTAAATCCAACATTTGTCCTTACAAGGAAATAGTCCCTTGATTACAGACCTCTGCAATATAAAGCTTGCCGCTGCTGCCCTCTGGAAAAAGCCACGGATTAGTGAACATGGTTCACCACCTTGTGGTTGAGTTTAGAATTGTTACATTTCATCCAGGAGATGGTTAACATGTTGTCTACTGTACTACTATAAAGCTTTATCTCTCCACTTGTCTCCATGTCATTCCAGGGATCGTCTTCTCTACTTTGGTGTTTGGGCCTGCCTGTGGTTTCCTCCTGGGGTCCCTCTGCACTAAGTTCTATGTGGACTTCCTTTTCATCGACACCAGTGAGTTACTGGGAAATACAACCTCCCATCACTCCCAACACTGTTCTATGGAAAAGCAGTTAAGAAGTCCATTAGTTCTAATTATGTATTGCTAGGTTAAGTACTTTGTTATTCAAGGTAAGCCAAAATAATGTTAATTTGGTTTATTAACATTATAGTATTATGATTGAATTATGAGCCTATAATATAATTGTCAAATTCCAGTTCAATTAACACTCTCCCTCTAGAATCTAACATTGGAATTCCTCAGTATTTGAATATAAGCCAAGAGGCAAATGTTTTCCTCGCAATATTTAGTCTGATAAGTGTTCCGTCTGCACAGTTAAGCTGGACATCACTTCTGATGACCCTCGGTGGATCGGAGCCTGGTGGGGAGGCTTCCTCCTGTGTGGTGCCTTGCTCTTTTTCTCATCCCTCTTCATGTTTGGCTTCCCCCAAACCCTGTCAGACCGAGAGAAGGACAGGGACGGTGGAGGGGAGAGTGAGCAGGCCATGCTCCCCTCTACCTCTCTGCCCCTTGACTATAATGAGATGCCCAAGTCCAGCAACGGGGTTGTACACAATAACCATGAGCCTGTCAACGGCCCCACCTGCTTTCAGCAGCTCAGAGGTGAGAGGGGGGATTTTGTTTTCTGTCCCGTAATATTGCATTTATTATTTGTTCAGTTAAATTAACACTTGTAATGTATTGTATATAGTGTAGCACACCACTTGTTCTCCATCTGTATCCCACCATGATTTGTTAGAATACCTCACAATCAAATGCTGACTGAAATACCTCCCAAGAGTATATTCCCCCTCAAGCTGATACCACGACGGCCCTCAAGGAACTACACTGAACTTTGTGCAAAATGGAAACCACATATCCTGAGGCCGCATTTATTGTAGCTGAGAATTTTAACAAAGCAAATTCTAGGAAAATGTTACTGAAGTTTTATCAACACATTGTCTGAAGTACTCGCGCATCAAAAAACTCTCGACCATTGTGATTCCCCCTTCCAGGATGGCTACAAGGCCCGCCCCCCACCCTCCCTTCTGCAAATCAGATCACGACTCCATCCTGCTCGTCCCTTCCTATAGGCAGAAACTCAAACAGGAAGTACCCGTGCTAAGGTCTATTCAACGTTGGTCTGACCAATCGGTATCCATGCTTCAAGATTGTTTTGATCACGCGACTGGGATATGTGCCGGGTATCCTCAGAGAATAACATTGAGACTTACACGGACACGGTGACTGAGTTCATCAGGAAGTGTATAGGGGATGGTGTTCCCACTATGACTATTAAAACCTACCCAAACCAGAAACCGTGGATATATGGCAGCATTCAAGGACTGTGGGCTCTAGCTTTCTGTGGCCAACATGAGTAAGACGTTTAAGCGTGTTAACCCTGGCAAGTCTGCTGGCCCAGATGTCATCCCTAGCCGCGTCCTCAGAGCATGCGCAGACCAGCTGGCTGGAGTGTTTACGGACATATTCAATCTCTCCCTATCCCATCGGCTGTCCCCACTTGCTTCTTGACGTCCACCATTGTTTCTGTACCAAAGAAAGCAAAGGTAACTAAACTAATTTACTATTGCCCCGTAGCACTAACTTCTGTCATCATGAAATGCTTTAAGAGGATAGTTAAGGATCATGTCACCTCCACCTTACCTGTTACCCTAGACCCACTTCAATTTGCATACCGCCCCAATGGATCCACAAACGATGCAATCGCCATCGCACTGCACACTGCCCTATCCCATCTGGACAAGAGGAATACCAATGTAAGAATGCTGTTCATTGACTATAGCTGAGCCTTCAACACCATATTACCCTCCAAGCTCATCATCAAGCTCGGGGCCCTGGGTCTGAACCCTGCCCTGTGCAACTGGGTCCTGGACTTCCTGACGGGCCTCCCCAGGTTTTGAAGATAGGAAACAACACCTCCACTACACTGATCCTCAACACAGGTGCCCCACAATGGTGCGTGTTCAGCCCCCTCCTGTACTCCCTGCACGCCTACAACTCAATCATCAAGTCTGCAGACGACACAACAGTAGTAGACCTGAAAACCAACAATGACGAGACAGCCTACATGGAGGAGGTGAGGGCCCTAGCGGAGTGGTGCCAGGAAAATAACCTCTCCCTCAACGTCAACAACATGAAATGAGCTGATCGTGGACTTTAGGAGACAGCAGAGGGAGCACGCCTCTATTCATATCGATGGGACCGCAGTGGAGAAGGTGAAATGCTTCAAGTTCCTTGGAGTACACATCACTGACAATTTGAAATGGTCTACCCACACAGACAGTGTGGTGAAGAAGGCACAACAGTGCCTCTTCAACCTCAGGAGGCTGAAGAAATGTGGCTTAGCCCCTAAGACCCTCACAAACTTTTACAGATGCACAATTGAAAACATCCTGTCGGGCTGTATCACCACCTGGTACGGCAACTTCACCGCCCACAACCGCAGGGCTCTCCAGAGGGTAGTGCGGTATGCCCAACACATCACCGGGAGCATTCTGCCTGCGCTCCAAGACACTTACAGCACCCAATGTCACAGGAAGGCCAAAAAGATCATCAAGGACATCCCGCTATCACCCTGCTATCATCCAGAAGGTGAGGTCAGTGCAGGTGCATCAAAGCTGGGACTGAGAGACTGAAAAACAGCTTCTATTTCAAGGCCATCAAACTGTTAAATAGCCATAGCAGCCACCTTAGAGGCTGCTGCCCTATGTACATAGACATGGAATCACTGGTCACTTTAATAATGTTTACATACTGCTTTACTCATTTCATATGTATATGCTGTATTCTACTGTATTTTAGTCAATGCCATTCCGACATTGCTCATCCTAATATTTAGATATTTCTTAATTTCATTCTTTTACTTTTTGATTGGTGTGTATTGTTGTGAACTGTTAGATACTACTGCACTGATGGCGCTAGGAACACAAGCATTTTGCTACACCCACAATAACATCTGCTTAATATGTGTATGTGATCAATACAATTTGATTTGATTTGGCTTACGGCTGTTATGCGCCCACACATGGTTTATACAGTACTCATGCCAATGTTGGAGCATTCAGTGTGAGGCCAAATAAACATATTGTAGTCTCAACAATCTAGGAGATACTCAAATCCAATGCAATTTTATTGGTCACAGGCTTCGTAAACAGGAGTAAACTAACAGTGAAATGCCTACTTACGGGCCCTTCCCAACAATGCAGAGAGAAAAATATTGAAAAAATACACAATAAGTAAGGATAACTTGTCAAAATACACTGGTTACCAGTACAGAGTCAATTTGCTGGGCTACGAGGTAATTTAGGTAGATATGTACAGATAGGTACAAATTTAGGATCTTAAGGATCTCTTTTTTTGCTGCGAATTTTCAGGAAATGCAGACTTGTAGGATATTCAAGGTTTTTAAAGGCTTAAAGGCTAAAGGTAATTTCCACTTAAAAATGTCAGACTTGATTTGCCCTAACAAAAAAATTATCAACCCTCACAATTAAAAAAAAAAAATAATAATTATAATCCGCATAATAATTCACATTTCCGGTTGCTGTAGGATTATTTTATTTCATGAAAATGTTTATTCTCAAAACTGCGATTTGAAAAACACAGTTCCAGATTCTGTTTTGTAAAGTTTATTTTGTCTGATAAGCCATCTGGGGTAGTGTACAATATATGTTGTCTGTTATGAGAAAAGAAAGCAAGGGAATTAAATTCTCTGCTTCTACTGAAATTATGTAGCTTTTTACTAGTTATGAGGAAAGAATAAAATAAATTCCACATACAAATTACAAAATGTTTTCAGATTTGTATATTAACCTTACACCAGTTTAGTGTAACTGGCAGATTTTGATGTATAGCAAGAGAGAGATGTCTGTGTCCATGTGACGCTTTGATATTAAGGATCTTCTCTTTTCAGTGATCCCTAAGGTGACCAAGCACCTCCTGTCCAACCCAGTGTATACCTGCATCACGCTGGCTGCATGTATGGAGATTGGTGTAGTGGCTGGCTTCGCTGCCTTCCTGGGGAAGTACCTGGAGCAGCAGTTTAACCTCACAACCTCTTCAGCCAATCAACTACTAGGTGAGTGACATGCACCGCACCACACACACACACACACACACACACACACACACACACACACACACACATACAAACAGCCCCAGAACCCCTGGTGCCACACAGTAGACACAGCAGTACAATGAGAAGCGTCAGTGCAGTATATGAGAAGGAGATTAGCTTAACCTGGTGGTATTAACTCTCTCCAGGTATGACGGCCATCCCCTGTGCTTGTCTGGGGATATTCCTGGGGGGGCTTCTGGTCAAGAAGCTGAACCTCTCAGCCCTGGGGGCCATTCGCATGGCCATGCTGGTCAACCTGATCTCCACCGCCTGCTACGTCTCCTTCCTCTTCCTTGGCTGTGACACAGGACCTGTTGCTGGGGTGACTGTCCCCTATGGCAACGAGTAAGAACAGCCTGTACATACACTGGTTTAGCATATGTAATAGCAGTGCTCCTGTTGGGGGAAGGGTGTTTGATGAAAGTGGGAACAAAGCCACACTCTGACTACGGAAACATTTGTCAGAATATACTCTGTTTTCACAACAAACAAAAAAATATATATATATATAATTATAGGATAATAGCTTGTTAGTGAAAGTAGTTTAAGTAAGCTATTCAGCATCATTCCATCAATTAAAATATAGTATTCTTTCTAACAAAGATATCTACATACACTACCGTTCAAAAGTTTAGAGTCACTTAGAAATGTCCTTGTTTTTGAAAGATAAGCAAATGTTTTGTCCATTTAAAATACAATTCAAATTGATCATAAATACAGTGTAGACATTGTTAATGTTGTAAATGATTATTGTTGCTGGGAACAACAGATACAAAAAAAAAAAAAAACATGACCATAATTCCATCCTCCCGATTCCTGCTTACAAGCAAAAAGTAAAGCAGGAAGCACCAGTGACTCGGTCAATAAAGAAGTGGTCAGATGACGCAGATGCTAAGCTACAGGACTGTTTTGCTAGCACAGACTGGAATATGTTCCGGGATTCCTCCAATGGCATTGAGGAGTACACCACATCAGTCATTGGCTTCATCTATAAGTGCATCGATGACGTCGTCCCCACAGTGACTGTACGTACATAGCCCAACCAGAAACCATGGATTACAGGCAACATCCGCACTGAGCTAAAGGCTAGAGCTGCTGCTTTCAAGGAGCGGGACTCTAACCCGGACGCTTATAAGAAATCCTGCTACGCCCTCAGACGACCATCAAACAGGCAAAGTGCCAATACAGGACTAAGATTGAATCGTACTACACCGACTCCGACCCTCGTCGGATGTCTCAGAGCCTGCAAACTATTAGAGACTACAAAGGCACAGCCGCGAGCTGCCCAGTGACACGAGCCTACCAGACGAGCTAAATCACTTCTATGCTCGCTTCGAGGCAAGCAACACTGAGGTATGCATGTTCTGGACGACTGTGTGATCATGCTCTCTGGAGCCGACGTGAGTAAGACCTTTAAACAGGCCAACATTCACAAGGCCGCTGGGCCAGATGGATTACCAGGACGGGTGCTCCGGGCATGTGCTGATCAACAGGCAGGTGTCTTCACTGACATTTTCAACATGTCCCTGATTGAGTCTGTGATACCAACATGTTTCAAGCAGACCACCATAGTCCCTGTGCCCAAGAACACTAAGGTAACCTGCCTAAATGACTACAGACCCGTAGCACTCACATCTATAGCCATGAAGTGCTTTGAAAGGCTAGTCACGGCTCACATTAACACCATTATCCCAGAAACCCTAGACCCACTCCAATTTGCATTCCCGCTCAAACAGATCCACAGATGATACAATCTCTATTGCACTCCACACTGCCCTTTCCCACCTGGACAAAAGGAACACCTACGTGTGAATGCTATTCATTGACTACAGCTCAGCGTTCAACACCATAGTGCCCTCAAAGCTCATCACTAAGCTAAGGATCCTGGGACTAAACACCTCCCTCTGCAACTGGATCTTGTACTTCCTGACGGGCCGCACCCAGGTGGTAAGGGTAGGAAACAACACATTTTGCCACGCTGATCCTCAACACTGGAGCCCCTCAGGGGTGCGTGCTCAGTCCCCTCCTGTACTCCCTGTTCACCCACGTCTGCATGGCCAGGCACGACTCCAACACTATCATTAAGTTTGCAGACGTCAGTGGTAGGCCTGATCACTGACAACGACGAGACAGCCTATAGGGAGGTCCGAGACCTGGCCGGGTGGTGCCAGAATAACAACCTATCCCTCAACGTAATCAAGACAAAGGAGATGATTGTTGACTACAGGAAAAGGAGGACTGAGCATGCCCCCATTCTCATCGACAAGGCTGTAGTGGAGCAGGTTGAGAGCTTCAAGTTCCTTGGTGTCCACATCACCAACAAGCTAGAATGGTCCAAACCCACCAAGACAGTCATGAAGAAGGCACGACAAAGCCTATTCCACCTCAGGAAACTAAAAAGATTTGGCACGGGTCCTCAGATCCTCAAAAGGTTTTACAGCTGCAACATCGAGAGCATCCTGGCTGGTTGCATCACTGCCTGGTACGGCAGCTGCTCAGCCTCCGACCGCAAGGCACTACAGAGGGTAGTACGTACGGCCCAGTACATCACTGGGGCTAAGCTGCCTGGCATCCAGGACCTCTATACCAGGTGGTGTCAGAGGAAGGCCCTAAAGATTGTCAAAGACTCCAGCAAACCCCAGTCATAGACTATTCTCTCTTGCTACCGCATGGCAAGCAGTACCAGAGCGCCAAGTCTAGGACCAAGAGGCTTCTAAACAGCTTCTACCCCCAAGCCATAAGAGTTTTGAACAGCTAATCAAATGGCTACCTGGACTATGCATTGTGTTCGGATCACAAAGAAAAACATTTGTGAGACGCAGAAAAAATGAAAAAATGCTGGAGGAGTGTTTGACGCCATCTGTCAAGCATGGTGGAAGCAATGTGATGGCCTGGGGGTGCTTTGGTGGTGGTAAAGTGGGAGATTTGTACAGGGTAAAAGGGATCTTACAGAAGGAAGGCTATCACTCTATTTTGCAACACCTGTGGACGGCACTTAATTGGAGCCAATTTCCTCCTACAACTGGACAATGACCCAAAGCACAGCTTCAAACGATGCAAGAACTAGTTAGGGAGAAGCAGTCAGCTGGTATTCTGTCTATAATGGAGTGGCCAGCACAGTCACCGGATCTCAACCCTATTGAGCTGTTGTGTGTAGGGGTTGCGTAACTGGCTGCATGAGAGCAAAACTGGGTAATAAACTTAATCGTTTAATAAACAACCCAAACGGTTCAAACAACACGAGAGTAAATGGGCACAAAATAGCCCATAACGCACAAGTAAATAATGTGCACAAGCACTACAAAGAACAATCCCACACAAAGACATGGGGGACAGAGGGTTATATACAAAACATGTCATTGAGTGCAATTGAAACCAGGTGTGGAAAACACAGACAAAACAAATGGAAAATGAAAAGTGGATCGGTGATGGCTAGAAGACCGGTGACGTTGACTGCCGAACACCACCCGAACAAGGAGAGGCACCGACTTCGGCGGAAGTTGTGACAGTACCCCCTTGACGTGCGGCTCCAGCAGCGCGCCAACACCAGCCTCGGGGCCTACCCAGAGGGTGAGGACGACCCGCAGCACGACCCGCTGAACAAGGGCGGCGTCCCATGTCTCCTCTGCGCGCCTGAACCAGTCGTCCACCGCAGGAGCCTCGGTCTGACTCTGATGCCACGGCACCAGAACCGGCTGGTACCCCAATACACACTGGAAGGGGGAGAGGTTAGTAAAGGAGTGGCGGAGCGAGTTCTGAGCCATCTCGGCCCAGGGCACGAACGCCGCCCACTCCCCCGACCAAACCTTAGAAACCGCTGCACCTCCTTTACCGTGGTGGGAGTCAGCCAATTACGCACGGCTGAAATGTGATCACTCTCCATCTCCACCCCAGAGGTGGAAATGCGATACCCTGGGAAGGAGACGGACTGCTGGAAGAACAGGCACTTCTCAGCCTTGACGTACAGGTCATGCTCCAACAATTGACCAAGCACCCTGCGCACCAGGGACACATGCTCGGTGCGTGTAGCGGAGTATATCAGAATGTCATCAATATATACCACTACACCCTGCCCGTGCAGGTCCCTGAAAATCTTGTCTACAAAGGCTTGGAAGACTGATGGAGCATTCATCAACCCGTACGGCATGACGAGGTACTCAAAGCCAAAGTCGTGACATTGTGGGAGCAGCTCGACCGTATGGTACGTAAGAAGTGCCCATCAAGCCAATCTAACTTGTGAGAGGTGCTTCAGGAAGCATGGGGTGAAATCTCTTCAAATTACCTCAATAAATTGACAACTAGAATGCCAAAGGTCTGCAAGGCTGTAATTGCTGCAAATGGAGGATTCTTTGACAAAAGCAAAGTTTGAAGGACACAATTATTATTTCAATTAAAAATCCTTATTTATAACCTTGTCAATGTCTCAACTATATTTCATATTCCTTTTGCAACTCATTTCATGTATGTTTTCATGGAAAACAAGGACATTTCTAAGTGACCCCAAACATTTGAACGGTAGTGTATATTTAAGGATGTTGTGTGTCCCAGGAAATAATCATAGTTCATGTAAAGATTACAGTTTTGAAAACATAGGTTGCCCCAAAAAAGTGGTCTCTTGGCACAACTTACCACGGGTTTGGGCTAAATTTAGCTGTGGGACACAGTAAATTGAGCAGTCTACACGTTTCTGTAGTGAATGAAATATAACTTTTTTTAAATCATGATTATCTTTATTTCCCACAACTCAACACAATCACAAACGCTTTTTTGTATTTTAATAAATGTAAGCATATTTTAACACCTAACAATCACAGTACTTTTTTAACACTTTTAACATAGGCCAGGCCCTGTTGTTACCTCACATCCCAGCGATAATGCCTTGCATTACGCCTTGGAAGAAAACACTTCAATTTGCTCAACTTGCCATCTGCTCAACCATTGGCTCAACTTAGCCCATGGCCTTTGGCTCAATTTACCCAAAGGCAAACATTTTGACTATATTAGACAACACAGCTACAAGGATGCTTACCAATTTTTCCTTGAGGTTTCTTTCTTCAAAAACTCCATGAAATTATGACCTCTTTCTAAATATTTGGTCAAATTATTCATTTTGGCTATGATTTCCTAGAAACAGGGATGGCTCAACTTCCCATTTGTCTCAACTTACCCTACACTCACCTACTGGAAATGTGTTTTGCACTGTTTAACCTGTTTATTTAGGGACATAGTAGCATTCCTGATATGTACACAGTATAGTCTGAACAGCTGTTTGTATCTCTCTCGCTTCCTCTCTCTCTGTTTCTCTCCCTCTCTTTCCAGGACACTGCGTGTGGGCGAGAAACCAGAGGTCCCCTGCATGAGTAACTGTAACTGCTACACCTCCTCAGTCAGCCCAGTGTGCGGCTCCAACGGAGTCACCTACCTGTCCTCCTGCTTTGCAGGCTGCACTACAACAGTGAGCACAGGCATCTACCCCCCTCCGGCTCAGGTCATTACCCTGGAAGCCTTCCACCCTCATCTCTCTGCGTCCCATTATGTCCTGTGATAGATAGAGGCATTCACCACAGCCCAAATGCTAGGTCATTAAAGAACAGAGCAGCCATCCTAGAAATAGAATCCCTGGAATGGACACAATGTTCTGTCTTAAGAGCAACAGTGGACCAGTACAATATGTTGTCTCCAATGCTCCCATGTACCATACAGATGCCCTGATGTTATGTTACCCTTAATTCAACCAAAGTGACTTCCATCATGGCCTTCATGCACATCAAGCTGTGACAAATCCATAGCTTTTCAATGGCAATGTTGCATCTAGAGATCCTACATCTAGATGGTCTTCATCGTTACAACTTGCTCTATATTTAGATGCTTCACCCATGCAGTGAACCGAAACAAGCTGTGGATGAATGTTCTTTATCACACTCCTCTCACTTTTATGAGTCATAGGTATTCTCTCTGTGTTACTGTATGTGGTCAGAGCGGTGACATTTCTACATATGAAATCTCTGGATTGTTATTATCACTGCACAAACAGAGTCACCACCAGTCGTCATTTTACATTTCTCCAACAACCTACATATAGAGAGATGGAAGAGATGTGAGACTGCCATGTTGTGTCTGTGTTCATCTGGCTTATTGTCACATAAAGTAATACTAATGCAGATATACCTATTCTCTTGTCTTCAGAATCTGACAGGGTGTACGTGTATATCCAGTGACAGTGCGATGGCCACAGCTGTTCCAGGGAAGTGTCCCAGTCCTGGCTGCCAGGAGGCCTTCCTCACCTTCCTCTGTGTCATCTGTGCCTGCTGTATGATCGGCTCCATGGCTCAGACACCCTCCGTCATCATCCTCATCAGGTAACACCACTGGCACTCACCTTAACACCAGGCCATAACTTGCCCAGTAGAACCCAGTCAAAATGTAGAGAGGGTTTACTCCACTCAGACATCTCTCTCTTTCCTGTGTGTAACAAACACTGTTTCTCCTTCTCTTCCTAGGACTGTGAGCCCTGAGCTGAAATCATATGCTCTTGGAGTTTTGTTTCTCTTGCTGCGACTACTTGGTAAGTTATAGTACCGTTACACTAACATCTGAACTAGTCAGGTTGCACTGTTACAGTACTTTGTTTATAAATCAAACATACTGGGGTTTCAGATGCTACAGTTTGTTGACCCGTACTGGTGTAATGTTAAGGCTAAAGTATTGATTTCTCCAGCTGTAGAGATGAAAAGCTTGTGCTGCTGATGTAATCCTCTCCTCACCTGTTTTGTAGGATTCATCCCCCCTCCTCTGATCTTTGGTGCTGGGATTGACTCAACTTGCCTTTTCTGGAGTACAGAGTGTGGGGATAAGGGAGCCTGCCTGCTGTACGACAATATCGCCTACAGACATCTGTACGTGAGCCTGGCCATCGGTCTTAAGGTCACCGCCTTCATTCTGTACACCACCACCTGGTACTGTTTACGCAAGAACTATAAGAAATACATAAAAAATCATGAGGGCTATACGACGCCAACCGAACTGTTCCCCTCCAGTCTCACAATGGACAACATGAAGGATGGGAGTCAGAACCCAAACAGGACAACGTTTATATACAACCTAGAGGACCATGAGTTGTGCGAAAATATGGAGTCAGTTTTATAGTTTCTGAACCATCCAAAGGACTGTCTGCTACATTCATAATTAAAGAAGATCATAAATGACGATCATCCTCCTTTATATTTTTTTTTATTAAACAATAGAATGTTTTCTATCTGAAGTCCTATACAGGCCCTGGAAGACTGTTGCTGCTCTCTTCTCCTTGGTAACTTTTGATAGAGGCCATTTTGTTTGTAGAGGTGTTATCAGCAAGGGTGTAGTCCAGTACCAGTGAACTCTGTTGTGATTGTTAGTAGAAGACATCTACTGTCTGGCTCTGTCCTGCTCCTAGGTGATTAGATGGTCAATATTATGCTACTGTTATAGGCGCCATACTCATACTCGCTCGAGTATAACATGGATCCAGTCACTGAAAATGACAGGACCTGTTTGGTCAGTTTCACTATGTGTTATATTTCGTTCCCTTCCACCATGGAACCAAGACATAAGTATAAATGATAGGCCGTTTCTCCACGTTGCCAAGAATATATAAATAAAGAGATGTCATTCTGTGTTGCATAATATATGTTTTATTTTGATGAAACTAACAGAGAGCATTCTCATGTACTATATAGTGGAGGAAGTAGAGCGCTTATATAGGACGATGGTCTAACGTTACTGTATGCATTCAGTGGTAGTAGCTGAAATGGTGTTAATGTCAGCATTAACTGTACAAAACCGTACTCTTACTGGAACGTAGACACTGTTTATGACTATAAACAGAATTGAGTTTGTCTTTCTATGGGTTCAAATGTTATATTATTCATATACATTTCTATCATTGTGAAAGAGATAAATCTGTCTTTTTGCAGACTCCTTTCTGAATGTTGTAAAAGTTTCTTTGCTTTTCTATTGACATGTTTTATTTGCTTAGTTTATTAAACCCTAATATGTCTTAATATAAGGAATTATCCAGATAAGAAGTATTATTTATTTTTTGAGGGGAGCTTTTGCACCATAGTAGAAAAGCAAAGATTGGAAAGCAGCAAGTCTTTCTGTGCGTGTTCTCATGACATCTCTTCAAGAGAAAACAATGAAGATTCAAGTTTATATATTTGTACTGTACTTGTGAGGTTCAGAATGTTGTATTAGAATGAACTAAACTGAGATGATAATATAGGAATTTGAGATTTAATTATTTAAAAAAAAAAATAGTTGTGATATGCATCACACATGAAATGGGAGCCAGTGTCATAACAAGAAAGGAATAAGGAACAAAGAGCAAAGCCAACTACACCAGTGCTTTGCGTAGGGCAGAGCAGAACTGCTTGTTACTTCAGAGCATGCAGAATCTGCATGTGAAGTCACACAAAAGGTACTGGGAGTAATGTATATGCAATGGCTGATAATCCTACAACAAGGTAATAGGCATTCTTATTTTGTTATCCCTTGACGTATTTTTTTGAAGACCCTCAAGGCTTGATGGCACATCTAACTTCTTTTACAGTTTCTCTACAGCAAAAGTTTTAGCATTGTCCCTTTTCTTACACTTTTTTGTATGGCAAGATATAATTTATTTTACTCTGGAAATAAAATAATTTTTCAAAAAATAATCCAGACATGGTGTCATTTTCACTTTATTTCTTTACAGGGAAAATATCAAATCAAATGTTATTAGTCACATGTGCCGACTACAACAGTCACTGTAGACCTTACAGTGAAATGCTTACTTACGAGCCCCTAACCAACAATGCAGTAAAAAAAATATGTATAAGAATATAAATAAAAGTAGCAAGTAATTAAGAGCAGCAGTAAAATATCAATAGCGAGACTATATACAGGGGGGTACCGGTGCAGAGTCAATGTGCAGAGGCACCGGTTAGTTGAGGTAATATGTACATGTAGGTAGAGTTATTAAAGTGACTATGCATAGATGATAACAACAGAGAGTAGCAGCGGTGTAAAAGAAAGGGGGCAATGCAAATAGTCTGGGTAGCCATTTGATTAGGTGTTCAGGAGTCTTATGGCTTGGGGGTAGAAGCTGTTTAGAAGCCTCTTGGACCTAGACTTGGCGCTCCGGTACCGCTTGCCGTGCGGTAGCAGAGAGAACAGTATGACTAGGGTGGCTGGAGTCTTTGACAATTTTTAGGGCCTTCCTCTGACACCGCCTGGTATAGAGGTCCTAGATGGCAGGATGCTTGGCCCCAGTGATGTACTGACATAAGAAATGTATGTGTAGGCAGGTAAATACATGACCTGTATTTGATCTGTCTAAAGCACTCAATCAGTCCTCTATACATGTACTGATGTCCAGGTCCTAAAATTATTGAGCAATACTTGAAATCGGTTTCAGTCGGAATTTGATGTCACTGTTAGCTATCTGCGCTGATTTATCCAGATACTGTAAAAGAGCTCATCGTATAGACACACCTGATTCATAACGCTCCATTATTACCCTAAAGCACCATTATTACCCTAAATGTTTTAGTGTTTAAAATAGCTTTCCCAGAGCATATGTTTGTGCTTTGCACATGCTGAGTGTCTTTTGAAAATGTGAACGGACAACCGTGCAGTGCATTTATCTGGTCTGCTTGGTAGATTAGGGTTAGGCTGCATTTAGACAGGCAGTCCAATTCAGCTTTTCTTTCCACTAATTGGTCTTTTAAACGATCACATCAGATATGTTCACATCAGATCTCTTTCAGAGCCGATTTGATTTGTCAAAAGACCAATTAGTGAAAAAGGAAAAATCTGAATTGGGCTGCCTGTTTTAACACAGCCATATTGATATGACTTAAATTCTATTTTAAGCCATGCCAGATGAATTGAGTTAACACTGGTGGAGGGGAAAAGAGTGCAAGGCGAGGTTTTAATAGGAGGCCTAGAGCTAATCATCACTACTCCAGCCTTCAGAGTGTTTGGCAGTACAGTAGCACAGACACAGACAGGAACTATCAGCCCACTCACCTTTCCTCTCCACCACTGGCTGGAGGAAACAAGAGAAACAGTCTTTACATCCCTCTAAGGCTTTCCATTCTTCCTGTGTGTGCAGTGTTCTGCCTCTATCTCTTAATTAAAGTAAAAAAAACATTGTGCTACAAAATGGGCTCACAATATCACTGTGTGCTTGTTGATAGTTCTTCTTTTATAGCCCTTGATCATAAAAAGAACAACCAAGGAAGTCATACATCATTTTAAAGATTGCAACATTATGGGATGTGTTTGATGTTGCTTTCTGTTTAACAGTCAATTTCTCAGAGACCGTATTATTCCAGAGTATTGGATGTTCACAGCGTTGGATGTCCATTGTAATCCTTGATTACATCCTTGATTGCATGCAGTTGTTTACTGTGGTATAAAGCCAATGGTTTACATCTGATGGGAAAAGCAAGATATCTGTCAGCAGGACAAAAGACCGCTGTCGATTCTTACAAGGCGACGCGCTATCTTATCCCAAAGCACATTTGCATATGTTTAAAACCAATGACAAATGTCTGAAACCAATGCTGGCACAGATTTAGCGGTAACAGTGTTGTGTTCAATATCTGTGTATTGCAGTCTGACCGCAACCCAATATTTTTCTGGGTCTGGTCTTGTTTGTCATTGATAGGGATGGCAGGAATTTATGAGAGTGACAGTTTGAGCAACAGAGAGTTGCAATATAAGGATAAATATAAAAATGCATACATAGTTGACCGCACTAGCCCTGCAATAAACATTTTATTCTAAGGAGAGAAAGAAAGGAAACAGAGAGGGAAAGCATAAGAAATCTGTGATAAATCACCAACTATTTGAGTACGCAATAATTGAATGCCAGTCTCAAGATGCTGCAAAATCAAACAGGGCAAATAATTGTGCTTTGTTTATCTGTACAGTATGTGTGTGTGTGTTTACACTGCATCTGTTATGCTTTGTTTCATGTGGTGATCCATCAGCCGGCTGGCTATTGTATCACACTGCACATAATTCATTTGGGGATTCGTCGCGCAAACTGATTTCTCCAGAGACCTGCGCCTTTAGTTTGTTAAAGTACATAGCATCTATTTTATAAATCAAACTAACAACTTCGTAATGTAGCAGAAGTCTATCCCTCAGGTGTAGCCTATTAAGGCAGTGCCAGGTCTTTATGATTGCAAACCGCCAACATAACCCACATAAAAAAAATTTAAAAAAAATACATATTCCATTTCATCTTTAGGATATTCTTCAAATACTAACATTTACTACAATATTACAAAGTGTTGGTTTCCAGTATTTTCTACACATAAATTCATCTTAAAATATATATTTTGATCTTATAATGACAATAACTAATGATGTTGTTAACTATGACAAGTGTTCTTGTAATCAAATATCACTCTGTAATTACCATTTGTAAGAGCTTCAAAATATTTGTGAACATACAGAGAGCTACAGTATGGGAGTCCACTCACAGTGCATCACCTTGTAGAACAATATCATCATATTCTCAACTTGGAGTTCACTGCTAAAAGCAACTGACTGCTGCTCTAAAAAATATTTATTTTTTGCTAATTCCGTTGTTGATGTAAAATGTTTCCTGGGAGTCCTTTAAAGCCCTTGTGCCATTTCTCCCAGCATTGTCTTCCGTCGTGGGTTTTAGCCATCATCATGTCAGACAACACAGTGAGACGCTTCAACAAAGGAGAGAGATGCTCATGCATGCCAATGACATTGGTTCCAGCATCAGAGGCACCTCAGTTACAAACACACTCCTCAAAATGTATCACACTTGGAATGCTAATGACACCAAAGCCCCACAAACGCAATTATCATTCTTAAAAAAATATATATTTTGCAAATAACATCCATGCATGACAAGCCTCCTGTCTCAAGGCTTGTTCGTCCCATCCGGTGCTGTCAAACTAATGAATGCTTCACCTTGTGAATCAAACACAGCATCTCAACATATGACAGTTTAAAAATGTAAGTAAGATGGAACCACCATTTTTAGCATCACACTTAAATCCATACATTCATATTCAAAGGAAAATTTATATTCTAGCCCAATGGAGCTTGACTGGGTGACATTTAGAGGAGAACGAGAGGTTGATGTTCATTGTCTTACTGTAGAGGTCACAGATTGATTCAGAGAGGTTTGCATAGTTGAGATATGGCCCAGAAAATATACTGTGAACCAGTATCGGTGCGTGGGTAAATTCACTGGGGAAGCCCCATAAAGAAAAGTCATATTACAACCTATGTGTTGTGGTAATTGCATTGTTTGCTCTATAACCTGTTAGTTCATATGCCTTGTGACCGTGATACAGTGAGGGAAAAAAAGTATTTGATCCCCTGCTGATTTTGTACGTTTGCCCACTGACAAAGAAATGATCAGTCTATAATTTAAATGTTAGGTTTATTTGAACAGTGAGAGACAGAATAACAACAACAAAAATTCCAGAAAAACGCATGTGAAAAATATTATAAATTGATTTGCATTTTAATGAGGGAAATAAGTATTTGACCCCCCCTCTCAATCAGAAGGATTTCTGGCTCCCAGGTGTCTTTTATACAGATAACGAGCTGAGATTAGGAGCACACTCTTAAAGGGAGTGCTCCTAATCTCAGCTTGTTACCTGTATAAAAGACACCTGTCCACAGAAGCAATCAATCAATCAGATTCCAAACTCTCCACCATTGCCAAGACCAAAGAGCTCTCCAAGGATGTTAGGGACAAGATTGTAGACCTACACAAGCCTGGAATGGGCTACAAGACCACCGCCAAGCAGCTTGGTGAGAAGGTGACAACAGTTGGTGCGATTATTCGCAAATGGAAGAAACACAAAAGAACTGTCAATCTCCCTCTGCCTGGGGCTCCATGCAAGATCTCACCTCGTGGAGTTGCAATGATCATGAGAACGGTGAGGAATCAGCCCAGAACTACACGGGAGGATCTTGTCAATGATCTCAAGGCAGTTGGGACCATAGTCACCAAGAAAACAATTGGTAACACACTACGCTGTGAAGGACTGAAATCCTGCAGCGCCCGCAAGGTCCCCCTGCTCAAGAAAGCACATATACATGCCCGTCTGAAGTTTGCCAATGAACATCTGAATGATTCAGAGGACATCTGGGTGAAAGTGTTGTGGTCAGATGAGACCAAAATGGAGCTCTTTGGCATCATCTCAACTCGCCGTGTTTGGAGGAGGAGGAATGCTGCCTATGACCCCAAGAACACCATCCCCACTGTCAAACATGGAGGTGGAAACATTATGCTTTGGGGGTGTTTTTCTGCTAAGGGGACAGGACAACTTCACCGCATCAAAGGGACGATGGACGGGGCCATGTACCGTCAAATCTTGGGTGAGAACCTCCTTCCCTCAGCCAGGGCATTGAAAATGGGTCGTGGATGGGTATTCCAGCATGACAATGACCCAAAACACACGGTCAAGGCAACAAAGGCGTGGCTCAAGAAGAAGCACATTAAGGTCCTGGAGTGGCCTAGCCAGTCTCCAGACCTTAATCCCATAGAAAATCTGTGGAGGGAGCTGAAGATTCGAGTTGCCAAACGTCAGCCTCGAAACCTTAATGACTTGGAGAATATCTGCAAAGAGGAGTGGGACAAAATCCCTCCTGAGATGTGTGCTAACCTGGTGGCCAACTACAAGAAACGTCTGACCTCTGTGATTGCCAACAAGGGTTTTTCCACCAAGAACTAAGTCATGTTTTGCAGAGGGGTCAAATACTTATTTCTCTCATTAAAATGCAATTCCATTTATAACATTTTTCACATGCGTTTTTCTGGATTTTTTTGTTGTTATTCTGTCTCTCACTGTTCAAATAAACCTACCACTAAAATTATAGACTGATCCTTTCTTTGTCAGTGGGCAAATGTACAAAATCTGCAGGGGATCAAATACTTTTTTCCCTCACTGTAGATGACCTACAAATAGAGAGACCGAGGGACGCTGTTTCGCTCGCTCAGATGCTTTATCCTGTGAGATACGTTCAGCCTCTTAGCGAATTGAAGAACATTTATGAAACACAGAGAGAAAGATAAATTATTTTATGTTTTGAAAAAAAAAAGGTGATTTTTGGAGGAAGCCTGGCTTCCCTTGGCTTCAATGAATACACGCCTTTGCTGTGAATAATATCTGACTGTGTTGAGATGCAGCGAATAATTCCTCATTCTGTTTTTTGGCTACAGAATGTGGTTAAGGCAATGTTTTGCATTTATTATGAGTGGTTCTTGAATCCAAGTCTGCTTTACAGTCATGGGACTGAGTACCTCATGAAATCAGATGTGCTCTGAAGGCAACAGAAATGAATGCCTATTGCTCCCTGGAGTAAAATTGGATGGACATGCGTGAAATACAATGGAGGCAAAGAAATGAACCGTCCTTAGCTGCAATGCCTTAAGTTATCTACTTGGCTAGTTCACGTTACCACAATATGCATAGAGAATGAGAAGAATAAGAAGAATGCCTGAAATATTTTATCACCAAGCTCAAAATCACACATAAAATGTATCTAATCTGGACAGCCTTTTTTGCTGTTTTAAATCCCGAACCATGTGATTCCAATGATCTTTTCATGTTTGCACACATTAAAAGAGACAGCAAGTCTAATAATAAAGACATAATTTAACAGTAAAAGGAAATGACCTTTTAATGTGGCATGAACACAACCACTCATGATGCTTTCATCTGATTGTCAAACAAATCACTTCAAAAAGTAGGCTACCTGTGCATGTTCAGCCTCTCCAAAATAATCCAAACAGTGCAATGTACAGTTGAAGTCGGAAGTTTACATACACTTATGTTGGAGTCATTAAAACTCGTTTTTAAACCACTCCACACATTTCCTGTTAACAAACTATAGTTTTGGCAAGTCGGTTAGGACATCTACTTTGTGCATGATGCAAGTAATTTTTCTAACAATTGTTTACTGACAGATTATTTCACTTATAATTTACTGTATCACAATTCCAGTGGGTCAGATGTTTACATACACTAAGTTGGCTGTGCCTTTAAACAGCTTGGAAAATTACAGAAAATTATGTTATGGCTTTAGAAGCTTCTGATAGGCTAATTGACATAATTTGAGTCAATTTGAGGTGTACCTGTGGATGTATTTCAAGGCCTACTTTCAAACTTAATGCCTCTTTGCTTGACATAATGGGAAAATCAATCAGCCAAGATCTCAGAAAAAAAATTGTAGATCTCCACAAGTCTGGTTCATCCTTGGGAGCAATTTCCAAACGCCTGAAGGTACCATGTTCATCTGTACAAACAATAGTACGCAAGTATAAACACTATGGGACCACGCAGCCGCCATACTGCTCAGGAAGGAGACGCGTTCTGTCTCCTAGAGATGAACGTACTTTGGTGTGAAAAGTGCAAATCAATCCCAGGACCTTGTGAAGATGCTGGAGGAAACAGGTACAAAAGTATCTATATCCACAGTAAAACGAGTCCTATATCGACATAACCTGAAAGGCCGCTCAGCAAGGAACAAGCCACTGCTCCAAAACCGCCATAAAAAAGCTAGGCTACGGTTTGCAACTGCACATGGGGACAAAGATCGTACTTTTTGGAGAAATGTCCTCTGGTTTGATGAAACAAAAATAGAACTGTTTGGCCATAATGACCATCGTTATGTTTGGAGGAAAAAGGGTGAGGCTTGCAAGCCAAAGAACACTATCCCAACCGTGAAGAACGGGGGTGGCATCATCATGTTGTGGGGGTGCTTTGCTGCAGGAGGGACTGGTACACTTCACAAAATAGATGGCATAATGAGGAAGGAAAATTATGTGGATATATTGAAGCAACATCTCAAGAGAGTCAGGAAGTTAAAGCTTGGTCGCAAATGGGTCTTCCAAATGGACAATGACCCCAAGCATACTTCCAAAGCTGTGGCAAAATGTATTAAGGACAACAAAGTCAAGGTATTGGAGTGGCCATCACAAAGCCCTGACCTCAATCCTATAGAAAACTTGTGAGCAGAACTGAAAAAGCATGTGCGAGCAAGGAAGCCTACAAACCTGACTCAGTTACTCCAGCTCTGTCAGGAGAAATGGGCCAAAATTCACCCAACTTATTGTGGGAAGCTTGTGGAAGGCTACCCAAAACGTTTGACCCAACTATTTAATGGCAATGCTACCAAATACTAATTGAGTGTATGTAAACTTCTGACCCACTGGGAATGTGATGAAAGAAATAAAAGCTGAAATAAATCATTCTCTCTACTATTATTCTGTCATTTCACATTCTTAAAATAAAGTGGTGATCCTAACTGACCTAAGACAGGGAATTATTACTAGGATTAAATGCTAGGAATTGTGAAAACGGAGTTTAAATGTATTTGGCTAAGGTGTATGTAAACCTCCGACTTCAACTGTATGTACACTTGCACCATTTGATGAATGGAAATAGACATCTGTTACAAAACACCATAGTGTTCCTAATGACATTCAGCGATGGTCATTCCTTAGGCCTACATTAATTAATGTTTCTTGTTGACAAATGTATCTTTTTGTAGCCTGAAAAGTTGGGACACCTGAAGTGGGGCTGAAACTGTCTCGGGAAAAACAGGATGGTCACCCTAACACACAAGATCAATTTACTGCACTAGGCTACAATGGGTAGGCCTATTACCATGAACTTCAAATAGGTCGGTAAGCAGTAATGTAGTGGTAAACAAAATAGGTGCTGGGAAAACTCTGATTGCCGGTTGCGGTAAAACAAAAGTAACGCTCTCTAGACTTTCAATGCATTTTTCAGAAAAAGGTGGGTAAACTGTGTTTAGTTGCGTTTACCAATTTTACACACATGAACAAACGCAGAACAGGTGGCTTACATTCAATATAATGCACGATTTGAATCAAAACATGTTTGCACCTTAGTTCATGAGTTTTCCATTATTCATGAGTTGAATGCTTGGAGTCTTCACAGATCGTGTGACTTAAAACACTAACTTTCTTTCCTTACATGAATTACATTTATGACAGTGTTATTTGTAATTATTAACCATTTAACAATTGAATTAGAACATTGAACTTAAACCCTGTATGATTCCTGGATCTTGGAGATCTCAAAAAATGCACTGTAACATTTAATTACGTTTCGCCAAGAAAACAGTTCTCAAGGGAACATAAATCCAAAATATTGTAAGCCTATGCCATTGCAAAATCGAATGCTTCTAACCGAAAGAGTCAAATATAGGCATAATGTCATTAATGTTGGATGGTTTGGATGCACATTGGTGTCTATCTGTACATTAGGCTAGCTGTCTAATGATATTGGTGACCATCATCAGCTGATCCAGTAAAGAAAGCAAATATTGATAGAGAGTAATAAAGGTAAATAAATGGTCTACTTTTTCTGACCACTGACGGCGCAAAGAACACCAATACCCGTGCGCACTTGAAAAACAAAGCAATGAGCGCTCTAAACAGCTGACTGACAAAGGCACACAATGATAAATCAACGGATAAATCTAATGCATTGGAATGAAGGCTATTTTTTATCAAGAACACATGGCAAACAAATGGCAGAAATGAGCAAGTACAAAGGAAAATCTATGCGTTAAAAGGAGCTCATCAGAGGCCGAAATGCAGCGGACAGGGAGACAGTTTGTGCAGCCATGTAGAAAGAAATGGTTTAAACCCTGACAGAGAGGTAGGGGTGTTCGTTTCATTTGGAAGCTGTTATTTTCATATTCACCACTGTAAAACATATTTACCACTGCATATTAAACAAATAGGAGAATGGTTAAATTAGCATTACTTAGAGACCCCACAAAGTTTGACTTTTGTTGCATTTAGGGGAGCTAATGTCTCATTCAAGGGAGCTGAGGCCCCCCTGGCTCCCCCGTAACTCGCACCCTATCGCCCCCCTTGATTACAAACATTAGCTGCTACCCAATACCTGATCTTGACTTTTGATACATACAAACCGATCACTCTAAAAGTGTTGTTTGGGAGTCTGCCAAAGTGACTGCTATTGAATAATTAACTTGGCTCTGCTTGAGTGATTGTGCATTTTACACATGTCGATAGATTTTGTTTGTCCTTAATCTTATGACAGTATGAAATATAAATATATGGAGATGGGTAATTTATTTTATGACTGACTTTAAATCAAGGTCAGTGTTGTTATTCCCACTACATAACAGACAACAGATAACATTTTTGCCCCCGGTTTGAATATCTTAAATTGTTTGTGTTCAAAGTGGCCAAACACGACTCCAACACCATCATTAAGTTTGCTGACGACACAACAGTAGTAGGCCTGAGCACTGACAATGATGAGACAGCCTATAGGGAGGTCAGAGACCTGGCAGTTTGGTGCCAGGACAACAACCTCTCCCTCAATGTGAGTAAGACAAAGGAGCTGACCGTGGACTATAGGAAAAGGAGTGTAGAACAGGCCCTCAGTAACATCGATGGGGCTGAAGTGGAGCGGGTAGAGAGTTTCAAGTTTCTTGGTGTCCACATCACCAACGAACTATCATGGTCCGAATACACAAAGACAGTTGTGAAGAGGGCACGACAACACTTTTTCCCCCTCAGGAGACTGAAAAGATTTGGCATGGGTCCCCAGATCCTAAAAAAGTTATACATCTCCACCATGGAGAGCATCCTGATCGGTTGCATCACCGCCTAGTATGGCAACTGCTATATACTAGGCGGTGTCAGAGGAAGGCCCCAGTCACCCAAGTCATAGACTGTTCTCTCTGCTACAGCACGGCAAGTGGTACCAGAGCGCCAAGTCTAGGACCAAAAGTCTCCTTAACAGCTTCTACCCCCAAGCCATAAGACCAATCAAATGGCCACCCGGAGTATTTACATTGACCCCCCACTTTGTTTTTACACTGCTGCTACTCGCTGTCTGTTTATTATCTATGCATAGTCACTTTACAAATGACCTTGACTAATCTGTACCCCCGCACATTGACTCTATATCAGCACCCCATGTCTATAGCCTCGTTATTGTTATGTAATTTTATTGTGTTACTTTTTGGTGATACATTTTTTTTAAACTTTTGTTTATTTAGTAAATATTTTCTTAACTCTATTTCTTGAACTTCATTGTTGGTTAAGAGCTTATAAGTAAGCATTTCACAGTAAGATCTACACCTGTTGTATTCAGTGCATGTGACAAATAAAATGTGATTTGATTTTGATTTGATTTGATTCACAGTTGTAGGAAAATCATATACATTTACCTTAGTACCACTGCCACACACAACCCATGTCACTCCAAGCAAAACAATCCTCAAAAGCTTTTATCGAGAAATCCATTTCCAATGTCACTAGACAGATTTATTGGAATGCTGTGCTGAAAGAGCACCATTGGTATATATATGTACCAGTGTACCAGTTCGATGAGCCAGTAACGTGGCAAAATGTACAGTAAATGCAAATGTTTTTTAACTGAGTACTGACGCTATTTAATTCCTCCCTTAGGTCTTCAATCACTTACCCATCCATCCGCCTGACAAACACAATTTTCACTGACTCAACATGACCACCATTAAGTTGAAAGCTGAAAGGTTTTGCATTGGAGCGAGGACTGTAATCAGACTCAGACAGGACAACCAGCTATACAAAGGATCATTTATGGTATGATGACACCAGAATGCAACCCAATAAATATCTTTATGATACAAAATTTGTTTTTTGAAATGTTATCTCAACAAACCTAACCTCACAAAGACAGCAATGACAGATTGTATTATTCTTTGTCTATTACAATGCTCTTTATATGATGAATGGTTAAATATAGACAGTGAATATTAATTTGATGACATATGGTAGCCTAATAATGTCAGGTGGTCTCTTGAACCTGGTTATCAGTTAGTTCTACAACAATAGTCAATCACAATTCAATGATGACCAGACAATGGTAATAGATAGTAGCCAATTATAGCAGCCTATAGCCTAAGCCTCCAAGAGCAGCTATTGGCTACCCTACTGTAGAAAGCCATAAGGCGTGCTGTACCTTTAAGGTTTAAATCTTTTCCATATTGCTCGTATCTCAATCCCATGTAGTTTCAAGCACAAGCTTTGAAAGTTTGACAGGGGAATTGAGGTGAGAATGAAAACAGTGTCGCTGCTGTTGGGGAAAAAGGGAGAGAGAAAAAGCGTTATAAAAGGACTTGAACCTGGGATTTGTTCCTAGACAAATGGTATTCGTTTAAAAAGAACATTGAATAACATTGGTGGACATAATTTAGTTTAATTGCGTACAATCTATCAATGTCAGCGATTAAAAGAATAATATATGCAATCGATTTGGATTTTTGAGTGTAGCTTCGATTAGTTCTTCAACCTTCTCAGTCATGCAGTTAGAATTACGAACATTGATGTTTGGAATTGTAACAGTGCTGGTATTATTTCTGATCATTGCTGATATTGCTGAAGTCGAGAAAGAAATTGCGTAAGTATAGCGGTGGATTCTGATTCGAGTTGTTCATGCATTTTGTTGCACGTGTTATCTAGATGTTAAAAGGCATTATTCAGATAAATATAATTATCTTATGTTCATATAGAATTGTTCGATTCAGCGTTATCTTCACTCATTCAGTTTAGAACTTTAGAAGATGTTGAACGCTCCTCTTACATTTCTTCAGTAGGATGCATGTAGGCTGAATACATATTTGTGCATTTCAAGGTTACAAACCCCTGTGCATGTATTGATACGTTCTATTCCTATTCCTTTACTGTACATCTTTGAACAAATGTGCAATCTAGAACCTAAAAGGATTATTCGGCTGTCCCCATAGGATAACCCTTTGAAGAACCCTATTTGGTTCCAGGTAGAACCCTTTTGGTTCCAGATAGAACTCTTGTGTTCTATGTAGAACCCTTTCTACAGAGGGTTCTACCTGGAACCGAAAAGGGTTCTCCTATGCGGACAGCCGAAGAACCCTTTTGGAACCCTTTATTCAAAGAGTATAGTCTTGGATTTTTAATCGAACAGTTTACTTTAGCTGTTCCTTTGTTTGTGATATCCCAGTATAATAATGCAATTGATGACAGCTGTTCAACAGACGCTCAATACCTGTATCTCCAAAGACCAATTTGTCTGCAGAGTAGCCTTCATGCATTATACAGTAGGCTTTAGTATCTTTAAGGACTACCTTCAGATCCTAGGTGTGTGTGTGTGTAAGTGTGTGTGTGTGTGCGCGCGTGTGTGCATGCGTGTGTACGTGTACTCTTGGCACTTTACATATGGGGTGCATGGATTAACTAATTGCTACAAAACCAGGGGAGTTTTTGGGGGGGGAGACAATGTGCTGGTCATCAGATAGTTTCAGGTGTAACTTTACACTGTTAGCTCTCTTCAGTGAAGAATACTTACTCTTTAACAGCTGTGTCAACTGCATTTTGCTCTAATTCTATTGCATTTTCATAATAAAAACAGTCTGTATAGTCACTGTTTTAGAAGAGATACTAACACAATAGAACAGACCACTGTATCAAAAGGAACCAGTCCAATAATTGGAAGCCCATTTTTCTTTCCACATCAAACCTTGAATCAATAGCATCATCAGGCTGAGCTGAGGCACCCCAGGGCTTCGTGACAAATGGCATGCGCTTGGTGGTTTTGTTCCACACTTCAGTGTATCCTGTTTGCACTCCAGCTCCAGTCATGTCATGGTAGAGGGCTGTTTGGTGGGTGGCTGTGCAGATAGGAGATTACTGTTTGATTTGTTACTGAGAGAGCAACAGACTGGTGACAGAAGAAACAGTTTGCCTTTCTCCAGACATAATTGAGCCCTGCAGCAGAAATCCTCTATTACACAAATACAACTCTTGAAGCTTGGAAGATACATGTGCTGCAAACAGTTCTGCCTTGGAGACTTCTGGGGCTGGAGAGAATGATAGCACAAGTCTCAAGATTCTTATGGCTGTAAATGTTAAGCAGCTGGAACAGTTGGTATGTAATACTTTGTCTTACGGTTCAGAAATGACCAGGTATTTATTAACAAAATTATGGTGGTAATTACACAGTAATAATCATGTTTATATGGTAATTACATGGTAAGAACCTATGAATTACAAATGTTTCATGAAGGAGCTTGCCTATATTAGTACATATCTCCATTCCAAGAACAATAGAATAGCTGTGTTGCTCCCCAGACAGCACAGCTAGGCCTGTCACATTCATTTCAGCAGATTGAATACTCCTAGCTCACTGGTCTGCTGCCTGGTATATTAGCGATTCTCCTTGCCTCTGTAATAACTGACACAAGATGTAATTGCACATACCTAATTGGGATTTTCACTATCCATTTGCACCTTCCAAACAGTGGAGCAATAGTATTATGGTACGGAGTGCTTGCTCTACTTGATTTTCTGGAGCTTTATAGTTTTACGCACCCCGTGAGAGTTGGGTTTTTGAAGCAGATATGTAATGAGAGTTTATCGTCTTTTCTTTATTATGTTGAGATTGTGGTCCTAAAAGGCAATGATGATGTAGCTAATGTTGTATATCTTGAACAGTAGTCCATGCTACTTATAGAGTACAGATTATATACAATTCAGGTTGATCTTTACAGGATTTGTAGAGGATGTTGACCAACTACACGTTTTTATCCAGACTCGGTAACAGTCAGATTGGTAGATCAGTTGGCATGTCCTGTTTTTTTCCCTCAGGTACATAAGATACCTGAGATATTGAGATATCCCGCCCTACCAGGGATCATGTGACACATTGCCTTACAAGCCTCTTTAATGACAAGCATGGCCTTCAGCGCACATTTTCCAGTGTTATATCAATGTAATGGCTCTTCTGTTTCACCGTCTGACTGCGTTTTGATGCATGCTCTTGTCCTTCATGTTCACATCAGCGTGATGAGCCTACTGCTCATCTAAATGCACATTAAGAGCATAGCCATATACCATATTCTTACAGCTTGAGTTATATGCCTGGAATTTGGTTAAACCAGCTCTTGCCCCTCACACTTCATGTTCTGCACAATTCCATTCATGTAACAAGAATATTATAAAATCATATTTTTTGTACAGTTATTATTATTAAAAAAATAACAATACAAAACATACACATACAAACAAAATTGTGAATTATTCTGATGGTGGCTATAATTACTTTTTTCTTGGTCTAGGAATTTTGGAGGTTCCAGAAATGTGTTCTTGCACAGCCTCATTCCCAAGCCAAACAGGTTTGTCAGGCTGGTCTGCCCCTTCTTCCATTGCCTCCTAGTTTTGTAATACTTTGTAATACTCATCAATTCTGTTGTTATTATTCTTTTTATTTGCTACCCTTCAGAGCTCATATTCTTGCAGACATGTAAAATAATTAACAGACTTAATACACATGAACATATCAGCAATCTCATTACCCTATGATTGGGTTTTGCCCTAAGGCAAGAGAAAGAACCTGAATAAAAAACATTCAATTGCTTGTTTCCATAGAAACACCTATGAGATTTGGGAAAGCTGCATGGATTACAGAATTGTGTGTATCTAATTAAAATAATTGATAAATCACACAATTGATGTACAATCTCTGATGTGCACTGAACAAAAATATAAACGCAACATGCAACAATTTCAAAGATTTTACTGAGTTACAGTTCATATAAGGAAATCAGTCAATTAAAATAAATGTATTAGGCCCTAATCTATGTATTTCACGTGACTGGGAATGCAGATATGCATCTGTTGGTCATAGATACACTACATGAACAAAAGTAAGTGGACACCTGCTCGTCGAACATCTCATTCCAAATTCATGGGCATTAATATGGAGTTGGTCCCCTCTTTGCTGCTATAAAAGCCTCCACTCTTCTGGGAAGGCTTTCCACTAGATGTTGGAACATGCGATGTATGTGTGTGTGTTCTGAATGTATTGTAATGTGCAATGTAAAGCGACCTTGAGCTATGGAAAGGCGCTATATAAATAAAACTTCTTCTTCTATTGCTGTGGGGACTTGCTTCCATTCAGCCACAAGAGCATTAGTGAGGTTGGGCACTGATGTTGGGCGATTAGGCCTGGCTCGCAGTCAGAGTTCCAATTCATCCCAAAGGTGTTTGATGGGGTTGAGGTCAGGGCTCTGTGCAGGCTAGTCAAGTTTTTTCACACCGATCTCAACAAACCGTTTCTGTACGGACCTCGCTTTGTGCCTGGGGGCATTGACATGCTGAAACAGGAAAGGGCCTTCCCCAAACTGTTGCCACAAAGTTGGAAGCACAGAATCGTCTATAATGTCATTGTATGCTGTAGTGTTAAGATTTCCCTTCACTGGAACTAAGGGGCCTAGCCCGAACTATGAAAAACAGCCCCAGACCATTATTCCTCCAGCCGACGCTTGGCATTGGGCATGGTGATCTTAAGCTTGTGTGCGGAAACCCATTTCATGAAGCTCCCGACGAACAGTACTTGTGCGGACGTTGCTTCCAGAGGCAGTTTGGAACTCGGTAGTGAGTGGTGCAGACACTATGCTCTTCATCACTCGGCTGTCCCGTTCTGTGAGCTTGTGTGGACTACCACTTCGCGGCTGAGCCGTTGTTGCTCCTAGATGTTTCCATTTCACAATAACAGCACTTACAGTTAACCGGAGCAGTTCTAGAAGAGTAGAAATTTGACAAACTGACTTGTTGGAAAGGTGGCATCCTTATGACGGTGCTATGTTGAAAGTCACTGAGCTCTTCAGTAAGCCCATTCTACTGCCAATGTTTGTCTATGAAGATTGCATTGCTGTGTGCACGATTTTATGCACCTGTCAGCAACTGGTGTGGCTAAAATAACCAAATCCACTAATTTAAAGGGGTGTACACATACTTTTGTATATATACTGTACCTTAAAATAAGGTAGGGGCGTGAATAAGAAAACCAGTCAGTATATGGTATGAGTTACCACCATTTACCTCATGCAGCACAACACATCTCCTTTGCATAGAGTTGATCAGGCTGTTGACTGTGGCCTGTGGAATGTTGTCCCACTCCTCTTCAATGGCTGTGCGAGGTTGCGGCTATTGGAAGGAACTGGGGCACGCTGTTGTACACGTCGATCCAGATAATCCCAAACATGCTCAATGGGTGACATGTCTGGTGAGTATGCAGGCCATGGAAGAACTGAGAAATTTTCAGCTTGTGTACAGATCCTTTCGACATGGGGCCATGCATTATCATGCTGAAAAAGGAGGTGATGGTGGCAGATGAATGGCACGACAATGGGCCTCAGGATCTCATCACGGTATCTCTATGGATTCAAATTGCCATTGATAAAATGCAATTGTGTTCATTGTCCGTAGCTTATGCCTGCCCATACCATAACCCCACCGCCACCATGGGGCACTCCACTCCCCCACACGACGCCATACACGTGGTATGCGGTTGTGAGGCCGGTTAGACGTACTGCAAAATTCTATAAAAGGACGTTGGAGGCGGCTTATGGTAAGAAATTAACATTAGATTCTCTGGCAACAGCTCTGGTGGACGTTCCTGCAGTCAGCATGAAAATTGCACGCTCCCTTAAAACTTGAGACATCTGTGGCATTGTATTGTGTGACAAAACTGCACATTTTAGAGTTGCTTTTATTGTCCCCAGCTCAAGGTGCACCTGTGTAATGATCATGCTGTTTAATCAGCTTCTTGATATGCCACACCTGTCAGGTGGGTGGATTATTTTGGCAAAGGACAAATGCTCACTAACAGAGAGACATTTTTGTGCCTATGGAACATTTCTGGAATCATTATTTCAGCTCATGAAACATGGGACCAATACTTTACATGTTGTTTATATTTTTGTCCAGTTTAAAAATGATATAAACATAGAAATTCTCTGGGGTTTGAAAATAAGTCTCATTAATGATGTCATGAAATGAACTATAGGGCTCTCATTACACGTTGGATGGCTTTACACACAGGACATGGTTGTTCATTCACACTGCTTTTTTAAGTGATGACATTAATTCTTATGTATCAAAGTCATGTTGCCCTTAATTTAGGATTAATGCCTCTCTGTCCTGTTGTAGAAATGTAGCAGTGAATGCCAATCCTAAACCTTTAGTCAGTGAAGGGGAGGATAAGAGCCCTGATCCTCCTTCATACTCGAATAATACCACCAAGCTCTCTACAGATAACTGGACGTTCAACAGGACCCTCTCCAATCTCATCAGGTAGGCCTACCTCTGCATTGGTCTCCATCAGATCTCACACTCCTCTAAGCTAGGTATTCCCTCATGGATAACTTATTTTCTTTCTATAGGAAGAACATCCTGAGGTTTTTTGACCCAGAGAGGGACATCTCTATTCTGAAGGGCACATTGAAACCTGGAGATGTCATCCACTACATCTTTGATCGTCAGAGCACTACCAACATCTCAGAAAACCTATACCAGTTGCTGCCCACTGCGTCCCCCATGAAGAACCAGCACCACAGGCGCTGTGCCATCATAGGGAACTCTGGGATCCTACTCAACAGCAGCTGTGGGCCAGAGATAGACTCCTATGACTTTCTTATCAGGTAAGGTGTGCTCTCGTTCTCCGTGGTCGAAGTGAGTAAGTCATTTAAGCATGTTAACTCTCGCAGGGCTGCCGGGCCAGACAGTATCCCAAGCCGCGTCCTCAGAGCATGTACAGACCAGCTGGCTGGAGTGTTAACTCTCAATATCCCTGTCTGTTGTCCCCACTTGCTTCAAGATGTTCACAATTGTTCCTGTACCCAAGAAAGTGAAAGGAACTGATCTGATGAAGTGCTTTGAGAGGCTAGTTAAGAACCATATCACCTCCACCTTACCAGACACCCTAGACCCACTGCAATTCCCATATTGGCCCAACAGATCTATGGACGAAGCAATCACCATTGCACTGCACACTGCCCTATCCCATCTGGACAAGAGGAATACCTACATTATATACACTGAGAGTACAAAACTAAACCTTTTGCCCTCAGAACAGCCTTGATTAGTCGGGGCATGGACTATACAAGGTGTTGAAAGATACACACATGAAACTGTTGAGCATGAAAATCCCAGCAGAATTGCAGTTCTTGACATACGCCTGGCACCTACTACCAAACCCCTACTACCATACTACCATACATCTTTTGTCTTGCCCATTCACCCTCTGAATGGCACACAAACACAATCCATGTATTAATTTGTCTTAAGGCTTAAAATCCTTCTTTAACCTGTCTCTTCCACTTCATCTACACTGATTGAAGTGGATTTAACAGTTGACATCAATAAGGGATCATAGTTTTCACCTGGATTCACCTGGTCAGTCAATGTCATGGAAAGAGCAGGTGTTCCTAATATTTTGTACACTCTCAGTACTATATAATGATTTTTTTTTTCTTCTGGATTATGTGTGTATTGTTTTTTTTACTGCACTGTTGGAACTAGAAACACAAGCATTTCACTGGGCCTGCGATAACTTCTGCAAATCTATGTACGCGACCAATTAACTTTTATTTTATTTGGTTCTTATCAGGGGCGCAACTTTGGCTTTAGAAGTGGGGGGCATATTATTATACATTTTTTCCAGTCGGATAAACACTCCAAACAGCCTACCCGACCGCTCTGAGGCGTCCGCATGGTCCCAAAGCACACCCTTGCCTCGTGTTGTATCACATTCCAATGATAAAACTGTGGGGGACAAAAATGCAATTTAAAAATGTGAGGGGAACATATCCCCCCTACGTCCCCAGTGAAAGTTGCACCCCTGGTTCTTATAACAGCTATTGCATGAAATGAATTGATGCAGGTGAGTTTCAATAATGTGTTGTTATTTCCATTTAATTAAATGATCTTCTTGAACACAGCAAATTCTCCAGTGTTAAATTCAAAACTAGTCCAGTGTCTATACCGGTTCTCACTTTTAAGTGTTAAATTAACACACTGCTTAGTGTAAAGCCTTATTTGCATATTTCCCACAGAGCCTTGCCTTCCAAGTAAATTGTAGAGTTACCACCCATGACTGTATTTGTTAGTGACAGACAGGGGTGCAACTTTGGTTTTAAAAGTGGGGCGGGACATAAACATTTCTTTTTTACATTTTTTTACACAGTCGGATAAACACTCCAAACAGCCTACCCGATCTCACGGAGGTGTCCGCATAATCCTAAAGCACACCGTTGCATCGTTTTGTATCACATTGCAATTATAAAACTGGGGGGGACAAAAATGCCATTTCAGAATGTGGGTGGGATATGTCCTCCCATCCCCAGTGAAAGTTGTACCCCTGGAGACAGAGACATGGTTGTTGCATTATTATATGTTTGGTCCTGTGGCCTACTAAGGGAATATGGTATCTTTAAATAAAATTATTTAACACAATACAACACATATTTCATAAGGCCTTATTTTGAGGGCATAGTTTTATCCTAATCCAGTGGCCTGAAAATCATGGTTTACAGGCAACACCAGGCCTGCACGTCACATTATGCTGGCTTGCAAAGTGATGTGTAATTCCTATTGGAATTCAGCCAGAGTGGGGATGTCCAACATTTTTCATTTGTATTCACCCGCAACCTGCATTCAGAATGACTGCCAGGTTGGAAGACTAAAATATGAGACTACCTAAAGCATCTAAACTGTAACAACCATTTCAGTAACGGGTGCAACAAGTCCCAGTAACTGATTGGATTTGTTTAGAAAAATGTATGTTATTTATATTCGAGAGGCATACGATTAATTAATCAATCAATGTACATGCAAGAAACATTTGCATCAAACAATTCTAAAAATCTACCTGCAATAGAGCATTCTGGTAAATATGATAATTTTGGATGTGATTTTGGTTTAAGACTGGTTATTAACATCAACACTGGGATTCTTTTACATGAATGAGTGTTAACGTAATTTAACACCTGAATCAACACTAGAGATGTTACACTTAGAAATCAAGACTAGGTAACACGGGCCAATTTGCTGTGTATAAAAGTGAATTATGAGATAATTTATCATTGGATTTGCAGTGGAATATTCAGGATAGTAATGAGGCTCTCTCTATTAAAGCCCTATACATCTTTATACTCCTAACTTTTATGAAAGCACAGTCCCTTAGATTTCACAAAGACTTTACCTTGAGGATTCAATGCCACTGCTCTATAACATATTCTCCACACCTTTGAAATGCCTGCTACTTTTAGAAATGAGCAGCAGTACTTACAGCAATTAAATACATGCTGGGTAAATGTGACATTTTCAAAAGCTACTGCTATCCACCCGAAATGTAATGAGGTGCTTTAGAGAAGCACTGCCGTTTGTTCATAGGACTGCCACACTCATTTACCAGGGGAGAATGTCTGTCTGAAACCATCCGTCAATGCTGCTCTGTGCTAGTGTGTCAGCAAACGGCTTTCTGTGAGTGGGTTATTTATTGCTATATAACTGCTTTGTCTGTCAGTATAGCAACAGAGAAAGTACAGCTATGCATAGCAATTTTACAACTACAGATGTTATAGGGGGAAGAAACCCAAGGTTGCCTAACTGTGTCCACACTACAGCAAGGCATTGTGACAGTGGCGGTCGGTGCCGTTTGAGATGAGGGAGGGAGGATGATATATTTTTTTTATGAGCATGGCCTTATTTCTGTTACAGCATATTGGATGACTGTCATTGAAATGCCATTCACCCAGCTCAATGTAACATCGATAGGTTTAGGCTACTACATGAATTTTCCCAGTCCAATTTTCCCTGTACCCATCATGAGGTTGCTACAACCTAGCCTATGAATAAAAGTTTACAACGTAGGTGCACAGGTTGAGAGATTTTTGACTAATCAAGGTGACAGACTGTGACACATTCAAAACGCCTTGCACACTCTTGCCTGCATCTAGCTGATCTAGGGTGTAATCATTATTCCAACAGTTGCAAATTAGAGTTTCTATTGGACAAATTCAGGTATGTTTATCCCGATTCCGTTTGCTTCCATTTAAGAAGCGTTTTTCAACAGGATCGGCAGAATGAATACACCACTGATCACACGCAAACACAGTTCACTTTCATAACCTCCACATAAAACAGCATGATCACTGCTCGTTGTATATATAATTCCTTCTCGCAACTAGCTACGCACTCTCCTCCTGTCACCTTTTCCCTTCGCTTGTGGACTTCAGTGCACAACACAGCAGCTTTCTGTGACCAGGCAAAAAAGCCTCCACTGCATCGTGAGTATGGGTAATTAGAAGGTAGAGCACATAAATCAGGGGTTTCAAACTCCTTCCATGGAGGGCCTATTGTCTGCTTGTTTTTGTTTTTTCATTTCAATTAAGACCTTGACAACCAGGTGAAGTGAGTTCCTTACTAATTATTTTAATACTAATTAAGTACAAGGGAGGAGCGAAAACCCGCAGACACTCGGCCCAGTCGTGGAATGAGTTTGACACATGACATAAATTAATGATGAAGAGAGGCATCTGAACTAATGGGAATTGGGAAATATGCGAAACCATATCAATATTTCACAGATTTTTTTGTAAAGGGGAATCGTAGTATATCTCGTATCTTTTGATTCCTGTACAATAATTGCCATACTGTAGCAAGGCAATGGATTTCTGCTGATACATTTGTACTGCTGTAATGAGATTGGGATATTTGAAGTCCCTCATTACTTTGGGATGGTGTTTTTCCCAATCCTCCTTGTGTAACTTGATCTACCGTCTGGATATGCAGAGCCATACTGTATGCCTCAATGGTGGAAGTGTAAATCCCCAACCTCCCTGCTGCTGGAGTGTCAGATCAACATGGAAACGGAAAGACAGGTCAGGATGGGTTGACACAGAAAGACATGGCTTAGCAGGGGCCGTTAGCTGGGAGGGAGTGATGAGGGATTTGCTGAGGTATTCAGGTAGGGAGAAAATGCCTCTGCTCACAGCAGTGCTCAGTTAAACCCGACTCTTGCTCTCACACAGCCCCACATGATTTTTTTAATAGATACAGGACATTTTTTTCCTCTTAGGTCATTATCTCTCAGTGCATTGGTACTGTATAGTAATTACCTTTACTGAGGTCAGTGAAGTAACCTTCTTTGGACACGATACCAACACACAGCAGGATGACAAATGGAATACATTCATTAGGGTTTTCAGTTGCCGTGCACCCCTGAGCTAGCTGTGTTTGGTATAGGGTTGTTCTTAGATCACTGAGTATGTGCTTAATGCATGTTGAACAATGTCAGAGCTACCTAAATTAGTGTATGTGGAGTTTACAAATCTTCATGGAGTTCATGGAGGATAGTAGGATTGGGCCAATTTATGAGTTCTGTGGTTTGACCTTTAATATTTGTGAAAGACTAATCAAATGGACTAAGTGATAGCAGAGTCATTTAGATAAATGTATCTTTGCAGATGTAACCTGGCGCCAGTGGAGGAGTATACTGGGGACGTGGGCCGGCGCACCAACCTTGTGACCATGAACCCATCTGTGGTGCAGCGGGCCTTCCAGGACCTGGCCAGTGAGGAGTGGAGGGAGCGCTTCCTGCAGCGGCTCCGGAGCCTCAGCGGCAGCGTACTGTGGATCCCAGCCTTCATGGCCAAGGGAGGAGAGGAGAGGGTGGAGTGGGCCATCCGTCTCATCCTGCTGCACACGGTTGATGTGCACACAGCCTTCCCCTCACTGCGCCTTCTACATGCTGTCAGAGGGTAAGACATGGAAGGAACGCGTGTGCTCTTTGTGACACTGAAGCTCGTAGTCTGTACACCTGTGAGCTCCACAATCCAGGGCCTGGCAGCCACGAATTAAGCAGCAGTTCACAGGTCCCCTGCACGTTTTAAACAGAGTATTAGAGCTACTCTACAGGCAATTGGTGACCAACTTACTGCTGCTGGCCTCTCTGCCTGCTGTTGAATTTGCAGAAGGAGGACAGCTAGCCAGCAGCAGTGTTATTTTTTGTAGTGTATTTTGACAAAAAGCCTTGAATCTTTTCTGAAAGGGCAATAAATATTTTGAAATGCAGGGAAAACGCTGTTAGAAATGCAGTGCATGTCTATGACCTTTTAGCTACAGTGGTGCTTGATAAATGCCAAATTGAAAAAACTTTCCCCTGGGTTTCTGCTTCTCTGAGTACTAGATAGATCCACCATTGACCGCCTGCGAGTCGTAGGCCACTGCTAGGTCACTGGGCTCCTCTCAGAGTATCTCGAGGTCCAGGTAGGCCATGCTGGGCTGGGGGCCTGTGAGTGAGAGGACCAGATGGGGCTTGCATTGTGACTGCAGGCCCGAGACCTGTCTCTTTTATGACAATTCTGTTCCTCTACCTGAGCCCACTGGCGCCTCAGCATACATCCACCCAGAGAGCTGAGTGAAAGACACCACATAGGGAGAGAAAGGGTGCTTATTGTAGGGTCTTATTCAAGGGTGAGAGGACTGCCATTGTAGTGCTAAGAATGCAGAGGGTTCAGTGCTTTCTAATGGATATTGGCTTCAATGCACTCATCCTCTTTATCAGGGATAAAGTCTACTAGACTTTGCTTCAGACAATCTTTAACACGATTGTATTCCTGCTATGTGTTATCTGTCATAGGACCTTGGCGTGTGTGAAAGTGTCCACTAGTTTTATAGGTTCTGTAGATTTCTTTTCCAGATACAAAGGGAAATATTGAACACTGAGAAATAGCTCTATCCTAAAACAAAAATTCAAAAAATGTCCTCTTAGGTATTTTTTTCAGATGTCAGGTAACTCTTCAGTGCCTTAAAATACCGTTAGCTTGGTTATATAACTATCTTGCTCCATTATTCAGGTATTGGCTGACCAACAACGTCCAGATAAAGAGACCCACCACTGGTCTACTGATGTACACAATGGCCACTCGCTTCTGTGAGGAGATCCACCTGTACGGGTTCTGGCCTTTCCCACAGGATTCACAGGGGAAACCAGTGAAGTACCATTACTATGACACTCTGACCTACGAGTACACGTCCCATGCCAGTCCACACACTATGCCACTGGAGTTCAGGACTCTGAGTTCACTCCACAGACAGGGGGCGCTGCGTCTCCACACTGGCTCTTGTGATGTGGGAACATAATCTAAAAACACAGCAAGGAATGTACTGTATGTCTCCATCAAAATGACCCCTACGCTTTTGGGAAAATACCTCCTGCTCAGTTGATGTCTGTCAGACAATGACATCTCAGAGGAAATACTTCCTGTATTAAACTGTTGGACATTTTTATGTAGCTGTGAATTTAGTTCAATGACAGTATGCAGGATACTGCATATCTTATTTGGGCTCACGTTGTCCTACAAGAGACATGAGAACTGAAGAGTTTTTAAAATTTCTACAGTAACCTGTGAAAATTATACCTAAAACAGTCACTTTTTGCTTTGTTAAAAAATAACTAATTTATGTTGGTATATGCTTTTTTCAACAAGAATACTTTTTCCATTTACATGGAATGTGTCATGTAAAATGTATGTAATTACAACATTTATAAAAACTTCCTCCAAGGGCTTTGTGAATGTGAATTTAACTACTAAGTTATTAATAATGTTTGTCTTGATATTTTGGTAATTATTCCTTTGAATTATACAATAAATCTACTTCATCAATACTGTTGGAGACATGATGACATCATATCAGACAGATCCAAGGCAGGAGCACCAGCCTGCAGGGCACTGGTTCAGCCACAAGATGAAAGCACTTCTTCATAAGGAAACTATGAATAGTAGTACATTTAGTTTTCCACATTTTGTTTATTAGTGAACATGGGTTCAACTACATACTACTGTGTGATGTTTTGTTAACTCTCACCTTAAATTGGGGATTGTATTATTTAAAGAGTAGCCTAAGAGTGTAGGCCTAGTTTCTCATTTTTGCCTTAACTTCTTCCTCATCAGGGAAACTGCTTTGTGGTATTTGGAAATTGAGACGTTGGCATGGTTCTGAGATATTGAGAATTACATTTTTTTCACATCCCAGATCTCAGAAATGTTTTGTTTTCCTCACCATGAAGGTACCTAAAGTGTAGAGTATCCCAATTCTAAGACATTTGTCAATCTTTTTTTGTGGGGTGCACAGGATGTTAAAATGAGTTCAATTTCAATAGAAAAGTACAGATATTTAATGATTAAATAAAGAGAAAACCCTTAATTCTTTCTAATCACATTCTAAAATATATTAATTCATGTTCATCACACATTTGTTAAAGAGATAGTATCCTATGGATAACTAGCAACATCTCACAGGTAAAGGACCACCTAAAGAGCAACTCTATGTGAACTCTGTACCTCATTTTTTGCCAAAATGTCAGATAGAATCTTGTACTTCCCAGGTTATGAAATACAGCATTGTATTTCTTTACTTGTTCTGTTTAGGGTGTGAAGTATAAGGAGTCTTTGAATGTAGTGTTTGTTAAGAAATAGCTGCATGCAGCAATCACTGAGGTTAAATCACCAATGTTGGAAAAGATAGAAAATAATTACCAAAGAAAAAACTGATGTTTCCGCACCTTCACAGCTTATTAAATGGTCCTACAGATGATCTACAGAGCTCTTCAAGCCACGGGACTCGAGTCATCCAGGGCAGACATTGGCTATTATTAGTTTACCTAGTGCTTAGTCTGAGGCAGTGCACTGTAGTAATGTTGAATAGAGGTACTCAACTGGAATGCTAAATGTTTAAGCGATAACAGTCAGACAGGGAACACACCCAGCTGTTCACACACTACTGTTTACAACAGCAAACTCCTGATCTTCAACGGTTCCCTGGAGGTTTGACAATTTCTTCTTAGGAATTTGCCTCTTAAGACCATTTCCAAGTATAGGTGTGTTAAAAGACCTTGGGTTGACGTTGGCTAATGCTTTGCAGATATTCAGAAGGTTGGGCTTGTTTTGTTGTTGTTTTACTATTTGTCTTAAGAAAAAAAAGGTCCTCAGCAATCTACACCCCATAATGACAAAGCAAAAGCAGGTCTTTAGAATTTTTTGCAAATATATATATAAAAAACAGAAATACCTTATTTACATAAGTATTCAGACCGTTTGCTATGAGACTCGAAATTGAGCTTACATGCATCCTGTTTCCATTGATCATCCTTGAAATGTTTCTACAACTTGATTGGAGTCCACCTGTGGTAAATTCCATTGATTGGACATGATATGGAAAGGCACACACCTGTCTATATAAGACCCCAGAGTTGACAGTGCATGTCAGAGCAAAAACCAAGCCATGAGGTCAAAGGAATTGTCCGTAGAGCTCCGAGACAGGATTGTGTAGAGGAACAGATCTGGGGAAGGGTACCAATAAATTTCTGCAGCATTAAAGGTCCCCAAGAACATAGTGGCCTCCATCATTCTTAAATGGAAGAAGTTTGGAACCACCAAGACTCTTCCTAGAGCTGGCCACCTGACCAAACTGAGCAATCAGGGGAGAAGAGCCTTGGTCAGGGAGGTGACCAAGAACCCGATGGTCACTCTGACAGAGCTCTAGAGTTCCTCTGTGGAGATGAGAGAAACTTCCAGAAGGACAACCATCTCAGCAGCACTCCACCAATTAGGCCTTTATGTGGCCAGACGGAAGCCACTCCTTAGAAAAAGGCACATGACATCCCGCTTGTAGTTTGCCAAAAGGAACCTAAAGACTCTTAGACCATGAGAAAAAACATTCTCTGGTATGATGAAACCAAGATTGGATCTGCAGAGAAGAATGGGAGAAACTCCCCAAATACAGGTGTGCCAAGCTTGTACTGTCATACCCAAGAAGACTCGAGGCTGTAATCGCTTCCAAAGATGCTTCAACAAAGTACTGAGTAAAGGGTCTGAATACTTATGTAAATGTCACATTTCCGTTTATTTTTTATTTTTATAAATTAGCAAACATTAAAAAAAAAACTGTTTTTTCTTTGTCATTATGCAGTATTATGTGTAGATTGATAAAAAAAACAATTGAATCAATTTTAGAATACGGCTGTAACAACAAAATGTGGTAAAAGTCAAGGCGTCTGAATACTTTCTGAAGGCACTGTATTTCCATCAGAGGAGGCTGGTGTGAGGAGCTATAGGAGTACATGCTAATTGTAATGGCTGGAATGGAATCAATGGAACAGTCAAACATGAGGTTTCCATATGTTTGATGTGTTTATAAGTTCCATTTATTCCGTTTCAGCCATTACAATAAGCATGTCCTCCTATAACTCCTCCCACCAGCCTCCTCTGATCTCCATCAATTGGATATCATCGGCAGACGACTTGTTATCAACAAATAATGTGAACATCTTGGTTACGCAGGCAAGACATCGAATTGTTTGAGATGGAATGTGTGTAAATATTTATGAGTAAATATGCAGAATGACGATGTGTTTATCTGCACCCCTAGCTCAAGGCAGCTGTGTTAAAGAAAGTTATTTAATTCTAAAAGTTGTTTCAAAGGTTTGGCAAGATGTTCAGTACTCTGGTGATCTCCCAGAAACAGATTGTTTTTGCCTCCAATGTTCCTCCGGGAACATTCCTCTGTTAATACAGTGCCTTCAGAAAGTATTCACACTCCTTGACTTTTTCCACATTTTGTTGTGTTACAAAGTGGGATTAAAATTAATTTAATTGTTATTTTTCGTCAACGATCTACACAAAATTCCCACACAAAAATATTATGGAAAATAAAACACTTTTGATTAGATAAGTTTTCAACCCCCTGAGTCAATACATCTTAGAATCACCTTTGGCAGCAAAGTATTTCTGGGTACATTTTTAAGCGCTTTGCAAACCTGAATTGTACAATATTTGCCCATTATTATTTTTTTAATTCTTCAAGCTCTGTGAAGTTGGTTGTTGATCATTGCTAGACAGCCATTTTCAAGTCTTGCCATAGATTTTCAAGTCGATTTAAGTCAACTATAACTAGGCCACTGAGGAAAATGTAATGTTGTCTTGGTAAGTAACTCCAGTGTAAAACTGGCCTTTGCGTTTTAGGTTACTGTCCTGCTGAAAGGTGGATTTGTCTCCCAGTGTCTGTTGGAAGCAGACTGAACTGGGGTTTCCTCTAGGACATTGCCTGTGCTTAGCTATATATGTATATATATATATATATATATATTATTTTTTTCATTTTTTTTTACTCCCTAGTCCTTGCCGATGACAAGCATTCCCATAACATGATGCAGCCACCCCCATGCTTGAAAATATGAAGTGTGGATTTGCCATTAACCTAATGCTTTGTATTCATGACAAAAGTTAATTTTATTGCAAAAAGGATGCATGTTTTGGAATATTTTTATTCTCAACAGGCTTCCTTCTTTTCATTCTGTCATTTAGGTTAGTATTGTAGAGTACAATCCTGTTGATCCATTCTGGTTTAAAATCACCATTGGCCTCATGATAAAATCCCTGAGTGGTTTCCTTCCTCTCCCTCAACTGAGTTAGGGATGCCTGTATCTTTGTAGTGACTGGGTGTATTGATACACCATCCAAAGTGTAATTAATAACTTCACCATGCTCAAAGGGATATTTAATGTCTGTTTGTTTTATCTACCAATAAGTGCCCTTATTTGTGAGGGATTGGAAAACCTCCCTGGTCTTGTCATTGAACCTGGGCTTGAAATTCACTACTCGATTGAGAGACCTTACAGATAATTGTATGTGTATGGTACAGAGATGATGTTAAACTCCATTATTGCACACAGAGTTAGTCCATGCAACGTATTATCTGATTTGTTAAGCACATTTCTACTCCTGAAGTGATTTAGGCTTGCCATAAGAAAGGGGTTGAACACTTATTGACGAGACATTTCAGCTTTATATTTAAAAAACATATTCAAACAATTTCACTTTGACATTATGGGGTATTGTGTGTAGATCAGTGACACAAAATCTAAATGTAATACATCTATTTTAAATTTAGGCTGTAACACAACAAAAGGTGGAAAAGGACAAGGGGTGTGAATACTTTCTGAAGGCCCTGTAGAAGTCACTAGAACTCAAATAAAATCAAATTTTATTGGTGACATACACATGGTTAGCAGATGTTATTGTGAGTGTAGTGAAATGCTTATTATGTTTCTAGATCCGACAGTGCAGCAGTATCTAACAGGTAATATCAACAATTCCTAATACTTCCTGTCTGAGATATATATCCTCAGCATTTTGTTAAGATTTATTTTGTGCAAATTATTGTGTTGGATCTGAAAGTGCTTTTTGTTTTGGAAGGACACCATACTAAAACCATGAAATCTTTATTGGAATAGGCTCATTTTATTTACCTTTTACAGTGATTGAAACAAGAAGCTCATAGAAAGTACATGTGTAGTATCAAAGGAACTGTGTGTATGTTACAGGAAGGAGGAAAGTTTGCGGAAAGGTGTAGAACATGGTGATAGAGTCCCAATAGAAGGCTGGAGTGTACTGTTGATATACAACCATGACTTCATATGGAACTCCATAAGCCAAGGGCTTAGCATAAATAAATACTGACCAAGTGCGAATGTCACACTTCAGTAAAGAATATTCAACAAGACCAAGACAGGAGATGGTTGATGATGAGGGGAGAGTACTTTTATTTGGGGAAAAAAACATGAAGCCAGCCAGTGGGTAGTTAGTTAACTCTTAAATGACATTTTCTGTGACAGAAAAACCAAGCTAGACATGCTTTCTATATTCTTCAAAAGAAGCATTAAACAATGTTTTTCTCACTTAGGCTTTTTTGGCTTCGAGTTGGGATGAGGGTAATTAGCAATGATCTAGATATAGTATGAAAGCTTTGATTGCATTTACAAGAGGAAAAGCTGCCTTAACCAGAATATTCATTTCATATAAAAGTTCTCAATAAAGTTCAAATTAACATTGTTACGAGACATAAACCCAAAAATAAATTACTTGTACATTCAAACACTGCACTGAAGATCAGAAACACTCACACTATTATCCTTTTAGAGAGGATATTGTACAAGAGATCAATTGCAGAGGAGAGAAATGAGGAAGGTGGTAATGTTCTAGCAACAATACATCTAAAAGAAATATATCAAGAATACAATCAAAGAAACAAGACTACCTGTACATTATTGAAAACTATAGCATAAACTAAATCACACTCAAAATATCCAAAATAAACATCCTCTGATGACTGAAACATAAAATAATAATCCAAACTGGACTCAAGTTGTTTATATTTGTATACAATGGAAAACATGAATCTTACTGTCAAACTTCAATAATAATTTATTTTAACTGCAGGCTGAAAAATACAAATGTATATGGAAACAGGTTAACAGCTTCAAATCATAATGTGCTCTCTGTCAATGTGGAACAGAACATTTTAAGTTCCCCTAATGGTGTTACTTATCAGATAGCTCAAATGGAATTAATTTGAGTTTCCTGGAAAGCCCCGTATGTACTCTAGTTGATAGTGTACTCTCAGATAACAAAACTGGTTAAACAGACAAGGTGACATCTAGGGATTCAACACGTTTTTTATTTTACGACACAACATTTCCAGATGACCTAAAGACCACAAAATCTAAGGATGGAATGATTCTTTTAGTTATTTCTTTATATTAACTGATTCTTTACACATGTACTTTTGTTTCAATAAAAAAAAATCCTCATGTTTTAGACGATTTAGAGAGACATCACAGGTGCCTTGAAATACCTGAGTTGATGGGTAACAATGTGTTTTAATTGCAGGGGTAGGCTAAGGTAAAGCTTTTGAATGTGAAAGCAAGCACTCCATTTACTGATGTATGGTCCAATTAAAAAGGCACTGTACATACACATTGGCCGTTCAATTGCTTCTATTTTGAAATAGAAAAACCATGTACTTTATATAAAGTTTGCCAGTCCATTGGTCAGTTTAATATACTGTCACTATCTAAATGGTGGGACATTGTTTGGGGGTTCAACTTTCTTAATTACTACAGGAAAGAGGTAGGTGCCAATTTCATTTGAAAGTAATCTGCATACATTTATATTACAACAGTCATAACCCCCTCTTCTCACACTATTTATTCTATCAACAGCTTAAAAGCATTCATTTTGTAAGAGTAGTTAGTTATCCATGATTATTGCTTCACTTAAAATAAATATCTATCACACATCAGTCTAGTCGCAAAGCCAATCATTGTGACATGGAACCAATCAAATAATTAATTCCACAAGTTCTGAGTAAATGTGGAACATGCCAGGAAAGTCCTGGGTTACGGTTGCCATTTTTAATAAGCCTGTGTAAGCAATTCCAGGATTTGCCTGATATGTGTAATTACATTCACTAGAACACACAAACGACCCGGTCTCGGAACATGTCTGGCAAGGTAAAAATTGTAAAAGATGTATGAGATACTCTTTGTATATCCAAATATACATTGATATATTTTACAATCCAACTTTGAGAAATGTACATTTATTTCCAAAATCCTACAAAGTATATTCTATGACCTGTTCTTCAATATACTTGTTTGTCATTGTGACCAAACATATGCACTAGCAACCTTATCCAACCCCAGGTTAGAGATAGCAGCAAAATGGGAGACTCTCAAAAACATACAGTAAAAAATATGCACCCAAACCAACCACGAGACAGAGGACAGAAAGCCTCAGACAGTATACAGTGTATGCACATGAGTGGTTAGTGTAATATTTGGAATAACAGAATAATAAGACAATTAAAATCATCTTTGACCAGACTAGTAAATAAGTATTTATATAAAATATTATTCTGAGGATTGTATCTTATATTATTACAGTGAATAATATACCATAAGCATTACAGGACGGCAAAAGGATTGCCTTGCAGACAGCAAAAGCCATCAAATGTTCTCTATGTATTTTGTTCAGCTTAAAGAAGATTCAAATTTACTGAGCTAGCCCCAATTCACAATCTATTGGCAACATCCCTCTGAAGAGGAACCTTCTGCATTGGAAGTGTCTGATGTGTATAAAAGTATTGTAAATACAGCATGTTTACAATCAGAATACATTCTAGAATACCAGACCACAGAGGTAACCTTTTCTGCAAATATCGGTGAGATCGGTAACTTGACAAGACTTGACAGAAGTTACCAAACACTGAAGACATCAGGAGACTGCATTAGGCCACATATCCTTGGGTTGTGTTCCCACTGGAGAAAACGGTGGGATTAAAATCCAACATCCTCTGTTTAATGCTGGCATTCACCTAAAAAACAAATGACAATACAGAATTACAGTAGCCTACATAGAAATGTGTATTTATAGTTTGGTGTGAAATGGTTCTAAGTTGTGAATAGTGTAGAATCAGACAGACCTGGCTTCCTATTCAATCAACACAAACTACCAGGTTTCAAATAAACCTTCTTACAGGAGAAGAACAATGTTTAGAAATACTAGCTATTGATTTACCACTCATCTGTTTGCTTTTGTAAGTCTACTGTCCACTGGGTATGGGAGAGTTTGACTTATAAGCATAGAATGTCAGGTAAACAGGAGCCCATATCTTCATCACAGGAAGTTGGGAGCGTGTCAAAGAACAATTGAAAGGACGGAAGGGAGAACCCTAATGTTAACACTTGAAATGTCGCAACACATGAAAGCATGTGACTTTATTGTACAGTACTGTTTCCATTTCCCCTGGTATCTTAGTAACAATGGATACTTTGTAGTACTTCAAAGATTTTGGTAATAGTGGCTCTTGTTTTATTGAATCACAATGAAACAGACATGTAATTTATGGTTTACTATGTAATTACAATTGTTGCATGTTATTTCTTAGCTTATGCAAATAACACCATTGGTTCAGTCAACATTAAGAACTTCCCAAACCATGTCAGATGGATGATATTGAACGGATACATTTGAGCTCAAACAGTTCCCCACTTTCATGTTCATCGTAATTTAGTGTTTATTAAGCAGACAGTCTAAAATCTAAATATCCCAGGTTCAAACATTTTCTAAATGTGCAATTATGGCAAAAGCAATGTGTGTGGCTGTTCCGCACAGAAAACCTTTAATGGTGAAACATATAAGGGGAAAAAAATTATTGTAACCTTGTAAAATGTTTAATTACACTTAAGCACTGGCAATGAAAGTAGTGGATTACACAAAAAAGCCAATAAAACACATTTCTGTATGCTCTAATTTTGTCATTATGTTTTTAAACTGAGATGGTATGAAGAAGGGCCTAAGTTCACATGCTTTTTGCATTACAAACAGAACATACCAAACAGAACATACCACAGAGGAAGTGGCACATTCATGGATGGGACAAAAACATATCTATAACTTTAATCTAATGAATTAATCAATTACACTGAAATAAATGTACGTGGCGTGGATTCTTATACAGGGCAGCATTGGAGACAAAATATCCAAAGGAACGTATTATTAAACTGACTTTCTGTTGTAGACCTACTTCCTCTCTGATACGTTCTTTTGGATATTTTGTCTCAAATTCTGCCCTATATAAGAACCAACCCCATGGACAATTGGTAGAGTAAGTTCAAATATAATTGTATTAGACATTGATGATAGATATGGGACGTTTAGGTTTTAGTCTTTTCAAAAATCAGAGGCCCTGCTGCTCAGGGATTGGATAGCATGGTCAAGTTGGGACTAGGACGCCTGGAACTGATAAGAGTAGACCCATAACAGACCTACCTACCTGTACTTGACATCAAAGAGGGTGGAGTCTTCTTCTTCCTCATTCTCCTCATTCAAAGGAGCCATCTCTACTCGCTCTGCTGGTGTAGTGATTATGTCATACTTTCGTGTTTTCCTTATTCTCCTTCCAGATCTATGACAAAACAGAGAAGGGTTGTGATAATGAGACAAGAGGTGTGCAGTAGTTTCTCATCTTGAACCAAGCAGAACCTGACATGGCTGCTTTGCCATATGGACAGGATTAAAGCAGTGTATTGTGGTTAAGGCCTACTGCCCACCTGGTGTGGGAAGTGAATATGGAATTGCTGATGTAGCCTAATGTAGTGGTGTTTAACATATTTAGATATTCCCAACAGCAATTACTGACAAAATATGAGAGTTGCTGCAATAGAGAGAACACATCCCCCACTTGCCAACTTTCCTATTACATGCTGCATAACATAATCAATAAGGAGGATCTTTATGAATGCTCAAATTAGATGTCTTATAAGAATAGTATAACATATTACACAAGGCTTATTTAATTCGGATAATTCAGTTGGCTATAGTTATTGGTATGGTGTAAACATAAATCAGCTTACCTGATCACTTTGATGACCAAGCACATGATGAGAACAGCTGTTAGCACGCAGATAATAATTACAATATTTTTAAGAGTAGGAAGATATTGTAATATTGAAGAAATTCTTGTTTCTTTCTGTGCATGATCTGTGCTATTATTTGACAAATCCCCTCCATGGCGGGTTGATGTTGAATTTAACTGCGTTGCGGGTGAAGGCACAGTTTGTGGTTCACCTATAACTTTCCATGCCACAGCAATAACCAAAGTGAATATTAAACTGTATGAAACCATCCTGCTTGAAAGAATAAGAGTAAATTGCTTGTGAAAATAATCGTCGTTTCTTTCTCTCTAAATTTCTTTCACGAAGCCAAGGAAGAAATGCGATTCAAGATAGGCGATGATGACATTCTGTGACATTTCCAGGAAGTGTTTAAAATTGCGCCTCCTCTCGTCAAACAAACCGATTTCTTAAAACGGTGTAAATAGCCTATCCATCTGTATAACCTAACAATTATCTCCTGAATTAATATCTCCTGAATTGTCTCTGTTCGCAGTTTTCCTAGCTGCTGTCAAAGCCCGTTGCTTCGTGTAGCCTACAATCCCTTCACGATTTTATTTGGAATGCTTGCAGGAAAAAGGGAGGAGGATTATCTACAGCCGGAAGAGCCCTGTGTGTGTAGGCCACTGTTCATACGTGTGTGTCGTGAACAACATTAGCGTGAGCAACAATTATGGAATCGGCGGCTCTCCTTCAAAACAAAAGTTCCTCATTGAAACTGTTGCAAACTTATAAAAAATAGTGGAATCATGCCACAATTGGACTAGATAATGCTAAACAAGGTTGGAATAGTATTAAATAAATCCAACAAAATACTATTATAAGTTAATTTGAAAAAACAAAATGTAAACATAAGTTAAAATCGTACTGTGGATGTGTTTGAATTCAGAATAGCATTGGGGGCATTGGCTACTTATATGCACTGTACAGTCTGACCTATGGATTGTGCACCCATGAAATGGTGTCTCAGCCTACTCAGTAGGCAGGTGTCCACTGACCCCGGGTTTATTCGACAAAAGCAATGTCGCAATAAATAACATTTGCGATATGTGTAATGAAAACGGCAGATATAGGAGAAACGTTTTAAAGATCGACAACATTTTAATTCGTTCAACGGGTGTTTTTATTTTGTCGAACTTCATCGCGACAAATAATGTAAACGTTTTTTTTACTGAATCATTTTGAAGATACGCAGGGCACGTGATGGGTAACTATAAAGCTCGGGTAAACTTGGACGCGTGAGGTTCGACTTCAAACAAGGAAGCGAAATAGAATCAATCGGTCTATATGGGAGGCCGTTTTCGCGACAACTGTGGTCGACATGGATGATAGTCGTGATGGAATGGTTTGGGATGATGTGTCATGTACCAGGATTGTCTGTTGTGAAAAGTAAAATAAAAAAGGATGGGCCGTGACAGTTCTAGTGTTGAGACAGTGAAGAGGGTAATGGTAGTGTTTGATGCGAACACGGGGTCTCATCTATACCCTATTCGATTAACCAATGCCGTTAAGAAAAAGATAGGGGAAGTCACATTAGCCCAATTAATTGGTAATGGTAGACTGTTAATATTATGTGCTGACCATGTTCATTAAGGGAAGATTCTGAAAGGGAAGAAAATCACAAGTCATGTCCCTGGAACTTTGGCTATGCTGAGGGGGGTAATTTCTGGGGTTTCACTTTCTATGTCCATAGATTATATAAAATAAATGTAGAGGGGGGGTCATAATGGTTGAAGCCAAAATGCAGGGGAGGGTCTGAAAGAGGGTAAGAGAAGTGAAAGCCTGTCCATATTATTCATGTTTGAGAAGATTGTACCTAAGAAAGTACAGATGGGCTTCCTGGCTTTCACTGTTAGAGAGTTTACCCCACCTCCATTAAGGTATTTTCAATGCCAAAGAATGGGACATGTAGTGGTCTGTGTAAAGGAAAGAAAAGATGTGCCAAGTGTGGAGGGGAACATGACTATGGTGAATGTAGGAGCAATGTCAAGGTTAAATGTTGTAATTGTGTGGGGGACAGTGCAGCATTTGCTGGATGCCAGGTGCAGAAAGAGGCTAGAGAGGCCCAAAGATATAACATCTCTCATAATCTCTTATGCAGTTGCTGCATGGCAGATTGGTGGAACTATTAGGCAGAATGATGGAGATATTAGGGTAACTCCTGGAATAAGTGGAAATGTTGCTTATGTTGGTTCAGACACGGATATGAGACTTGCTCAGAAATCTTGCTCTCACAAATGTGTCGTTTCAAAGGACACCTTAATAGTTAATCAGATTGACTTTATAGCCTTAATTGGAAAGGTTATCAACCTGCCTGTGTTTGTGGACAGAATAACTGTCAAGTTGAAGATCATTGTGGAAGCAGCAACAGTTTTTAGGAGTACCAGATGTTACTGTCACCATGATTGTTGATATGTTGACTCCTAATAATATTAATGATGGAATGTCTCAGTATGATAAGTAGAGTTATTGTTTTTCTTATCCTTCAGTGGAATGCAAGAAGCCTTATTGCTAATTGTCAGGAGTTTAAGAAATATGTCATAGATTTAAAGATGGAACCTGAAGTGATATGTGTTCTAGAAACATGGCTTAGACCACATCTTGATTTTATTATTACTGATTATTGTTCAGTCAGATCTGATAGATCAATTGGACAAGGTGGTGGTTGTGCTACGTTCATAAGAGAAGGTGTTGTATATTATAATATAACTGAATGTGTGATGGTGGAAATCTACAGTGCAGGTAGAAATATTAAGTCGCACAATTTGTACAACCCTTGTCGTCAACTATCTGTAGCGATGTTTGATGAAAAATCAGGAGAATTGGGCTCTGGAGAGATATGCTGTGGTGACTTTAATGCACCTAATAGTTTATGGGGAAGCGCACATACCGATGCTAATGTTACTATTGTGAAAAATATGATGGAAACGAGCATTAGTATGTTTTAACGACGGACGTGGTGCAAAAGTTGATGTTAGAGGGGTTACATCCTGCCTGGACCTCGCAATGTCTTCTAACTCTATTGCATCTACAGTTGAAGTCGGAAGTTTACATACACTTAGGTTGGAGTCATTAAAACTCGTTTTTCTACCACCACAAATTTCTTGTTAACAAACTATGGTTTTGGCAAGTCGGTTAGGACATCTACTTTGTGCATGACACAAGTCATTTTTCCAACAATTGTTTACATACAGATTATTTCACATATAATTCACTGTATCACAATTCCAGTTGGTCAGAAGTTTACATATACTAAGTTGACTGTGCCTTTAAACTTGAAAATTGGCCATCACAAAGCCCTGACCTCAATCCTATAGAGAATTTGTGGGCAGAACTGAAAAAGTGTGTGCAAGCAAGGAGGCCTACAAACCTGACTCAGTTACACCAGCTCTGTCAGGAGGAATGGGCCAAAATTCACCCAACTTATTGTGGGAAGCTTGTGGAAGGCTACCCGAAACGTTTGACCCAAGTTAAACAATTTAAAGGCAATGCTAATTGTGTGAAAAGTTGTCATCAAGGCGAAGGGTGGCTACTTTGAAGAATCTCAAATATAAAATATATTTTGATTTGTTTAACACTTTTTTGGTTACTACATGATTCAATATGTGTTATTTCATAGTGTTGATGTCTTCACTATTATTCTAGAATGTAGAAAAAAGTAAAAATAAAGAAAAACCCTTGAATGAGTAAGTGTGTCCAAACTTTTGACTGGTACTGTATATAAGCAACGCAGGTGTGAGATTTTAAATGCTCATGTTAATGTGTATAAGAAAAGGGATACTGTTGACTCATCTTTGGATGCTGATTTTACCATATATGAAATGTGTAATAGGCTGTGGATACACAGCCCCAGGTCATGATCAGTTGTGCTATGTAATGTTTAAGCATCTACCTGATGAGGTCATACATGTTCTCCTGGTATTATTTAATAAGATTTGGAGTGAGGGGTGTATACTTTATGGTAGGAGACGTGAAGTAATATTACCTTTTTGTAAAGCCTGGTAAAGACCCTTCATGTGCTGATAGTTGTAGACCAATAGCACTGACCACTAACTTGTGTAAACTGATAGAAAGATGATAGTCAATAGGTTGTCATATTTCCTTGAACATAGAGGTTTATTGAGTCGATGTCAAATTGGATTCCATAAAGGTAGATCTACTTTGGATGCATTAGTAAAGGTGAGCAATGAAGTTGAAAAAACTCTGGTCATGAAAGAAGTAATGGCTTCTGACTTTTTTGACATGAAAAGGCTTATGACACTATGTGGAGAGAAGGCCTACTGATTTTTTTTATATAAAAAAAAATTATATATATATATATTTCACCTTTATTTGACAAAGTAGACTAGTTGAGAACAAGTTCTCATTTGCAACTGCGACCTGGCCAAGATAAAGCAAAGCAGTTCGACACAAACAACAACACAGAGTTACACATGGAATAAACAAACGTACAGTCAATAATACAGTAGAAAAGGTCAACATACAGTATGTGCAAATGAGGTAGGATAAGGGAGGTAAGGCAATAAATAGGCCATGGTGGCGAAGTAATTACAATATAGCAATTAAACACTGGAATGGTAGATGTGCAGAAGATGAATGTACAAGTAGAGATACTGGTGTGCAAAGGAGCAAGATAAATAAATAAAGAAATATAGTATGGGGATGAGGTAGTTGGATGGGCTATTTACAGATGGTCTATGTACAGGTGCAGTGATCTGTGAGCTGCTCTGACAGCTGTTGCTTAAAGCTAGAGAGGGAGATATGAGTCTCTAGCTTCAGTGATTTTTGCAGTTCGTTCCAGTCATTGGCAGCAGAGAACTGGAAGGAAAGGCAGCCAAAGGAAGAATTGGCTTTGGGGGTGACCAATGAGATATACCTGCTGGAGCGCATGCTACGGGTGGGTGCTGCTATGGTGACCAGTGAGCTGAGATAAGGCGGGGCTTTGCCTAGCAGAGACTTGTAGATGACCTGGAGCCAGTGGGATTGGCGACGAGTATGAAGCGAGGGCCAGCCAATGAGAGCGTACAGGTCGCAGTGGTGGGTAGTATATGGGGGTTTGGTGACAAAACGGATGGCACTGTGATAGACTGCATGCAATTTGTTGAGTAAAGTTTTGGAGGCTATTTTTTAAATGACATCGCCGAAGTCGAGGATCGGTAGGATGGTCCGTTTTACCAGGGTATGTTTGGCAGCATGAGTGAAGGATGCTTTGTTGCAAAATAGGTAGCTGTTTATAGATTTAATTTTGGATTGGAGATTCGAGTCTGGAAGGAGAGTTTACAGTCTAACCTGACACCTAGGTATTTGTAGTTGTCCACATATTCTAAGTCAGAACCGAGTAGTGATCCTGGACGGGCGGGCCGGTTGCGGGCAGCGATCGGTTTCAAGAGCATGCATTTAGTTTTACTTGCATTTAAGAGCAGTTGGAGGCCACGGAAGGAGAGTTGTATAGCATTGAAGCTCGTATGGAGGTTAGTTAACACAGTGTCCAAAGAAGGGCCAGAGGTATACAGAATGGTGTCGTCTGCGTAGAGGTGGATCAGAGAATCACCAGCAGCAAGAGCGAAATCATTGAGGTATACAGAGAAGAGAGTCGGCCCGAGAATTTAACCCTGTGGCACCCCTATAGAGACTGCCAGAGGTCCGGACAACAGGCCCTCCGATTTGACACACTGAACTCTATCAGAGAAGTAGTTGGTGAACCAGGCGAGGCAGTCATTTGAGAAACCAAGGCTGTCGAGTCTGCCGATAAGAATGTGGTGATTGACAGAGTCGAAAGCCTTGGCCAGGTCAATGAATACGGCGGCACAGGAATGTCTCTTATCGATGGAAGTTATGATATCATTTAGGACCTTAAGCGTGGCTGAGGTGCACCCATGACCAGCTCTGAGACCAGATTGCATAGCGGAGAAGGTACAGTGGGATTCTAAATGGTCGGTGATCTGTTTGTTAACTTGGCTTTCGAAGACCTTAGAAAGGCAGGGTAGGATAGATATAGGTCTGTAGCAGTGTCTCCCCCTTTGAAGAGGGGGATGACCGCGGCAGCTTTCCAATCTTTGGGAATCTCAGATGAAACGAAAGAGAGGTTGAACAGGCTAGTAATAGGGGTTGCAACAATTTCTGCAGATAATTTTAGAAAGAGAGGGTCCAGATTGTCTAGCCCGGCTGATTTGTAAGGGTCCAGATTTTGCAGCTCTTTCAGAACATCAGCTCTCTGGATTTGGGTGAAGGAGAAATGGGAGAGGCTTGGGCGAGTTGCTGTGGGGGGTGGAGGGCTGTTGATCGGGGTGGGGGTAGCCAGGTGGAAAGCATGGCCAGCCGTAGAAAAATGCTTATTGAAATTCTCAATTATCGTGGATTTATCGGTGGTGAGAATGTTTCCTAGCCTCAGTGCAGTGGGCAGCTAGGAGGAGGTGCTCTTATTCTCCATGGACTTAACAGTGTCCCAGAACTTTTTTGAGTTTGTGCTACAGGATGAAAAAGCTAGCCTTGGCTCTCCTAACTGCCTGTGTATATTGGTTCCTAACTTCCCTGAAAAGTTGCATATCACGAGAGCTATTCGATGCTAGTGCAGAACGCAACAGGATGTTGTTGTGCTGGTCAAGGGCAGTCCGGTCTGGAGTGAACCAAGGGCTATATCTGTTCCTGGTTCTACATTTTTTTAATGGGGCATGCTTATTTAAGATGGTGAGGAAGGCACTTTTAAAGAATAACCAGGCATCCTCTACTGACGGGATGAGATCAATATCCTTCCAGGATACCCGGGCCAGGTCGATTAGAAAGGCCTGCTCACTGAAGTGTTTTAGGAAGCGTTTGACAGTGATGAGGGGTGGTCGTTTGATCAGGACGACAATTGATTATGGGTGTATAGTTTATGGAACTGCGGCGAAGACTTGGCTTCAGAAGCTGAACAGAATCCAGTATATAGCTTTAAGGATATGTATGTGCCTTACTAGTGGAGGAAGGTGAGATGCCTTTGGATAAACAGCGAAAAACATTGTCATTAGGTTGAAAATCTAACCTTGGTAGAGAAAAGGAAAGATTGGTCAGAAAAGTCAGTGATATAGGGAAACTGGTTGACAATTACATTTAGTATACGTTTTTATGCTTTTTTTACTGATAGATCCAAGGACCCAGATTGTGGGTGCACAGGAGCAGGTGTTTACATTCCTAAATTTGATGTGCAGATATGTAGAAGGCTAACAGATGAACTGTCAGTATACTCAGTTGAACTATTGGCGATAATTGTTGCCCTCCAGTGGGTGGAGGATGTACAACCTAGGACATTGTACATTGAACTCGTCATTACATCTGGTTGGCAGCATGAGAATGGTTTGTGTCTGGATTGTATGGTCGATGAAACGGTGGAGCATGTGTTGTTATATTGTTGGAAGTATGTTGAAGAGAGGGAATTGAAGTGTAGGGTCATTGAGGTTGGACGGGGTTGGGGTAGTTTGGAAGAGATTTGGGGGATTGCGGAGGGTCTATTAGAAGTTAGTAGGGCTCTTTTTTATTTTCTCAGAAGTACTGAGTTAGGTAGGAGGATTTAGAAATGTTGTAAACCGTGATTGACCACACACTCCAGCACAGTAGATGGCGGAATGAACCTTTAACGATGGTTTACGGACCGCCATTATTTCATAGAAGAAACAAGTCAGTTCGTCAAATTTCTGCCCTGCTAGAGCTGCCCCGGTCAACTGTAAGTGCTGTTATTTTGAAGTGGAAATGTCGAGAAACAACAACGGCTCAGCCGCTAAGTGGTAGGCCACACAAGCTCGTCTGTCCTTGGTTGCAACACTCACTACCGAGTTCCAATCTGGCTCTGGAAGCAACGTCAGCACAAGAAATGGGATTCCATGGCCGAGCAGCCACACACAAGCCTAAGATCACCATGCGCAATGCCAGGCGTCAGCTAGAGCATGTAGCTGTCATCTTAAATCTGTTAGAATGGGCCCACATTATTCTAGCAATCTCTACATCCTATTCATTCTATCAAGTATTTACCTAGAATTTTGCTTTTCTTAGAAACAAGTCAGTGGGCTGCTTTTTTGGAACAGATTATTGTCACAGGTGGAACCAATTGTAAATAACCAAGAGATCTCATTGGCTCGTCTAGAAGCGGGAGCCCAATTCTGTTTCTCCCCCTTCTCTCCGAGTACACTCTCACGCCCCCCCTAGTGCATTAAAAAGAAAGGATTGGTTTTATGGTGGAAAGTCCCTAGCTAGCCTATGCTTAGAACAATCAAATGCTTTAAATAATTTGAAATCATTGAAGTGGAGTATACTGTGCACAAGTTAACACTTTGGGGAAGGGGAGAAATGGAATTGGCCTCTAGTTGATTTATTAAGTATTTTCTTTTTGTTTGAGGTGCCGCCACAGACAGGAAGTGACGCAGTCCAGAGGTATGGTTGTTTCCTGTTTGCCCAGAGCATGGCCAGAGATACTGTATATATTGACAAGATTGTCAAGATTGTCTTGTCTCTGCCCTAACAAAGGCAGGAAAGCACACAGTCTGCTTATCGCTGTATTACCAAGTGGACAGATTTTGATAGGCGTGGACCCTCTCATTTTGCTTCTTCCTCTTGCAATTTTGATTGCTCATCCCAATCCCAAATCGACACCTAAGCCTAAACCTTTCGCCCTATGCACTTGTGGAGATCTGAGATGTTTTGACAGGTGTAAGTGTAAAGCACATCAGTGGGGACACTTCAGGCTGAGGAGTAAGTTTCAGACATTCACCCCTCAAACATACTCAACAGTGACCACAGCGTTGTGATGAGCGCAACTGTAGATAAGGTCACGGCACCACTGTGAAGGACGTTTCGCTGCTAGCTTAGCGAGTACAGCTTCTTCCCGATTCGGCCCATACCTGGCGCGACCTCGGGACCTCTGCCTTGCTAGCACACGGTGACCGTCCTCCTGAATTTTCTTACCAGTGGGGACACTTCAGGCTGTGGAGAAGTTTCACACATCCCCATGTGCTACTTAAGCAATGGGTAGTGCAGTGTTAGCACACAGTTACAGTGCCTTCAGAAAGTATTCACACCTCTTTACCTTTTCCACGATTTGTTGTGTTACAGCCTGAATTTAAAATGGATAAAATCTAGATTTTCTTTTATCAATTGCCTACACACAATACCCCATAATGTCAAAGTGGAATTGTGTTTTAGATATTTTAACAAATTCATAAAAAATGAACACCTGAAATGTATTGAGTCAATAAGTATTTAACCCCTTTTATGGCAAGCCTAAATTAATTCCGGAGTAAAAAAATAAATATTTGAAAGGAAATTACTGGTATATGGAAACTCCCTCTAGCTCTAGCCCATGCCTACACCAATCCAATGCTTTTATATTTGTTGTCAGTACTGAACGAGCGCTGCTGTTTAATCCCATTTACATTGCCTCTTTAGCTGGATCCTTTAATCCTTAACCAGCAGGTCATAGCAGGCCGGAATGAAAAAAACACTACATGTTACGCATTCATTTGCAACACAAAGGGTATATAATGTTGACAAGCTGATACATTTTGTAAGGTTACACAAAAAGTTGAAGGTTATTGAACAAACATATTAAAATTTGAAAATCTATAACCAATTGCGCTCTAATAGACACTAGATGGCGGCATTTATTCATCATGACACTGGGAGCCGCATAGCCCTGTTCAAGGGGTGGATTTTCACTCTGGGATGTGCTGAAGCTCTAAGTGAGTTTATAAGAATAATGTCCTGCATTGTGACTTGTAGAATGACCCTTAAATATCAAACCATAAAGTTACCCCAACCTATAAAGGTGATTACCAGGTTGTTTTTGTAAAATATAATTTAATGCTGGCAAAATATTGACGTACCTATGTTTTCTAGGTGCCCAGTTACATTACAACTTGCCTGTAGGCTTACTGTTGACTTTGAATTGTGGAATGGTGATGACTATGGACTGTCATATGCTGCTTTTAGATTTATTTCTGAATTTTACAGAAATATAATGCAGCTTTGTTTGACACTTGGTTTTATCAAAATAAAATGTCTGCATATTTGTTTTCATCAGATCTGCTGTCCGTTTGGCAGTAGTTCTAAGTCAGACACCAAGGCCGAAAACTAATAAATCTAGTTACTGTTTCCTGGACACCTGGTATTCAAACCAGTTAATGAGGGCTTCAGCAACAACAACTGACAGGGAACTGGGGCCTAGTCTTTCAGTCTAATACAAGACAAGCATAGCAGTTGAAATAATCATAATCTACATAAATAGGCATATTGACGAGCAATTCTTTATTTCTAAAGCATGTGTAAACAATCACTTGTAATCAGGTACCGTCATGGTTTTATAGGCCGCTGTAAAAAAGGTAAGCTATATTTTGTAATGTCTAACAACAACAAGTATGATCAATGTTGCATTCATATCTCCTCTGTCAATTACAATGTGCAGTGTCTTTCTATATTTCAGCAGTAGAGCTGACCCCTAACCAGTGGTATGTATTCATAGATGTCAAGAGAAGCCAGGCTTCCCAAAAAAAAACAAATAAAATAATTTATCTTTCGTCTTTCTGTGTTTCATAATTTTCCTTCAATTTGCAAGAGCCTGAATGTATCTCACCGGAGAAAGCATCTGAGCGAGCAAAACAGCGCCCTTCTGTCTCTCTACGTGTAGGTCATCTATCTGATGCTGTCTGGTCAAAACAAGTATGACATTGTTGCCGAACGTAGCATCGAATGGAATAAAAGGGAAGCCAGTGAGCAATTGGCCTCCCTTGAAACTTGTTAGGGCTAGGGTCCTTTTTTTCTCAATTTCCGCCTGACTGACGTGCCCAAAGTAAACTGCCTGTTGCTCAGGCCCTGAAGCCAGGATATGCATATAATTGGTACCATTGGAAAGAAGACACTTTGAAGTTTGTAGAAATGTTAATGTAGGAGACTATAACACAATAGATATGGTAGGAAAAAATCCCAAAGAAAATCCAACCGGAAATAATATTGTTGGAGAGCCCATGCTCTTCCAATAGACAAAATGAAATTAGCTCCCAGTATGCAATTCCTATGGCTTCCACTGGGTGTTAGTAGTCTTTGTTCAAGGTTTCAGGCTTGTTTCTTCCAAAACGAGGAAGAAATATGAGTTTTACAACAGGGATACAGACTTGGAAATTTGTGTATGGCGCGCGCGACAAAGAGGACACGCACCTGCTAATGTAGCTTTCCTTTTATGAGGATTAAATAGAAATGTATTTTTACTTGTTTTAACAAAGTTTAGAGGTAGCTTTTTGGATTCCTTTCTCTGCGTGTTGAACGAGTGAATTACTCAAATCGATGGCGCAAACTAAACATACTTTTTGGGATATAAAGAAGGATTTTATCTAACAAAATTACACTACATGTTGTAGCTGGGACCATTTGGATGACAAATCAGAGGAAGAATTTTAAAAAATAAGTGAATATTTAATTGCTATTTGTGAATTTATGAAACCTGTGCCAGTGTAAAACTATTTTGATGTGAGGCGTCGTCCTCAAACAATCGCATGGCATGCTTTCGCTGTAAAGCCTACTGTAAATCGGACAGTGCAGTTTGATTAACAAGAATTTAAGCTTTTAACCGATATCAGACACTTGTATGTACATAAATGTGTAATATCCCTAATTTTTATGATTATTTATTTGAATTGGACGCCCTCCAGTTTCACTAGAAGTTGTCCCGCTAGCGGGCCACCTAGCCTTAAGAAGTTTTAACAAACGTATAAAAAATTAGGGAAGCCAAGTTAGAGAGGTTGAGAGCATAAGTTAATTGACAGAAATAACTTGAATTGTTGCATCTCGTTGTGTTGTTGCCCTCCGGTGGCTAGCTACCTAGCTAAAATTGGCCCTTTCCTAAATTAGCCATGGATGGAGATAGGGATTTGGATTTTACTTCATTCTCCATACTGGCCAATGAATATAACAGCAATTCTAATCCAGCCATTAATTCATACATTGCTGTGCCCCTGGCATGCACACAGAAGTCAGAACCGCAGCCACATCCTATTTAGCTTATGTTGATTGGACTAAATTGTTTTTTCTATCTTTTACTTGTCACTGTATTAGACTAAGCAGAGGTGAGTTAGTGATGTTGAAATGATGCTGGAATAGTGGAGGCAGCTCCTGTTTTCTTGCTCTTGTTTTTGCGACATGCAGTAACTGTGGTTCTAAATCAATAGTTGTTTAGTGGTCCGAAAATGTCAGAAACATTTGCTTGACCATGCTGTATGTCATGTAACTGTCTGTTACATGCAATATGCTTTGTGAACTAAACCGGACAGAGATTGCTATTTGTGATAAAACAATGGTGTGGTTGAATTTATTCTGCCACTGTCGTCTTATTGTCTCTGCCTTTAGGCCTATTTAAACAACGGGTGGGTCTGATCGTGAATGCTGATTGGTTAAACCACATTACCTCCGGCTAAATCTATGACATTAAAATGCCTATTTACTCTGTTCCATTTGTCTGCCAATCCACTGCCTCTTCAGCCCAGCCAGGCAATTTATAAACTTGATCGCCACTTTAAAAAGCATCTAGATATTATTTCACATTTATTTTAGACTAACATTGTCACGACTTCAGCTGAAGTTGGTCCCTCTCCTGGTTCGGGCGTCTACCGGCGGTCGACGTTACCGGAGTTCTAGCCTCCACCGATCCATTTCTCAGTTTCTGTTTTGTCTTGTCATTATTCACACCTGGTCATCATTACCCTAATTACATGTGTTATTTAATCCTCTGTTCCCCCCATCAGTGTTGTCCGTGATTGTTTCATGTTTGTGGCTTGGTGTGTGAGCAGTTCTTATCTACGTTCATAGATTTTTGTGCCTTATTAAAATAAGGAGTGTGTAAACCGGCTTCCTGCGTTTGTTTCTAAAGACCTGCTGTAGAGCCACTACAAACATTTAGTTTTCAACAGCGGAGATTTGTATAAACCTTGCTGTTTGTCTCTCTGACATTTTCAACATTGTTTCAATATACAAATTCGATCTCCAGCTGTCAAATAATGGTGAAAATGTGGGTAGTTGGGATGAGACAGGCAGGCAGCTTTTCTTAGCCAGTCAAAATCATGAATCAGCATACATTTTTATGGATATGTACAAAGAAATATCAATATAAAACAGATAAAACTAAACAAAGTGCAGCTAGTTTGCAGTCTTTCCAGCTTAAGTTTGAAGTGATTGTGTTAGCTGTGTTGTTGGCTAGCTCCTCTGAACAACAGTGTTCTGACGAGAGAGCACATTTTCTATGCCAGGTGAAATCGCACCTCATTAGCTGATTGTTATGGATGTATCCAAATAAATATCACTAGAAAACACCTTATGCAAATGTAGTTACTTTGTTGTTTTTCTGGCTGCACTGTTAGTTGGCTAGCTAGCAAGCAAGGGATAAGATCGTTGCCAGCCAGTATGGCAATAGAACATTTAGAACGAATGACTGGGTCGCGTCCATAGAAACAGAACAAAAAGACTGGGTCTTGTCTCTGGCAACCGAACCGAAAGAACGAACGACCAGCCGGCTTGGGTAGCAACCCTAGATTTGTGTCGAGACTATATCTAGTGTAAGGATGAAATAGAATTAATAAAAATTATATTTTTCTTCAAAATATGTAAATCGTTATTAGAATATGTTGGTAACCCGTTGTATAAAAGTGATAATGTCCTCGTAGCCAACTTCGTCTCGGGCCTAACAACACCTGTGCCAATATATTCTCCAAACCCCGTTTTCACTGGCATTATCACTTAAAAATCATGGTCGCAAGGCATATGAATTCAATTATCACAACCGATACTTTTTGTGGCTGTTTATTTACCACCACAGACAGATGCTGGCACTAAGACCGCACTCAGTCAGCTGTAAAAGGAAATAAGCAAACAGGAAACCACTCACCCAGAGGCGGCGCTCCTAGTGGCTGGAGACTTTAATGCAGGGAAACTTAAATCAGTTCTACCAAATCTCCATCAACATGTTAAATGTGCAACCAGAGGGGAAAAAATTCTAGATCACCTGTACTCCACACACAGAGACACGTACAAAGCTCTCCCTCTCCCTCCATTTGGTAAATCCGACCACAACTCTGTCCTCCTGATTCAAGCAAAAATTAAAGCAAGAAGCACCAGTGACTCGGTCTATAAAAAAGTGGTCAGATGAAGCAGATGCTAAACTACAGAACTGTTTTGCTATCACAGACTGGAACATGTTCTGGGATTCCTCCAATGGCATTCAGAAGTACACCACATCAGTCACTGGCTTTATCAATAAGTGCATCGAGGACGTCGTCCCCACAGTGACTGTAAGTACATACCCCAACCAGAAGCCATGGATTACAGGCAACATTCGCATTGAGCTAAAGGGTAGAGCTGCCGCTTTCAAGGTGCGGGACTCTAACCCGGAAGCTTACAAGAAATCCTGCTATGCCCTGCGATGAACCATCAAACAATACAGGGCTAAGATTGAATCATACTACACCGGCTCTGACGCTCATCTTATGTGGCAGGGCTTGCAAACTATTACAGACTACAAAGGGAAGCACAGCCGAGAGCTGCCCAGTGACACGAGCCTACCAGACGAGCTAAATCACTTCTATGCTCGCTTCGAGGCAAGCAACACTGAGGCATGCATGAGAGCATCAGCTGTTCCAGACAACTGTGTGATCACGCTCTCCGTAGCCGATGTGAGTAAGACCTTTAAACAAGTCAACATACACAAGGCTGCGGGGCCAGACGGATTACCAGAATGTGTGCTCCGGGCATGTGCTGACCAACTGGCAGGTGTCTTCACTGACATTTTCAACATGTCCCTGATTGAGTCTGTAATACCAACATGCTTCAAGCAGACCACCATAGTCCCTGTGACCAAGAACACAAAGGCAACCTGCCTAAACGACTACAGACCCGTAGCACTCACGTCCGTAGCCATGAAGTGCTTTGAACGGTTGGTAATGGCTCACATCAACACCATTATTCCAGAAACCCTAGACCCCCTCCAATTTGCATACCGCCCAAACAGATCTACAGATGATGCAATCTCTATTGCACTCCACACTTCCCTTTTCCACCTGGACAAAAGGAACACTTGTGAGAATGCTATTCATTGACTACAGCTCAGCGTTCAACACCATAGTACCCTCAAAGCTCATCACTAAGCTAAGGATCCTGGGACTAAAGACCTCCCTCTGCAACTGGATCCTGGACTTCCTGACGGGCCGCCCCCAGGTGGTGAGGGTAGGTAGCAACACATCTGCCACGCTGATCCTCAACACTGGAGCTCCCCAGGGGTGCATGCTCAGTCCCCTCCTGTACTCCCTGTTCACCCACGACTGCATGGCCAGGCACGACTCCAACACCATCATTAAGTTTGCAGACGACACAACAGTGGTAGGCCTGATCAACAACGAGACAGCCTATAGGGAGGAGGTCAGAGACCTGGCCATGTGGTGCCAGGACAACAACCTCTCCCTCAACGTAACCAAGACTAAGGAGATGATTGTGGACTACAGGAAAAGGAGGACCGAGCACACCCCTATTCTCATCGACGGGGCTGTAGTGGAGCAGGTTGAGAGCTTCAAGTTCCTTGGTGTCCACATCAACAACAAGCTAGAATGGTCCAAACACACCAAGACAGTCGTGAAGAGGGCACGACAAAGCCTATTCCACCTCAGGAAACTAAAAAGATTTGGCATGGGTCCTGAGATCCTCAAAAGGTTCTACAGCTGCAACATTGAGAGCATCCTGACTGGTTGCATCACTGCCTGGTACGGCAATTGCTCCGCCTCTAACCGCAAGGCACTAGTAGTGCGTACGGCCCAGTACATCACTGGGGCTAAGCTGCCTGCCATCCAGGACCTCTACACCAGGCGGTGTCAGAGGAAGGCCCTAAAAATTGTCAAAGACTCCAGCCACCCCAGTCATAGACTGTTCTCTCTACTACCGCATGGCAAGCGGTACCGGAGTGCCAAGTCTAGGACAAAAAGGCTTCTCAACAGTTTTTACACCCTATCCATAAGACTCCTGAACAGGTAATCAAATGGCTACCCAGACTTTTTGCATTGTGTGCCACCCCCCCCAAACCCTTATTTTTTACGCTGCTACTACTTTCAGTTTATCATATATGCATAGTCACTTTAACTATACATTCATGTATATACTACCTCAATTGGGCCGACCAACCAGTGCTCCCGCACATTGGCTAACCGGGCTATCTATCTGCATTGTGTCCCGCCACCCACCACCCGCCAACCCCTCTTTTACGCTACTGCTACTCTCTGTTCATCATATATGCATAGTCACTTTAACCATAACTACATGTACATATATTACCTCAATCAGCCTAACTAACCGGTGTCTGTATGTAGCCTCGCTACTTTTATAGCCTCACTACTGTATATAGCCTCACTACTGTATATAGCCTGTCTTTTTTTACTGTTGTTTTTATTTCTTTACTTACCTATTGTTCAGCTAATACCTTTTTTTGCACTATTGGTTAGAGCCTGTAAGTAAGCATTTCACTGTAAGGTCTACACCTGTTGTATTCTGCGCATGTGACAAATAAACTTTAATTTGATTTGATTTAATATGCCTTTTTTTCTGGCTTCAAGTGATTTCACCCACACACCGCTACTGCCCTTACCCACTGATACAGGATCTGATTGTTCTTCCCCTAGTTATTAAGGTTAGGGTTTGGTAGGGTAATCTGATCCAAGATCTGTAGCGACGTGTAACTTCTACCTCAAGCTCATCTGGCACGCTTTTGTTTTTCCAGTGCAAAGACGATTCTGGTCTGATTACAATACTATTGACCTGCACACCCTGTCTCATCCTCCTCTCTTTGGAATGATCACTATTTAATAGTATAAAGCATGATTTTGGATCAGATTACCCTACCAAAACCTAACCTTTATACAACAGGTGTAGACCTTACAGTAAAATGCTTACTTACAGGCTCTAACCAATAGTGCAAAAAAAAAAGTATTAGCTGAACAATAGGTAAGTAAAGAAATAAAAACAACAGTAAAAAAAAAAGACACTTTTTGGGGGTTATTCAGTCTAGCGAGATCAGTGATCCTCCCAAGCAGGGAGGGCTTACAGCGCTTGTTGCTAGGCTGTGGTTCTTTTTTAAGAAAATCTTCCACTGCAAAACAGCAAGAGCTATTCTGGCTTTCGTCTTATTGGTTGGTGATGGGGGTGGAGTACCAAGGACTGAACAGGACATTCAAAATGGCGTGTATGTTATTGCTGCTTCTTGCAAAGCAAAGCAATGCAGTTAGTCTATCCATTAATTCTTCAATTATATCTGTATGCAAGTGATTATTACATGGTCAATGCATATTATTGGTCATATCAATACAAGTCATTATCAATATTAGCAATTGTATCACCCCATCTTAGGTAAACAATTACAAATGTGATAGCAGTTAATTTGTTGAACTCTGAAATCCCTGTTGAGTCTACATTAGTTGACACTGGTATATTTTGACATCTATATATATACACTGTTCAATCATTATTGAGGTGAATATAGGGCTAAGCAACACGTGATGTAATAAGTGTCTACTGAAATGTTTTGTGAAATATACAGGACAGGAGGAATTAATTCAAAACTGTGTGTTTGATATTCAAAACTACAAATTATTTCACTACTGAAGTTTGTTTACATCTTGCCTTTAAATGGCCTTCATAAACACATTTCTTAGGAGGCACAAAAAAATGTGTATTTAAATGCATAACAGACATAAATAACCCTTTGAGAATACATATTTTGGTAATGTAGGCGAATCTTGCAACAATGTATCCTTCCTCCTTGTAACTAACATTAGATACATTTCAAAATGTCGAGCACAATGTTGCATATTGACTTCAATTAATAGATTATTTGTAGTAATGTAAACCTTTCGCGTAGAGGCTCTGCTACCCAGGATGCTGGTGGGTTAGAGAGGAAGTTGTATGCGCTTATGTTGAAAAAGAGGGGGCAGAGCTGTATTGAATAGGATAACAGTTCAGGCAGACGTAGTGAGAAAGACAGACCGAAGAGACGCGCCTTCAGCACAGCACAGCATGGCAGAGAGAAGCACAACTATCAGGGAGAAGATCCCGATAAAATACGAAAATCAGCAAGAAATGCGGCGACCGCGCGGGTAGAAGACAAGGGATAGCGCCCGTCTCACTTATGGGTAAGTATCTGAAAGAAAAACATAGTTTTCCCCTGTAAAGGCGCGGTAAGAAGATGTGGCAATATGGTGGTAAGAGCGAGGGTTCGACAGTCTGTTGTAAAAATGGCTATGTTGGGTCCCCTGCCAAGAATGAAAAGGAAAAACGATTTTCAGACTCTGTGTCGGTGTGGTTGAAATTCTTATTCCTGAGATGAGTAGAGAAAAATGTGTTGTTAGCCTAAGTCAAATATAAAGGAACATATATGATTGGATACACTTTCGAGTTCTAGAACCTACGCATTTAAAATGTGCTTTGTCCTTGAAAGGGCAAATGCCCTTGTCTGAAATGAACAGAGGAAAATTAACTAAAATACATTTTTTATTTGAGTGGGTCGAGAGTAAGATGAAAGTATGAATCATTATATTGTGATTTCAAGAGATAATATATTATGAGTGAATTTCGATGTTTTTTTCCATACAACATTTAATAAAAAAAAAACATTTTCTATTAGAAAAGGCTTTATTGACAGGTTTAAGTTGTTACTTGTTGAAAAACATTCCAGACAGGTAGTTATGCCTAATGTAATATTTTGGCAAATTTTAACAGCAATTAATAATTAATAAAAATTTAAGGTAAATCAATATGTTCGATAATGTTCTTTATGTACTTTCTATGCATATAACACCAAAGGTTTATTATGTTCAAATGAAACTGCCATGTCTTGAGGAGCATATATAAGCTATTTTCCCGAAAATGTAAAATAGGGTGTTGCCTTTTAACTCGTTGTGGTACAGAATGGAAATAAAAGCCACTGAAAACATTTCATACATCGTTTTTAGGTTATTGTTTCTAGCTGTTATGAAGATTAGATTTGGGAGTAACCTTGGGTTTTTTCACACTTGACAAATACAAAACTATTCACTTTATCACAATTCATAGAGGAATTATTAAGAAATTCACCCTTTTCCAAGACACAAAAGCTAATGCTGTCCTGGCCAGATTATTGAAATATGTCCATACAGTGAGGATGAGATTTGTTTCATAGATATTTCATGTAATCAACTTGATGCTGTATTATCTTAATTCATTAAAGCTTAACATAAAGGTCTCTGGTGATGAGAAAGTCTAAAGATCTTCCTGTTTTAGAGATACTAGATTTAAAAAAAGATATATAGATATTGTCTATCTATATGGTGGTCATAACTTGGTAAAAAATATTTTAATCTTAGTATTCCAATAATAAGTTTTACAAATTGTCAAAATGTTGATACACACACACACACAAGTGATTGGATCAATGGCCACAAGGCATATTTATGTTTTTCAAGATTTAATGTAGTGTTTTTTGACATGCATGCATTCGAATTGTGTAAATGCAGATCAGTTGCCTTAATACAAATAGTTTTATATCAACAATTAATTATGGGTAGATATTAGATTTATTTTAACCAACTTAAAGTCGTGTAAATGGTTGCCTCTGTAGCATTTGTTGTAAAATATATTTGATTATACAATTCTTTAAAGATGTATAGAATCTCTATCAGATAAATGGATGGCATTCTGCCATATTTCGTGACATTTTATAATGTTTTAATCTAACATGTTATAATAATCCATTTTCCTATTATTTATTTCAGGAACCATTGAAGTTAGAAAAATGGGCTGAAAGAAGAACACTACTGTTGTGATATTTGAAAAAAATGTAAGTTTGTGAGGGTATTTTATGAATATTAATGATTTAACCGTGAGTGTTTTAATTAAGCGAGTATGATTCTCCTTACTGCTATATAAGGCTAACCAATAGGTTGGGCTGTTGGCCTGTTTTCACTTTTGTATTTGTACTTTTGAAGGTTTGTCATCTGGATGGTCGACCAAATTGATGACTAGGGGGATTGGAATGACCAAGACTTGTAAGTATAAAGTGTTTCCTTTAATTAAAGACTGAGCAGATAATAAAACATGAATGCATGACTCATTTTAATAACATAAAGGACAAAGGAGGGAAATAAATGTGTTTAATGTGAAACGATATGGGTGTGTTTTAATAAACCTTGTATCCTAAAACTAGTACATTGATACAAAAAATGTGCATTGTGTACACACTTGGCAATAGTCTGCGCACGTTCAATACTTGAAAGAATAACAAAATAAACACAAGTAGTGTCACGATACCAGTATCGCGATACTACAATACCAGATTTTCCTTGGCAAAAACAAAAACACAAGCAGACTTAACTCTGGTCCTTAACCTACTTTTGTCAAATATTGTGTTCTATAGCTTGCAAAATAAACAAATGTGACTCTGGGTGACGTCAGTCATTTTCCTCAAGAAATGTAGTCTGCTTCATGTTTTATTTCCTTTGCTTTGTTACTTCTTAATATTGGTATCGTGACAATACAACAAGAAAGAGTTAATAGGATTTGTGTGTGTGTGTGAACACTTGCGGGCAGTGTTATGCTCGTTAACCTGTTACGGATCCAATCCCGTGAACGGGATCGATTTTGACAACATCCGGTGAAATGCAGGGCGCCGAATTCAAAAATACAAATTTCAAACATTCATGAAAATACAAATGCTGAACACCCTTCAAAAGCTTAGACTCTTGTTAATCTAACAGCATTGTCAGATTTCAAAAAGGCTTTACGGCGAAAGCAGAACATTTGATTGTCTGAGGACAGCGCCGCACTCAAACTCAATTAGCATAATAACATAACCAGCAGAGGTGTCACAAAACTCAAAAATAGCATAAAATAAATTGCTTACCTTTGATCTTCCTCTGATGGCATACCCAAGCGTCCAGGTTACACAATAAAAGGTCCTTTTGTTCGATAAAGTTCCTCTTTATATCCATATAGCTCCGTTTGGTTGACGCGTTTTGTTCAGTTATCCACCTACCCAAAGGCTTTCATCCATGCAGACAAACGATATCCCAAAAGTACCCGTAAAGTTCGTCGTCGAAAAAAGTCAAACAGCATTTGTAATCAATACTCAGATACCCTAAAAGGAATATAAACTATAATATTTCAGACGGAATATAACCTGCTGAATAGAAGAGAAAAAGAACTGAGCGCGCATTCCCTGTTACGCGCAAAATCCAAAACAGTACACTTGACGTGAGCTCAGGAACAAGTGGTCTTACTCGCTTGATTTTCATGATTGAAGCTTCAAACCTTTTTCTAAAGACTGTTGACATCTAGTGGAAGCCATAGGAACTGCAATCTGGGGGGTTAAACTGAGGCTTTGAATAGCTGGCCTATTGAAAACAGTGTGACATGACTGATTCAGACATCCCGGATGGATTTTGCTCGGGTTTTCGCCTGCCATTTCAGTTCTGTTATACTTATACTATTTTAACAGTTTAGAAACTTCAGTGTTTTCTATCCAAAGCTACTAATTATATGCATATCCTAGCTTCTGGGCCTGAGTAACAGGCAGTTTGCCATACTTTGGGCATGTTTTTCATCCGGACTTCAAAATACTGCCCCCTAGCCCTAAGAAGTTAAGACCACAAGAGGGCAACACAACTCACTTACGTTTAGCTCTTCTTGATGCTAACATGACGCTGCTTCAAATCTTCAAAGCTGAGAGGTGTTTGCGATTTGTGACTTATTTTTGAAAATTTGATTCAAAGCTGAGAGAGTTCCTGTCATGGTTGCGATTTGTGACTTATTTTCGGAATTTGATTCTGGGTGCATATGATTACATTGCAGTGCACAAGGTCTCTGTTAAGTGCTTTCAAAATGTACTGTTTATCCTTTTGGGTAGAACTGTAACTGACATCCATAAATCAGAAGGGGAAAATAGCTAGCTAGCTAGCTAGCTAGCTAGCTAATGGGTAAATATATGATCTCAGACATTTAAAGAACACCACAAATTAAAGGTATTTTTTAAATATGCCTATTCATCTGGCTCAACTCAATCGTGGCTAGGCCTAAAACATATGATTGTAAAAGTATCCATTCAAGTGCTCCTTGGAAACTAGTATTTACAAGTTGTTGAAGTTGCTATACGACTTAAGCCTGATGTTCTTTAGAAGTCGGAATGATTTGGGATGAATGAGATTAGTTAATGTAGTAAGTTTTATACTAAGATGCTGGCAAATAAGCTAGCTAAAAAAGTAGCTGGCTTGCTAATGTTGACAGTTGGTCAAATTAGCTACATTAACAATCAAGAATATGCCATTTAGTATTCTGTTCATAACAATACATGGTTATCATAATTATTGATAATACACATAATTCATATATTTTATGACAATCTTTAAATTATATGTTTGAAAAGGTGAAAAGTAATATGTCATAACTTGTGAACTGAGGTTGCAGAATTTAGTAATTACATCTTGGCGAGTCATTCAAATGTAAAATAATAAATAAGTTGGAAACCAATATTTTCTTCTAGCTGACACTGCTTGTGGTCCAGCGTATTTGATGAGCACCTAATTTTACCTCTTATCCCTAACAGAATCAAGGCATGAACTGTGCCATTCCCTCCCATTGAAATAAGAAGACAGCAATGTGTAAGTCGTGTCTTTTGTTCTGTGCTGTAATAAATTGAATGTTTCTTCAAATATCTGCTGTAACACTTTTTCAATACTCTGTACTAAATCGATTTCTTAAACATTTTTACTTCTGTTGCATAACATTGAAGTAAAGTATGTGATCTTTAGCACATATAACAATCCAGAGGTAGGTCTATTTATTGGTAGTGGGAGTAGGGTTCCCAGTGATATATAATTTTAGAGCAATGATTGTAACCAATTGAGATCAACAGATGTCCCACCATGGAATTCTACATCATCTTTCAATAATACTGAAAGATGTGTATTCCAGTGAAAGTTAGAACACTTTAGCTAAATCAGTTTAAAGTTGCTCTTCTCTACCTTTTGATATAAGAAGCCTTGTACAGGGGCATCTTATCATATCACAATGATTCAAGACAGTTTATTACTCCCCTTTTTAAAACATTTGCACAAAATATGCCCATACGTGCCCTAGAAGCAGCATATTTTCCCTAGAAGCTGAACGTTTCCATTCGTTCTTGATAGCTTCTTTAAGAGTTCCTCCATCTTTCAAATATTCCCTGATTATTTTCTTGACTGTGACGTATGCCAGGCCAACATGTACTACGATTATTCACAACTGCCCAAATCTATCCTTAGTATTTTTCTCTTCTAACAAACTTAATCATAATAAATGTTTCACTTCGTCTCTATGGTAAAGTCAGTGTATTCTGACAATGCATAGACTAAAAATCTGTCATTCTGCCCCTGAACAAGGCAGTTAACACACTGTTCTCCGGTAGGCCGTCATTGTAAATAAGAATTTGTTCTTAACTGACTTGCCTAGTTAAATTAAAAAAATAAAAATAATTCCAGTCTCTTTTCTTTAGTAAAATATGAAACGGGGACTAACTCTGTATTAATTAGACCCAACCCACCTCTACTAATAGATTTCTGGGCATGGCCCCACTGTCCGCTGAATGATAACGTCAAACTAAATGTTCAACGGAAACTAAAGACATATGTCCTTGTACTTTTCATTGTAAGAATTCAGTTGGCAGGATCCTCCAAAAATTAACTTTGTTGTCACCTGCTGGTCAAGAACTGCCATCTTGGGTTGGAACCTGCCCCTTGTTTTTCTTGGTTCATATGAATGTGTAATCCATTTTGAGAAAAAAAGTTTATTCTCATACCACATGCTTATTTTGTGCTTTGGTGAATCTCTGCTGGTCATGTTTGGAGATTTGAGGCAGGGTGCATGCAGAGGAAGCACATTTAGCATGTTTTGTGCAGTTTAACTCATGCATGATTACTATTGTTGTAGTTTTGTGCTTCGTTTACAAATCAAGCTGCAATAGTTTAGATGCAACCGAAATGGTTCAGCAATGTCAGTTGTCCATAAGTGTTGGAAAAGGAACTTTGCAGGATTATGAGATTAACTCATGCCAACATGTGCTTAATGTGATTCTTGTGGACCCCCTAATGGACAGTTTAAGTAGTTTTGCCTAGCCTGACAGCAAAATAATAATAAACCGTATCAAGTTAATGTTAACAATTTATTTGATATCTAAAGAGCATGGTGTAATCCCGGAAGTAGATCACAAACCATGGCATAATGAGTTTGTCTGATAATTTTCTGAGAAATAACTAATTTACATGCATTCAAATATAAGTCATAGTGAACTGTGATACGTTTCAATGAACAGATGTGTTAGAACATTCCATTTGTTGTATTTCCTGTTTTGTCTTTGTTGCTGTTTCCAATTATTCAACTCTAAAATGTGTTGAATGGTTGCTATTAAATTGCATAATGCTGCGTTCATGTGAAACTCAGGATTGGGATACCTCTGTAAAGCTCCCGGAATCGCCGTAATTACGAGTTTCCGACATCCAAAACCGATCACAACAAGCTCCCAAGTAGTAAATACTCGTTGTACTGCCGAGTTTCCCAGTTCAGATAGTTTTGAGTTTCCTACTAGAACACTTGCATTACTTTTAGTATTCCAAGTATTTATTCACTTCATTGTCTTAGGTCCATGTTTGAAAAGCATGAGCATCTCTGTTGGTGTTTTAAAAGCAATAAATTGCGCTAGTAAAAGGCGCACAATGCCATTTGGGAGTAAGGATTCAGCCCTTAATGCTCTTAGATAGATGTATCTTTTTATAAAAATAAAAAAAATTGCATTGATTTGAATTGCGATATTTGTCACCGCATACTGCAGTAATACAGAGATTTTAACTTCTGGGTTTCATTACCAACTTGACTTTTAGCTAGCTATTCAGAATTTATATATTTTGTGGAGTTATTGAAGCTATTTTTGCCAAAAACAATTCCAACGGATGGGTTTGGACAAAAGTTAATTATTAATTAAATGTAATTGTTTTTTTTTTGTTTTTTTTACTCATTTCAAATTTTTTCTTAATTCCATTAAAGACCCAATTCTACTGGACATTGAAGTGGAGACAACTGCTTTGTCATCAAGATGGCGACTGGGATTTGGGAGCTAATTGGATTTTCGAAAATCTGACTACTTGGATTTTTCTGGATTTTTTTTGACTGCATCAATTGGAATTACTTAAACCTTCACATGGACTCCTGTGCTGGGGATTCTTTGGACTCAGTTGTTTGAATAATAAGTTAATAGTTGCTTTTATTGCATTAAATTACTTTAAAGTACATTAAAGTACTTTTCTACTTCTGTGATTTCCTAATGCGCTGTTATTTATATTAAATAAAACAATGTTTTTTTTTCAATTCTGACTCTTTCATTGGTCAATATGCTACCCAAGATTGTTACCAGACTATATTGTCTATTTGCTACATGTGAAAATTCTAAGTACAAACTTCGAATAAATTTCACAAATGTAATTACGTTTCTGGTATTTTCTGGGGCTTTTGAATGCATCCTGTTAGTGGAAGGTATGACACATAGGAATACAATGTTAAATTACATAAATAGTGCTAGCTAGTAGCTACTACCTTTTACGTAGGATCGAGGGATGTAGTAGAAGGTAAACGCAAGTAAAACAGTTTACGCAACTTTTTATTTGGGGAATCTTCACACACCTATTACACTAAAGTTTTTTGCTTAAGTGTTTACGTTACTTATCTCGAGCAATACTTAGCAACCTACCTTTTTGTGTACCACTACATCCCTGGTGGGATAATTTATTTTCAAGTTAATTACATCACAATTTTGGTACCATTTATACACCTTAGGTAGGACTTCTGTCCACAAAATCTGACTTGTGTGATTAGCAAAAAAAAATACTCAAGTCAAGTTAAAGGGTATGGCTTATTGTGATTAATGCAGTCCATGGCGACGTGGCTGGCTAATCCATACTATTAATTAAATCAATAAAAGTAAATCAATACACTGCAGCTCTACATAATACAAAGTGTTAAAACCGAGCTTTTGGCAAGAACTGAAATGGTGTCTAAGGTTCTTTGCGTCTAAAATGGCTCCTGAAGTCTTATTTCCTGTCTGAACAGGAAGTGATGGGTCTCAGTGTTTTTAAATATTGTTTAAATAATATTGTTCAACTTCAAACCTATCTTTGTTTCAATATGTATCTAACTTTGGCAAAGTCTATCCTCTTGAAGTGAATAAACTTTATTTTTTTTATATACAAATGTAATATAGTTTTGCCGTTTTTATACAAAATAAAGGGGGTGGGACTTTTGCACATCACCTGAGTGTGGGGTAAATGGAAATAACGTCAATCAAAGGCAAAGCTTACAGAGCTAGGAAGGAGCTCTAGATGGCGGATGAGCCTTGGGAAGGGGAACAATTAACTGGGCTTTCGTCAGCCCTTTTCTTTTTCATGAAATCAAGCTGGAATATGACGCTTATTAATATATTTTTTACTTAGAATAAAACGTGGTACTATAGTGAGCAGTGGATTCGGTTTTCTGCGGTGTTTAATGCGTTTTTCGTCGTGTAGATCCGTTTTGCAGCGTGTATGCGCGAGTCGTTGTTTTCTCTGCCTAGGTTTGGCAGTCATGGCGCCCCTCCATTTTTAGTGTGCTCTGTGAAGAGCTCTAGCATTTCGTCTCACTATCACTTTTGTGAGGTTTCATTATCCTATTATCAACATTTAGGTTTTTTGTGCCTGTTTATTTTCATTCAACCTTTTTAAGTGGCATTTATTTTAATTTTAATGTCAGAAGTATTAAAGTCTGTACTTTTGCGGATGTGAATAACTTCATTATACCTTCCTGTACATGGAATAGGTATGTTGACGTTTTATAATAATACCTACGTACAATCGATTGTTTTTTCATTTATCACATTTTAGTCGTCCTTTGTCCGGTGACGCAGTTAGAATTTGTGCATGTGGCTCGATCGGTGAATCTAATTGAAATACACTCAACACATAGCTTTTTTTATCACAGGATGTCATCAGTTGTCATTTATTCATCGATAATGTATATATTAGTATAAATAATGCCGTTTTAAACGTCCGACACAATGGTGATGTATGTTATTTCATAACGTCAAGGTTTTTACTGTCCTCTGAGCAAAAACCATCTTATGGGAGTTTTATGATAGTTCATCCCTCTTCTAACTTTTGACAGTCAATACCAGGACATAAGATCATCAAATCAAACGTTTTCAAGATAAACGACGATGAAGAATAAGAATAAAAAGCAAGAAGATGAAGGTTCGACTCAAAGCAACGCATCAAGGTACGATCTTCTATATTTTAACTTTTTTGACATCTGTCTTGATTGTTTACCTTGACAAGCATGGTTGATCACCTGTGAACATATTTGCTACATAAGTTTTCCCGATTTGTATCAGTTTCAAGTCAATGACCTTGGTTTTTAATAGCCACACCCAATTTTTTCTTAGCATTTGTTACACTAAAGACTTAACTTTCAGGCTCTTTGTATTACATCTTTACCCACATGTATACAAACTAGGAGTTTATGGCTTCTTCCCTAAAAACAAATGCATGATATCAATATGTGTTGTTTCATCGTTACAATGTAATGACCTTGTCTTATTAGTCGATACTGCATTGCACCATTTGAACATACAATGCTTATTCTTTTTTAAACATTTGAAAACTCTAATTTACTAATGTTAACATATGGGGCTGAAGGGAAATATTCAAGTTAATATCTAATGTGCGTTATCATTTGTTTCATCTGCATTGACAACTAACGTTATGCAGTTTAAGTTTTAAAGACACCTTTGTCTTCATTTGAAACAGTTGACTAGTAAAACAAATGTTAACTTACATTTTGGTAGCCTAAACCATAAACTATTCTGTGTTGTAATGATAACTGTTTAATGTATAGTAGGCCATACAATCACTTGACTCAATGTACACAAGATTTTCGTTTCTATTTGGCCTCTTGATCTATTTACCTCCTGGATTTCTAGTTCTCAGAACTTGCTTCATGTGTTTCTCAGCAAGAAAGGGAGGCTCAACATTAGTTTCACTGATAGTCAGTCCTCTTGTACATTTAACGTTTTATTTCACTTTTACAACATGTTTGTTATGGATAGCCATTTCAAATAGTTATTAGATTAGGTTTATACTGAAAGTATCTATTCACGTTAACTTATATGGGGAAACAATGTTATTGATGCGATTTCCCATTTAATTCAGAGAACGATTTCAGTGGGGTTATTGGCATCAATGAATCTCTATTTTTCTGAAGGGATCCCCACGTGCACACATCTGACTAACCATTGACATGTTCAATTTTGCGCACATTAGGTGTTCACTAATTTATGAGTAATGTTGATTATGAATAGAGTATCAACTATGTGGCAATGCTCCAACTACATTTTTGATTTTATAGGACAGCTTATTCTGATTTAAATTGAGTGATGTCCTCAATGCTCAATAATTCAGCTGTGCTTGTGCACTAGTTTTGAGGTCTGTACAACATCAACTGTATTGGTGATTATGAGTTCCTCTTAGGCTAATAGCTATTCCATGGTATCAGAAGCTAAGTGCCAAGATGGTAAACATCATGTATTGCAGATGTTTTCATGGTCCCACAGACTTTAGAATTTGTTTTATTTTACAAGATAAAGGTATAATCTAAAGTTGGGATTCAAATGTTTGAAATGTATTATCTCTGTGTTGGAAAACAGAAGGAACACAAAACAATGTAATTTCATCATAAATAAAAAGTGTTACATCTTCTTAAAGGACCTCATGTGCTCAGTTTATTTTGAAGCCATGTGGGACATAGTCATGTCTGTACTGTCAAATAATCACTATTGCTTGCATAATGTCATGGTATTCTTGAGTTTAACATGAGATCTGACAATGTGGTTTTCCATTATATTTAAATAATTTCATACACTGGGGTATGGTAAGTGCACATTGCTCACACCTCTGGTCTACCAATGATTGTTTTAGACTTAAGTCATGGATGTTACTAATGTCATATGTAGGCCACTGTATAATTGGTGACTGCATATCATAAAGCCGAATAGGGCCAACCTCATATTTGTCATCTATTACATAGCCTATATTTTGACATTTGGGCCAGTTTTTGTAACTGTCAGATGTCACTTACAACTATAGGCTTACATGAATGCTTCAACTACAGGCCTGGTTGGATTGCTCAACAGATAAGCATTGCATTTGTTATAGATTTTGTCAAATGTGAACTTTTCAGCTAACTGCCCCTAGTCCTGAATGTAATTGATAATGGGTCAGAAAAACATGACACGAAGACATGCTGTCAACCATGAAATGCTGTGCTAGTGCATTTGCTGTCCTGTTGGCAGCCATTTTAGTACCCATGCACAGTTAGTCTGTCCTCAAATCCTAATCTACCACACTTTTGACTGCTCTCGTCCTGATAGAGGACTTATTTTCAAGCACATAGAAGCAAGATACACTGTGAGAGCAGATCACATTAAATGTTCTTTTAAAATGCGTTGCATCAAGTGGAGTCCACTTTTAAGTCACAAAATGGCTCTTGCTTTGTGCTGCATAGACTGTGACTTTCTGCATTAGAACTGTATGGCTCAGAACTACAGGAACAGGAAGTGTTTCAAAGGTCAGAGGCTTGTCTTTTGAGCTGGGATTGGCTCATTCCTCACTTAGCAACTCACCAGCCTGTAGAAGTTCAGTTCAATTTTTTGTCCCTCCCATGTCTGACCCACTAAATGGAGGGAGTCACCCACTCGTGGCTTGCTTGGTCAGCAGCAGCTGCATTCTCACTAGAGGATTGGGTTTGAGCATTTGTTGCTGGGTGACTGAGTGGTGGATACATTACAATACTTTTTTAATAACACAATCCAATACCTTTTGATATCACAATAAGAACTTATTAAAATCTTTCTACAAATGTTTTTCTTATCTGAATGTTTTTATATAAACATTTAATTATTAATAAGATATCTAATATAATCTTAATTATAGACTGTCCTAATTTACCCTGTAGTTATTAATTGTATTCATATAACTACAGCAATTCTATGACATAAGTGACTAAACAATGGTATTAAAGCATGGCTACAAATGAAGAAATTGTTTTGGTTCGTTCTATTGTAGCAGCCGACTCCATGTCTGAACCATTCAAGGTCGTCTTGACTGTGGATATGATCTGGAATTAGATACCCCCTATAGTCTGTTCAGGGTACTGCACATTCTATCATGGCAAACTTAACTAATGCAATGTGGGGCATAGACTCGTTTACTCCCTTGTGTAATTTGCTGTGTTTATGATGTAAGAATTACAGTTAAATAAATACATTGCAGTGATTTGTGTTCTGGGTTCCTTATGAAATTAAATTTATATTGAATTATCTTTTTTGTTGCATGTAACATTTTCAAGCTAAACTACAGTATGAATATGGAATATTTGGTTAGATCATTAATAATGTGGAGTGTTTTGTAATGAATCAAGACATGGTTTTGTCATTGTTTACGTACATTAGTTAAATTATGTTTGCATTGACAAGTTGTATAGGTTGTGATGTGCTCTTGAGGTGAATATTATTTCAGATCTAGATGTTATAACTGGTTGTTTGACAGAATCTCAGTAGGTGCTTCATGTTTGGTTGAGTCTGTTGGCCCTTTGTACTGAGGTGCGTTCAGTTTGCTTGAACGTTTTCTGAACGGTTTGTACTGAATGACATGTTTGCCAAAACTTTCTTGAACAGACTTGAGGTACGTTTGCTCCTGTTTGGTGGGTGTGGTTTGAAGCAATGAGTGATGTATTTAAAGGGCAGTGGCCATGCTGACAGCGTTCCCCAAACCACAACCCCGCCCCGTTTCTCAACTGGTCGTTCAGTGCAGCACCATTTCCGAAATTGAACGTAGAAACGTGATGCTCGGAGCCCTCGTGTGACGTGGGCAACCATAGGACTTATTTGGCGCCCTCTACTGTTTTACAACAGGTAATAGTTTGTGAAAGTTTATAGGCTATTTTAGGAATTGAATGGATGCAAAGATAATTTTAGCGTAGGAAACTTTTAAATATTGTGGAAAGGTCTTTCAGCATGACAATAATAATATGCACCCCCAGATTGAGAACCACTGTTCTAGGTGACCTCCAGCAAGTTCTCTTGCATGGGGTTATGTTGGGAAGTATTTTTAAAGATCAGTGTAAGAGGATTGGTTTGAGGTGGAGAGAATGGGCTTGTTATGACAAAGTTAATCTGAGCACACTACGGTGATATGAGTCTTCTGTTTCCCCTTAACTAAAGACATTAGCGTCATTAGCAGGGCCTGTACTCTGTAGTCATTTCAGTACTACAGGAACTCTATACTCTATCTACTTAACATGTTACACATTCTGCAGCTTTTTCTACTTTGTGGTATTGGCCAAGGTCTCTCTAACTCAACTCTGTACCTCAAACTCAGGTTCCACTCTGTTTTTTTTCATTGTTCCCCTCTAATCAGGGACTGATTTAGACCCGGTACACCAGGTGGGTGCCGTTAATTATCAGGTAGAACAGACAACCAGCAGGCTCTGGGTCTCGTAGGGTAATAGTTGAATACCCCTGGCCTAGGTTAACATTTCCTACATACTAAACCTAGATGCCATTGCCTGCTGTTGTGCCCTTGAGCAAGGCACTTAACCCACCACAACTGCTCCATGGGTACCCAGTGTGGCAGCCCGCTGCTCCGACCTCTCCAACCTGTATGTATGTCTTTCATAGGGGTTGGGATGAAGCGGGAGTCAAATTTCCATTAGACTTTGTGTACAATTGGATTAAAAAAGTGATCCTAATCTTAATTTGTTGAGCCAAATCAGTGTTTGACAATAGGTGGGAGGTCGGAGAAACTGTTCATAAAATAGGCTTTTTATTGAAAAAGGCAGTGATTGTATAGCTTCCCAAATGAAAATCCTGCACTATAAAAGGCTGATACTATACTGAACAAAAATATTAACGCACCAAGTGTTGGTCCAATGTTTCATGAGCTGAAATAAAAGATCCCACAATTTTTCCTTATGCACAAAAAGCTTATTTCTCTCAATGTGCACACATTTGTTTACATCCTGTTAGTGAACATTTCTCCTTTGCTAAGATAATCCATCCAACTGACAGATGTGGCATATCAAGAAGCTGATTAATAAGCATGATCATTACACAGCTGGAATGTCCATCAGAGCTGTTGCCAGAGAATTGAATGTTCATTTATTTATTTATTTTATATATATATTTTTTTTGTTTAATATAAGCAGTGGAGGAATGTTTTATTTACACAAACTCCACATTTTTGATACCATAGCAATTCGGCCTCTGAAGAATCAAACCACTCTGGGTCGGAGTCTGGGAGTCAGTCGGAGAGTGAACAGGGTAGGGAGAGGAGAAGATCGCACCACACTGGAGAGTCCAACAGTTCCTCTGAATCTGGGAGCCAGTCCGGGTCTCAGAGTGAATCCCAGCAAGCCTCAGCAGAGGTCAACGACAAACCACCAGTTAAAAAGAAAGACAATCTAGCAGATGTGAAGAAGGTAAACAAAGCAGGGCCTGTACTCCAAACTGGTTGTATTATGTAGGGATGAAAGACCCTTTGAAGTTTTGGAAACAAATATATTACACACCAATTACACAACACCGTTGATGCATGGACACTGCATATTTAGAAACGGAATAATGCCTCAATTCAGATGGAGACTGAAAATGTCAAGGAGAAAGTGGAGACAAAGATGCAATGATCCAATTTGGTTTTTGATTCCAGATGTGGGAAGAGCATCCAGATGTCTATGGGGTCAGGCGATCAAATCGCAGTAGGCAAGAACCTGCTCGTCTCAATATTGGAGCTGGGGTAAGAAGTGCAACATGAAATATACTGAAAACTTCCATGTACTAAAAGTCCGACCCAACTAAAAATGTATTTTTTCCTCAAAGGGGTTGGCACGTGCAGAAGTTGCACCATCTAGTGTATATGATGTGGATTTATTGGTGTCTCATTCACTGTCGCTGCAACCCCTAACGGCAAAGCAATGCAAAGCCTAATATCTCATTGAGATGTAATCAATTCAAACACATTTGCAGGGTAGCAGTGACTCAGAAGGTGAAAGTCCTAAAAGAAAAGCAACACGACAAAAGAAGAAAGAGTGAGTATTGAGATTATTTGATGTTTATTATTTCATTTAATTTCAGTTTCTTCTGTATTTTGATTATTCCTATCAACTGAATAACTCGGTCTCATGGTAATTTACCATTAATTAACATAAACACATATAGCATCTCCTGGCTTCCATTTAAAAAGTCTAATAAATCCATGTAATATAGCCTAAACCTTCACAATAAATCCATTATTTATTTTAGTCAGGTCTCAAGAAGCATGATATGAAGAAAATAAAAATGTAGTCTATTTCAGAAGAAAATAATAGCATACTCTGAGTTGTCCTTATGTTAGATCCTGATGTGGCTATGCCAAATGGCTGTGGGCTACACTAGTTCATTTAGCAGACAAGATTTGCTTATAATTCTGTGGCATTATTTTATAGTATGAAGAATAAAATATACATTTTCTCCAAACGATTTGGGGGAGTGTACACGGCTATTCTGTGACCGGTTAACAAAGAAATAGGTACTCCTATATGCTTAAGTTATGAATGTAACTTTAGTTGTTCTACAAATGTTGGGCTATATGTTTCATTTTTAATACATTGTAAGGCTGCATGATTAGACAAAATTATTATTTTTAAAGTAATTTGAAAGGCTTGAGCTCTGCTTTGTTTTTTGCGCAGGCTGTACATATTTTGTCAGTCTCGCATTCACAATTTAACAAGCACTTGATAATGCCTCGAATTTCATGCCGGTTATCCCCTTTGTGGCCGTAATGCACCCTAAAAAAATCGGTGTCTTGCGGCCTAAACGTGAAATCCGACAATCACCCCTAGTGAGACAAAACCATGACTCGTCAGTGAAGAGCACTTTTTGCCAGTCCTGTCTGGTCCAGCGACGGTGGGTTTGTGCCCATAGCCAACGTTGTTGCTGGTGATGTCTGGTGAGGACCTGCCTTACTACAGGCCTGCAGGCCCTCAGTCCAGCCTCTCTCAGCCTATTGCGGACAGTCTGAGCACTGATGGAGGGATTGTGCGTTCCTGGTGTAAATCGGGCAGTTGTTGCAGTCCTGTACCTGTCCCGCAGGTGTGATGTTCGGATATACCGATCCTGTGCAGGTGTTGTTACACGTGGCCACTGCGAGGACGATCAGCTGTCTGTCCTGTCTCCCTGTAGCGCTGTCTTAGGCGTCTCGCAGTACGGACATTCCAATTTATTGCCCTGGCCACATCTGCAGTCCTCATGCTTCCTTGCAACATGCCTAAGGCACGTTCATGCAGATGAGCAGGGACCCTGGGCGTCTTTCTTTTGGTGTTTTTCAGCGTCAGTAGAAAGGCCTCTTTAGTGTCCTGAGTTTTCATAACTGTGACCTTCATTGCCTACTGTCTGTGAGGTGTTAGTGTCTTAACGACCGTCCCACACCTTTGCATGTTCATTAATTGTTTATGGTTCATTGAACAAGCATGGGAAATGATGTTTAAACCCTTTACAATGAAGATCTGTGAAGTTATTTGGATTTTTATGGATTATCTTTGAAAGACAGGGTCCTGGAAAAAGGGACGTTTCTTTTTTTGCTGAGGTTATATGCCGGTTCGGCTCTACACCCCTTGTAAAGCGGATTAATGTGTTTAATTTTAATAAGTTATTTGGCCACTTTAGGTGTGATACAAACCTTATTAAAACATATAGGCCTATGGGCTAGGCTACATGAGGTGTGTGACTATGATTCAAACAAGTTGCAAAACAATTGCGTTGTTTCCTATGCTGGGCATCATTCACAAGTGATTATATATAATTCACAAGTGATTGGCTAATATTGTCACCCATCAGACTATTCATGATTCAATCTTGTCTTTACATATACTAAATAATACATGTGACATTTTGTTATGATTTAGATGGACCATTATCATGCACCTATATCGAAACAGGCAGCAGGAAAAAATACACCAAAATACATCTATGCACTTAAATATCGATGGAGGAAGCTTTTCCCTGTGGTTTATTTTCATGCCAGCCAGGTAGGCTATACTCCTGTTGTAAATATAAGCAATGTGGTTAATATTAGGAAAGTTGATAAATAAGTAAAGTAGGCCTAGCCTATAGAAAGCTTATGGGATCCTCTTTTTATTAGCGGCCATAACTCTGTTTTCTCCCGCAATTGCATAGCCTATGGAAATGTTGCGCAACATGAGCTCATGGGCCCTCATGAAGTGTTTGATTCGATTTTCGAATACATTTCCATTGATGTCAGTGTGATTAGAGGGACAATAGAGTGCTGAGTACCAGACAGCAAGTTTGGTAGGCTACTAATGACCAGCAGCAGCATCATAGCTTGGAGAAGCCTAATTACAGTGACTAAACGGTCATGTGGAATTTGACTGCATTCATGACCGCCGGTGTGGCAGTAATACGGTCACCACAACAGCCCTAGCTGTCCCCGACTAAAACAAATCTTGGTCAACCAAATGTTGTCTGTTCTTTCGACCAATCGATTGGTCAAAATTTTTAAGTGTGTATTTTTCCAAATATAGACACTGTGTTTTAATAAAATCAACTATATATGCCTTGAGCTTGTCTGATGAAATAAGACACAAATGACTCAAGAGGGAGTCTGATAACCAGAAGAAAAAAATTAAACTGTCCCGACCATCCTCCTCCCACTCCTACTGGCTTTTGTAGATTCTGCCGTTACGCTCCTGAATTTGCCAGTAATAAGCTACACGAGGAGTCTGCAAACTTTCTCATGTGGAATGCCAATTTATCTTACCATTTCTACTGATTTGTTTACCAGTTATGTTTTTCATATACACATTTTCCTGGAGCAGTTTCATTTAATTCATAATAACATCTTCGTATCGCAAAATCATGTGGTAATCCAAATTCTATTCTAGTAATGAAAATGATACGAACCTAAAAAGTTACTTCTATTGCCAACTATGTAAAACCAGCCAATAAAGCCAACAAAGAAAAACATTGCAGCCTGCAGGTAGAAAATATCCTGATTTAAAAAATAAATATCCTATAAATCACAGTGGCTATGCATGGCCTGTCTGCAACAAACTTCAAACAACTATTAACTTGGGTCCAGCCTGAAGCTCCTTGCAACATTGTATAAAAAATTCTGGGCCCTCAGTTTCCCAGTGAGCTTGGGACAGACACAGCTATAGGCTATTTGTGCAAGGGATAAGAAGTAATCAGGTAGGCCTATTTTATGAAGTTTCCACTGGCTCAGAGCATGACATTTTTCCCTTTTCACGCTGAGTGGTTATCTAAAGGCCGGGGCGCCACAGGTTTTAGAAGTGGGGGGGGACATAACAAATACCCAACCCTTCAGAGGTGTCCGCATGGTCCTAAAGCACTCCGTTGATTTGTTTTGTATCACATAACAAGGATAAAACTTGGGGTGGACAAAAATTATATTTCTGAATGTTGGGGGGACATCTTTCCTGTCCTCAGTGAAAGTTGTGCCCCTGTCTAAAGGGAGCGAGCTGGAATTATTTTTCAAATACATTGAGGAATTGTCATTCTCAATGGATGTAAAAACCGACTTTATTAGCTTGCGGTTAGAGGTTGAAGAAAACATTTACTGTCCACTCACTCCAGCAATGAGAACGGTAAAAGACTGGAATAGTAATATGAGTGTATTAACAGACAGCACCGTAACCAAACAAACATTGTAGATTAGAAATTATAGGAATTAACCTTACATGTACGGCTGGTGATATATGTAATGGGGAATTGATAGACACTAACAATCAAATGCAAACAATTCACACAATTAGGTTATAAAAACAATGAATGTGCACAAATTGGCGGGAGAGAGCACATTCTGGAGAGAGACGTGCATTGTGCAGCCACATTCCCCTTCTTGGACTATGCCGCCTCCGCAATGGATTAGTTCACTGAGATGGGCCAGAAAGGACGGGTGTCTCGTGTGCCATAAAATAATAGTGTGTGTGTGTGTGTGTGTATATTTGCTACAGCTCGACAAATAAAACTATCTTTGTTGATCAACAGCCTGTTGACCAAACAATCGACCAGTCAAATAATTGGTCACACCTACTAGTATCCCATGACTATTTGGATGTAAGTGCATGACATTTATTTAGTTGTATCGTTCAGTTGTGTTTGTATTTGTCTTTTATGTTGCCAAATAATTTTCTGTGCTGTCAGTATTGTGTCCTTTCCATTTTCATGCATATGTGGGTGTTTGTGCTTGTCTAAAGTGGCTTATTAGGAGTTCCAGCAAGACTGAGGTGGTCTTCAGAACTTTAGTTTGTTTAGGTATCTGATCAAACCTGGCTAACCAGATCACCCTAAGCCAGGTGTAGAGCCATAATAAGCCCAAAGGGTGAACTTGTGGTATTTCTGTGTTGTAAGAAATACCTGGAAAAGTGATGACTCGGATGATGATGATGATGATGATGAGGAGGAGGAGGATGATGCCAGCAGTGCAGACAGTGAGCAGGAAGAGAAAGTTAGATCCAGACGACTTCCTGCTAGAAGGTAAGGATGTAGTGAAGCCTGGCCTTCAGACAGCTAATCTGTACACTTTCATGTTCATTGTGTGAAATCAGAAACTAGCTATATTAGTGCTTTTTTGGCTTTCAAAGTGCTGTCTGACTGGGCTTCTGTTTAGCCTTCAGTCACTAACAAAATATGAAATCAGTAAATTCAAATCTGATAATTGTGAAACTTTGTGTATTTATTACTGAGCATTTAATGTTGTATCAACTATCATATGCATTATACTATTCTATATTGCAGTGAATATTTGAATTTAGACTCAAAAGGATGAAAAAGGTCAAAATCCCAAAGTCAACCAAAATGATGTTCTGATGAAAGTTCGCTAACATATGTCTTATTAGTGTTTTTGCAGTGTCGCCTTTTGTGGGTTGACTAGGATTTCCCCAATTGATCACTTAGTGCTCTAAAGGCATTTAATGAAGACGTTCACCTGTGACCTTATCACCAATATTATTCATATTGCTGAGGTCGGAGGTTTGAAAGCTGTCTCAAGGCCATTGGTGTGAGTCAGGTTGTTAGAGGGATTATAGTCAGCTAGAGCTGTTAGAGGAAAACCGGTGAGTAGGCTGTCTTGCAGAGTGGTTAGAAGTGGTATACATGTGTGTATTTGACTCAATATTTTAGACCACAGACCAAATCATCTACAGTCAAAAAACAGCAGCCCCCGAAGGGAAGGAAAACCAGGAAACAAGAATCATCTGTGGAGGAAGATGATGATGATGATGATGACAATGATGAAGATACCCCAAAGAGACAAACCCGGCGAAGGGTGGCTGCCAAAGTCAGGTATGTCATTGTTTCACTAGTTCAATCTAAAATATGGAGGAAAGTGTTGCTGTTCCTCATTGCTTCTGTCACATTACTTTTCATTACATGCATTGTGTTGGTTTGTTCCAGTTACAAGGAGGACCAGAATGACTTTGAGACAGATTCTGATGACCTGATAGAGATGGAGGGAGCTGAGGTGGAGCCGGAAGATGACAGCGAGACCATTGAGAAGATCATGGACACCAGAACAGGCAAAAAAGGAGGTGATGCATCCTCACTTGGTATCTTATTGCTGATATTACCCTGATAGACGAGACATCTGTTTACTAGAGGCTGCCGCCTGGTTAGGAATTTCGACTGAATAAAACTCCGATATTGAAAATATTTGTCAGAATTTTGTGCATGTATCTATTTTAGCCTGTGGGGCTTCCACTACCCAGTATGCTGTGGAGGAAAACGGGGACCCAGGAGCAGACTTTGACCCTGAAAAGAATGAAGGAGAGACCCATTACCTGATCAAGTGGAAAGGCTGGTCCTATATCCACAACACCTGGGAGAGCATCGACTCCCTCACTCAACAGAAGGTCAAGGGACTGAAGAAACTAGAGAACTTCAAGAAGAAAAATGATGAGCTCAATGCTTGGTGAGGTTTTGTTTTGTACACATAGGTACATACCACTGAAGTTTTACCTTTCACTGTTGATGTGTGTTACTTACTGACACTGATTGTCTTCCAAAAGGTTGAACAAAGCATCCCCGGAGGATTCAGAATACTACAACTGCCAACAAGAGCTAACCACTGACTTAAATAAGCAGTTCCAAATTTTGGAAAGAGTCATTGGTAAAAAAAAACAACTGTAAACGCCTTTTGAAATTAGTCTTCATTGACTTGCAGCAATGGTTCAACAATTAAATTAGATTTGTTTGACAAAATGTGATTATTACAACAGACTTAGCCTCGTGCTTATCAAAAAATATTTCACATACTGTATCATATATTTAGAGAACTGGTGTAATCAAAAATATTTATTTTCAGCGACTAAAACAGGGAAGACACAGGGACCCTCTGATTTCCCCTGTAAGTTCCTCATATCCTCATCTTTGTCATACTCGGCACTTTTTGATTCTGATAAGCACTTTAACTAAAGATGTTGTTTTCGCTGTATATCAGCTCACAGCCACAAGAATGCTTCGTCGTCCAATGAGCCTGAGTACCTGTGTAAGTGGATGGGCCTGCCCTATTCAGAGTGCAGCTGGGAGGAGGGAGCTCTGCTGGGGAAGAAGTTCCAGCACTGTATAGACAGCTTCACCAGTAGGAACTCCAGCAAAACAGTCCCCTCCAAAGACTGCAAAGTGAGTGAGGAAAGTGTCCCGACTAGATGGATTGCACATGGTATCCTATCACAGATGTTTTATTTAAAGTTGACTGTCAGCTAGAACACAAGCACTACAGCTATAGTCATTTTAGAACAGTGCATTGATTTTCTAACTCAGTGATTTTTCTAATTTCAGGTGCTGAAACAGAGGCCCAGATTTGTTGCACTAAAGAACCAGCCATCGTACATTGGCAATGAGAACCTGCAGCTGAGAGATTACCAACTAGATGGACTGAACTGGCTGGCTCACTCCTGGTGCAGGTACACATCAAGTCACGAGGAACGCTGTATTGAGAAACAGATTATTATGGTTTGGAACATCACATTTAGTGGAAATACTGATACTTTAATTACCTGCCATTTAGATAGTTTGAATTTCATTTTTGTAAAAACACAAATTTACACTAAGACTCCATGGTCGGTGTTTTTCAGGTGCAATAGTGTGATCCTGGCTGATGAGATGGGTCTGGGGAAAACCATCCAGACCATCTCATTCCTTTCCTACCTGTTCCACCAGCACCAGCTGTATGGGCCCTCTCTGGTGGTGGTGCCCCCTGTCCACCCTCACCTCCTGGCAGAGAGAGTTTGACACCTGGGCCCCCGACATGAATGTGGTGGTCTACCTGGGAGATGTGATGAGCAGGAAATCGGTACGGAAATCTGCTCTTTACAGAACTCTAAAGAAGCGTTGTGATCTTGTGCCCAACCAAAGTAAATGTTCCCCAATGCTTTGCTTTTGTGTTGAACAGATCCGTGACTATGAGTGGGTATGCCATCAGACAAAGAGAATAAAGTTCAATGCACTTATAACCACGTATGAAATTCTACTGAAAGACAAGGTAATGCATCAGTATTGCTTGGATGTATTTTCATATGGATATGTTTAGATATGAGCTTGGATTTGTACTTGCCAAAATAGTACACATTTTTTGGAAATAAAAGTGAATTCTTTGAATACAACTCTCCGCTCACTCAATTGGTGTGATCTGTCCATAGGCAGTGTTGGGGAACATAAACTGGGCCTTCCTGGGTGTGGACGAAGCTCACAGGCTGAAGAATGACGACTCCCTGTTGTACAAAACCCTGATCGAGTTCCGGTCCAACCATAGACTTCTAATCACAGGGACCCCACTGCAGAACTCTCTCAAGGAGCTGTGGTCCCTTCTGCACTTCCTCATGCCTGACAAGTATGTACTTCTCCTCTCTATTAAATACGTCAGATAAACGTTTGGCAAATTCTGAAGAACAGAAGAACAGCCTATACATTTGTATTCATTTACAGTGTTCTTATCCCAATCCAATTGTACTTTCCCCCTCCTGAAGGTTTGAGAATTGGGAAGATTTTGAAAGCGACCATGGTAAAGGGACTGACAATGGCTACCAGAGCCTCCACAAAGTCCTTGAGCCCTTCCTCCTGAGGCGTGTCAAGAAGGATGTGGAGAAATCCCTGCCTGCCAAGGTAGAACAGATCCTTCGTGTGGACATGTCCGCTGTGCAGAAGCAGTACTACAAGTATGTTCCCTCATATATGTAGCTTTTCTCTCTATCAATGTTTGCCTGTCTGGAAAGATGATTTGAGCAGTATCTAAACTGTCTTACTCCTTGTCCATGAAGTTAACCGGTGATGTGTTTGTTGATTGTTTCAGGTGGATTCTGACCAGGAACTTCAGAGCCCTGCAGAAAGGCACCCGAGGCAGCTCCTCTGGTTTCCTCAACATCGTCATGGAGCTGAAGAAGTGCACTAACCATGGTTTCCTCATCAGGCTGCCCGAGGAGGAGTGTGACACTCAACAGGAGCACCTGCAGGTAGGACCAGCAATAAGAGCTCAGCTCAACGCATTAAAAGGTGTTATGTGAATTAGTCTCTACCTTGCAAATGATAATACTGAACTAATTATCTCCGCTGTTTTGAACGTTGAGAAATACATTGATTCAAATGGAATAGCATGATTCCATGCAACCCACACTAATGTATTGGTTTGTTTAGGGGTGGAGAACAGATTTGACCTCTGACCTTGTGTGAATCTCAGGCGTTGGTGAGGGGCAGTGGGAAGCTGGTGCTACTGGACAAGCTGCTGACCAGACTTCGGGAGAGGGGCAACCGAGTCCTCATCTTCTCCCAGATGGTGCGGATGTTGGACATCCTGGCTGAGTACCTGGCCCTGAAGCGCTACCCATTCCAGGTAGGGTATAACACAGCCCAGGGGACGGCAAGGCAGCAGGTCTAAACCTTCAGTAGTCTACCTCCGTTACTTGTATTCAGTATCTTTTTACGTCTCCGTTATGTTATTCCATATTTATTATATTGTCTTAGTGAGGGCGTTTACAGTAGAAGAGCTGTTGAGATATTGGAGCAGTGTTGGCGTCAACCCTGGTGTTAACCGTCTTGTGTCAGTTTTGTTGCACACATGCACTGGCAGACTGATAGTGTATCAAGTTATTTTTATCTCTTTGACAATATGCTGCTTGCCTGATGGATCGTATAAGGGCATGTATAGCTGAGCATTGCTCAGTGGCATCTTAGGGCGGTGGGAGTTTCGGCAAGGTTTGAGGTCTCTCTCCTTCCCTCTCTTCTCAGCGCCTGGACGGTTCCATAAAGGGAGAAATACGAAAACAGGCACTTGACCACTTTAATGCTGAAGGCTCTGAGGTATGTAATCGTTACTATGGGATGTTTTAGCTGTTGCAGATTGGAGGGGTTGATAATTTCAGTGTTTATGTCAGCTCTGTATCTGCGTCAGAGCTTATTTATGTGTTTCAGTTACTCTGTGAATGATTATGCACCAGGAGATGTATACACCGTCAAGATTATCATATTGATACTAGAATCTCATTTTCTTTGAGTGTTAGGATTTTCCACGTAGAAGTTATGATATTCTGGTTAAGAAAAAAACTATTTAAGAAGTGATAACCATCTGATTACCAATACAATTAAAGCCACATTAACAATTATCACTCTTGACATGTTTTCAACTTCAAGCATTTAATCCCTTTGCGATGTTCATCAGGTCAGCTGTGATGCACTATGTAAGGTGTTTTTTAAATTTTTTATATCATAATTTCTCCTCTCTGTCCAGGACTTCTGTTTCCTGCTGTCCACCAGGGCTGGAGGGCTGGGGATCAACCTGGCATCTGCAGACACTGTGGTCATCTTTGACTCTGACTGGAATCCTCAGAATGACCTACAGGCTCAGGCCAGGGCTCACAGGATTGGCCAGAAGAAACAGGTAACCACAACTACACCCATAGTGAATAGTATGGAGGGAAGGCTTGGCTAAGCACAAGCTGACTTGATTCTGCTAAATTGAGCAGAGCTGTCATGGAATTGTTGGTCTTTGCCAAATTTACAAGTAAGACACAAGCATATTGCTACACCTGCAATAACATCTGCTAAATATGTGAATGTGACCAATTAACATTTGATTTGATTGAAATATGTCCTGGTCTCGCTGAACAGGTGAATATCTATCGCTTGGTCACAAAGGGATCTGTGGAGGAAGACATTATTGAGCGAGCCAAGAAGAAGATGGTTTTGGACCATCTTGTCATTCAGAGAATGGACACCACTGGTCGAACTGTACTGGATAACAACTCTGGAAATTCTAAGTAAGGAAACTTTAATATGGAATCTGTTAGTCTGGATATATCTTTATGTTTGACTAGTAACTCCTGAAAATATGAGGTTCCTCCGATTCTTAACAACATCAACTTCTTTTCACAGTTCCAACCCATTCAACAAAGATGAGCTGACTGCCATCCTGAAGTTTGGAGCTGAAGATCTGTTCAAAGAGGCAGAGGGAGAGGAGACTGAACCTACGGTACACAGAGACACACATTTCTATTGATTATGTGCTCTGAAAAGAGTTGAAACCGGTATTACGGAAGAGTATGAATGACAGATTTTCATACTTCCATATTTGCCAAATGTCTGTGTTACTTGTAATTTACCTTGTACTGTTCTTCTTTGGCCCTTGCAGGAGATGGATATTGATGAGATCTTGCGGTTGGCTGAAACCAGAGAAAGCGACCACGGATCAAGTGCCACAGATGAGCTTCTCTCTCAGTTCAAGGTACCTAGAAGTTGATCCAGCTGTGAGCCTGATTTGAACAAAATCTGTAGGAATACCTTTAGCTACTAAACTAGCCACTCTACTCCCAGTCTCAGACAGTACATGTGTTATGTGTCCCTCCAGGTGGCCAACTTCTCCAACATGGAGGAGAGTGCTCCAGACCTGGTGGAGCGGACGGTGCCTGACTGGGACGACATCATCCCTGAGGACCAGAGGCGGAAGCTGGAGGAGGAGCAGAAGCAGAAGGAGATGGAGGACATCTACATGCTGCCCAGGAGCAGGAGCTCCAACAAGAGGGTAAGCAGGAGAGAACACACACACACATCTCATGTTAGGTCTCCTCTCTAGAGCAGGAGCGCGATGTGACTTCTCCATGGTGCAGCACAGTTGGCTGTGTGTGTGAAGGGGCTCCCCTAGTGTGCTGCTGAGTTGTGTACTCTACTGCTCTCAGTCAGGGGGATATGATGGGGTGGTCATGAGTAATGAAGTTTTTACAGCCTGCCTCGGTGTAGGTGATTCCACTGTGTGTGAATCTACCGCATAGGAAGCTTCCCTTAATAAATCATTAGGTTTTATTTCAGTGGGTCTTTCTATCACACAGATAATATCCTCTCCTGTTGAAGATCTAAATTCATGAAATGCATGGACGAGTCATCTCAAAATGATTCAATATAGTGATAAATTATAATGTATTTCTTATTATTGTAAACACACAATTTAAGCATTCAGAAGTATCCATAACACAAAAAGGCACTTGGCAACTACGTTCAGTAGGAAATAGGTTTAGCTTGTTGTGTCTGAAGGTTGTCTTGTGTCTTGCAGGCCCAGGCCAACGACAGTGACAGTGACGTTGGCTCCAAGCTGAAGCACCGTTCCTCAGGCTCTGAGAGCGAGACGGACGACAGCGGTGATGACAAAAAGCCAAAGAGGAGAGGCAGGCCCAGAGCCCGCAAGAACAACGTGGAGGGTTTTACTGATGCAGAGATCCGCAGGTACAGTATGTAGGTCTCTTTATTCATTAAATGGAATGGTTTCTCAATGTTTCATTAAACACTTGGTTAATGTTTTACCCTTTCCTTTATCAGGTTCATCAAGGCTTACAAGAAATTTGCAGCTCCGCTTGAAAGGCTGGAGTGCATTGCCAGGGACTCTGAGCTGGTGGAAAAATCCCAGGCAGACCTGAAGAGACTGGGAGAGCTGATCCACAACAGCTGTGTGACGGCTGTCCAAGAGCACGAAGAGCACCTCCGAGAGAACCCCAGTGAAGGTGTGACATTCTGACTGTGCATGACTCCGTTTTTGGGGAATTATGGCTAACAAGTGTGTTATGTTTTTACTCATGTATACCCTGTTCCTTTAGCAAAAGGTCCTGGGAAGCGCAGAGGTATAAACATCAAGATCTCAGGAGTGCAGGTCAATGCCAAGTCCATCATTCAGCATGAGGAGGAGTTTGAGCCACTGCACAAAGTTGTGCCAGCTAATCCTGCTGAGAGAAACAAGTAAGATACCATTGCAGGTATATCTGAGGCATGTGAAACATTTTATCAGATGAATATGCACAGAAAATGAATATTCCTATACAGGTTGAAAATTGTAGATTTGGACACTAAGTGGGTAAATCGAAATGCAGTGGCTGTACAGTAACATGCTATACATGACGACAGAGCTTAGGGTCTCCGCTTCACAGCTCTGTATGGGTTTTGACTGACAGCCGTTCTGAACTTGAGCCTCTGCGTGCAACAAGTTGCAGATTGCGATTTTATAATAGATTTTGGATTGCGTAAACAACAGTAATTATGTGATGGGGGGGGTTTAGGGCTGTGTTCAAAACAACTACAAGTGTGCTTACTCTAGTTCATCAACGGCACAGCTAGGAGAGCTCAAAGAAACGATTTGTAGTTGAAGACTCTTGAGTCATAAAAGTGCATTGAAATTACTTAGGAACTGTGCACACTTTGGAGAGGTGTGTGGCTACTTGGAGACACCAGTTTGATCTCTCACTCAAACCCTTGTCATTTTTTTTGTCTTATGTTGCAACTACCCTAATTTTTGAAGAAAATTCTTACCATGTTATTGAATGAGTATTTTCAGATTTTGTTATCAACAAATACGTCTAATACAGTAAATGTAAAATCAACAGTGTAATGTTTGGATTCAGTCTTGTCAGGTGAACTGTTGTCTGTACCACTAGTCTAATCATTTACCATAATCTCCAAACTGTTCCCTTTTAATTGCTACCATGGTTATGCATTTCCATATTTTTTCTGTAAAAAACATTTTAATTTATCCCTATCCATATAGGCCAATTCCCATGACTGTACGGGGTTAAAGTTGTAACAAGTGATGCAGACACCAGAGCATCATCTTGATGAGCAGCAGTAGCAGAGGGTTTGACCACCTGTCCTCTTCCTGCCATAGGTTCCAACTGACCTGCAGAGTGAAGGTGCCTCACTTTGACGTGGACTGGGATCTGCAGGATGACACTCAACTGTTGCTGGGGGTCTATGAGCATGGCTACGGCAACTGGGATCTGATGAAGACCGATCCGGATCTCAAACTTGCAGACAAGGTAACCATCAGAATGTCAGAATCGAACATTTCTCATGATTGCTGTGGAACTCAATAAAGCTGTGTGGCTGCATTTTATTCTTCTGGTAACAAATTGTATTCAAATGTGTGTTCCAGATTCTCCCCGATGACCCAGACAAGAAACCACAAGGGAAGCAGTTGCAGGGCAGAGTGGACTATCTTTTGAAGACGTTGAAGAAAGAAGTGGACAGTAAAGATGTCACTAAGGACGAGGTAAGCAAAGACTTCGCTGCTCTGTTTATCAGGACCATAGGGAATGGTAATGCCTATGCTTCTGAACCCCTTGGATTATCTATATGCAAATCCATTCAATAATGCTTTTCCTTACATTCTGTCTGGTATTGGTCTCTTCACAATAGAGCACATATCCCCTTGGCTGATCATATCTCCCCCCTCAGGCCAAAGTGAAGCAGAGGAAGCCTCGGGTGAAGAAAGAGAACAAGGCCCCTAAAGATGAGCAGGGCAATGACATCTCCTCCCCTCGCCTATCAGACAACCCCTCAGAGGAAGGGGAGGTGAGGGTAAGTCACCTTAAAAGACCCAGCACAACCTGCCTATAACCCACCTGCCATTTCACAAGGGAATTTCCCGTTGGTTACAGAATACTGAGATAGAGAACACAATGGCAACATGATGCAGTCTTTGTAGTCCACCAGAACTGGTTTACTTATTTACCTTTCTGCTTTTTATTTAACCAGGATGACGGGACAGAAAAAACTCCCTCAAAGAAGAGACAGAAGAAAAAGGAGAACAAAGAGAACAAAGAAAAACAGGGAACTCCTAAAAAAGAGGTGGAAAAAGACAAAAAACGTCCCAAGACAAAAAAAGAAAAGGTACTTTAGCAGTCGTGAACTTTATGCATTGTGCTGCGGTAGTATACAATTTCACACCCACTGACCTTTCCTGAGTCTGAACAAATGGGGAGCTTTTGTTGGAAGATGGATGAACAGATTAGGTTTCAGATTGTTCTTGGACCAGCAGGTTGAAGTGTCACTGTGCAGGTGTTTGTGTGGAGATCTGTGTTGCCCTGCTGAGTGGTGTCTGTTGTTTGTCTGTGTTTCAGGCTAAAGGAGCCAAAGGGAAGAAGCCCCAGGGGCCGGTCCACATTACTGCTGGGAGTGACCCTGTTCCCATCGGAGAGGATGACGACGAGCTGGACCAGGAGACCTTCAGCATTGTGAGTTATTATACCATGTCCCTACTGACGTGGACAGGATAAGGATATATTATTCACTACATACAAGACTAATGTAGGTGTTAATAACATTTTACATTTAACTTCTTAAGGAGCAGCAAGGTGCGCTGGGGCGCTAGCGCCCCACTCCCGACACTACCAGGTGAAATGCAAGGCGCCAAATTCAAAATCCAAAAGTTGAATTATTAAACATGCATCAATATACAAGTGTTTCATAGTCATCAAAAGCTCTGCTTCTTGGCAATATCACAGCTTTGTCAGATTTCAAAAAGGCTTTATGGCGAAAGCACCACATTTGATTGTTTGAGGGTAGCACCTAACATATTTTTGGTACTAAATATGTGCATATCCTATTTTCTGGGCCTGAATGGGAGGCATTTTACTTTGGGCACGCCAGGGTCTCCAAAACGGTCACCTCATGCGCTGCTCCCTAAGAAGTTAAGCAATAAGGCCCGAGGGGGTATGGTTATATGACCCTACCACAGCTAAGGGCTGTTCTTAGCAGTGTTATATTGGCCATATAACACAAACCCCCGAGGGGCCTTGTTGCCATTATAAACTGGTTACCAATGTAATTAGAACAGTAAACAATTAGTTTTGCGTCATAACCTTGGTAAATTGTCTCTCATGCCATGGCTTTCAGGAGCCAAACTAGTCATTTAGCAGACGCTTTTATCCAGAGCAACTTATAAGAGCAATTACACACAACAGATTTTTCACCTAATCGGCTTGGGGATTAGATCCAGTGGCCTTTCAGTTTCTGGCCCAACACTCTGAACCGCTAGGCTACCTACCGCCCACCATAAGCCATTTAACGTGTCGAACATAAGGGAGGTGCAGTTACAAATGTAAGATCTTCATTTAATCTCTCTTTTGTTGTTGAGAATGGTCCTGCACAGCAGGAAATGCAAACTTGTAGTGTGTTTCAGTTTTTAAAAGGCTTCTAAAGTTTGTAATTTCAACTTTGAAATCCGACTTGATTTGCCCTAACGAAAATGTTTAAATCCCTACAAAAATGTCCATTAATTATAATCTACATAATAATTCACATTTCCTTTGGCTGCAGGATTATTGTCCTGCTGTAGCAAACTGGATCAAATTCAGATCCTACATCTGTACAGCGGAGGATAATTGAAACATATGGATCATTTTTGACTAAGAGCTCGCTTTTACTTAGCTGAGTAAACTGTGTGTGTCCATCCAGTGTAAGGAGCGCATGAGGCCCGTGAAGAAGGCCCTGAAACAGCTGGATAAGCCTGACGAGGGCCTGTCTGTTCAGGAGCAGCTCCAACACACGCGCACCTGCCTGCTGAAGATAGGAGACCGCATCACTGAGTGCCTTAAAGCCTACAGCGACCCAGAGCATGTCAAAACATGGCGTCGGTAAGCCCTCATTCAACCATAAGTTAGTTATGTGCACTGAAGGTTTGATTATGAAACCTACTCCGTAGTCATTTAGGTCCGTTTTTAATTCTGATACCATTTGAGTTTTATTAAAATCGTTCTCCATATTAAGGGTTACTCTTACCAAGATGTCTCTTTGTTTGGCAGGAATCTCTGGATTTTTGTGTCCAAGTTCACAGAGTTCGGAGCGAGGAAGCTTCACAAGCTGTACAAGATGGCCCTGAAGAAGCGGTCTCAGGAGGAGGAGGTGAGCTGATCTCTCTTCTCCCAGTATCAAAACTAGTGCTGAGCGATAAACCGAACTTTCACTTTTTTTCCTGGTTATTAAAACAACTAATTGACTGCCATCAGTTTAATTACATGAATTCCAATTTATTTATTTTACATTTTTTTTGTGAGCCTAAATATTCAACCTAGTTTAGTGCAGAAACGTGGTAATTAACTACAATGGGTGTAATCATTGCGGCATTTTTCCCCGGCTCATAGACGGGAAGAGGCGAAGCTAGAGGGTTACTCTCGCCAAATCTGTCCAAAATAAACCCAATGCGTTTCTATGGGCTTATTTTGGACCTGAACTTTTAGCCTTCTTTTCAGATGACGACTACCATTGTTAGGGCATAGACATGAGCATCTCGTCATTGTATACAGATCTCTGGACGGATACACTTTTACGCCTGCCACGTTAGGTTAGATTCACACAGAACGCATGCAAGCGCAATGTGCACAACATAACGACAAGCGGGACAGAGACACTTTGAAGAACTAGTAAAACTATTTAGCCAAAACAGCTCTGCGGCATAAGCAGGCTAGCTAAATAGGATTACTAAAGACGTTAGATGGCCTGGCTGGCTGACTGCTAGTGCCTGAGATGAGATGATTACTTTTAAGGAATGAAAAAAGTAGTCATCAAATAAAAACTAAATAATATACACAACTGACATTTTTTTATTATTTCATAGTAATTTCCTATTTTTCTATTGATGTCTACACAATGTAGACCTGATGGAGACAATGGAATATCTTCTATGTTTTGGCAATTGAATGTTAAAAAAATGTTTGCTTTGGAATTTCCATTAAAATGTACTGTCATTATTTTATAATACATTTTTTTTTATGTTTATTGAAACTGAAAAGCATGATTACTTTTTAAGAATCTAAAAGACTTCAAAAATCATTAATCGCTCAGCACTATTTAAAACTTTCAGGTTTGTGTAACAAGTACAGTCAGCCAATAATTTATCTGATATTTTTTCTCAGTTCTTTGCTTAACCCTTCCATTGTCCTTTGCTAATTTTCAGAAGGAGCATAGAAAAAAGGGGGACGATCCGTCGGGCAAGAAGAAGTCTTTCAGAGCAGAGGCGTCTAGTTCCAGTCGAGACTCCACCGGCACCCAGCCATCGTCTAAGTCTCATTCAGGCATGCCTCGCCCCTCTCCCACATCCCCCCAAGGTCACCACAGAGAAGGCTATAACAAATCCAACAACAGACACTTTGGAAATGATGGTAAGAGCTGTTTATTTGTTCTTATCAAATATGAAGAATACAATTCTACAACTTGACAGCAATTGCGGGGATTTCAAATTTTTGAAATGAGCACCACAAAGCTCATGGCCCACTGTATTTTATCTCATGATGACAGATCGAGGAGATTGGCAGAGAGATCGTAAATACAGCTACCCTGGAAATAGCAACCAGTCCTGGCAAGGCGAGCGACATCATCCATATGACGCCCATCGGTATAAGGACCATCACTATGGCGACCGTCGTCATGAAGACTCCTACCGCAGTAGCTGTAGTAGTTACCGTAGCGGCAGCAGCAACTCCCCTCGTAAGAGGCCATATGACCAGTATGACAACGATCAGGATCACAGGGACCGCCGGGCCTATTACGACAGGTGACAAAAACTCATAATTAGGGCTCATCTTTTGAAACCCAATAATGTCTACATTTTGTATCGGAATGTAATGCTAAAACTGTAAGTGTTGTGGTAGCTTGTAGCTCTGTGGTAGTAAGCTTTGTAAGACATCATCCCTCTCGCTTCAGACATCCAGACGCGAAGCGGCGACGCGGCGATGACTTCCGTCCTCCCCAAGACTTCAGGAGTGGAGGAGGCCATCCCCAGGACTTCAGGGGGAGGATGCTGGAGCAAAGGGGGCCAACAGGGCCAGAACACTTCACCCGGCCCTATCCGGACAACAAACCCCCTCCCCTGCTGGACCCACGCTCCCCACAGGCTCAGAAGTCCCCCCCAGGACTCGCGCTCGCCAACCGCAGAGCGGACTGCAGAGCAGAAAGCATCTGGGGCTGATTTAAACTGGAACAACAGGAAGACATGAGGCCTGTCACTGAATGGAAAGGTGGTGTGTCCAGGTGAGGAACACAGTGGTGCTGCTGAAGGACAGGTCTGGGCTGGCTAGACTCACTGTTTCGCTTGGCCAGACGCAACCTCACAGTCGGAAACGGAATTGACCAGTACTCTGTTTACCAGCAAACACCTCTCCAAATCCCTCCCCCAGGTGTGACTGTGTTAACGATCTGTGTCTGCCCATGTAGAAAAGAGTTATGAAATATGTATCACACTACGAAATGTTTTGAGGTTGAAATGACAGATAATCAGTCAGTGTTAGTGAGGAGTCTGTAGAATGCCTATGGATAGTTAGTCCTATGGACTATTATGTGGGGAAAGATTACGATGCCCGAAAGGTTGATGACTGATCTGGAAACATTAAAGTGTCTGAAGTATTTGGCCTTTTAAATGTTAGCGGTATGGGATTATTCCCAAATACTTTGTTATTTTTTGTGTTTAGCTTTATGCCATTATAATAATAAAAGTAATGTTTATTCATCTTGACCTGGTTATGAAAGCGATGCCCCTTCTTTCCTGAATCAAAATAAGTGCATCCTTCTGTCTAAATTGAAGACGAATAGTAAGTACCTAGTTCTCAATTTATATTTAAAATGTTTTAATGAGCATTTGTCATTAGTGTTGATAGTCATTCTTCTGTAAAGACATTCATTGCCATTATCTTTTTCTGTTTATGATAACCACTGACCCGCTAATAAGTAAAGGACCTAATGAGAAGGACATGTTTCTAAACATTATTTAAGGTAATTCGTTGTGCAAAGCTTCAGAAGAACACTTGACTATGTTAAAGCTATCCCTAACAACGTTTATTTGTAGATTTGCAAAGAATTAGCCATTTAAACCACATTTCTCTCTGTCCTATGTATGAATGGTACTTTTGCATCTTGCATTGTACTATTAGTACTGCACTCTACCGGCTTATTCCACCCGTAAAAGTATTACGCTATGTTTGAGAAGAATCTGGAAATACATTTTTCATTTTCTATTGTTAAAAGGTTGTGATTCCCAGCGACAGCAGTGTAACCACTGATAGATTTTCTAAGGGACACTTGAGTGTTTACGGATGTGGTTGATGACAAGCTGTTATTGGTCATTCTGTTTTAGTGCCAAACCTGAGACTGGCCCTGCTGTGGTTCTTATGATTTATGGTGTGCTTCTCCATTTGTGCCTTATTTCTGTGTATATTTTCATACTGTAGATCCTACTGGACACATGTCAATTCAACGTAATTTCATTGAAGTGACGTGGAAACAACTTTGATTCAACCAGTGTGTGCCCAGTGGGATGGGTTATGGACATTACTGTACTCTACTCTAGAGATGATGCAGTATTAAACAGTCATGTTTTGAGATTGTTCTCAATGGATGATTGTGTAACGTGGCATGCTTGTTAAGCGAAGACTGGTGGTGGGAACAAAATTATATTGTTTGTCATGTTCTTCTGCAACTCCCCAAAAGATCTTGGGGAAATTATTTCCACAGATGAATCAGTGTTATGTCCTCTGTGGGCAGATCTGTTAGAAGGAATAGCCAACCAACACCACCTTCCTTTTCTCCACGCTACAGTCCCTGGACCTGTGTTCTTGAAAACAAGCCTAAATCATTTATATTTGTGAGAAAGCCACTCCACGTGAAATATACTGTCAATATGTTTATAGACATATGTATTAAACTTTGCTACATTATAAAACGTATGTTCACTGTTGGTTATTCATCCAGTATAGTCTAAGACTAAAGGCGTCTATCCGCATGCTTCCCGTCTGGGACAGTTCGTGCCTATATTATGACAAGTTTGTGTGTATGTATGTACAGTTGATGTCGGAAGTTTACACACTTAGGTTGGAGTCATTAACTCACTTTTCAACCACTCCACAAATTTCTTGTTAACAAACTATAGTTTTGGCATGTCGGTTAGGACATCTACTTTGTGCATCACACAAGTAATTTTTCCAACAATTGTTTACAGACAAGATTATTTCACTTAATTCACTATCACAATTCCAGTGGGTCAGAAGTTTACATACACTATGGGGCGGCAGGTAGCCTAGTGGTTAGAGCGTTGGACTTGTAACCGGAGGGTTGCAAGTTCGAATCCCCGAGCTGACAAGGAAAAAATCTGTAGTTCTGCCCCTGAACAAGGCGGGCGCCGAAGACGTGGATGTCGATTAAGGCAGCCCCCCGCACCTCTCTGATTCAGAGGGGTTGGGTTAAATGCGGAAGAAACATTTCGGTTGAAGGCATTCGGTTGTACAACTGACTAATAATGGTGACTTTGACTTTTTTGACTTTGACTAAGTTGACTGTGCCTTTAAACAGCTTGGAGAATTCCAGAAAATGGTGTCATGGCTTTAGAAGCTTCTGATAGGCTAATTAACACCATTTGAGTCAATTGGAGGTGTACCTGTGGATGTATTTCAAGGTCTACCTTCAAACTCAGTGCCTCTTTGCTTGACATCATGGGAAAATCAAAAGAAATCAGCCAAGACCTCAGAAAAAATATTGTAGACCTCCACAAGTCTGGTTCATCCTTGGGAGCATTTTCCAAATGCCTGAATGTACCACGTTCATTTGTACAAACAATAGTACGCAAGTATAAACACCATGGGACCACGCATCTGTCATACCGCTCAGGAAGGAGACGCGTTCTCTCTCCTAGAGATGAAGGTACTTTGGTGCGAAAAGTGCAAATCAATCCCAGAACAACAAAGGACCTTGTGAAGATACTGGAGGAAACAGGTATAAAAGTATCTATATCCACAGTAAAACGAGTCCTATATCGACATAACCTGAAAGGCCGCTCAGCAAGGAAGAAGCCATTGCTCCAAAACCGCCATAAAAAAGCCAGACTATGGTTTGCAACTGCACATGGGGACGAAGATCATACTTTTTGGAGAAATGTCCTCTGGTCTGATGAAACAAAAATAGAACTGTTTGGCCATAATGACCATCGTTTTGTGTGGAGGAAAAAGGGGGAGGATTGCAAGCCAAAGAACACCTTCCCAACCGTGAAGCACGGGGGTGGCAGCATCATGTTATGGGGGTGCTTTGCTGCAGGAGGGACTGGTGCACTTCACAAAACAGATGGCATCATGAGGTAGGGAAATTATGTGGATATATTGAAGCAACATCTCAAGACATCAGTCAGGAAGTTAAAGCTTGGTCGCAAATGGGTCTTCCAAATGGACAATGACCCCAAGCATACTTCCAAAGTTGCGGCAAAATGGCTTAAGGACAACAAAGTCAAGGTATTGGAGTGGCCATCACAAAGCCCTGACCTCAATACCATAGAAAATGTGTGGGCAGAACTGAAAAAGCGTTTGCGAGCAAGGAGGCCTAAAAACCTGACTCAGTTACACCAGCTCTGTCAGGAGGAATGGGCCAAAATTCACCCAACATATTGTGGGAAGCTTGTGGAAGGCTACCGGAGACGTTTGACACAAGTTCAACAATTTAAAGGCAATGCTACCGAATACTAATTGAGTGTATGTAAACTTCTGACCCACTGGGAATGTGATGAAAGGAATATTATTATTCTGACATTTCACATTCTTAAAATAAAGTGGTGATCCTAACTGACCTAAGACAGGGAATTTGTACTAGGATTAAATGTCAGGAATTGTAAAAAACTTAGTTTCTATATGTAAATGTATTTGGCATGTATGTATGTAAACTTCCACCTACTAATTTTCACTATTTACTACATTGTAGAATAATAGTGAAGACAACACTATGAAATAACGCTAATGGAATTATGTAGTAACCAAAAAATTGTTAAACAAATAAAACATATATTTTATATTGGAGATTCTTCAAAGTAGCCACCCTTTGCCTTGACAGCTTTGCCCACGCTTGGCATTCTCTCAACCAGCTTCACCTTGAATGCTTTTCCAGCAGTCTTGAAGGAGTTCCCACATATGCTGACCACTTGTTGGCTGGTTTTCCTTCACTCTGGTGTCCAACTCATCCCAAACCATCTCAATTGGGTTGAGGTCGGGTGATTGTGGAGGGCAGGTCATCTGATACAGCACTCCATCACTCTCTTTGGGGGTGGCAGGTAGCCTTGTGGTTAGAGTGTTGGACTTGTAACCGGAGGGTTGCAAGTTCGAATCCCCGAGCTGACAAGGAAAAAAAAAAAAAAAAAAAAAATCTGTCGTTCTGCCCCTGAACAAGGCAGTTAACCCACTGTTCCCCGGGCGCCGAAGACGTGGAAGTCGATTAAGGCAGCCCCCCGCACCTCTCTGATTCAGAGGGGTTGGGTTAAATGCGGAAGACACATTTCGGTTGAAGGCATTCGGTTGTACAACTGACTAATAATGGTGACTTTGACTTTGACAAATATCCCTTACACAGCCTGGGTGTATTGGGTCATTGTCCTGTTGAAAAACAAAAACACTCAGCGCAAACCAGATGGGATGGTGTATCGCTGCAGAATGCTGTGGTAGCCATGCTGGTTAAGTGTGCCTTGAGTTCTAAATAAATCACTGACAGTGTCACCAGCAAAGCACCATCACACCTCCTCCATGCTTCACGGTGGGAACCACACATGCAGAGATCATCTGTTCATCTACTCTGCGTCTCACAAAGACATCTGAAATGTGGAATCATCAGACATCAGGACAGATTTCCACCGGTCTAATGTCCATTGCTCATGTTTCTTGGCCCAGGCAAGTCTACTTCTTATTGGTGTCCTTTAGTAGTGGTTTCTTTTCAGCAATTCAACCATGAAGGCTTGATTCACGCAGTCTCCTCTGAACAGTTGATGTTGAGATCTGTGAACTCTGTGAAGCATTTATTTGGGCTGCAATCTGAGGTGCAGTTAGCTCTGAGGTAACTCTAGGTCTTCCTTTCCTGTGGCAGTTCTCATGAGAGCCAGTTTCAACAAAGCGCTTGATGGTTTTTGTGACTTAAAGCTTGGTCGCAAGCTTGGTTGTGACTTCACTATAATTTTACAATGTAGAAAATAGTAAAAAGAAAAACGCTGGAATGAGTGTCTAAACTTTTGATTGATACTGTGTTTGTATGTATATATTTTCTTCGTTTTGGTCTCCAGCAAGGGTTTTTTCGGCTGTTCGTGCACACAAAACAATTTCTTGAGGCAAGACGAATTTCGGTAGCTGAAGTCTACGCACCTTCGTCGGTCAACAGTAGGAATTATTCAATGAAGTGTTGTCATTGAGATGGATGACTCGTTTTCATGCACGTTTCAATTGAGAAATACTGCACCAAACATCTTGATGTCAAATTGCGCGACTAATATCTCTGTAAAAACATCAAAATGAATGAGTCATCTTAGATTGACTATTTTGAGTCTATACTGACTACGGCGTCTCAAGACAGACAAACTGCTATTGACACTTTTTTCTTGCTTTTCAAACGAAGGTCTTTTAAGGGATTTATGCTAGCGCACTTGTTCTGTTCACCTAGCCGAGTTCGGCTAGGCGCCAGCCGAACCAAAGCATGCGGAAGCCTTAACAGTCTGACACTTGTAATTGGACTTAGCCTAAAACGGTCTGATTATAATAAATGTCTATGGGGATCTTGATCTTCCCCACAACAATTATGCTAATACATAAAACATACATGGCTATCACTAAAAGCATCCACCTGGATTATGGTTTATCAAGCAGTGTTGTATGATAAGAATGTCAGGGCTCCCCAGGGCTGTTTTTAAACATATTCATATCCTTACACAATGCTTACACCAGGTGGCAGTGTAACGAAGAAATCAAGTAGCCTAACCCCGTCACTGGAAATCTAGATTTTTGTTTTTAAATGCTCTTCATTGGTTAGTGTTTCGTTATCACTATAAAACAAAGTAAGAGGTTTACCACAAGATAGAGACATCACCCAAAAGTTAGCAAGACACATCTTTTATTTAATAAATAATTTACAATATAAACAGTTGGTGTGTCGCACCGCTTCTGTCCTACATACAAACACAGTTTGATCTTTCTGGCTTCTGCCATTTGGCCAAGTGTTTTAATGCCATATTTTCTACCGTTACAAATCTGACAACCTCTATTCACAATCAAGTTCAAACCAAGTAAGAGCTAAGTGAAAAGAACATAAAGTGCTTTAAAATTAAAAACATGAACACCAAAAAAGGGACACTTGTATTCCCTTTTTAGATATCCACCTGGATGGAATCCAGGTAAACTTGTCTGCTCCTGAGCAAGCAAATGAATGCTCTGAAACTACAGTAACCAGGATAGGATCCCTGCCATTGACAGATAGCTGAACACTAGGCCCTAAAGACCCTACAGCTTTGATGTGCCGTTTTGTGGTGTTCACATTTTCATAAAATTATTTAAAATAAAAAGGTCACATTCACCAAACCGTTTCTCATATTCAGAACTGTAGAGAAATTCAATACAGATAAAATACAATATTTTACACACAAACATATATACAATCTCACATTACACATGTAGAACCTTATAGAAAACTCAAAATACAAGTTACATCTATAAAAACAAGATTCAATGTTACAATCATGTTTGTTTATTTGAACAACTTTTTTTGCCAGACTAAGAACAAACTGCACCAGTACATGTAGTCAGGCCTGCCAAACACTTCAGTGTAGGGATATATTACCTTGTTAAGTTGTTGGATAAATGAGTCCTAAGGGAATGGTCAAATCGAAATATATTCTACCGAGATAAAAAAATGAAGCAAATCGTCTGACAAGGTTTTATCCTTTGAGCTTTACTTGGGTATACAACAAATAATTAAAATCAAGATCAAACCAGAATTTAGGTTGAATGTCTTGTTCATATATAGCAGGCCTTTGGAGTATTAGTACCTCAGCCTCAAGATTTAGGATTACTGGTGAATGACATTATTACTATGAACACAACAAATCAAAATGGTACTGTAGATGTATGCACATCACACGGGTCCTGCATATGACAAGAGGTACAATTCAAAACTGAACTGACAGCTTATTTGGCATATGCTGCTCTGAATAAGTCTATTCACTAAGATCATTTAGCACCTCCCAGCATTCTACACAATCAAAAGTTCAAATACTTAGGCCTAGATTCAATCAGATCAAGCATTAACCCGCGCTACATCACACATGCAAGTGTTCGAACTTGTAACAGCTGCATAAAATTTCTACGAATGCGACTCGGCGCATCCAATGGCAATGTCCGCAATAGGTATAATGCTATTGGATTTGACAACTATTCCATTCCAGCCATTCCAATGAGCCCGTCCTCCTATAGCTCCTCCCACCAGCCTCCTCTGATACAGGACCTACTCTCTGCTCTCAACAGAGTGGTCAGAAAGACTGTCTTTCTAAAACCAAATACATGGCCATGATACCTACGTCTGAGGGGAACTGTTGACTGCCTAGAAAAAGAGAAATAACTCACAAAAGACCTGTAGAAATCAATTTCTTGGCCATGGTACATGTTGGTTGGTTGATTGATCGGTTGAATGAAGTGATGAGATATACTCTGTAAACGTGATCTGGGTTTCTGCATTATCTGTGCCCTTGGTAAAGTTTGTAAAGGGCTGTTTTCTTATGAACATCTTAATTACACCCTATACAAAAAATTAATTTATCATAATTAACATTTTAAACGCCAATATTCAAGACAGCCTATTCTGGCGGACACACTAAACCACAGAGGGGCACAACCACACACACACAATCTTACAAAAGACCTGGAGTTATGACCTATTAACCTCCACAGAAGAATAGACTGTCACTCGCTGCTTGGCCCGAGTACTTTCTCTAAAAAGCTCTGGCTTTTCCAAAGCTGGAAGCTCATCAAACAGTGAGCTCCTTCTGGACAGAAGTTAACAAAAGCCCCTGTCATGTCCTTTAGCCCAGACCCATGAGCCACAGAGAGCTCCACTGACTTGGCACAAGTGAGGAGAGGAGATCAGCAAACTCTTCTTTCTGTAAGAGATCATCTCGTCTTGCTTCCCATGGGCATGCAGTCCCAGTGGGAATGTAGGATTTAATCCCAGCTGGATATCGAAAGTGCTGGGGCTCCTGGGCTCTCCTCTCTCACCACTGCTCCTTTAATCAAAGGACAAGTCCTTAAACCAGCTGAATGAACGCAATGATAGGTGGGAGCACAGAGAGCTCACCTCTCCCCCAGATGTAAGTCAACACATGATGACGACAATGATGAGACCATGGGCTGGGATGAGTTTGATTGCACATGGGCTGCTGTGTTCCCTCAGAGGCATGGACGGCCCTGCTGACTACACTGGCCACCAGCCACTGAGAACAGAGCAGTAGAGGTGAAGTATGACACGGTGAGGGCACTGTTTCACACCCACTGACAGCTAGCATAATGAGGATGATGTTGGCAGGGCACTATAGATGAACCCAGCAGCACTCAATCCACAACAACACAGCCAGACAGTTGAGGAGGACTAGCAAGAACATATCTGGTCCCCTCGGTGCTGCATTACTCCCGAAAGCATCCTTTTCAAAAATGTGGTATTTGTCCTTGTTGGAGTGGAGCATTTTCACATCCTCAAAAGCATAGTAGGCAGCCATGGTGAAGTTGATGTCCCCAGAGGAAAGCAGGTCAAACACACAAGACTGGAAGTACAGGTCTTCCACTGGGAGGCGCTCTTTACACTTGGCCATGGCAGCCTGATAGGTAAACCCATGGGACTGGCTGCCCGTCCTGCTTTTGCCCGGGCCGTAGCCCTCCACAGCACGGTCCCTGAATTTCCTGAAGTCAATGCGCTGGTTGGCGGGGCAGCCGTGCAGGCAGAGGTACAGGTCCTGGTTGTCTCGGTCTTCTACAGAGTTCACTACTTCCTCTGGCATCCGCACAGCAAAGGTCAGGTATTGGCCCACCTGCCGGACCACGATAGTTGTACCGATGTAGCGTGCGTGGATCTCCACCTGCTGCCCAGGCACCTTATCCACAATGCGCAGCGTGTTGGCCCCGTGGCGGTCTCCACCGTTCTTGGAGCCGTCGGCGAACGCCGCAGGCAGCTCGTCTGTCTCTGCGTGATACATCTTCTGGTCCACACACTCCTGGAAGTTCTTGAAGATGATTGTCAACTGTACCGAGAGAGGGGAGAAGATTAGAATTAGCAGTCAGCACAACAATAGCCAATATGTTTCAATATGTGTCAGGCCTTTTGAGGATGAAAATAGCAAGGTACATATAGACATCAAATTATTAAATCATTGAACAGCAGTTGAATAAAAAAAACTGTATGGAACCTCTATATTTACATGTTTATGTGGACAAGAGTTAGTGGTAGGGCTACACAAATGACTGAGGGGAATCTTTGTACTTTGGCATTAAGAACACCAGTAGTTTGTGTAATGCAGACCCATCTACACCACCACCCCAGTTCAGTGTCACATTTCAGCTCTGCCTCAACATGGGGGCCAAAGTAAACGCTCTCAGAAAACACGGGTATAGGTCATGTTAAATTGGGCCCCAGTATGCAGACACAAAGACGAGCCATTCATAGTGGTGAAAAACCTGCCTGTGAACCCCAGAACTGTGCTCCAGGGAGTGGCACTGAGCTAGGAGGGGAGAGCGTGCTCTGCTCTGTGGCTAATTAACTAAGGCTGGTCACTTCTCTGCTTGCATGATTTCATTAGGACGCCAGTGAGCCGTTGTCTCAGAAGTGACCCCGGGACAGCCGATAGGCTCTGATCTCAAATAGGGGGCAAGGGTGGGAGGGGGAAGTAGAGCACCAAAATGCCCTGTTATTACCCAGTCAAGTCATCTGCCAAACCAGCCCCCAACCCATCCCTCAATCCTCCCACCCCACAATCCCCCATTCCCAAAACATTTTTTTTAACCTGCCACTGACCCCTCTTTTTGAAGGATAACTTGATCTAAGAACATGAAAAAAACTCTACAAAACCCCTGTGCATAAAGAAACAAACGGTTTCATCAACCCATCCCTTGAATGAAGGTAGTGCATACAGCAGACCATTCCATACACTGCAGCAGGAGCCCATATGAAGCAGGGCTACAGCAATACACAGTCTTGTTTGTACAGGTGGCATAGGCTTCTGCCTTGTTTTCCCTTTGTCCAGACTGAATAACTTCAAAAGCTGTGTAATTTTCTTCCAAGTACAGCTGTGTAAGAATACCATTACCTTAGGCACACAGAAAAAAGCCAGAATGCTGAAAGTGCATCATTAGGTCTGATGATGGAAAATTGGTCTCTCTCTTTATGTGATTGAGGACAAAATGTCAGTGTAAACCCTGCAGTCAGGATACAGTGCATGGAGGCCTATTGGTCACACAACCACGACTGCCAAAATCGTACCAAATGTGGACCTAATATTAAGTGGCTTTGCAGACTACAAATGCTCAGGGATCTTTGTTTTCACCTCGTGTTCTAATGAAATACATTTCTGGGTTGGCCCTCCAGGCCGTCCAATGTACTGTAGAAACAAAACATGATCATTTATGAGGTATTAGGGCCAACTAATGTGCAGAAAATATCTGCAGTTTCCTGCATGGCTTGAGCACTTAGTTAAAACAACAGTTTTTAACTAACATACACACAATGCTAGGGTATGGACTGCTACACATAGGGTGGGCCTAGAATTTGACTTGGCTGTCCACATGATGTTTATACTGTGGGTATAATACTGGCATATAATTTGTAAACCTTATCAGGATCCCAACAATTGTTCTGTGTATTGCCTATTGGTCTGCGATGGAACTGATCCAAACATTAACCAGAGTCCACAGTAAAACATTCCCACGGCTGCTCCTACTTCTCTGGCCACATTAAAGAGGCCCACAACCTCTTACATACAAAGCTCTTACTTAAGATAATATTTCTTGATTTGAGAGCTCTTACAAATAAATGCCTGCAGCACAATTTGTCCAACAACATTCCATTCACTGTTTCATATTCTCTCCCATTACCTGAAAGGGCTTTCTTTAGTAAGAAATTGGAAAAATAGAGGAGTAGCAGTCTTGCTCAGGAGACAACAAAACTTTCTCTTTCCTAAAATGGCCATGGTAGCCAAAATAATGGCCTGCCTGCCCAGCATTTATGTACATGACCCTAAGCATGATGGCATGTTAATTGCTTAATTAACTCAGGAACCACACCTGTGTTCAAGCATCTGCTTTCAATATACTTTGTATCCTTCATTTACTCAAGTGTTTCCATTATTTTGGCAGTTACGTGTATCTTTTTGCTATCTTTTTGTTCCCTACTTAGATGCATATCTACACTCCTCCAAAATGGTGAGAATACCAGTGTTATCAGACATTCTGCAAGGTCTGTTGGTATTTATATGATAAGGAAAGTTGTGAAATTTTACTTCAATAGAGTAGTTCTTCAAGGATTCAGTCTGTGGCAATGAAATAATCACAGAATAATTGGATCAGTAGCAATGTCAAGCATCACCAGACACTCTGTAACTGTGCTGTACCCAACATACAGTCAATTTCACATTAATTCAATATGATAGAGATATGTAGCAGCTTTTCTCACCTTGCTGGTGGCCGTGGCAAAGGAGCCAGGCACAACAGGTGTGTTGGTCACCTGAACAGACAGGTACTTGTTATGGATAAGTGGCCAGGCTCCCTCCACCTTGCAGGTCTGGAAGTCATCGCTGAAGGTACGGAGGTGTGGGTCTCCAAAGAAGCCGCAGTGGGTGTAGTTGGGTGGTGAGGAATGGCGAGGAAGGCTGCGTTCGTAGTGACACTGCTCCGGCCCATCGGAGCGCTCCTGGCTGTCAGGCTGGAGCTGTGGTGGTGGGGGTGGAGCGGGGGTCCGGGCTCGAGGCTGGGTTGTAGGTCCCTCCTTGGAGCAGTTGTGTTGACTCATGAGGTCCTCTATGCCATGTTGGGCTGAGTGGTAGGCCAGGTCGCCTCTGCAAGTGCGTGCGGTGCGGCGTACACAGTTGTTGTACGCCCGCAGTGCCGTACAGAACTCCTCCTCCGGGCCAGAGCTTGAGGTGGAGGCCCAAAACTCTGAGTTACACTTGAGGATCTTACACTGCAGACTCACTGTAGAGAGGAGAAGAAAACATTAGGACCATAGATCACACAACAATGGCAAACCAATGCCCACAATGGACTGTTCATCCAATCACTAAACATTGTGTTGAACAATTAATGTACTAAACAAACAGGAAAGGTATGTGTTATACAGTCTTATCTGTCCGTTTGAAACCCTTAAACAATAACCTATCCAATGGCCTTAGACTCCTATAATCCAAAAAAGTCCTGCATCATTCTTTGAGTTTTTCCATGTTTTTTCAGTGTCTCGAGACAAATTGAGCATTTATTTCCATTAAATAACTCTGACTTCAAGACTCCAAAATTCCACCAGATATGTGGATTCCAAGTGGCTAGTTTGCCAACTCCATCATCCCACTGGGCACAGACATCAATTCAGCGTCTATTCCATGTTGGTTCAATTTAATTTCATTGAAATGACGTGGAAACAACGTTGATTCAACGAGTGTATGCCCAGTGGGATGTGTATGCACACTTCAAAAGGTGGGAGACATGGTATGTAAACTTGTCATAAAAAAGATACAAATTCACAGCTACCTAATGTTTGCATCTATTATACATCCTTCTGTTGCATGGCTAAAAGCCAGAACGGAGAGAGGAAATTATTATTTTGAGAATTTAGCTCTTGTTGAGGTGAACTGGAAGGGGTATGAGTTTGTGCGAGCCAATGTGGGAGGGGGTAGTCTTACGGCTCTGAATGAAGGCAATGTAAGTTGCTTATTGTGAAGAGACCAGCAGTCATAAATTAGCCCTGTGTAAGGGGATTAGGTTGTTCATCAGAAATGGGTTGTGGCATGGGGGGGAGCTGGGGGTTCAGACAGGAAAGAAACCTACTCCAGGACCAGAGAGCGGAACAGAAGAGAGGCCTCACCATTCCACAGGTCAAACTGGATATAAGATATCCACCTGTCCATTGCAGAAGGCCTTAATCAAAGAGTAATGCAACTTCCAACAGGCATTCCCCAGGACTTAAATGACATGACCTGACATTTAAGTTGCTTTGGGTGGCATGGTATGGGGGGGGCTGTATATAGGAAAGAATAGATATAATTCAAAGCAAATGCCAATACAATTGGATCTCCTAACTTCACCCTAATAAACAAACTTCAGTTTAGGACGAGTCTACATTCAACTTTGCTGCACCAAACGTTCCCTCAGAACTTATTGACCAATGACCATACAACACTGAAGTCACACTTTCAGTTATTAATACTGATGACTCTACCATTCCACCACAACTATTCCAACCCCCACACAGAACACACCACTCCCTTCTCCCAGTCCCAGCAACAAAAGGCATTTATTATCACGCATCTGATAAGTGGCAATAAACTAATCTTAATCTTGAATAAACGTCAAAAACAACTAACACTTGCATTATCACTTTTTTGTTTGGCGGTAAATTACTTGAACGAGAAACTGATAAAACTCGGTTCATGTGCAAATTGAGTTCTACGAGGCCAAGGAGATGGAGGCTATTTGTGCATCTCATAAAAAGGAAGAAGGGCTGAAGTAAGACCATTATCACCCGTGTTATATCAATGGGTTTTTATGTTGCTTAGAAAGATCCATGCAGGTCGAATAATAAATAACCTAAGCATGGTTACGAATTGGCAATTGTTCATCCAACCAACGCCTGGGATTCGGAGATTCGTGGATTTCCCGAACTATTTGTCTTTACTTTTTGTTGACCGACGCAATACGGGTAGAAAAAGAAAAAGCCAAGTACATTACCGTTAGGTTACTTTAGAAAATAGGGGTAGAATGCGTAAACCCTCCCCTTCCCCCAAAACATAACACAACTACGGGGTTATACCGCTTGAGTAGCATAGTCTTGAGCTGTGTAAAATTATTCAATAGAAACAAAAAAGTCTTACTCCGATGTGACGATTTTTTTTATTACGAATATACCACCACAACATGGAGCACAAGTAACGCGAACGCATTGGCTGTTCGTACCGCCACAGTCGATTCCACAGGACTCTGACATTATATGTTTTACCAGTGTTGACATGCAATTTATAAAGTTAGTCTTCCATTTTTGTTGATAAACTCAACTAATTGTCTTGTTTGACAAATAATGTAGGTATATGCCTATACATCCATCTTGCAGGTTGTTTAAACTATGTGAGCTGCAAATGGTTACCATAGGGCAAAACAAGGGTTGTAATAACTAGATAATAATCATATTAATACAGTTAACAAGCATGATTTAAATTGTATATCTAAGTATTGCAAAGTCTTACCAGAAGGAAACAGGCAAAGAAACAAAACAAGGATCTTGCCGACTTCAAGCGCCGAAGGTCCTGCTACTCCCTTCCCCATAACCGTCCATCCAGCACGGGGTCGCACTTCTCTCCTCTCCCTGGTCGAATCAAATCAAGAAGGTGGAAGAAAAATGAATTAGGAAATATTCCTATCGTCTATCTTGTTGAATAACACGGAGCAGTAGGCTACATGAGATCTGAAGTCACGCAATGCAGTCATGTCCTCGATCAAGTACTTGTTTCGAAATCTCGAAGTAACTTTCGCCCTCTTTCTAGGAGCCTTTTCAATGCACTCGAATTCCTCAGCAAACAGTAAAAGCTGGCAATCGATCTTGAATTTAGGGAGTGTCAAGAAGGTGCAGTCTATACTACTCACTGGACCAATGAGGAGCCGTTGTTAAAGCCTTCGGCCCCTCCTGAGTGTCAAATTACAACTCAACGTGTAGATTTGTTCATTGGCCTCAACAGTTTGATGGGAACAAAAGTGTTTTGCTTTGCTACTGCATAACATGCTAACCTTAATAATATTATTTCTATGTTGCGTAAATCTATGTTTGGGCAGGTAAGCCTGCATGGGCGAATGTCACTTCTCTTGTGTCTTGACTTAACCTATAGTCCATTGTGAAACATTTTAACCTTGCTAACCATGCTAATAGTAGTACAAAAGACAAATTGTGTAGACGTGACAATGTCAAATAGGCTATGTCAAAAGTTACCACTTATAAGCATGTAGGCTATACGCCCTTTAGGCTAATACTGTATTATTGACTCATATTGTGTTATGTCTTTGTGGCATTTTTTTAACAGACTCATAATCCATGATAACATGACTGATTATACGCTGAGTATCCCAAACATTAGGAACACCTACCTAATATGGTGTTGGGACAATATTTTAACACTGTTTTAACACTATTAGATTAAATAAACTAACTCCCTACAAAAATGAATTACTTCTACAAAGAATTATTGTCAGATGTTCTTCATGACAATCTGTGTAGAATTGAAATTTAATTTAAAAGTATGGAGATAAACAGCAAAAAAGGATAATAGCATTTCTTCTCAAAAAAGGTACTCAAGCTAAAGGTGTTCTTTGAGCTGTGTCAAATGACTAGTAAGATATCTTACCCTGGTTGGTGCACTGTCAATGAAACCTCCATAACACAACAGTTGGTATTTGATCATCCAGATGATACAAACACATAGAAGGCTATTTTGGTTTAAATTGGAGCAAACATTGATGCTTTGCTCTGACCTTTTAGTAACATGATACATAACATCTTTATGAAATCACAATTTAAAGAAAACATACGCCAGCCAGCAAACATGTATTTTGTATTTTTTTCTGTCTATTACAGTTACATACATTATGTCATGATTTGGATAATGAATAGGCAATATGCACCAGGACTTGTTGTATGAAGAAACAGTGTTGTGTAGAGCAGTATTGTTCTGATGGGTGGTTGATCAACAGGTGTTGATCAACCAACAGGTGTTGATCAACCACCCATCAGAACAATACTGCTCTACACAACACTGTTTGCTCTGTAGGCCTACAGTAGAAATGTCACTGAAGCAAGTCAAGTCCGTTGTGTGGTGTAAAATATGTCTGACCATGTTGATCCATTTTTTATCCTTAATGTCAGGCAATTAAGGTGGTTGATGCCCTAAGACATTGACATTGAACATATTGAAGCACTTCAATGAGAATACTTAAGAATAATATCCAGCTTATGTAGGCATAAATACATACTGTGTAGGCTATACTAGTCTATTGGGGTTGATAAAAAACCCTGGGAACATTAGCCTACTGGAAAACCCCAAACACCATCCAGACTAACTATTTGTCTGGAAAGAGATAGAACAATGGCTATAAGTGATTATTAAACCAGATTGAACGGCATAGATTGTTGAAACTACATGGATGTGTTTAGGCGTTTAGTTGGGCCACTTGAGTGATATTACATTGATAGTGCTTTATTTCTTAACATACTCACTTATGTTCTGTAAGGACTGGAAGATGTTTTGGATTGCTTTAGAATGTATAACTGACATGTAGCCTAGACTTGTAGTGTGGTAACTGACATGTAGCCTCGACTTGTAGAACATTCAATCACATCTCACTGTAGGCCTACAATATCACATCTCAATGGGGACCTACAGTATAAAGCCCCCATGTAATGCCTCCTGTAAGGCCAGCTAAAACCAAATCCCCCCCAAGCTAAATCAGTCCATAGAACAAATAGAAGTTTGTCTCATTGGCCAAAATGATTTTTGATTTCATTTTAGTCATCACTGACCTTGAAATACAACCGTAGGGCCTATCCTTAGGCTTAAAATACCTAGACCTACATGTCGATTTAAATTCATAAAATTACTACAGCGTTCCAAATGTTTTCTTTATATATTTTGGGGAGATAAGCCTATACTAATAATGCATCTAGCCCATAGCCACATACTGTATGATCTGGTTTATACGACACCGGGTGAAGATACTTCACACTTTCCAACAGATGGCGCCTGTATTAACTCTAGATATCAAACCTCACATCATGACAAACGCACATGGCAGGGACAAGTTGATCTGTCATTAAATGTGTGCACAGGTATATTATTTGGCGGTTTAATGCAACTGTAGCCCACAACTGGCAGTCAGTCATCAACATTGATAGGCCTACCATCCCATTTCCTTTCTATCACAGCGAATAAAGAAGCCCATGTTCTATGTTTTATTTATTCAAAACACAAATATGATAGGCGCTCCATTGGAGGTTTTCTGATAGGTTTCCAATTCCATTTTTTTCTGAATAATGCATGCGTAAAGGGTTTGATTTTAGCAATGTGAAAGAGGAGAAGCCAACGATATTGTCTAATAGAATCATATTAAGACAATTAGGAACTTACAATCACCCATATACCTTAGGCTATACAAGTAGCCTGGTTGTACAGAAATGCCATACCTTATGTCAATGCTTATAGGCCTAATAATATTTAAAACATGTTTTTACAGCAGGACAACTTGCATTGCAAGTTCACTTTTGTAGTCTGTAGGCCTACTATGTAGGCTATTGCCGTTTTTTGCCACAAAAATGTAAAGACAGTCTGTAGCACACAAAGCCGGGCAAATGTATTATAAGGGTAATCAACACACAATATCGATTACCATTACGCTTGACAATAGAAGTAGTCTCCTATAGTCCACTGTCAAAAACACACAAAAAATGACCCATTGACAGAAATATTATGAGTAGCCTCCACGAAATTATGAAGTTGGATTTTATCCTGGAAAACTCTGTAAATAGCCTAATTGTTCGCTGTTGAGAAACGACCAATACCAACCTTTGCGACTGCATGGATCCCTCCAAGTTTAGCTGCTGAATGCGAGGAAAGCGCAAAGGCGAGAAGTCCGAGTCCGAAATTCCACCCAAAATAGGTGTTGTGCGGCAATGTAATCCAAATGTAGCGCATATACCGTTGTTTAAATTGGTGGAAAATGCCGACCTCCATTCATGGTTTCTTTCGATGGTGTCTCAAATAAGGAGTGTAAAATCAAAGTGATTTGATGCACACAATAATTCGCGTTGAAATAGAGCACCCGATCAACTCATTGATTCTCATACACTTGGAACATATTCTTCCTCATTCCGTTGACTAAATATTCCCACGATATGAACGTTCACGTCTCATAAAATATTACTATAATTAACAGTTGTTCTCATCTTTACGCTTGTATTCCTGCTCTCAGTTTAGTTGGTTCTCGTTGACGTTGAGAGGAAGAGCCCTCCGGGCACCGCAGCTGCTTCACATGGGCTGCTGATATCTCTGGCCCGACTCCTTTCCTTGCTCACTGTTGTGTAATGGATACTTAGAAAGTGTGAAAGACAATGATCGGCTCTACATGACGCCGCTGGGACCCCTCTTCAGTCCCCCGACACCTCGCGCCGTTTCAGGCAATTTGTGAGTGTTTAGACTGGGGATTTATTCTCCAAATATTATGCATAAGCTGCTGCAACTAATTTTAATAAACCACAATAACTAAGATTCATGCTCCTCCTTCACATGTTGTACCTCCCACCACTCTGTATTATACTATATTAACTACACTATAACCACCATGTTATCCAATGGCAATAATAATGATACTCTGTTATAGTAGGCTACGTTAGGCAATATTTGACATTTATGTCAAAATAGCATACCATTCACTTCACTGAGATTAAAAGAGAAAGGGAAACAGCAAGTACAGTAGTACAGCAAGACTAGAGCTTGGGTCCAAATCCAAGATGACTATGTATTAGATATTAAAAACTAGCTTTGGATATGGCCAAATTTAGAAACGGGAAGGTAACGGATGGATCAGATTCAAAGACAGAGGGGGGAATAGGGGAATTACACTGCACCTGTGTTTTAGGATCAAACTCAAGCAGAGTGACCAGACCACCCCCTCCTAGAGAGCCATTACAAGGCCGGGCTCCAACCAAATCCCTCTAGGGAGAAGGCTCTCACTGCCTCAACCTCTCTGTGATCAGGAAAATCCATCAAACAAGTGATTGGAGTCAACCATATATCACTGAGTCAGGGGATAGACATTTGCTAAGCTCCAGTGGTATAGGCTATTATGCCTTCTTTCCAGATGTAGCTGGACAGCAAAACACCCAGCATGGGCTGGCATCAGAAACAGGTAGCCTATGAATCTGAACATATTACCGGAAATGAACCACTAAATATGTCAGAGAAAGTAGCCCAGTTCTTCAAATGGTGTCATAAACTTATGCATTGTGCCATGTCAAACATGAGAAATATATTGCTTCTCTTGGACAGCTACTATGTCATACTGTAGATAGTGGAACATTTCTCTGCAAGATTTCTGAGTCCATCACATTCATCAATCTGAACCTGACCTACTGGGGACATGAAGTGCCTTCATATAGTTACAGCCTGAATTCAAAATTGATTAAAAATATATAATAATCACACCCATCTACACACATCTATATTCCTAACAAAGATCGGAAATAATTTGCCAGAATTTTACATAATTATGACATAACATTGAAAGTTGTGCAATGTAACAGCAATATTTAGACTTATGGATGCCACCTGTTCGATAAAATACAGAACGGTTCCATATTTCACTGAAAGAATAAACATTTTGTTTTCGAAATTATAGTATTCGGATTTAACCATATTAATGACCCAAGGCTCGTATTTCTGTGTGTTTATTATATTATAATTAAGTCTTTGATTTGATATTTGATAGAGCAGTCTGACTGAGCGGTGGTAGGCAGCAGCAGGCTCGTAAGCATTCATTCAAACAGCACTTTCCTGCGTTTGCCAGCAGCTCTTCGCAATGTTTGAAGCACAGCGCTGTTTGTCTTCAAGCCTATCAACTCCCGACATTAGGCTGGCAATACTATAGTGCCTATAAGAACATCCAATAGTCAAAGGTACATGAAATACAAATGGTATAGGAGAGAAATAGTCCTATAATTCCTATAATAACTACAACCTAAAACTTCTTAACTGGGAATATTGAAGACTCATGTTAAAAGGAACCACCAGCTTTCACATGTTCTCATGTTCTGAGCAAGGAACTTAAACGTTAGCTTTTTTACATGGCACATATTGCACTTTTACTTTCTTCTCCAACACTGTGTTTTTGCATTATTTAAACCAAATTGAACATGTTTAATTATTTATTTGAGACTAAATTGATTTTTATTTATGTATTATATTAAGTTAAAACAAGGGTTTATTCGGTATTGTTGTAATTGCCATTATTACAAATATATATATTTATTAAAAAAGATTGGCAGATTAATCGGTATCGGCTTTTTTTGGTCCTCCAATAATCGGTATCGGCGTTGAAAAATCATAATCGGTCGACCTCTCTTGCCATAGATTTTCAAGTCGATTTAAGCCAAAACTGTAACTAGGCCACTCAGTAACATTCAATGTCATCTTGGTAAGCAACTCCGGTGTTAATTTGGCCTTATGTTTGAGGTTAATGTACTGCTGAAAGGTGAATTCATCACCCAGTGTCTGTTAGAAAGCAGACTGAACCAGGTTTTCCTCTAGGATTTTGCCTGTGCTTATAGCTGTAATTCTTTTTTTTTATCCTAAAAAACTCCCTAGTCCTTGACGACGGCAAGCAAACCCATAACATGATGGAGCCACCACCATGCTTGAAAATATGAATGGTGGTACTCAGTGATGTGTTGTGTTGGATTTGCCCCAAACATAACGCTTTGTATTCAGGACAAAAAGTTAATTTCTTTGCCACATTTTTTGCAGTATTACTTAAGAGCCTTGTTGCAAACAGGATACAGTATATTTTTATTCTGTACCGGCTTTCTTCTTTTCATTCTGTCATTTAGGTTAGTATTTTGGAGTACAATGCTGTTGATCCATCCTCAGTTCTCATATCACAACCATTAAACTCTATTTTAAAATCACCATTGGCCTCATGGTGAAATCCCTGACTATTTTCCTAGTGAAGGGCAGCTCAGGTCTGCCCTTCACTAATGACTATTGAGAAGAAGCATTTTTACATTGATGTAACAGCTCACACATGAAAGGCTGCCACCCCAGTGTGAAAATAATGACTTTAGAAGTGCCGGATGCTGGCCCCTGTCTCAAACACAGCTGGTGCGGGGGGCTGGCTTTCTGCAACAGTATGGTCAGTTAACACAAATAGTTAGTTGACATCAGTTGACATGCAGTTTTGTAGAATGATTTACTGAACTGACATAGTAGATAGACACACTCCACCATTTATGGCAAAATAGAAGGCCCACTGTATTTTTAGCGTTAAGATATAAAGATGTCAAGCTCATTGTATTTCAACTGTCATTGTTTCAGAACAAATTCGATACATTTGGGTGGCAGGTAGCCTAGTGGTTAGAGCGTTGGGCCAGTAACTGAAAGGTTGATAGATTGAATCCCCGAGCTGACATGGTAAAAAGCTGTTGTTCTGCCCCTGAACAAGGCAGTTAACCCACTGTTCCTAGGCCATCATTGTAAATAAGAATTTGTTCTTAACTGACTTGCCTAGTAAATAAAGCTAAAATAAAAATCTGCCAAATTACAAAAATGTTAAATGCAATCAGTCACGTAACTATTATTACCTAGAGTGAAAGAAATGAACAATAAAGCCTTCCATTGGCTCCCTGTGATGTCCTTCACCACTGAATACTGACAGGAGAAAATGTCATTATGTTTCATTTAATCCATTATACCAAGTCTGTCAGGTCTAGACTCACATAAAACTCCAGCCAGTGAAATAGAAACTGAAGGTGAAAATGGGATTTGGTGAGGCTAAAACTGTCAGGGCTCAGGATATTCCTATTAATAGTCAGGAAAGGAGATTATGAGCCCCCTGATACTGGCGAAACCATTTATTTTCCAATTTGTTCATGTAAAAAAAGGGGCAAGGAATTGAATGGTTATATGCTGTCTACTAGACTTCCTCTTATGTTTATTCAATGAATCTATATGCCTGTGACCCAAATAGACAAAGAAAGCCATAATGAACAAACCATGTTCTTTTTAAAAGTAATATTACCCTGTAGTAGTCATTCTATGTCTTACATTTCTGAATGTGTAGCTTTGACACTGTTTTGAAAGGGAAATATTTCTGATTCCACTTTAATAGCTTTATCTAATTTATTTTACACAAAAGGTTGTGGCAGATAAGCTGTTGGAGGGGTCAGGCTAATATATATGAAACACATTTGCAATGTGTATGTAAGGTGGTATGAGTAAATACTGCTATATCTGACAATATTCTAACTCTATAAATGATATCTTTAAAATACATTTTGTGTGTGAATGTCACCTTGGCTGTAGCTGATAATCAGCCCTACAGAACAGACTGGGGTCATTAAGGGGACAACAAAAGAAAAAATTGTGGCGACAAAAGGTAAACAACCAGGGTAATTAATATAGGTACTTCAATGTCACTGTTAGGTGAATGCTTCCTCTCAATGTTTTTAATTTCTATCAGAGAGATATACAGGAAATAGTAACGGTCTTCCTAATGTTCAAAGTTCAACTGCAAGGACGTCATATGTCAGGGTTTGTTTTTAAAGTTATTTTTCAGCCCCACACATGGCTAAGATCACAACAATTTTGCACGCTATTAGTGCCTCCCTTGCTTTTGGCAGCAAATCATAAATAAAGGCTTGGATGACAAACAAAAACCTTTTTAAAAACAGTATTTATTTAATCTGCTGATCATTAGAACTTCTCATAAATCTAAGCTTGTGATAACAGCCTCTGTTTGGATACAGGTTTGTTTACATTCTTAGCCATCGTTCTGTTTTTGCTTGTGGGAGATTCCAGATTCTGATTTGTGTGCACGGAAATGCAAATAGGTGAAAAAACATTCATAATGTTAAGTTTCACCTAATACCAGTCGTTGAACAATAACAATGAGAATACAGTCATCCATTTTAACAATGTGTCACTTACAGTGCCTTCAGAAAGTATTCACACCCTTTGACTTTTTCCACATTTTGTTGTTACAGCCTGAATCCATTTTAAATGGATTCAATTGAGATTTTGTGTCACTGGCCTACAAGCTATACCTCATAATGTCAAAGTGCAATTATGTTTTTATAAATGTTTACAAATTCATTAAAAACGAAAAGCTTAAATGGCTTGAGTCAATAAGTATTCACACCCTTTGTTATGGGAAACCTAAATAAATTCAGGAGTAAATATTTGCTTAACAAGTCACATAATAAGTTGCATTGACTAACTCTGTGTGCAATAATAGTGTTTAACATGATTTTTGAATGACTACCTCATCTCTGTACCCCACACATACAATTATCCGTAAGGTCCCTCAGTCGATCAGTGAATTTCAAACACATATTTAACCACAAAACTAGGGAGGTTTTGTAATGCCATGTATTGGAGGATGTGTAAAAAATAAAAAAGCAGACATTGAAAATCCCATTGAAGAGATTAATTACACTTTGGATGGTGTCAATAAATCCAGTCAATACAAAGATACAGGCGTCTTTCCTAACTCAGTTGCCGGTTTGGAAGGAAACCGATCAGAGATTTCACCTTGAGGCCAATGGTGACTTTAGAGTTTGATTGATGTGATAGGAGAAAACTGAGGATGGATCAACAACATTGTAGTTACTCCACAATATTAACCTATACGACAGAGTGAAAAGAAGGAAGCCTGTACAGAATAAAAAATATTCCAAAACATGCATCATGTTTGCAATAAGTCACTGAAGTAAAACTGTTCTGAATACAAGGCGTTATGTTTGGGGAAAATCCAACACAACACATCTCTGAATACCACTCCATATTTTCAAGCATGATGGTGGCTGCATCATGTTATGGGTATGCTTGTCTTCGTCAAGGACTAGGGAGTTCATTTAGTATTTTTTGAATATTTAAAACATAAAATATACTTACTGAATATGTTTGAGTGCATGTATGGCACTTTTTACGTGCGTGTCTGTCCGTGTACGTGCACATGTGTGCATTTGAATGAGAGAGTGTGTGTATATGCAGGTGTACAAACACCGGCACGGCATCAGCCTCAGGCAAACCGGTGTTAACTAACAACACTGCCCCTGTGTCATTCAAACTTACTTTTTGTTATGTTTTATTTTGACTTAATTGTTTTTACTTTTATCTTTGACCGTCGTTCTGTCCCCCGCACAGCAACTCCACTCCCACTTGTCTCCAATTCCACATCCCAACTCTCAGTTTCCCTAAGCCCATCCCACCTATCTCTGCTGGCCACCCTCTTCGGATTTCTACGCATCGTATATCTTTCAACTATGCTGTGATTTTTAACATACAATTTCAACCTATATAATAGAATAGAATACACAGATTGCGAGTTGAAGATAAATACATTTACCAAGAGTATTAGTATATTAGTAATTGACTGACCCGGTCTCTACAGATTTACCAACAGTACTATTTCTAGGGTCAATTTTAGATCAATGTTATTCATTTTTAGCTATTCCTGAACCTGAGACCAGAAACAGGCTACCTGAGGGCAATACCAAAATAAATGGTCTATTGATTCTGTATCCTCACAACAAAATCTGCAGAGCTTTGATAATTGTATGCCCCAAATACTCAACATTTTGTTGGTGGCAAGAATTCTATATAATAATTTTAGCTGAAAAGCACAAAGTCTTGAATCTTGCGTTATCAACTCATACACCTTGTACCATGTAATTGGTACATCAAAAATCTCTTCCCAACTATTTTGCAATCTGTATGGCACAGCTGTCAACATCCTGGTCCTCAAATGAAACTGGTATACTTTCCTATTTATGCTATTGTTATTCCTCCCCCAGTTTTGATCCTTTATTTCGGGTAGACAGACCAGTTCCCTACCTCCTCCTGCTGCCACCTGCCTCCTCCATTTTTGGGGTAATGCTGTAATCAATTGTAATCTTGGATTGAGCAGACATTCCCATGCAATTCTAATAACTCCACGAAAGACAAACTCTACTGTTCCAATTTACAATAGAATTTAAAAACAGAATAGAATTCAAACATCTTTCATATAAATGGGGAGGCAGGTAGCCTAGTGGTTAGAGCGTTGGACTAGTAACCGGAATGTTGCAAGATTGAATCCCAAGGTAAAAAACAGTCGTTCTGCTCCTGAACAAGGCAGTTAACCCACTGTTCCTAAGCTGTCATTGAAAATAAGAATTTGTTCTTAACTGACTTGCCTAGTAAACTACAGGTCTTTTAACAACCAGCACATCTGATTTGGACTAGGGACTTGTTTAAGATAAAAATAAACGGAATAGAGCTAAGCACAGGAAAAATCCTAGAGGAAAACCTGATTAAGTCAGCTTTCCAACAGACACTGGGAGACAAATTAACCTTTCAGTAGGACAATAACCTAAAACCCAAAGCCAAAATCTACACTGGAGTTGCTAACCAAGACGACATTGAATGTCCCTGAGTGGCCTAGTTACAGTTTTGACTTAAAATCGTCTTGAAAATCTATGGCAAGACTTGAAAATGGCTGTCTAGCAATGATCAACAACACACTTGATAGAGCTTGAAGATTTAAAAAAAGAATAATGTGCAAAGCTCTTAAGGCGTCCGCATGCTACACAGCCGAAACAGTTCGGAACAGTTTGTGCATATATTATAATGCCATTTTGTTTTTGTTTGTTTTGGTCTTCGCCAAGATATTTTTCGGCTTTTCGGTAGTCGAAGTATAGGGATTCTTCAATTAAGTGTTTTTTGTCATTCAACTAGAGACGACTCATTTTCACACACATTTTTTTACTTGAGAAATACTGCACTAAACATCTTTGTTAGACGTAAAATTGTGTGACTAAGATCTCTGCAAAAATGCTAAAAAGAATACCAGATTTGAGTTATTTCAGATTAATTCAGACTATTTTGAGGATGTGTATAATGGCTACGGCATTTAAGATGGACAAACAGTACTACTGCCGCTTTTTTCTCATTTTTCAAGCAAAGGTATTTTAAGGGGGTATGCAAGCACACTCATTCGGTTCGCCTAGCCAATTTCAAACCGAAGCATGCTGAAGAGACTTACCCAAAAAGACTCACGGCTATAATCGCTGCCAAAGGTGATTCTAACTTGACTCAGGGGTGTGAATACGTATGTAAATACAGTATTTCTGTATTTTATTTTCAATAAATGTGCAAAATGTCTAAAAACATGTTTTCATGTGTAGATGGGTGTGACAAAATTGATTTGAAACAATTTTGAATTTGGGCTTTAACACAACAAAATGTGGATGAATTCAAGGGGTATGAATACTTTCTGAAGGCACTGTACAAAACGTGGATGATGTAATGTGTTACTTAAAGAGGTAAATTGACCACTGAACTATGTATTAACGGAACAAGTGTTTAGGGGATTATAGCGGTACAGAGCTAAATATTCAGAGCCTCTAACAGATTACAGAGATTATTTCTTAAATTAGTGTTTGCATTGACTTGAATAGCATGGGATTCTAGAATTATGATCGCCTAATGGCTGGTAGGCCCATCTGTTTACTACCTAGCTAGCATAACAACAAGGTGCCAAGAGTGAATCAGGCAGTGAGCTGAATATCTGCTGAGGTGTGTGTGCGTTTTGCAGACATACTCCAGATGGATATGTCATTGCTGTCTGAGAAGCACTGGGATTGTTGCTCCAACTGAAATACACATTTTAATTTCTCTCTTTCACACAGCGTTTAAAGGTCCTGAACAGTCAAAAATGTTGGAACAGTCATGAAATTGGATGATATTTGGATGATACCAGATCAAAGTATTATGACCAAATTATGAAAAATGCCTGTTTCTTTTACATTGATAACGTTTGATCATAAAGTTACTGGTCTCCTCCCCCGTGTCAAACACTTGTATTCAGGAGGCAGGATTATTAAGGGGATAGGGTGACATCACCCTAACTCTCTCATTTTAATACACCAATGGTAACATGATATTCTCTTACCTAATTTAAATAAGTAACGCTTTGTAACCAACATCGGAGAAGGCGTGTTTAGAGAGCGCCGTGGTTAATGTAGCTAGATAGCTACTTTACTGGTGCTAACAAAGAAAAATTAAGACAGGCAGTTCCATGTCTTCTCATCACAGCTGGTGTACAAACTGAAATAAAAGAGGACTCAAAGGGTATCATACCCTAGATGAATGACGTCTGAAATGAGGGTGTGTGTCATTGTCTTTGATAATGAGAAGTGAGAGTGAAAAGTCTATTTGCTGGTGATATGTAGAAAGCAGGGACGCATAGAATTACTCAGACGTAGTCCATAACAATGTGAATGCAGAAAAGCCGTAAATTGGCAGAACCTTACACACAGAGTTATGAAGTAGAATGCTTACACGCTCATTATATATAAAAAAACACATTCTCATTCTAGGCAGGGAAGAATAATCTTTTTTTTAAGCCCAGACACTGATCCAATGAGAATTATGTGCACTCCTTAATTCTAGACATGCACCAAACCGGACTAGGGAATGTGCATGGACCTCAAGTATAATTATACCAAATAGAGATGATCAGACTGAATGACACTGCACATCAAACTTAATGACCATGAGCAACATTGGTAAGTGCAGAACCAACCCAGGTGAACAGTATGGTCCTTGGAATAATGCATGTGGTTTGTCAAAACATTGCAATGCAGTGTGAGTTGGAGAACAACAGGCCTGCTTCCATTTGCATGTTTGGTCTTGTTAATGTATGCTACAGTACAGAGGCTTATCTCAATAAAACAGCTGCCTTGTACATTTCTTGCTGCATAATGTCTCCCAAATGGAGGGAGGGCAGATCCCAATTTTCTGAGGGCATGGAATATAATTTCCCACATTTAGATGAGCTGCCACTTTTCATGTATTTTAGAATGTATCTTAGATGGTCTTCAGTCAAATAATATACTGAACAAAAATATAAACGAACATGTGAAGTGTTGGTCCCATGTTTCATGAGCTGAAATAAAAGATCACAGAAATGTTCCATATGCACAAAAAGCTTATTTCTTATTTTTGTGCACAAATTTGTTTACATCCCTATTAGTGAGCATTTCTCTATTGCCAATATAATCCATCCACCTGACAGGTGTGACATATCAAGAAGCTGATTTAACAGTACACAAATGGACCATGTGCTGGGGACAATAAAAAGCCACTCTAAAGCAGGAATGTCCACCAGAGTTGCTGCCAGAGAATTTAAAGTTGAATTCAATGTTCAATGTTTAATTCTCTACCATAAGCTGTCTCCAACTTCGTTTTAGGGAATTTGGCAGTGTGTCCAACCGGCCTCACAACTGCAGAACACGTGTAATCAAGCCAGCCCAGGACCTCCACATCCGGCTTCTTAACCTGTGGGATTGTCTGAGACCAGCCACCTGGACAGCTGATATAACTGAGGAGTATTTCGGTCTATAATAAAGTGCTTTTGTGGGGAAAAACTAATTCTGATTGGCTGGGCCTGGCTCCCAGGCCCACCCATGGCTGCACCCCTGACGAGTCATGTGATATCCTTAGATTAGGGCTTAATGAATTTATTTAAATTGACTGATTTCCTTATATAACTGTAAGTCAATAAAATAATTGAAATTGTTGCATGTTGCGTTTATATTTTTGTTAGGTACAGATGAGGGAAATGAGTTCACTGAGAGTCCCAACATTAACAACAGACATTGATATCATGCCCATCTTCAGCTTCGTTGTCATAGAAACAGCCTGTGTTGCGATTTTGTGTTTACCATTTTATCAAACATTCATATTGCATCTTCCCAAATGTTAGTACACATTGCACAAATTATAAGTGGGTGAGAGATAATTATTTGTTATTCATGAGAGAGGGGAAATTGCTGTGCAATACAGACAGAGTATGTCAACAGAACCTACCTTGAATGGTGACTGCAGTTAATCCACATAATATGACTAGATAAATATGAGTCTTCTACTCTGATCTGTGTGAGCTGTTGCATTATGAGTCATAAATAATCAGAGACCTGTCATGCTTATCCAAGCTATTACTAATGCAAATCTCTATCCAAATACCTTTCAATAGACAGTTAAAGACTAGACTATGTGGAAACTGTAGTATAGTGCAATGGATTTTAACAGAGGCAGATCTAGAAATGACAACTTTTGCTGAATAATGCATAAAGGGCCAGATTCAGACATAGGAAACGTGCGCCTTTCCTAAGCACTTCTCAGTAGTTGTTATTCAGACTTACCTTATGCAGGTGCATAATGGGCGTTGTAGGCGTGGTTCCCTTGCGCGCGCTGAATACATTTAATTCAACCACTGAAAACCATTCTACTTGCTAGCCAAAATATTTTCTCGTGGAGTTTTCATTCAATAGGGTTTTCAATACATTTATCTTAAGCCATCCTTTTAATAATGGTGTACCTTTAGAATACATTGAGAGAACGGGTTCAGAATACAGGGATCAATGAAAGAAAGCCATCTATATCATGACTCAGATGCAGACACAGGTGGTGGATAGTTCGATACTCCAAATTTTTATTATACAAAGGGGCAGGCAAAGGGCAGGTCGAGGGCAGGCAGTGGTTTGTAATCCAAGGCTGGGTCAAACTGGGACAGAACGGCAGGCAGGCTCAGGACAGGCAGATAGGTCAGATCTGGGAAGACTAGATAAACAAACTTGAGAGCAGGAGAAACGGCAAACACGCTGATAAGACCTGACAAGACAAGATGAACTGGCAACAGACAAACAAAAATGTAGGTATAAATACACAGGGGATAATGGGGAAAAATAGGAGACACCTGGTGTGTGGTGGAGACGAGTACAAGACAGGTGAAACAGATCAGGGTATGACAGTACCCCCCCCCCCCCCAGGGGTGCCACCTGGTGTCCTACCCGGGCACATACCTCTTTGACTGGGGTGTAGGCGGCGGAACTCAGCAATGAGGGCTTGTTCCAGGATGTCCCTAGCGGGGACCCAGCACCTCTCTCCCGGGCCATAACCCTCCCAGTCAACCAGGTACTGGAATCCCCTGCCCTAAGGTCAAACGTTAAGGAGGCGCCTCACCGTGTACGCTGGATGGCCGTCGGTGAGATGGGGGGAGGGGTGGGCTCTGGAAACAGGAGACAAAGGGCTGTGAGACAAAGATTTAATCCTAGACTATAGAGATGGGGAATGCTTGAGACTCCGCCCGGAGGGGCAGATCACGGGTGGACAGCCATATCCTCTGCCAGGGCCGATAGCAGGGAGCCGGGGGTCTGGTGGCGATCTGCCTGTCGCCGATACCTGGAGGTGGTCTTAAGAAGAGCGGACCGGGCTTTCTTCCAGGTACGCCAACAGCGGCGGACAAACATCTTGGCCGAGGGCATGCTGACCTCTTCCTCTTGCTCAGGTGAAGAGTGGGGGCTGTTAACCCAAGGGACACAAGAAGGGCGAGAGTCCAGTGGCCGAGCAGGGAAGGGAGTTGGGGGCGTACTCCACCTACACAAGTTGCTGCCTCCAGGTGGTGGGGTTGGCAGAGACGAGGCAGCCAAGAGTAGTATTCAGGTCCTGATTGTCTCGCTCCGATTGGCCTTTGGACGGGATGAAACCCGGAGGACAGGCTGGCCGATGACCCAGTGAGGGTGCAGAACGCCTTCCAGATTGTAGACAAGAACTGAGGACCCCCGATCGGAGACCATGTCGGCCGGAAGTCCATAGATCCAGAAGATAGCCCAGCTTATGGTGCAGCACGTCTCCTTGGCTATGGGTAACTTGGGAAGGGGAATGAATTGTGCAGCTTTGGAAAACCTATACCTATACCACAGTGAGAATGGTGGTGTTCCCAGCTGAAGGAGGGAGACCAGTGACAAAGTCCAGGGATATATGGGACCAGGGGCAATGAGGATCCACGGAGTCTTGTTCTGTGTGCACACAGTGCAGGTGGTGATGAATGCGGAGATGTCCGGAACCATGGTGGGCCACCAACAAATGTTGCAGGATGAAGCCAGGGTCCGACGGGAGCTGGGATGACAGGTGAGCTTAAAGGAATGGGCCCATTCCAGGACCGGGGGACCGGGCCGAATCTAGGACGAACATCTGGTTAGTCGGGCCCCCCCGGCTAACCGGCTCTCAATACCCCAGACGAGTGTAGCTGCTAGACAGAAGGTAGGGAGGATGGTCTCAGGTTCAGATGGTTTAGCAGCGTAACTATACAGGTGGGAGAGGGTGTCAGGCTTCACATTATTGGACCCAGGGCGGTAGGCAATGGTAAAATTGAATCAAGTGAATAACAGAGTCCAACAAGCCTGCCTTGAGTTGAGGCGCTTGGCTGTGCGGAGATATTCCTAATTCTTATGGTCGGTCCACACTAAGAATGGATGTTCCACCCCTTCAAGCCAGTGCCTCCACTCCTCCAGCATCATCTTGACCGCCAGAAGATTTCCCACGTCATAGTTCCTCTCAGTGGAATTGAGACGATGGAAGTTTAAAGTGCAGGGAAGCAGCTTTTGGTCCTAGACAGAACGCAGGGACAGGACGACCTCCACTATGAACTGACTGGATGGGTCCGGATCGATGAGGATGGGGGCTGTGGTGAAACGGTGCTTCAGATCCAGAAACGCCCGGTCAGCAGCTGGGGATCACATGAACGGATGAGTGCAGAGAGGGGGGAGGCCAGGGTGCTGTAGCCCCGAATAAAGTGGCGGTAGAAATGAGCAAATCCCAGGAAACGTTGCAGCTGCACTCTGGATGTGGATTGGAGCCAATCCACCACCGCTCTCAGGATCCATCTGAATGTTCCCTGCAGCAATGACGTATCCCAGAAACGAGATAGTGGAACGATGGAACTCACATTCCTCCACTTTAACAAACATCTGGTTCTCCAGGAGGCGCTGGAGGACTTGTCAGACATGGAGAACATGCTTTTGAACCGACCGGGAAAAGACAAGGATGTCTTTGAGATAGACAAACACAAACCGGTTCAACATGTCACATTGTTGACAAGGGCCTGGAACACTGCGGGAGTGTTGGTCAGACCAAACGGCATAACCAGGTACTCGTGGTGTCCGCAAGCCACGTTGAAGGCTGTCTTCCACTCATGCCATTCCCGTATCCAAACCAGGTGGTAGTTCCACAGGTCCAACTTCGAAAAGATGGTGCCCACTGGAGGGGCTCAAAAGCAGAGAGGAGTGGTAGCGGGTAATGATTTTTAACAATTATGTCGGTGAGGCCTCGGTAGTTGATACACGGGCACAGGGTTTTGTCCTTTTCCTCAAAGAAAAACCCTGCACTGGCAGAAGGCAGAAGGATGTATGATCCCGGCAGCTAAAGAGTCCTCAATGTACTGTATGTGTAATCTTTATTTAAGTCAGTTAAGAACAAATTCTTATTTACAATGACGGCCTACACCGACCAAACCCAGACAACGCTGGGCTAATTGTGCACAACCCTACTGGGACTTCCAATCACGGCCGGTTGTGATACAGCCTGGATTTGAACCAGGTTGTCTGTTGCATGGTCTCCATGCCAGACAGGGAATAAATCCGCCTCCGAGGTGGTGTGGTGCCCGGGAGGAGGTCAATAGCGCAATCGTAGGGTCAATGCGGAGGAAGGGATGTGGCGCGAGCCTTATTGAAAACCTCCAGGAGGTCCTGGTACTCCGCGGGGATGGCAGAGAGATCCGAGGCTTTACCCAAGCCCGCAGAAAGACGTCCCAGGGCAGGCTGCGCCACCTTAAAATGTGCGTGGTAGAATGGGCTCCAACCCAGGATAGAACCAGTAGCCCAGTTGATCAGGGGGTTGTGCCTCTGGAGCCTTGAAATAACGTTGAATCAATGTGGAAAACTGATTGTATTTGCAAAAAAGTCATCAACCTATTGTTGATTTACCAAATGTAAATCAAAACTAGATGTTGAAATTACATCTGTGCACAGTGGGGACACAGTAACATCTCTCAACAAGGATATAAACATCTGGGGAATGTAGATCAATTCCAATGTCATCCACAACCTGCTCACCCAACATTTTGTTTTGTTTGCATTTAGAGTTACAAACATCTGGGAATCTGGTGTTAGAAAAATTAAGCAGTAAGTCTGAAAATCTTTGGAGGCCTTTTATTTCTTTGTTTCTACTGCTCTGCCGTTGAACTTGACCAGGGTGCTGTAGTGTTGTCCTGTGTGCACAGCTGCAGGGGCTAAGTCTTGCCCTTCCTTTCGTGGCATCCTGTCACAATGGCTGCAGCGAGAGCTAAAGTTATTGCAGCTGCAAGCCAATTATTGGTAGCCTTAAATTCATTTGCAGCTTTCATGCTCGGGTGATAGTGAAGCGTGCTTTGAAATGGTGTTTGTGTAATTATGAGGGAGACTGGATACTCAGAGAGAACAGGCACTTCTTAAGGTTTCATTGCACAGACATTACAGCGCATGACGCTCTAGTCAGAACTGCTGTTGACTCTTGTGGGAGAGAGACCTTATAGTGATCCAGCAATGAGACCTCATAGCCTCAGTGGACTGAAATATTAAGGGAAAAATGCAATATTTTTTGTAGTACTTACAACAAGCATGTAACCTTTCCTGGCAGTAGGCCTGTCAAGATAACCGTATGAACACATTCATATTCAGTGTACATGTGAAATAATTTAACTGTCCTTGAAGCCAATATCATGGGTCAATTGCTTTATACCAGTTCAGAGCGTAATTCTATCCTTATTCAATAGCTGGAAATTAATTTGCAACTCAAAGGACTTGGAACAAGATCATTTACATACTGAAATATTTATAGTCTTCTTAAATTCATCGAAGTGTAGAAAGCTGTGGTGGCTGGAAGAGCAGATTCATTTGAAACTCATTAAGACGTGCTATCAGCTCAATGTGCTGGAGAGTAGGCTAGTAGCAGTATCCCATTAGAAGCTGCTCCCGAACATTTGAAAGTAAACTGCTGAAATTGTTGGTTAGACAGGGATGTCATGGAACTCTGTGTGATACATGTTCATTTCCAACTGCCCCCATGTAGTCCATTCCGTCTCATAAAGTACACTGTGTCTCGTTAATGAGCCGTGGAAATGTCAGCGCTGATTACAGGAAAATTGCTTACAGATATCCCCAGCCCTCCGAGACAACATACCTCTCTTCTGGGCTTAATTATGCTGTTATTGATTGTTTTCTGTAAGATGAAATTGTAATTTCTCCTACTTGGCTGTTACAATAGATCTCTATTAATTAAAAACTCTCAAAAAAGGTCAAACTCAGCAGTTTTTATCTCAATACCAAATAATTTCTGGGTGACAATTAAGTATCTTACTGTGATTGTTTTCAATTAAGAAGGTCAAAAAGAAACAAAAATTTCTTAGCAAAGAGCAATTTCTAAAGCAATAATTTTGCTAGAACTTGTCTGGGAGTCGTCTGAGTGGGGAGGGGAAAACTGGAAACTAACTGTTTTTGGCAGAGAGGTTTGGAACTCTTTCTTATTGGTCTATTAACTATTTTAGTTTATCACCAGGTGATGTCACCAGGCAGACCAAAACTCCATCCCACGAAAACAGGCTGAAATTTCAAGCGGTCTTTTCAAACAGCTCACACACTAAAAGGGCGTTATCATAATTTTCACAATTTCCCAGTATTATTCCAACCTCATAGTGTGGAAATATATATAAAACACAGGAAAATCTAGTTTTTTGACTGGCCCTTTAAGAAAAAATCCTGGTAGGTTATAGGTTCACAAAACTCTATGGCTGACACCAGCCCAAACCTTGACAGGAGGGGCATAGACTGCGTCCCATTTTTGGTGATGCAGAGGAATGATGATGAAACCTGATGTCTTTGATAAGTCTCTGTGACACTGTAGCAGAGCAGCAGCACCTGATACAGACAGGCCCTCAGTACAAAACTCTCAGCCAATAGTTGTGAGACAAGGCTGAAGCCCAACATAACTCCCAATGCCAAAATAATACCATTAAGTCATGGTTGCCTTTAGGCCGCGCTGCCATTATCTTCCTTGTCTCAACATGCAGTCTAGTCCTCTCATCAGGAACTTTAATTAAACATGGTATATGAAGACACCAGATACCCAAACTCACCTTTCTCCATCTGTCTGACTGTATACTGAAAAAAGAAAGTGTTGACATGTCTTCTTTATTTTTCCCCCTGTTCCATGTGCAATGTGCCCAAGTAAGTGGGACCTGCATTGTGTGTGTGTGTGTGTATGTGTTAATATCTGTAGTTTTATACTTGGCTGGTAAAAGCATTTACTTAACTCCAAAAGGGGCCATCCCTGGTAAAATACAACTCAAATTACATTAGCAGATGTGTGCATGCTTTTGTTTTCCCTTGAGTGATATGGGAGTTACTTTTATAAGTGCAATGTGTGCAAGGGAATGGTCAACTGGAATACTGGAAAAAGTCTGTCTCTCTGTTCAATTGGAAACAATACTCAATATCCCTCAGATTCCTTCTGCGTCCAATCAAAGTAAAGTGTGGGATAGACAACCTCTTGGCAAATAAAAAAGGGACATTATGACATACCTCTTATTGGATGAAGTGCCATTTCTTAAAACAAATACAAGTGTTTGGCTATCATATGTTTCCTATGAGCCAATAGAGACTGCCAGTCTAAACAGCTATGTAACTAATTTAGCCTGTAAGCATTGTAAGGCAAAGCAGAACAAGAGGAATACTATTGTGTAACTAATGTGTGTTCCAGTGAGACTGTACAGTATAGCAACTCAAAAGGAAAACAACAGCTTGGAAATGAATATGCAGTCGAGAATACAGAAACAGAGCAAAGCTTTTCAAAAAGTAAAATGACTCCTTTGTCTGATCTCAGAGGATGCACCGTGTTTTGGGTGAGTTCTCCAGATGGCTGACACATGTTCATTTACTTTCCTGCTGCTATCAGTCTCTTTTCTACAGTAAGGTGATCTGCACCAGCGATCAGCCGTCAATTCTATTATTTCAGCAGTACAGCGACAAGATCTAAACTCAACATCTCTTCTCCCAAGACCCATGTTTACCCCATTTGTCTGAACGTCTGGCTGTCCCTCTCCCACACACCACTAACAGGAGAAAGAATGCTCAAACACATCTCAGCTGATGGACACACATGCAGAGGGCATACCAAGACAGATAGATGGATGAATATAGACAAAGCCAACAGGAAGAGAGAGCGAGAGTCGACAGGGTAATGTTGGAATCCAAACCGTTTGAGAGCAATACAGCTGTATTGATTTTGTGTGCATCTGTGTGTGTGCTTGTGAATGTGTGTCTGTGTGTGCGTGTGTGTATTTTAGCGTGCATACATCGGAGTGTGTTCATGTGTGTGTACAATTATATTTATGACACATTTGCACTACTGCCAATATCACTGTGTCGAGATCTGAAAATAAATCCTGAGCTTTCAGTCAGTACAGTCCACACAGAGGAAATTGGACATCACACAGCAGTTTTAAATAAGAAACTCAATTCCTGTCAGATCACACAGCCAAGAATTCTACAGCTAGAGACACTCTCAGGGTATCTGCCCATACTTGCCTATTGTTGCATCTATATCAATATTGAATAAAGGTGTTGGCAGTTTTTCTTGTATTAAAACAGAAAAAGATGCTGAGTGAGCTATTGAGGAATGAGGCCTCTCTGCTCTTAGCAGTATTGTTTGCACTCTCTGTGCTACAGTGCATGCCCTCATGCAGTTGCTTGTCACATATTTAACCCAAGACTAACCAATCAACCTTTCTCAATGCACACCTAATGAGAAAACATTAAGTGTTGAAAGTTCTGTTCCATTCTTGTATCAAGCGGTAAACATTTCTAGTCCTACCCACATAAAAAAATACTACAGTTTACTATAAAATACTATAGTACTTACTATAGAAATATGTAGAATTCTGTAGTAAACTGTAGAATGCTGTAGAAGCCAGTACTCCACACTGTAGTATCCCTTGATCTTGTAGTGCTTACTATAGACTTTAGTAGTATACTATACACTGTACTATCCCTTGGTCATGTGTAGTACTTACTTTAGAATATTGTTGTATACTGTAGAATACTATACTTCACACTGTAGTATCCCTTGATCATGTAGTGCATATTTTAGAATTTTTAGATCGATTGGACTGCTAGCTGGCTTTACTGCTAGCTTTGTTGATGCTGTTTTGATTTGAACGTGCTGTCCTTGGGAAGCTCATGCCGGGGATTTCCTCTGAGGTTCCCCCTTGACCGTGCAGTGTTTACTATAGAATTCTGTAGTATACTATACTCCACACTGTATTATCCCTTGATTGATTGATTGATTGATTTTATTTGACTATTTAAAAACACAATACAACCACACGTGGATACAATGGATACAACACACACAAAAAACAACAACATTGTGGTCCTAGTTCAAACATGTTACACATGTACAGCTAACCCACATGAAAATATACTATTGTATGCTTTGGTCTAAATACTGTAGTATTACAATATTTATATACACATTAGTATTCACTGTAGTGTTTTTTCGAACTTTACTGTAGTATTGACTGTAGTGTTTTTGCAGACATTATTGTAGTATACTGTAGTATACTCTGTAGTGTTTTTGTGGACAATAATGCACTTTGGTTTTCAGATGGTTTGTTTGAAGAGGCTTTGCTGGTTTGAGGTCCAGGCAGTTTATTGGCAGCGCACTCCAATAAGGTGACTGTCTTTAAGTAAAGTCATTTGCAATTAAAAAATATCTATTGTTTATGTAATTGCAATGGTTAACCGTTTGTTTTTACCATCAAAAGTAAAGTATTGTTTGGTCACTGTTTTTGGTCATCGAATGAACTTGGTCAGCTGAATCTCTGTGAAAGCATTGTATTTCAGAAAGCTATATTGGAGGTAACAGACAGTCATTTGGTGTACTCTTGTTAAAGTGTTATTTATCAGTGTCAAACAAACAAACCTAATCCTCTCTTTAATATAAACTGGGTGGTTAGAGCCCTGAATGCTGATTGGCTGAAAGCCGTGGTATACCACGGGTATGACAAATTACTTTTTACTCTTTTAATTACGTTGGTTACCAGTTGATGATAGTAATAAGGCACCTCTGGGGTTTGTGGTATATGACCAATATACCGCATTGTGGGATGTGCATAAGAACAGCCCTTAGCTGTGGTATACTGGCCATGTACCACCCTCTCTCGTGCCTTATTGCTTAGATAAACTTAGCTTGTTCTTTACATCTGTACTGTTTACCTTTATTTGCCCTAGAACCTGTGTCTAACATTTAGATGTTACAATTGTTCTAAATTGTATATTTTTGCTAAGGTGTTGTCTGGTCCATTGCATTGCTCAGAACTCACCTAACTCAATAGGTGGCCTGTCATGAACCTGTGTGTATTATGTTCTGGTTGAAGTGTTCCCCTCATTAAAAAGTAACTGGCGTAGACTGGTGGTTGTAGCTAACCCTAGTCGGCAGGGGTTACTACAATATGTTACAGTCAATATGTTACAGTCATGTCTGCAAAAACACTACAGTGTATACAGTCATTTCTGAATACTATAGTATATAAATATAGTAATACTACAGTATTTAGACCATAGCATATTATAGTATTTTTCATGTGGGTAACCTGCACAGACATGATTACCTCTGTTTTAGCATCATCTCTCTTAGATTGTTTATTTATAAATCATGGGTTGGAACCAAAATAATTTTCCAATCGTTTCGTTCTGAAAATAACCACAATTTTTTAACCCTTTCGTTCCAGTGTTCCGACCAGCAAAAAAAAGTTGTGAACCGGTTCGAACCCCTAAGAAAGTGCTGGTTTATATCATTCCTTTCTGTTCCTTTTTTTAACCTGTGAAATCAAGTTTTTTTTACATTTAGCTCATTAAATAGCTTCAATCAGTGTGGATAGAACATGCAAGCTTGTTGTTTACGTGCGTGATGGACAGACAAGTGTAGCCTATGATGCAAGATGCGACTGAAATTTTGCGGGTGGGGAGAGGGCGAGAGAGGATTGCGGAGGCTTGAAGAGCTGGGCATCTTGTTATGACATGCATTATATGAACTAGGTCCACAGAATTATACCTAGGAGGAGCGGCTTGTATGGAGGAACTTTGAATGTCTTTTGAGCTAGCTAGCTAACAAGCTTGTGTGTGCAGAGCGGAACCAGAATTAAAAACACATATTTTTGCAGTTGATAAATCCAATGTAAAATCTAGGCCTATAGTATCCTTAACTTGCACTGAAAAAGTTTATCCATTGTTCTCTAGCTAATAAAAAAATCAAGCTTGTAACGTGAGTACAGTAGCCTATGACTCAGAGGGGAGAGGGGCAGGTAGCCTAAAGATGCATAGGCAACAATTTTCATCTTGCAGGCAGACACAGGAATACGTTATGATGAACAGAGCGGGCTTTGCATAGACGCTTTGTTGCATTTTGTTGTGGGATTAGAAAAAAAATGCCTGGAACGTAAAATAACGTTATTAACCAGTTCCCATGCTTAAAATGAAAAATGTTTCTGTTCCAAAACGGTATGGATCACTTTCATTCCAGGTTCTGTTCCTTGAAAATGTTGGTTGTTTTCTGGTTTTCGGTTCTGTTCCCTGAACCGGTTCCAACCCTTGTTATAAATACGCGCACGCGCACGCACACACACTCATCCCTCGTCCCATCTCATTCCTCTACAAAGTCATTTTTGCACCTGCAAATCCTTTGACACAATATAGCAGGCTAACAAAGTGAATCCCCCCAGTTTCACTGAGGCAACTGTCAACCAGTGTAGTTTCTGCACAATGGAGAGAAGAAAACACATTCTTTAAAGGCATCAAATTGGAACCACATAGGCAAAGAGCTCAAATAAAAAGAGGCATTGAGAGTGAGGAAAGAGTGAGATGGATACAGACAGGCGGGAGGGAGAGGGATAAAGAGGGATGGATCAAATAAAGAGGGAGTTGGACCCAGAGATGGGCACAGGCAGGCCCTGTTGCTACCTTCAGAGCAGCTGACACCCTCCTCACTCATGGGTATTCTCCTTTCTTTCATCAACAAAACTGAAAGCAAAACAAAGACTTTGGAGAGAAAAGTATATTTGTCTTATACACATTGAACCACATTCATTAAAATGACAGTTGTGTTCTGCAAAAACAACAGTCATGTTCTCCCTCCCCCAGCAGCGGTTTCACGCCATGGTTAAACTCAATAGGTTGAATCTGCTTTTATGAATTGTTTGTTTTCTCAGGGGTACATCAAATCCACAAGTTGAATGTCAGTTCAGGAAAAACAGGTGTATGTTGCATTTACTTTTTTAATTAGTAGTTGGTCTGTGAATCTTTCATGCTGGACATGTCTTGCTTGACCCCCAATAAGCCAAGCTGGAGACAGAGAGCCTTTGTGTCAAAACTGGGAAATTACTCATTTCCACAGGCTCTCCCCCAATCTATAGCTGGGCCAGAAACTGTGGCTGTAGAGGTTCAGTGCAAGAACTAAAAGTTAACCCTTTGTTGTAAGCTGCGAACTTCAACAAGCTGCTCCTTCAGAAACATGGAGGGAGCAAGCCATTAATCCAGCCCAGCTGCCTTTATTGCTGGGCTTTCACTTTCTGGGTTGTGGCAGGAGTGTTTAGCAGTGATTGGACCTGACAGCCTGCACTGTGCTTTGCCTGGAGAACAGGGAGAACCACCTGGAATTGCTCTGCCCTGTGAGTATACTGATAAAACCCCTTAATATACTGTTAAACCCAAACTGCTTCAATACAGACCCAATTAGTATTTCACACATCACTTTTTGCACAATATTTTGCCTGCATTTCTAATCTGGGCTACAGAGCTGCTGTAGCTCAATGGGCAATTTAAGATCACACTTTCATAGCTCCAGGTGGGAATATCTGAGTGAGTGTCATCATAAGTTCAGACACTTACACAGTTCTAAAGCTTTGCCTGTAAATGTGAGAGTGTGGGAAAACGGAAGCAATAATTTGAACGTGGCACTCGATGTGGCTTCAGCATATCTGCTCTCTTAATCCTGAACACAAAACTGGGATGAGCACTGCCTTTGAATATGGCAGAATGCAAAAAAAATTATCAAGCCCCGGCATGCACAACTTTTTGTACAGCGGCAATATTGTGGCAAGTATGGAATCTTAGGTTACAATGAGGATAGAACAACATGGAGGTAAGGTAATACTGGTAGGAGGGATGGGAGTTGGAATACATCAGCACACATGACAATGCCTAAACTGAATTGTCACATATCAAGTCATAACCAGCTCAGGCATATATACTGAGGAATATATTTCACTTTCAGTTTTACCCCTTTTGTTTTGAGAGTAAATATTGGCCAGCCATTGTGTATTATGACTGGATGCATCAGGGCATTTGTTACAAAACCAATTACGAGCCAGCTAATATTGTTGCACTCATCTAGGGGTAGCTAACTGGTCTGTAACCTGACTAGGTGTGAACATTTTATGTCAGAAGTCAGGGTATGCAGACCGTGTTGGATGCATGTACCCATGGCACAGCAACCTTACCTGGGTCCAGGGCTAGCTCCGCCTTGACTTCTGCGTTGGCTAGCGCAAGTGGGTTATCGTTGTTCAAGGTGACCAAAATAAATGTATACAAAAAAGAACTACAAAGAGGCATGCCTAAACTAAAGAGGTTAACTAAGCCAAAAACAGACAAAGGCCAGCTGAGGCTTTCAGCACCTCTCTCTCAGATTCACAATCAATCTGATAGCCAACACCTGAGTAATCATCAAGGCTTCCTGGCAGAGCACAACCTGACCCGGTTGGTGCTACCACCTGGAGTATGGACGTGTAGTGTAGTGTGTAATTATGATAACACTAACCTGCCTAACCTATTCCATAACACATTTGACTCACCTGGGTGAGTAACAGGTTTGAACCAATGGAAACAGCAAAAGCCTCACAGGTGTGGGCTTAGTCTGACCCATGACCTCCTCTGTCTGCTGCATCTGTAGTGCATCAGGAGCAGCAGCAGACCTGCAGGGCATGTATGGGAGCCTTTACAATGGACGGAAAAAGAGTGAAAAAAAGAGAGAGAGAGGCTCGGTTAAAAAACATCAAAGTAGTTTCTCCTACACAGTTTAGGTGTAGAGATCACACTCTTTCTGTCGATATTTGTGTCTTTACTCCTTCAATGGTTGTGCCAGTGTAGCATACTGTCAGCTTTCCCTCACACTGGGTAAGAGGGAAGGAGAGAGAACAATTAATACATGTGCATGTATGGCAGTGCCTGAAAAGCTAGTTATAGGCAATGATGTCATCCATGTATGATATGATCGGAGAAAGCAGACTGACTATGCTAATATGGGGGGATGGCCTTCGGCTTGACTAACGATGGAACTGGTGTCTAGTTAGGGGGAGAGATTGTGCTTCTGGCGGAGGGCTGGCAGTTGGGGGTTGAAGTAGTCCACACACTTGTATGTGGGCTACTGTTGGGAGAGTGTCAGTGCATGCATTGTGTGTATTTTCATAGGTGTTTTGACATATGTTGTGCGAGAAGGGCTGATACTGTTGGAGAAACAATTCACTTAGCCTACATTAACATGTTAACTTTCTTGATATAAATAACCTTTCTGAACATGTCATTATAATATCCTGCATGTATGGTGACCAAAACAATCATTTTGTCAACAGATACAGTAAAGGCTGCACTTTTCTTTGCAGGCTTAGAATTAGCCAGAATATTTTACATACTCACCAACTTGCAAAGTTTGGCTGTAGAAGTCATCACTCATCAGTCAGCCTCCCTTCATGTGCGTGTTTTTATCTCCCTCCTCAACCTGTGTGCTGACACGCTTGCACCTGGGGGTGTCCGTCCCTCAACTTCCTGGAAACAATAAAAAGCTGATGCAGACATAAAATACCTGCAGTCCTTCCACTTCAACACCTAAAGCTAAGGTGGAGATAGGGAGAAGATGAGCAGGCTATTTGTCATGGCTGGGGTGAGGTTGTTAGGGGTTAATTACAGCATTTGTTCCACAATAACATTTTATGGGTTAAGATATTGATAAAAGACATGACAGTATATACAAATGAAAAATCACAGTCAATGACTTATTCAGGCATACAGAACAGCCACTAAGATGTGCTGGCTCTCTGATATGTCGAGGGAAGGCAGGGATATAGCCATATAAGATACTGAGGAAATTGTGAATGTTCCTACTAGAACATATAATGCATAGATGAGAGGAGCAATCAGTCACTCAAAAGCCTGGGTGTCTCTTGAGTTTGTACCAAGATTTGTGTAATTCTTGAAACTATCGTTCTTCTCACAAGACCACAACAGCAGTTTTTACTCACCTTCTCTCCTGTCTTTAGAGCAGTATTTCACTACTGTGATCACCTGTTGGAGAAGCTGTCATATTGTGAGAGGTACAGGAAGGACAATGATATTTTATTTATTTAACCCTTATTTTACCAGGTAAGTTTACTGAGAACACGTTCTCATGACCTGGGGAATAGTTACAGGGGAGAGGAGGGTGATGAAAGAGCCAATTGGAAGCTGAGGATGATTAGTTGGTCATGATGGTCAGATTGGGAATTTAGCCAGGACTCTTATGATAAGTGCCATGGGATCTTTAGTGACCACATAGTCAGGACACCTGTTTAACATTCCATCCAAAAGATGGCACCCTACACAGGGCAATGTCCCCAATCAATGCCCTGGGGCATTGGTATATTTTTTCTTCTGTGTGTTTATATGATACCAGAGGTCGAAGCCCGAAACATTAAAAAAAGAAACCTGCAGTCTGTATTGACCCTGTTCTGGGTCCGGATCCGGTCCGCTGTCCGCCAGTTGAGTACAGAGGCTCTAGTGCTTGTCTTTGTGGTAGTGTGAGGGTGCTAAAGCTAGGATGGAAAACATTTCTATTCCTACGTTATACTATAGTAAGTTGTAAATTCAGCTAGTGCCTTTTTCATTAGTGTAGCAGTGTTTCCTTGATGCTCCCAAAGCAAAACCACCCTGGCAGCCTGACGCATGAAGCCATGAAGGATCAGGCCAACCACCTGTCAGCTCATTTCTACACATGGCCTTTTCTGTCAAACACTCCCCAATTCCCCCATCTGCCCCACACAACACCTGTGACTGGCTTCTCTATTGCCATCCCAGCTGTCCATTTTACCATCAGCATTAATTAAAGTGATATCCCAAAAGACACAAAGTACTCCCTACGTTGTTCTATTTCCAAAAGCTTATCCTGGCTAGCATACATTAGTATTTCTGAGGTAACCGAAAGTCTTTCTTGGCGTCTTCTCTCTGTTATCTTTAGTTCTGACATGCTGCCTTTTTCTGCCAGAGTGCTGCAGTGAGCATCAAACATTATGAAATTTAGATATTTGTGGTAGTCTGAAACCCAGCTTGAGGTGGTATAAATCCTACTCATTTTCTGAAAGTACTCCTACATACTCAAGGGTATGAATGTGGAGAAAAGCTGGTTAAATAGGTTACAATAGATAACCCAACCAACCTGTAATACAGGCAGACTGACAGGCAGCTAGCGCTTACTGCAACAAATGTAATTTACATTGTTGTCTCTTTACATTTGAAGCCTGAATTGCAAAGAAACATTCCAGGATCAGCTTGAGTAGATTCAGCAAATTAATCGAAGCAGATTGAAATTAAAAACAAATTCCCCATCCATGTGCGATTGTATTTGTGTCAACTTTATCTCTAGAGACTTTTGTTCTCAGAATGCCATGATTATGATATTCAGCGGAATGAGACATCATTCACATTGATCCAATCAATCCAGGCAACAGAGCCTCGTTTGGAAGTTAACACTGCTGTGTTGTGTTATTGATTATAGGACAGTATGTTATTGGAAATTAGCATTCACTGCCCTAGATAGTGATCATATATGTGTCTAAAGGAGGGTTTCCCAAACTCGGAACCCCAAGTGGCTCACGTTTTGTTTTTTGCCCTAGCACTACACAGCTGAGTCAAATAATCAACTAATCATCAAGCATGGATCATTTTAATCAGCTGTGTAGTGTTAGGGTAAATACCAAAACGTGCACCCCTTGGGGTTTTGGAAACGCTGGTCTAAAGGGAATGTCAAGATGGCAGGTAAAGACAATATGAAAAACATATTGTGCACTTGTGAGAGGCCAGAGTATAAATGTTGTGATATTTTATATAATTGGCCGTTGTTGGTTTTATTAATGGATCTTGTAATATTTTGCCCCAGTTCCATAAATACTGTGGGAAATATTCCCCAGTGAAGTTCCCGCTCACATTTTTTCTCAGCCAACCAGTTGTGTTGCATGTCTGTGCACATTCAGTTAAATGTCTGTTTGGGGGAAAAAGAAAGACCATTCATTGCTTGCAGAATTAATATCATATTGATTTGAATAAATATCTTCGTTGGGCATTTATCTCACCCTTACAAAAAAGGTAAATATGTTAAATATGTTGAAATGATAAATATGTTGAAATGGAACCAAATGATCTGTTTCTGTATTCAGTCCTTTTTAAATAGGATAGATGGTATACAGTGCCTTCAGAAAGTATTCATACATTGATTTATTACACATTTTGTTACAGCCTGAATTAAAAAAATATATATATTTTTTTCTCTCACATCTACACACAAAACCCCATAATGACAAAGTTAAAAACATGTTAAGGAATATTTGCACTTATTCAGCCAGTCAGGAGCCGCTACTGTGTTGTAGACGATGTATACTGCATACTTTTTACTAAATAGTATGCAGCGATGAGTACATAGTATGCTGTTTAAGTATGTAGTACGCTAGCATGGGTATTCGAACATGTCGTGTCTAGTGAGGGAAATAATGCTATGCATTCTCACATAATTTCCCTGGGGCATTATAAATGAGCCAAAAGACACATGGACAAGGTAGTATGTGTATTCAAAGCATTCCTTGTGTTAAGTGTTCATTTCTCTTATCAAGATTTCATCATGCGTCCCATGAATGGTCCTCCCAGCCAAATTATTTGTATTGCCTCATTATGCTGTGAAGGCAGTGCTTTCACAAACACCATGCAGTGAATCATTAGATAGTATTCATGCTGTATTAGTAGTACAATCAGGGCTTGTTGGTAAATCTCTTTCTCAGAGAGTCTCATGGAGCTGTATCTCAGCTGTTTCTGTGATGTCATTTGTGTGGGAAGAAATTGTAAAAATCACTAGCTGTCAGAAGAAGACATCATGGAGTGATTTGTGCACAGACCCAAAATGCTGAAATGGTACAATACTACATTTTTTGTGAAAGCAAATACTGTATACGGCATGAATATCATACATTTAGATCATAACAGAGGGGGGTCTTAACAAGACATGATTATGTGCTCTTCTTTGTGGATATGTAAAGGCACTAAGTTACACCAAAATGTACATTTGAAATGGAAATGGTGTCCATTAATAATTTAATCTGAAAAAATTAGAGCAACAAATTGACTCAATAACCATAACCCAAAATGCATTATTCATATTGTGAGTTAAATTGGAGCTCATTAAAGGCAATTCTTTGTCAAGTTTATTAAGGAAACTTCGGCCCCCTTTTATGTGTTGCCCTCTCCTTCTGTGATTACAACTCTGTCAAGGAATGCTGGGGACCACTGTGTGACTGGCAACGTTTTCTTTCAGTTCTGAAGCCATTAGCTAAGCAGTCACACAACCATGCAGAAAGCCTCCGATCTGTGCCCTCTAACACTGTTTTGCAGCAGCCATTTCCTTTGCCTAGACAAAACCAATGTGTTTATTACAGTGCCTTCAGAAAATGTTCACACCCCTTGACTTTTTACAAATTCTGTGTAACTGGCCTACACACATTACCTCATAATGTCAAAGTGAAAGATTCTTTAAAACAAATTAATAAAAAATAAAACCCGAAATGTCTTGAGTCAATAAGTATTCAACCCCTTTATTATTGCAAGTCTAAATAAGTTCAGGAGTAAACATGTGCTTAACAAGTAACATAATAAATGCATGGACTCACTCTGTATGCAATAATTGTTTAACATGTTTTTTGAATGACTACGTCACCTCTGTATCACACACACAATTATCTGTAAGGTCCCTCGGTCGAGCAGTGCATTTCAAACACAGATTCAACAACAAAGACCAGGGGAGGTTTTCCAATTCCTCGCAAAGAAGGTCACCTATTGGTAGATGGGTAAAAATAAAAAGTAGACATTGAATATCCCTTTGAGCACGATGAAGTTATTAATTACACTTTGGATGGTGCATCAATACACCCAGTCACTACAAATATACAGTTGTCCTTCCTAACTCATTATGAGGCCGATGGTGACTTTAAAACAGTTACAGAGTTTAATTGCTGTGAAAGGAGAAAACTGAGGCTGGATCAACAACATTGTAGTTACTTAACAATACTAATCTAAATGAAAGAGTGAAAAGAAGCCTGTACAGAATAAAAATATTCCAAAACATGCATCCTGTTTGCAAGAAGGCACTTAAGTAAGACTGCAAACAATGTGGCAAAGAAATGACATTTATGGCCTGAATACAAGTGTTATGTTTGGGGCAAATCCAACAATTCACTGAGTACCACTCTTCATATTTTCCAGCATGGTTGTGGCAGCATCATTTTATGGGTACGCTTGTCATCTGCAAGGCTAGGGAGTTTTTTAGGATAAAAAGAAACGGAATAAAGCTATAAGCACAGGCAAAATCCTAGAGGTTAACCTGGTTCAGTCTGCTTTTCTCCAGACACTGGGATACAAATTCACCTTTCAGCAGGACAATAACCTAAAACACAAAGCCAAATACATACTGGAGTTGCTTACCAAGATGACATTGAATGTTCCTGAGTGGCCTAGATACAGTTTTGACATAAATCTGCTTGAAAATCTATGGCAAGACTTGAAAATGGCTGTTTAGCAATGATCAACAACCAACTTGACAGAGCTTGAATAATATTGAACAATCCAGGTGTGCAAAGCCCTTAGAGACTTACCTAGAAAGACTCACAGCTGTAATCGCTGCCAAAGGTGATTCTAACATGTATTGACTCAACGGTGTGAATACTTATGTAAATGAGATATTTCTGTATTTCATTTCTAAAAATGTTTTCACTTTGTCATTATGGGATAATTATGAGAAGAAAAAAATATTTAATCCAGTTTTGAATTCAGGCTGTAACACAACAAAGTGGTATGAATACTTTCTGAAGGCACTGTACATTCAAATGGAGAAATAATGATAGAAAGGGCCAAAACGACATTAATAAAGCAATTCTTACTTTACAAAAGAGTTCAATCAAAGTAGGCAGTAATGTAGCTTGGGTTTTTTATAAAAACGACAGCTAAGTTTTCTTTAGCTTACACAGAACAAACTCTGTTGTAGAAGGAGTTTCTGAGAAAGGGCTTGAAACGTCCAGTTTGGAAATGACAGAGGAACGCTGAGTTCTTCTATGCATCTATTCAGCTTGCAGAGAAGGATTTTCCCAAGCCCAGTGTTCTCACACTTGTACTTGCATCTCAAATAAACCTCCTATGGATTCCCAACTTCACAGACAGAAGGATGTGGGGGGCTAGGGGTGGGTGGAGTGGGGAAGTGGATTGTGAGTAAAAAAAGTGTTTTATAGAGATGCTGATTTCTTATTCACTCAGCCTCTGCAAGAGCAGAAGCACAGAGGAATGCAGAAAGAAAGCCCTCTCTCATTGAGAGGCCATAATGCATCCATCGTATATGAGTTGAAAAAGGATTCCCTGGTGGGAAAAGGCTGACCCCCGAACCCATTGAGGAGAAAAGCTGCTGCTGTGGGCCTCTCTCTGCAGAGGTGCATTCTGGTACGAGGTAGCTGTGGTTCTCACCTGGGGGAGGGAGAGGGAGAGGGAGAGGGAGAACCATCTCCGGGTGTTTACAAAAAGCCCTCCTCTGCCTTTGCAGCAGAGCGAATGAATAACAATATAAATCCCGCTTGAGTCCGCGGAAATGCGCTGTTGCCAGATTGTAATCGCATCTTTTCAAAAGCAGTAGCGAAAAGACTAAAATACATCTCATTCCCACTTACTTTGCTGATTTCCTCTTGCTTTATTTTTGGTCTGTGGTAGATCACAATGTAGGCATTATGAGGCATAAAATTATAATATTTATATATTTCTTAATTCCATTCTTTTACTTTTAGATATGTGTGTATTGTCGTGAATCATTTAGATACTACTGTACTGTTGGAGCTAGGAACACAAGCATTTCAATACACCCGCAGTAACATCTGCGTATGTGACCATACACATATGTGTATGTGACCAATAACATTTTATTTTATTTGAAGATTGCCATGACAAAGAGCTGTCAGGCCTGATAAGAATTGTTAACGCAGAAACCAAGTCTAGGGTTTGGCAGAGATAAACATCCCAGTGATAAACTTCCAGACAAAATTATCTCTTGGGACAACGTGATGTTCTGTCAATTGCCTTTGATAATCAATGACTGCTCATAAGGGAGATTTTTTATTTTATTTTTGAATTACTTCGTATGCCCTTACAGCTGATACAGTACATTCTATGTGTGGGCAATTTATCACATGTGCATCTACTGTATAACTATGTAATGTTTACTTTCAGCATACTGTAACACACCCCAGATGACCATGATGGTGTTAAATGGTCTTGCTTGGGACAATTTCAGATCAGAGGCACAATATGGGCCAGCGAGCCAGGGGCAGAAAGTCCACATCCTGGCAGTGCTCTTTGGAGGTGCATTTCTCCCATATCCCCCGATTTGAATTCAATTAAAGTCAAGATTATGCATGGACACTGGCAGATTTGGGGGAATTAGAGGTAATTCACTTTTCCAGTTTACGTGACTGTTAAGCAGATGTTGGAAGAAAAGTATTCCTCAGTGGAGAACGGCCAAGAATAACAATTGGATTTCCACATTATCAGAGGATGAACACATGTGGCATTTGGACAGAGAGTGTATGTGTGTGTGTTTGTGTGTGTTTGCATGGTTTAACCTCTATGGAAAATCGGGAATATCCCCTAATCCTTAAAAACAACTTGGTTTATTCCTCTCTGAAATGCTGTGTGGTCATCAATTACATAAAGTGATGAAGTGCCATAAAATCAATGCATTATGTTCAATATTATGCATGAACAATGATGTATAATGAAGTACACTATTTCTCGATTATGGGATGCAATATGTTAGCAATTTCTCTTAGAAACATAAGAAAACCAGTAATTATACTCCTGGGCACTATTGTCCTTCACATGCCTGTTTGATATTCACAAAGACTTCGACATCTAACTGAGAGCATTTTGCCAGATGTATAACACAAGTTTACTGCATATTATCACTCATTATAGGTTGTAAATGTGTTAATATGCACATTTAATGTGGAAAATAGAGGATTTTGCTTGACCTGTTAATGTAAAATCAAATCAAATGTGATATTATAGTTCTGTTCAATATACCGGTATATGTATGTTATGGAATTTTAGCATGTTACTTTCATGCACCATTTTGTTAGCAGATTTATAGCTTGCTTACTTATCCATTGTTATTCAGACGGAGCTGAAGATCAAATCAAAGTTTATTGGTCATGTGCACAGTTTAGCAGGTGTTATAGCGGTGAAGCGAAATGCTTATGTTGCTATCTCCTAACATTGCAGTCAACCCAGATAGCACTGTAGCACAGATGCACTCCACTCATAACCTCCATCTCTGTATGTGAGGGGCTATTGTGATGAAGGTATGGTGATGACAGCCCAGTGACAGCTCAGAGTTGATTAGGTTTCCAGGGTGACATTAGCATTAGCATGGGCTGTGCACAGCGGCCCCATTAACGATGCTCTTTATTCAAAGCCTTCCAGACGCTCCGGAATAGCTCTGTTCTGTGCTGTTGACAGGGCCCACTGCCCAGAGAGCCTCTGTAGACTGCTAAAGGTCAGCGCCTTTCTTCCACCTCCTCTATTCAGACCATTGTGTGTCTATTTACCAAGGCCATATGCTACCGTTCCACTGAGGACACCGAGACCCCTAACTTCCATCACACGAACAAACTCTGTTTTTAAGACCGTTATCCATTTATTTTCCTATTATGGTGATGAGAGTAAAAAATATGCCACTCTACAATCAAACACACATGAGGAGTATGAATACTGGGGGAAGCAGATTTGGATAAATAGAAGCACCTTACGTTGTTAACACTAGAACCACTAAAGCAGTCATTTTGACTGCTCAGAATTTTTTTTTGTATTACTCTGCCTTTTTTAAGTCATGCCCCCTTCTGTCTATATAACACACTACCGTTGTTAGAATCTTAATATCACAAACAGAACTGGAGTTATAGCCAGTTTAATGAGGACGTCATTTTTTAAAATTGTTTTCCCCCATTGTCCCTCCTTCCTCCGCTCCTTCTCCCAACATTGGCATGTGTCGTGCCCAGTTGATAATCACCCCGATCATTGCCTCGAAACTGAACCTAAACTATACTAAAAGTAATTTCAAATACACTACCGTTAAAAAGTTTGGGGTCACTTACAAATGTCCTTGTTTTTAAAAGAAAAGCACATTTTTTGTTCATTAAAATAACATCAAATTGATCAGAAATACAGTGTAGACATTGTTAATGTTGTATATGACTATTGTAGCTGGAAATGGCAATTCTTAATGGACTATCTACATAGGCGTACAGAGGCCCATTTTCCAAGAAACTGAAGATCTCGTACAACGCTGTGTACTACTCCCTTCACAGAACAGCTCAAACTGGCTCTAACCAGAATAGAAAGAGGAGTAGGAGGCCCCGGTGCACAACTGAGCAAGAGGACAAGCACATTAGAGTGTTTAGTTTGAGAAACAGATGCCTCACAAGTCCTCAACTGGCAGCTTCATTAAATAGTACCTGCAAAACACCAGTCTCAACGTCAACAGTGAAGAGGCGACTCCGGGATGCTGGTCTTCTAGGCAGAGTTCCTCTGTCCAGTGTCTGTGTTCTTTAGCCCATCTTAATCTTTTCTTTTTATTAGCCAGTCTGAGATATGGCTTTTTCTTTGCAATTCTGCCTAGAAAGCCAGCATCCCGGTATCGCCTCTTCACTGTTGACGTTGAGACTGGTGTTTTGCGGGTATTATTTAATGAAGCTGCCAGTTGAGGACTTGTGAGGCATCTGTTTCTCAAACTAAACACTCTAATGTGCTTGTCCTCTTGCTCAGTTGTGCACCGGGGCCTCCTACTCCTCTTTCTATTCTGGTTAGATCCAGTTTGCGCTGTTCTGTGAAGGGAGTAGTACACAGCGTTGTACGAGATCTTCAGTTTCTTGGCAATTTCTCGCATGGAATATCCTTCATTTCTCAGAACAAGAATAGACTGACGAGTTTCAGAAGAAAGGTCTTTGTTCATGGCCATTTTGAGCCTGTAATCGAACCCACAAATGTTGATGCTCCAGGTACTCAACTAGTCCAAAGAAGGACAGTTTAATTGCTTCTTTAATCAGGACAACAGTTTTCAGATGTGCTAACATAATTGCAAAAGGGTTTTCTAATGATCAATTAGCCTTTTAAAATGATAAACCTGGATTAGCTAACACAACGTGCCATTGGAACACAAGAGTGATGTTGCTGATAATGGGCCTCTGTACGCCTATGTAGATATTCCATAAAAAATCATCCGTTTCCAGCTACAATAGTCATTTACAACATTAACAATGTCTATACTGTATTTCTGGTCAATTTGATGTTATTTTAATGGACAAAAAATGTGCTTTTCTTTCAAAAACAAGGACATTTCTAAGTGACTGCAAACTTTTGAATAGTAGTGCATATAACATCAGATTAAATAAATGAAGTAAAGTATGATGTGGAGAACGGGTGAGTTGATGAGAGAGGGGAAGCGAACAATGCATAATCTGAATGAAAACAACTCGGATGGCGAGGAAGAAGTGAATCTCTGATGATTATTCTTCGGATTCTGAGCCTCAGCCTCGATAACCTACTCATCCGAGGTCTAAATGCCAAAAAAGAATGGTGTGCACTGAGCAGGTGCCCATGCCATTACCAAATAAAACAGTGAGACAGCAGAAAGGAAGAGATGGCACCGTTTAGATAGAACAAGCAGGTGACAATGCTAAGGGACGATTATCAGCACAAAATGTCTCCACTGAGAGAGCAGGCCCTACATCTCAAGCAAAAAAACAACATCAGCAATGCACTCACCAGCTTTCGTTGTTTATGTGGAATGGACATCCAAAGCAAGCATTCAGGGACTGTACTGTGGCTAAGGCGCACACGGAGCAAGGAGACACTGCCTGGGATCTGTCTGTTGATGAGCTGGAAGCGTTTATTTCAATCCTGTATGTCCGTGGAGCATTTGGTGGAAAGAGCTTCTGGTCAGACATGTATGGGATACTTTTCTTTGGAGAAACCATGTCACGGATCGCTTCAGAGAGATTATGCGTTACCTCCAATTTGATGACAAAGAAACTGCCCATGGTATCCAACAAAAATAAAAAAATGTTTTTACTGCTGTCATATCGACACTTATAATCATTATAATGGAATTATTGATTTTGTTCTGAATTTCACTATCAAGCAGACTTGGCGCATATTATGTTTAGGTTACTGATGTTTTCTTCATTTGATCACGCGACTTGCTGACAGTGTTTCTTGGTGGTTGGGGTATTTTGTGGTATTTTTTATTTATTTGGTCATTATAAAAAGAAGCTCTAACCCTGTTCCAACAATACGCTTTCTGTTTAATAGTTGTAACAAAGACACTCCACGAAAATGGTTTATTGAACACTTGTTTGTTTTTACATATAGACTACAGTAATAAAAACTAAAAGGCTATTGTGTTATTTGAAATCAAATACATTTTTTATTTTAACGTTACCTTAGACCTTCATGAACACAACCAAATGATAATTTTGCCATAGCATATGTGAAATGTATTAATTACACTGATAGAATGTTGTCGAGGCCCAGCGGTTTTAGTGTTAAGGGCTAGAGATTGCAGCATTTATCTGTCCAATGCATGATAAAATGCACACACGCATTGGGGAGGCCAAGGGTCAAAGAGAGACAGATAGAGGGGATGGGGATAAAAGGGCCAATATATAAAATAAATCACATAACCAATTAGGCTTGGGCAGTAGCAGCTTTCATATGGCATCCGTGCCGGAGAGACATCCACAGCAGCGCACCTGGATATAGAGATCTCTGGATGGGGATGAGAATGGGGTGCGGAGGGCAGTGTTTCAGATAAACAAACTCTTATTATCCTTGGATAACCTACTAATTAATTCAGAGACAACAGAAAGGAATTAAAGTAGTGAGGAGCTGAGCTGGGCCTGAGATGCCTGAGAGTACCTAATAACCACAATGAATAAGGCAGCGCTAGGCAACTGGCTTCCCCAAACACAGAGAGGGAAACAAGCCCCGGGGGCCGGCCCAGGCAGAATGGCCCTCCTAATTGGCCTCTCACTAGTGACTGGCCCTGCTAATACGCAGCACTGTGCACAGGGGAATAGACCAGTGTTAGAAAGTTTATTATTCTGGACTGGGCTGAAAATAGAGGAACCTTATTCCGGAGTTACAGTGGCAAGAAAGAGTATGATCATGAAATTTGATCTGATCTTCATCTAGGTCACAACAATAGACAAACACAGTCTGCATAAACTAATAACACACAATTATATGTTTTCATGTCTTTATTGAACACACCCGTATAAACATTCAGTGTGAACCCTTGGATTTAATAACTGGTTGACCCGCCTTTGACAGCAATGACCTCAACCAAATGTTTTCTGTAATTGCGGATCAGACCTGCATAACTGTCAGGAGGAATTTTGGACCATTCCTCTTTATAAAATTGTTTCAGTTCAGCAATATTCTTGGGATGTCTGGTGTGAACTTCTCTCTTGAGGTCATGCCACAGCATCTCAATCGGGTTGAGGTCAGGACTGGGCCACTCCAGAAAGCGTATTTTCTTCTGTTGAAGCCATTGTTGTTGATTTACTTCTGTGTTTTGGGTCGTTGTCCTGTTGCATCACCCAACTTCTGTTGAACTTCCTTTGGCGGACAGATAACCTACCATTCTCCTGCAAAATGTCTTGATAAACTTGGGAATTCATTTTTCCGTCAATGATACTGTAGCAAGCTGTCCAGGCCCTGAGGCATAAAAGCAGCCCCAAACCATGATGCATCCAAACAACTCAACTGTAGTGTCATCCGTCCACAGAATATTTTGCCAGTAGCGCTGTGGAACATCTAGATGCACTTTTTCAAACTTCAGACGTACAGCAATTATTTTTTGGACAGCAATGGCTTCTTCTGTAGTGTCCTCCCATGAACACAATTCTTGTTTTTCGTTTTTTACGTATCGTAGACTCGTCAACAGAGATGTTAGCATGTTCCAGAGATTTCTGTAAGTCTTTAGCGGACACTCTAGGATTCTTCTTAACCCCATTGAGCATTCTGCGCTGTGCTCTTGCAGTCGTCTTTGCAGGACGGCCACTCCTAGGGAGAGTAGCAACAGTGCTTAGCTTTCTCCATTTATAGACAATTTGTCTTACCGTGGACTGACGAACATCAAGGCTTTTAGAGATACTTTTGTAACCCTTTCCAGCTTTATGCAAGTCAACAATTCTTCTGAGATCTTTTTTGTTCGAGGCATGGTTCACATCAGGCAACGTTTCTTGTGAATAGCAAACTCAAATGTTTGAGTTTTTTTATTGGGCAAGGCAGCTCTAACCAACATCTCCAATCTCGTCTCATTGATTGGACTCCAGATTAGCTGACTTCTGACTCCAATTAGCTTTTGGATAAGTCATTAACCTAGGGCTTCACATACCTTTTCCAACCTACACTGTGAATGTTTAAATGATGTATTCAATATAGACAAGAAAAATACAATCATTTGTGTGTTATTAGTTTAAGCACACTGTTTGCCTATTACTGTGACTTAGATGAAGATCTGATCAAATTTAATGACCAATTTATGCAGAAATCCAGGTAATTCCAAAGAGTTCACCTACTTTTTCTTGCCACTGTAACTGTTTGGGAATCAGGCCAAATTAGAGATTGTTCATCCTTCAGAGGTGCATGGCTGACACACTCCAATCAAGGACATTTCCAGGTCCTCTTTGTTATTACATTCATATCTCGCTCAGTAATGCATTCAAATTATTTTGTCAAGCATGTCATTCTGCGCTGATTATAAAGTGGAGAGATCCAACACCATAATGGAGCAAATATTTTTCTATGGAAATGTGGAGTTTGCCGTTTGTGTGAAATTCTGTACACATCCTCCACAGATGCGCAGACATCTCCCACTAAATACATTAAATGTGTGTGCAGAGTTGGAGCCCCATTGAGAAATAGCAACAGACGGCATGTTGAGATACCTGACAACAGCCCGAGCCTGTCTGTGGGGGGCAGGCGGGAGAGGTGGGACCAGGGTTTGTCAGACCTCCCTGCTCTGTTTTGAGTAGTCAAATCAGTGGCAAATGGTGTCATCCTTGTGTAACCAAGTGCCACACCAGCAATATGGGATATGTGACAGATGTTCAGAGGGTAAACCTCTGAAAAAGCAACTCACAATCTCATGATCTCTAGACTGTATATGATAATGCCTGTACTTAAGCATGATAATGTGCATAGCTAATTTTAACCCATAGTGAAAGACCTTTCAAAGTCCAAATTGATTTACGATGGGATGGGTAGAGACAACAGAAAAAAATGCATACCCATACATTTTAACTGCTTGAGTTTACACTGAAGTAATGTGATAGATGCCTGATATTAAAGGAGAAGTTTCCCAAAATTGCCCTCTCCCCCTATCCCTCCATGGATTACAGAACGGGTCATGTGACTCGTGACGTTGCTGGATGCAGGCCTCGCTCTGCTCCGTTGTCAGTGAATGCAAGATTCACAAATCTGCGAACTGTGGACAAAGTCATTGTTTTATTGAAAGCATACGGCCGACTTAGCTATTTTTGTGAAAAGTACTATCGATTTTGAGTCAGGAAATGTGTACTTTTCCACCTAAAACATTTGCGATTATTTTATGTAGCCGACTGTCAAAGCAGTGATGGGGAATAGAATATCCTCAAAACATTGTGATAAATAGATATAGGCTATATAGTGGTATGGGCTAATGTCAAAACATAAACCCACTAATGGTCCCCCTCATAGAGGTTTATGATAAGCGATCATTCAATAAAGTAAGGTTTAGCGACTTACTCGTTGGATAACTGTCCATTTGGCGCAGTTGGAACAGGGTTGTGTCCAATTCCTTTTTGGAATAGGGAAACTGTTTCCAGGACAGAGGTTTGTGGGCAGCAAAAGCAAACTAACTGCTCCTCATCATCAAGTTCCTCCATGTCTAAGAATTTTTGTCACATATTCGAATTCTCTGCAGCACAAACATTCTTCATTTGTTGTCGTTGGAGTGCAATTGCCTCAAATGCACACACCCCTAGTCTGTGTTGATCCTGGGGATGGGTTGGGGCTCCGGTCCAGCTGCTGCTGCAGCCTCGGTTTCTAAAACGGTTGCTTGCCATCTGAAGTTCAATTTGTCTAAATTCTTCATCAGAATGGACTACTATGCCTCAAATAAATAAGGTTAGACAACATCAACGCCCCTCCAGAAGATTACCCTTCCTCCTCACTCGTGACTCTTTCGTCGTAAGACATGTTTTTGGTAGTTTTTTTTGTAAGAGAACTATAGTGCAATTGTACTGTAATTTCAATTTGTGACAAAACAAAGCTAGTGTACAAAACTGAAGACACAAAAACTAAACTTAAGAAGGGAAGTATAGAAATAGTGCACATAAAACAGATATACTGCTTCTTAGACTTTCAATGAGAATGACAGATCTATAACTCAGGTCACCCCAAAAATTTTGTCAGGTCACCCCAAAAAGTTACATATTGCAGCTTTCAGTATCCTCACTACTTCTACCCTCCCAAAAACTTGTGACATCAAGCACCATATAAGGGCATAACTTGACATTTCTAAGTAGCAAGGTTTCCAAATGAGGGTGCTCCTGCGCAGTTGTTACCCATCTTCGCTGCTGTGGCAGTCGGCTACATAAAATAATGATATAAAACATTTGCAAATATTTTATACTGAACAAAAAAATTAACGAGATGAGATCCTTAGGCCCATTGTCACACCATTCATCTGCCTCCATCATCTCATGTTTCAGCATGATAATGCACAGCCCCATGTCTCAAGGATCTGTACACAATTCCTGGAAGCTGAAAATGTCCCATTTCTTCCATAGCCTGCATACTCACCAGACATGTCATTCATTGAGTATGCTCTGGATCGCCATGTACGGCAGTATGTTCCAGTTCCCGCCAATATCCAAAAACTTTGCACAGTCATTGAAAAGGAGTGGGACAAAATTCCACAGGCCACAATCAACCGCCTGATTAACTCTATGCGAAGGAGATGTGTCACTTTGCATGAGACAAATGGTGGTCACACCAGACACTGACTGGTGTTCTGATCCAGGCCCTTACCTTTAAAAAAAAAATTATCTCTATTCCCAGTCATGTGAAATCAATAGATTAGGGCCTAAATTAATTTATTTCAATTGACTGATTTCCTTATATGAACTGTAACTCAGGACAATCTTTGAAATTGTTGCATGTTCATAGTTTTGTTCAGTGTAGGTGGAAAAGCACACGACTCAAAACCGACATAGCTAATTTGGCCGTACGCTTTAAATAAAACAATGAATTTGTCCACAGTTTGTGGATTTGTGAATCATGCATTCAATGACAACGGAGCAGAGTGAGTGTCACAACTTCAGCCGAAGTTGGTCCCTCTCCTTGTTCGGGCGGCTTTTGGTGGTCGACGTCACCAGTTTTCTAGCTATCGCCGATCTACTTTTCATTTTCTATGTTTTTTGTCTTCATTATACACACCTGGTTTTTATCCCATAATTATATGTTCCTTATTTAAACCCTCTGTTTCCCTCCTGGATTTGTGTGTGTTTGTTCCATTTTAGATGTTCTTGTTCTGTGAGCTTGGATTTTTCTACCAATTTTGGTAGTTTGTACTTTGAGTAAAGTTACGTGATTACTCATCTCCGTTGTCCTTCGCCTGACTCTGCCTACCTGCTACACAGAGACTTCTGACAGTGAGGCCTGCATCCAGCAACGTCACGAGTCACGTCACGCGATACGTTTTTGCATCTGTCTCAGTTCTGCACTCCAGAGAGAGAAATGGGGAGAGGGCAAACTCCACTGAACCAGTTTCAATGTATGGAATGACTTGGGAGTTTCTGGATTTTGGGTAAACTTCTCCTTTAAAGTTCTTCATGACCAATCCATGTGAAATCCCGCAGTATTTAGCATGTATTAGGCCAAACGAAGACAGCTGCTAAGCAGGTCGGTCTCTGTGGACATTAAACACTCTAAAATTAGCAGTGTCTGGTATGTAGGAGGACACATGGTATGGCATTTCAGAGTTTAGTCAGGACCAGGGACGTCGCTAGGCCTATTTTAGGGGGTGCTTTAGCCCCCCTAAAATATTCATTAGCCCCACCTAAATAAATCAAATTATCAGTCAATATATTTTCTCTGTGATGTTTTATTTATTTTCATCAACCGTTCCATCGCATCTTAAACTTCTTACCCGGGGGGGTACTAGGACCTGAAGGGGGGCTGCAGCTTCTGCAGAGGCTGTTGCTGCACGCGCTGTGACAGTTAGGTCTACTTGTATCTAACATGTTGGTTAACGATAGTTACTGCTGTGGCTTGAGGCTGCTAGCTAACAGTAAACTGACAGGACAAGGCTCTGACAGGACGGATTCATGATAGGCTACGATGTGAATTTGTGGTGAGTTAGAACAGACAGAGAGATAGTATTCACTACTATAGACTTTGGTCATAATCAAAGATTTGTTAACCAATACGTTTTTATGTGAGGCTGCCTGTAAGTTACAGTGTAACAGACGTTGCAAGCTAGCTAACGGTAACTTTTACATTCGACATAAGTTATGTGGCGATGATATCTAATTAACATTATATTTAATGTAGTCTTGCTATCTGTGCCAGGCTATAAATAAGACAGATGACATATTGTCATGCACATATCTTTTCATACTCAATTGCTTTCATTCAATAGGCCATTGCAAAACAATTATCAGCAGGTCATGTGTAGAAAAGGTGACATAGTGTTGATCACAATGTCATTGTATTATCCTCAATTTCTCAACTGTAGGCTAGCTAACGACTAACGTTAGATGTATATACGGAAATTATTCAAGAGGCAGTGCCAGCCGCTCTGCCGAAGGCCAAGCCGGTGAGAAATGAAGATTTTACCAGTTCAAACAAACAAATTAAAACTTAAACTGATTAGTCACCTATTAACACTTGAGTTATTGTAAATATGAGTTTAATAACAATACATGTCAAAACCCAGCAGACAAGAATGAGGGAAAGAAGCTGGAGGCTGACAGGGCTGAGGGAGCATGTCTGATTCAAGTAGATGTTTAAGCTTTCAGTTCAATTTGTACAGCATATGTCTTACTTTTGTTAGGCATAAATAAATGATGGTCATGATATCTTAAAGGGTCATGCAGAAAGAGAGGCTTCAATGCAAGGTAGAGATCAACATGCGAGCTGTATAAGTGAGAGAGAGCAAGCATGCCCAGAGAAAGAGGGACAAGAAACAGATCCAGAGAGGGAGGGACAAGAAACAGATCCAGAGAGGGAGGGACAAGAAACAGATCCAGAGAGGGAGGGACAAGAAACAGATCCAGAGAGGGAGGGACAAGAAACAGATCCAGAGAGGGAGGGACAAGAAACAGATCCAGAGAGGGAGGGACAAGAAACAGATCCAGACAGGGAGGGACAAGAAACAGATCCAGAGAGGGAGGGAGAACAAACAGATCCAGAGAGGGAGGGAGAACAAACAGATCCAGAGAGGGAGGGAGAACAAACAGATCCAGAGAAGGAAAGTAATCAAGCCGCTGCAGCAGCTCCTTCCAGAAATTTGTGCGATTTAGGTGATAAAGACACTGGGCCAATACAAGTGAAGGTGAATAGCTACCCACACAAGTTTTGGTACACAGAAAAGGGCATTTCAGCACTGCTGGTTTGAGAAATACAATTGGGTAGAGTACTCTGTTCACAAAAAACGCAGCTTTCTGCTCCATGTAGAGTTTTTGGCAAAAACATTACATTTGATTCTTTTGTCAGTAATGGCTGCAAAAAATTGAAAAAAGCTTTGTTTATCTTCGGTAAACATGAAATGGCACAAACACAGAGACAGTGTTGTGGCATGGCAAAGCTACCAGGCAACTAGCAGTCATGGGAACATTGTTCAGATTTTAACATCTGCTCATGCTAGTGATATTGCAGAGAGAAGGGAGTATCTGAGGAGAATTGTTGAGGTCACCTCAATGCTAGGAAGACAAGGACTCTTTCCGAGCCAATTATGAATCTAGTAAAAGCACAAATAGAGGGAACTTTCTTGAATGTATGGAGCCTTTGAAGGAGTTTGACCCTTTCCTGCAAAGATACAATACTCCATCAAATGCGACGTATCTCTCTCCAGAATCTCAGAATGACATGATCGAATGGTGTGCTCAAGAGATTATGGACACCATGGTCTCTGAGATGTCAAAATCTGGAATGTATGCCATTATGGCGGATGAGGCCAGGGATGGGCAGTCTGAACAGTTGACTCTGTGTGTTAGGTATGTGACAGAGAGGACAGTTAAGGAGCGTTTACTAGCACTAGCAGAAATCAAGTCATTTGATGCACAATCGATAGCAAATTAGTTGCAACAGCAACTCCAAATGAGAGGGGTAGCAGGCCTAAAGTACGTTGCACAGACCTATGATGGTGCAGCTGTCTAGAGTGGGTCCAAAGGAGGTGTGCAAACACATTTGAGTGCTGCATCCGGAGGCAATTTATGTACATTACAATGCTCATGAGCTTAATTTGGTGTTGTGTCATACTTGCAGGGCTATTTCGGAGGCTGCTGAGTTTTTCAGTTTCTTGGAGAATGTGTATTCGTTTTTCAGTACATCCCTAGTTAACCACCACAAGTTCAAAGAAGCTCAGTCCAAACTTGGAATAGCATCAGCTGAACTTGTACAGCTTTCAAACACACGCTGGGCATGCCAGCTGCGGTCCATAAATGCAGTCCTGGACACTTTAACTGCTATTTTTGATTGTCTATCTGCCATTGGATCCCCCATGGCTGTTGCTCTGAGAGCAAAGCTTCATAAGTTCTCCACCATGTATTTGCTACTGATGTTTCAGTCCCTTCTTTCTGTAACTGAGGGACTACACATGTTCCTCCAGAAAGAGACTGTAGACCTGGCAGAAGCGTGTTTTGGCAGACAAGCTGTATGTGACACACTGATAGGCAAACGCACAGATGCATTTGCCACAGAACTTTATGACAGAACCAAAGCACTGTGAAATTCACAATATTCCAGAGGCAGATGCAGCAAGAAATTGCAAACAAAGGAAAATGGGAGATTTTGTGGTGGAGGCCTCCTTGGGTTTAGGCACAGAATTGTCATGTTCCCAAACAATGAAACAGAGCTATTGCTCCCCTGCTTGGACAGGATGGTTTGTGAGCTTGACCAGCGATTCTCGACTGTAGGTGCAGGTCTGCTCAAAGGCATACAGGCATGCAGCCCAACTCAAAACACTTCCTGCCTTGCTTATCTGAGTCTGCCAAGAACTACGGTATTGATGTTATAACAGAAGAGATGTTGGTGGCCAGAAACTTTCTTGCCCGGAAAAGAGAGGCTGGATGTCCTCCCAAAGATATGCTTGCTGTGCATAACCTCCTGGATGATGATATGTTAACTTCTCTGAAGGAAACCATTCAGGTTGCCCTCACAATTCCTGTGAGCAGCTGCTCCGGTGAAAGGTCCTTTAGTGCACTGTGCCGGCTGCACTCCTAGTTGCGTAAGACAATGGGTCAGAAAAGGCCTGCAAGTCTTGCAGCCATGTCCATTGAGGGTGAAGTGCTTGGGCCACTAAGCCACAATAGTGTTTTTGACCGCTTTGCCACCTTTAAAAATAGGAGGTACACTTTGATGCGTCCACCCACAAAATAAGCATCAAAAGAGAGAAGCAGGAGGAGAAGTTCTGTAATATAGGTTGTAATATTTGTTTGGGATCTTACTTTTTTTATCAGATTTTATTCCAAATTATTTTTCAGTATTTAGCTCATTTGTTGAATTTAGTTTTGCCCCATTGTGGATGATACTGTTTAAGATTTTCAATTTTCTGAATTATTGGGTTAATTTTGAGAAATTTAAATAAAGATTTTTTTTCTAATGGTATAATATAACCTGCATGTCTTCACATTTCTCTCTCTCTCTCTCTCAATTCAATTCAATTCAATTTGCTTTATTGGCATGACGTAACAATGTACATATTGCCAAAGCTTACTTTTGATATTTACAATATGAAAATAATAACAATCAAAATTATCAACAGGACAACAGTAATAACAATAACCAAGGGTCAAAATAACATACATTGAACAATAACACTAAGCATACAGTAGAGGACATGTGCAGCTTGATTGGTCTGTCAGACACTGTCCCTCATCTTATGGCAGGCAGCAATGTAGTGAGCTGCCAACCCACAGCTTTCTGCTTCCTCCCCCCAACAGGATGGGTAGCCTATTCTCATCAGAGAGGTCTTTGAAACCTTGACTAAGGGTTTCAAATTTGGGTAAATGACACTCTCAAATTGTTTTATATTTTTGACATTTTGTCAGGAAATGCAGTTCTGTCTCAGGTTCTGCTGTTGTGCAGTGGTTGCACAGCCTTTCCTCTACAGGGAGCCAGGTTTTCCTGTGTCTACCCTTCTCAATGGCAAGGCTGTGCTTACTGAGCCTGTACTTTGTCAAGGTTTTTCTAAGGTTTTGATCAGTAACCATGGTCAAATAGTTTGCCATGGTGTACTGTCGATTTAGGGCCAGATAGCACTGTATTTTGCTTTGTGCTTGTGTTTCCAAATGAGCAATGTAGTTTTGTTTTGATTGTGATGTAATTTGTTTTATTCTGATTGATTGGATGTTCTGGTCCTGAGGCTTCAGTGTGTTAGTAGAACAGGTTTGTGAACTCTGCCCCAGGACCAGCTGGATGAGGGGACGCTTTTCTTTGCTCAGCTCTTGGCATTGCAGGGCTTGAGCTTATTTTTTAAATCTAAGTAGTTGTAGTGTGTGCAGTACTCTATATATTTTGTACCAATTGAGAACTTTGGTCTAATTCCCTGAGATCTGGATCTTCTCTGAAAAATCATTATTTTAGTCTTTTTGGGGTTTACTGCCAGGGCCCATGTCTGGCAGTACTGCTCTAGCAGGTCCAGGCTCTGCTGTAGGCCATGTGCTGTGGGTGACAGCAGACACAGGTCATCTGCAAAGAGCAGGCATTTAACCTCTGAATTGTGGAGACTAACACCAGGGGCAGAGGATTCTTCTAGAATAGTGGCCAATTCGTTGATAAATATTGAAGATTCTCTCTCTCTTTCTCTCTCTCTCTCTCAAAAAAAAATTATATTTCTTTATTTGGATAGAATTTAAGTAAGTCATATTAGATCAGTGTCTAACACTTTTAGGGGGGCCAGACCCCCCTAAAACAGGCTTAGCCCCCCTATCCATGAATCTCTAGTGATGTCCCTGGTCAGGACTATGGAGATGGAGCCTAGCTGGTCCAAACCAAGGCCAATGATGACAACAAACAATGTCACACAGACCCTAACACCTGAAAAGAATCAATCGGGGATTGACAAAGCATTCAGCTTCAATTTACCATAGAAGGGCTACGCTTTCTCTGTGAACCTGTATTGCTCAACGAAAATATTGGCAGTTATTTACGACCCTGATTAACATCCAATCGTTAAACTTCATGCCAAAGATGTTCTGTAGGGGCTGGCTCAACTGCCTGGGTGAGCTTGGCTTGATGTGAAAATCTTATGACATGCCAATGCAACTACACTTCTAATCGACATGTGTTTGTATAATGCATTGAACTATTGCACATCAACTGCCATACTCACAATCCCATGAAGAGACACAGCTAGGACTGACAGTTTTGCACATTTAGTATTCCATTCCATCCCTATGACAACATCAGAGTAGATTTACAACCTGTTCACTTGGTTCGCATCAATCTCCTGAGATGATGGAAGAAACGAAGTCAGGACAGGAGAGAGGTAGTGGAGGTGTGGAGGCGCAGGCCTCAGGTGTGAACAGGTGGGTCGGTTCATTGCCATGCAGGAATTGTGCACAGATCCAGGTGCACAGCTGCAGGGAGGGGTATAACAGACACGTACGCTGAGCTTCCCAGGCCATACTGCCCATGTTGAAACAGTTTGTCCCAGGGGAGGAGAAGAGAGTGTGGGTGGGTGCTTCTACCTTCTACATGTCTAATGGTGGGTGTTGGTAGCTGCAAGAGATAGAAAAGTGAAAGGGGTGAGAGAGTGATAGCTTGAAACTATTATTATGTGCGTGTGTGTTTGTTTACTTGTGTGAATGTTTGTGTGCAATAGGTATAGCTGAGTAAAAGAGCATTAGAGGGAGAATGAGCAGCAGAAGCTAGTTTGACTAGATACTGAATGTCTAGTTTCCAGGGCAACTATTGTCGCAATCGATCTGTGATATAACAAAGCCAGTCCTTTGCAAATCTGCCATTACACATCCTGTTGAGATTCCAATAAGACCATGCTCTTATTGGACTTCTCTAAGCCAACGGCTGCGTCAATCACAGCCGTGGGACAGATTAGGTTCTAGATGAGTGCCGTCCCTCCTGGCTGGATACATGAGCACGAAGTCCTCAACATCAAAGGTCAGAGGAGCTACAGAGAGAAGGGATCACTGAGGCATTGCACTCCTGGTAATTTTGAGGAGAGGCAGTGGAGAAATGGGTCATTGACCAGTGTGGATGGATTGGCTCAAGTCAAGATTCCTGTGACACAGATGGGAGCCCACAAGCCCGGATTGTAAAAATATATATCTGTAGATAATGATGCAGTGATAGAACACACCCTAGAGAGCTCATATACCACTATTTTCTGACACAATATCATCCCAGCAGCTCCATCCACTGCCAGACAGTGAGCCAGACAGACAGGGCTGACCTTTGGTGTCCTTGAAACAGTTGACGCTGTGTAATGTATGCTTTAGTTGATTCAATTTTTTAAAATCCTTCTCAATCCACTGAGTCTGTCTGAAACCCTGTTTTATATTATTTCTGTTATTATTTTTCACTAGTCCAATCACTATAGGTCCTGTGGAGAAACAATGCTGAGAGTCTAGGGCTAAGACGGGAATGCCAATTCCCTCTGAGCACACACTCCTTGGGTTCAGAGGAAGATTAGTTGGATGTCAAATCTCACAGCTCAAGTGCTCAAACTTGAAAGTGCATTTGAAATGCAGATCTTCCTAGGGATATGGCGAGTAATATGAATGGTTTAGATGGGTGCTATAATGACACGTTTATGGCCCTTCTTCAGAATCCTCTTTAAGGAGACAATGACAACATTAATAATTGCAACATTTTCATAACAGGGACCAAAAAAGGAAAATGCTAAAGAAATTTAAACGAGATATCAGCCTACCTACACGGTTACACAGAACCCACTGTGAGGATGGTGTAAAATGATCAGTGACAAATGACAGGATGCCAGAGTGTAAATCAGAATCCATTAGTAGCACAGTACTAATTACTAGTGACTCTGGGGTTGATTAAAAGAAATCACAAAACAGCACCAGACACTATTATGCTAATGATATCTAATTTGGAGTGGCCGGGTTTGGGGGACTAAAAGGATTTGGACAGCGCTACCAGTCTGGCTCAGGAAAATGGGAAGCATGTCATTAGAGCAGGAACGGAATATCAATTCTTGAGATGATGGCAGCATTTTAATCTTGTTCGGGGAGTATACTGATGAGCTCATTCCCTTACAGATGATCATGTGCAGGAATATGAGCAGGTAAAAGTCATTTACAGTCACATTGTCGTCTATAATGAACCATATCACATAGCAGTGATGATATAGTGAAGAAGATCGCAGGATACTGTATATTTTAAATTTTATTTCACCTTTATTTAACCAGGTAGGCCAGTTGAGAACAAGTTCTAATTTACAACTGCGACCTGGCCAAGATAAAGCAAACAAAAAAGCGACAAAAACAACAACACAGAGTTACACATGGGATAAACAAACATACAATCAATAACACAATAGAAAAATCTATGTACAGTGTGTGCAGATGTAGTAAAATTAGGGAGGTAAGGCCATAGTGGCAAATAATTACAATTTAGCATTAACACTGGAGTGATAGATGTGCAGATGATGATATGCAAGTAGAGATACTTGGGTGCAAAAAAGCAAAAAAAATACAAAAAGAAATATGGGGATGAGCTAGTTGGGTGGGCTATTTACAGATGGGCTGCGTACAGGTGCAGTGATCGGTAAGCTGCTCTGACAGCGGATGCTTAAAGTTAGTGAGGGAGATGTCAGGCCTGGGCAATTATTTTCCATAGAGGGCCACAGAATATATTTTCACCGGCCAGAATCATATTACAGGATTATACATCATGTGTATGACTGTGTTGACAGATATATCTACTGTAAATCACATCCAGATATGCTACTTACTTTACTGTTTTAACATGCACAGAAATAAATCAGATCCATGTTCTCCCTTTGGTAGGTATTTTCATTATTAAACATGCAATGAACTACACGGAGGGAAAAGTACACTGCGTTCAGCACCACGGACAGAACTCTTGTTAATGGGTATGCACAAAAACACAAGAAAGAGAGAGAGCTCAACATTACATTTAACTACTCAATCAGTGTTAGGAGTGAAGTCTCTGATGGGCATTGACTAGAGCAGTGAAGTCAGGTATAGTTTCTGACGTCGCTATGTGCAGGTTTGCTGAGAGGAGAGAGTCAGTAAGATATGATCTGTGCCTTGACTTGTTATATTTCATCACTGAAAATGTCTGTTCACATACATAGGTTGACCCAATCAGTACAAAAATCTTCTGACCATGACTCCTAATCTTTGGAAAGTTTTGTTCATCGAGAGATGTTGTTTTGAATAGTTCTCCAATCACTGCATCAGACTGAAGATCGATAAGCTCAAGTTGCAGGTCAGTAGGAGCGTTATCCACATTGAAGGTGAAAGGAGAGGAAACCAACAGCATGTAATTTTCCAAAACTTTGAAATCCTCAAAACGACGAGAAAACTCACTGTTCAAAGTACGCAGCAGGGATGTATACTTCTCCCACTGGTCATCTGATAGGGAACAGACTAGTAGTGTCGGAAGGTGGGTGAGAATGTTGGCTTCTACTTGGCAGGTCAGGAGGAGTAATTTTCCCTTGTAGGCTTTGACAAGGCTGTATATCTGATGTGCAAAAAGGCCCTTCCCTTGTAGTTTGGAATTCAGTTCATTCATGAGGGCCATGATGTCCACATTGAAGGCAAAATCAGCCAACCATTCTTTATCTTGCAGTTGAGGGAAATCCACATATTTTCCTTTCATTTGCAAAAACTCAGCAATCTCCGACTTCAGGTCCCACACCCTTTTAAACACCTTCCCCAAACTCAGCCATCTCACGTTTGTGTGGTAGGGGAGATCTGCATGACCCAACTCTGTCTCTTCCAACAGTGAGAAAATTGCCAGTGGTTTAAAGATTTTGCTCTTATGAAGTTTACCACTTTAGTGAAAGTATCCACAACATGGCTCATTTTCAGAACACATTTACAGAGCACCTCCTGATGAGTAATGCAATGCAGGAAAACAATTGTCTGATCTGGGTTCAGCTCAGCTACTTGATCTTGTATCCCATTCAAAAGGCCAAAGTCTTTCCTGTCAAGTTTGGGCACCCATCAGTGGTCACACTGGATAACTTTCCAAAACTCAGATCCAGCTTTGCCATACATTTATTAACCTCCTCCAATAAATCTTTCCCTGTAGTTGTGCTTTCATTGACTGCACTCACTGAAGCAAGCTCCTCTGTAATTTCAAAGTCTGCGGTTATATATCAAAAACTGTGCCGTGTCACGTGCATCACTGCTCTCATCCAGGGCCAAGGAGAAATAGGTTACCTTGTCTTTCAACTGTTGTTCCATATTCTCTGCGATGTCCTCAACATGCCGTGTCACTGTTCGTCTTGACAGGGAAACTTTTTCAAACATCTCTTTCTGGTCGGGGCAAAGTATTGCTGCAGAGTCAATTAAACATTATTTAATTAATTCGCCTTCAGCGAATGGCTTGTGTTTAGCAATTTTGTGGGACAAAACATAGCTAGCTCTCGCAATTCCATCGTTTGCTGAATGCAGTTTTGTGAAAAGTCCTTGCTGCTTTTGCAACTCTTTCGATGCACTTGCCCTCTGCTCAGAAGACATATTCCTATATTTCTCTGCATGCTTCGTCTGGAAGTTTCGGGACAAGTTGTTGTCTTTCAAGACAGCGATGCTAAGCACACAGCTTTCCCTGATCCCTCAAAGAAATATTTCGATGTCCACTCCTGGAACACCCTACATTCATTGTCTACTTTCCTTTTCTTTGAAAAACTAATATTTGCACAATCTCTAGCTAGCTACTATTTGTAACTGTGACGTGTATGTCAGCCTGTCAGTCACTGACCTCGTGCAGTTGTTTGTGCCTTCAAAATAAATGTCCCACAACCGGTGGGAGTTAAATAATTACATAAAGGCGAGTATTCATTTGGCTTTTAATTTGAATAAAAAAAATATTTTTCAAAACTTTATCTGAGCATGATTCTGCGGGCTGTATTGAATCAGGTCGCGGGTCGCATTTGGCCCCAGGGCCAGCCTTTGCCCAGGCCTGGTATATATGAAGATATGAAGTCATAATCCATTTCTTGCTCTGATTAGAAGCCCTTGAGGGACATAACATTCATGAAGGAAGCAAATAAATTGGTTTCTAAGTGACAATACCCTAGAATACCAGACATAACAATATTACTGTATCTATGGAGAAAAAAATCTTACCTCGAAAACCTTTCAGACTCGTGCTGAAACGCCAGTGCACTAAGAACGCATTCCTGCTGGTATTCCGTCATCTTTCTGAAAATGCTAGATTCTATTATGGGCTACATTAGATTTGTATTCCTGCCATGCAGGAATGTTAAGAGGTTGTCCATCAGTGTTGCAGCAGTATTATACAAAGCTGGGAGTTACTCAGTAAATACTGACAACTGTTCACAAAGACCGGTACCAGTGATGGATTACACTATCAATGTAATGGTCAATTACACATTGAACAAAGCTTGAGAGAGGTAGCATTAAATCCAACGCTACGTTGTTCAGACAGCTACACCTATAAAAAAGATAATCAGCTCCATTCAAACTTTACATAAACTTTAAAGAACACCACAGAGGGTAAAGTAATGTAAATGGCTTTAATTACACCAGTCCTTATTGAAGATGCGCCTTCTTGGCAAATGTTTTTTTCCATTACCGACTTTATGTTGCACCATTTATTATCCCACCTTTTATCAGTTGTTTTTATCAATTAATTAACTGCGTTAACCCCAATGAAAATTATCCATGGAGAACCGCTCCTTAAGTTCCAAATGCCCACTCAGACTATTTCCAAAAGTCTATCTATACCCTCCTTGTCTGACAAGGAAACAAAGCCCAATCTCACATGTGGAAAAACACAGGAATATGTTCAATGGAGTGACAGCCAGCACACAAACCTTATGTCAATGAGACTCTTATTGACATTAGAACAACGGCTAAATACTGACCAGGCACAATGCTGTGATTAAACCAGCGTCTCGAGCTATGCAAACAGAGTGGAAATGGGAAAGAACTTCACAGCCCTGGTATCAGGCAGCACACACGGATGCAATCAGTTGGGTATCAGCAATCCGGAACACACATTGTATGGCATTCACACCCATACTGTTTACTCTGAGTGGCAGGGATAAAAAAAATGGGAACACTTTTCTTCTCTTTGGCTTTGTAAATAAATAGCATGGTCAAAGAGCTCATAGCTAGCTCCACATATGTTCCAAACACACACACGCACTACATACATAAATGCACTCATGCATGCTCTCTCTCTCTTTGTCTCTCCTTGGGGCCACAAAACAACAACATTGTGAGGATGTGGTCTGGTGGAAAAGCCACATCACTCTCCCTGCTGTCACTGAGGTTGTGGCCTTATCTCAGTGACATCAGCACGGGGGGGACGGACTTTTTATTGTTGTTGACTGTTCTACTCTTAATGGGTTAATCCACTGGCTGAAAAGAATACCCAACTCTCTCTGACTGTTCAGTTATTCTGTCATTTCAGGACGCCCTCTATGTAAGCCTATAATACCCTGTCCTTTAATCATGAATTACGGGGAGGCAGGTAGCCTAGTGGTTAGAGTGTTGGACTAGTTAACCGAAAGGTTGCAAGATCGAATCCCTGAGCTGACAAGGTAAGAATCTGATGTTCTACCCCTGAACAAGGCAGTTAACCCATTGTTCCTAGGCCATCATTGAAAATAAGAAATTGTTCTTTATTGACTTGCCTAGTAAAATGTAGGTAAAAAAATTGACCCCACGTTAGCTCAGAGTGGAGGAAATAAGGAAAATATTTCTTAAAGACGGGACGTGTTGGGCAACCCTTTGCATACATCCAGTCCACCCTTTTTCTATTTGATCATTACACAAGGCGTGAGGCTTTTACTTATGAAGTGACAGAGGGCTGAGTCACCGGATGTGTTTAATGCTCTCTCATTGGAAATAACCCCAATCCATTTCCTATATGCATATGCTGTTCACATATTTTTATATTGATATACAAGTCTTATAACATGACCCATGCACACATATTTGATTATTTTTCACATTACGTTACACCAGTGAATATTTCAACAAGGGCTTTAATTTCCTACTTCCTTTGTTATATGGATAATACCACAGTGCTTTCCAGGGGCTCATCCTCTCCTCTAACAGCCAGACCTAAAGCTGTGAGCTGCCATCCATTCACCCCCTGAACACCTGTTGGAGAGACTAGCAGCTTCTCCATGGCTGGAGGCTCTTGGACATGTTCCCTCTTTGGCCTTCACATCTGTGATTCCCCCAGCCTTCCCAAATCCCCTCGGCAGTTCAGAGATCTTTCTCAGCTGTTAGCATGCCCTCAGGCTGGGTTAGGTCTTGCTATGCGCTCCAGCTGCAGACTTTGCTATGGTCTTGGGGCCCCACTGAAGGGCACTATTGTCCATTCATAGGGTTCACTGTGTGAGAGGTCAGATAAGGGGGAGCCTGAGCTGGGGCCTGGCAGGAAATGAAGGTGGTGTGGGCCGTTTGGGCTTGAGAGTGCTCCAACACACTGAGTAAATGTGACCGAGCAGTAAGCACTCTAAAGAATAAATTATAATTAAATGATAATACTCCATGTATTTGTATGCGTGAGAATGTCTGTTCATAATGTTGGTGTATTTGAACACTGTGAATTTACTGTACAAATATAAATATATAGAATTAAATAACTCAATTCAATGGAGATTTAAGTATCTAAATTGTAAATAAATTATAATAGTTGGTCATCTTTCTTTCTTTAGTATAATGTGTGTATGTGTGGGGGAGTTAAGATACATGGCATGGCAGGGGAAAGAAAGCGCCTAGCAGATGTGCAGATAAATCTTCATTTCTCACCCAGTTAAGCAATTCAGCAGGCGCGGGATGGAGCTCTCGCTCCTAGCCAAAGGCACCTTGCAGGAGCCAGAGAACTGCATAACAAATTGGAGAACAAACAGTCACACAGTGTCACCCACATTATCCTTTATCTACAAAGCAAAGGAGCGCAGGAGGTGGCGAGGCTTTGCCCAACAATAGGCAATAACACACATGTTGTGACAATACTCCTCTGACACTGTTTAAAATGACATTCTCATATAAAATCACACACTTTTAGAGACTTACAAGTCGTGGTAAGTTCAACACCACGGAACCGCTGAAAAACATCCCTGCAGCATGATGCTGCCACCACCATGCTTCAGAGATGGTTGTCCTTCTGGAATGTTCTCCATTCTCCACAGAGGAACTCTGGAGCTCTGTCAGAGTGACCATCACGTTCTTGGTCACTTCCCTGACCAAGGCCCTTCTCCCGTGATTGCACATTTTGGCCAGGCGGCCAGCTCTTGGAAGAGTCTTGGTGATTCAAATTTTTTTTCCATTTAAGAATGATGGAGGCCATTGTGTTCTTGGGGACCTTCAATGCTGCAATGTTTTGGTACCTTTCCCCAGATCTGTGTCTCGACAAAATCCTGTCTCTGACCTTATGGCTTGGTTTTTGCTCTGACATGCACTGTCAACTGTGGGACCTCATATAGACAGGTGTGTACCTTTCCAAATCATGTCCAATCAATTTACCACATGTGGACTCCAATCAAGTTATAGAAACATCTCAAAGAGGATCAATGGAAGCAGGATGCACCTGAGCTCAATTTCGAGTCTCATAGCAAAGGGTCTGAATACTTATATAAATTAGGTATTTCTAAAAAATCTAAAAAGCTGTTTTCTCTTTCTCATTATGGGGTGTGTGTATATTGATGAGGATTTTTTTTTATACATTTTTGAATAAGCCTGTAACCTAACAAAATGTGGAAAAAGGCCAAGGGGTCTGAATACTTTCCGAATGCATTGTATTTTACATACATGGATTACCAACTTGGGTAATTTTGACCCCAAGAAGATACTATTGGAAAAAGCAACAATCATGCCAAAATATGAACTTAATTCTTATCAAAACATCATTAGACATTTAAATAGTGTTATCTGAAATAAAAAAGAACCAAAACAGACTGCTACTTTAGCAAATAATGTTTTTGCATATTCTTACGTAATGTGCAGCTTTTTTCCAGAATACAGTCGTGGCCAAAAGTTTTGAGAATGACACAAATATAAATTTTCACAACGTCTGTTGCCTCAGTTTGTATGATGGCAATTTGCATATACTCCAGAATGTCACGAAGAGTGATCAGATGAATTGCAATTAATTGCAAAGTCCCTCTTTTCCACTGCATTTCAGTCCTGCCACAAAAGTACCAGCTGACATCATGTCAGTGATTCTCTCGTTAACACAGGTATGAGTGTTGACGAGGACAAGGCTGGAGATCACTCTGTCATGCTGATTGAGTTTGAATAACAGACTGTAAGCTTCAAAAGGAGGGTGGTGCTTGGAATCAATGTTCTTCCTCTGTCAACCATGGTTACCTGCAAGGAAACACGTGCCGTCATCATTGCTTTGCACAAAAAGGGCTTCACAGGCAAGGACATTGCTGCCAGTAAGATTGCACCTAAATCAACCATTTATCAGATCATCAAGAACTTCAAGGAGAGCGGTTCAATTGTTGTGAAGAAGGCTTCAGGGCGCCCAAGAAAGACCAGCAAGTGCCAGGACCGTCACTTAAAGTTGATTCAGCTGCGAGATCGGGGCACCACCAGTACAGAGCTTGCTCAGGAATGGCAGCAGGCAGATGTGAGTGCATCTGCACGCACAGTGAGGCAAAGACTTTTGGAAGGTGGCCTGGTGTCAAGAAGGGCGGCAAAGAAGCCACTTCTCTCCAGGAAAAACATCAGGGACAGACTGATATTCTGAAAAAGGTACAGGGATTGGACTGCTGAGGACTGGGGTAAAGTTATTTTCTCTGATGGAAAAAAGCTTGTCCGGAGAAGACAAGGTGACCGCTACCATCAGTCCTGTGTCATGCCAAAAGTAAAGCATCCTGAGACCATTGTTGCTTCTCAGCCAAGGGAGTGGGCTCACTCACAATTTTGCCTAAGAACACAGCCATGAATAAAGAATGGTACCAACACATCCTCCGAGAGAAACTTCTCCCAACCATCCAGGAACAGTTTGGTGACGAACAATGCCTTTTCCCAGCATGATGGAGCACCTTGCCATAAGGCAAAAGTGATAACTAAGTGGCTCGGGGAACAAAACATTGATATTTTGGGTCCATGGCCAGGCAACTCCCCAGACCTTAGTCCCATTGAGAACTTGTGGTCAATCCTCAAGAGGCGGGTGGACAAACAAAACCCCACAAATTCTGACAAACTACAAGCATTGATTATGAAAGAATGGGCTGCCATCAGTCAGGATGTGGCCCAGAAGTTAATTGATGGCATGCCAGGGCGGATTGCAGAGGTCTTGAAAAATATGGGTCAACACTGCAAATATTAACTCTTTGCATCAACTTCATGTAATTGTCAATAAAAGCCTTTGACACTTATGAAATGCTTGTAATTATACTTCAGTATTCCATAGTAACATCTGACAAAAATGTCTAAAAACACTGAGGCAGCAAACGTTGTGGAAATTAATATTTGTGTCATTCTCAAAGCTTTTGGCCACGACTGTACAATCCACATTAGTACAAAAAATATAATTTACCATCATTTGATTGTATTATCATTTAATTTTTAGAATTTGAAAGTAAATAGTAATTTTGTCATATTTATGTGTTAAAAATGACTGGATAAGATCAGAATATGAAAGGTTATTGCAAAGAACCCAATAGCATTTTTTCATTAGTTTGTGTTACTGTAGGCTATTTGTTGCCTCGTACACACGTGGACCGCATGGAACACTGGTAATATTTAGAAATGGAGCTAATCTCTTCAATTTTGAGAGCGATTTGCCAATGGTAAGGGTTTTGAAACCTATGAGTCTTCTCTTTTTTTTCACTACATAGGAATCAAAGCATCTTACCTGCATGTCCTCTTAAAACTGCTTATAACACATTCTGTTTGTGATATTGAAATGATTCTTACAACATACCTGTGTTAAATAGACTTATTTAGGAAAAGTAGGTGGGCATGACTTAAAAAATGGCAGAGATATTTGCATTTTTTTATTAGTATTGAGTCAAAAGAATTGCTCACTCAGGTGATCTAGTGTTAAAGGGACAGTACACCAACATTTGAAATATACTTAATATTATTGGCAAAATGTGATTCATCTATTGATCCTGAGAGACAATGATGAAAAATATGGCTTAGTTTTCTTCATATACAGTACTTACCCCCAGAGCCAGCATCGCTGTTAGTGAAAGAATGGGAGTGGTAAGGCCTGTGGCAGGATGCTTCAAATACAGTAGCATGCCCAAATCCTCAAATTCACTTACAACCATAGCAAGTTGCACATGTATAATATTGCAGGGTAATATAGGAATTCTGTTACTTATATAACATTTTCCGTAGAATAACTATTTTTTAAGAATTAACACAAACAGAGCACTCGGAGGGTTTCTGTATTATAGTTCTACCAAGTATTCATACCCCTGACACACTTTTATGAGCAGTTTTGACTGCAACTAAGCATGTATCTAAGACTATTTTGATTTTGTACATGATTATACCTAGTTATAACCATAGGTGAGTACATAAGGTGCTCAATCTCCACAGCTGTTCTGTCTTTCAGGTAAGATCACACCAACAGGTCCCCATCCACCCTCTGAGGATATTTATAACTTAATATTATGTCTCTAGAGAAACCTGGATTCAAATATACTTTTTAGATTTGCTGTAGAACAACTACTTTTGGAGAATACACACCAATAGAGCTATGTGTAGATTCAGAGTGTGTCTGAGTTCTGTATTGCTGTATTGCAGTATTTATACAATTTATAGATTTGTATATTTTGGTTTTGTACACAGTCATACAATATGTGTTAGAAGAATACAATATTAGGCAAGTACATGGGGATCTATATCTCTGTAGATGATCTGTCTATCTGGTTAAATTCACTGATACAGGTCCCCCTCCACCCTCTGGTGGTATGGATAACTTGTTTTTATGTCTCCAGAGAAACCTAGACACAAATAAAGGTCCTATCTAACAAATTACTATAGGTGGAAATAAGTGTTTTTGTTTTGGGTAAAAATTTTGATAAAGAACCACTAAACAACGATTAAGATGTATTTAAAAAAAAAAAGAATCATGACAAATTTGAAGAATTGAATAAACCACCTTTGGGATATGATCAAAAATATGCCCCTGGAGTCAAAATGACCCGTCGGTAGTTTGAGAATAGAGGTAAATTTCCTGAAATTCAACACATTTTGCCATGACATAGTCACTCTCACTCAGATGTCATATGAACATAGCATAACAAAATCAATAGGGGCCCCCTGGAGGTCAGGGCCCCTGGGCACGTGCTCTTTGTGCCCGGTCTGTCATTCAGCCATTACTACAAGTTTAGATAGCTGGCTAGACAAACTTACCAATTTTAGCTGACATGGCTAATTGACTGACTGTCAATGACTGACATATCAAGAGGAAAACTGCTGATGCACAACCAAATTTTGAAATTGCACCTTGTATATTCAACTATTCTAACTCTCAACAGTAAATTGAGACCCTGACTGAGTTCCGGAAAAAAAAAGGATACTGTAAAACATAAATTCACAAGCCAGGCATTTATTTGCTTAAATCACTGAACACAAAAAGGCGCTTATTAGAGACAGGCTTCTATTTGAGCCAAGCGTCTATTTCCATAATGCGCACAGCTTTTGCTCCTTTGCATAGTTAATTGTTTAATTCCAGCATTCATTTCCAGCATTGTAATCAATTTCTTCATTTCCTGCACTGAGTTGTCATTTTCACGTTTCTTTTTTCTCAGTATGCCTCTATTCCCCCAAAAAGATTACATACTTGACAGACAAATTCTTCTCCTCTTTGACTATGCATTTTCAGCAGTTCTTACTTTCGCCACTAGAGGGCAATCTGCCGATTTCTGGGGGTCTGTACAGTTTTTTTTTTTTACTGTTTTTGATAGTTAACTAACAGACAGACCCGGCACCGGGATAAGTGACTAAGGGGGCAGTTGAAATCGGTAAGGTGGCACAATTTTGGGGTCGTCTTGCATTGGAATTATATGAATTCTACTTATATCACGCTATACCACAAAAAACATCAAGTTCAAATGCCGTGACTCCGAGACCAAAAATGTCAGAAATTCACTTGTTCTTAAGTTACTGTGTTCTGGGGATAAGAGAAGTTGGGGTGAAGTTACCAGGGCTGGTCATGAAGATGGTTAACTTCCGGTAACTAAGTGGTTGTTGGGCAAGTGGTTGTTGGACACACGGTTAACTTCCGGTAACTAAGTGGTTGTTGGGCAAGTGGTTGTTGGACACACGCACACGCAAAACAAATCCAAGTCTACAATATTGTTAGTTTACCTATGATACATTTTTTATGAATGTTTTTATTGTACATCCTTATTTTATAAAAAAAATTGTAATGAAAAGCAAAGTAAATTTATTATTTATTATGTTCTGACATGTCTGCAGAAATGTTGCAATTTTTTTATGTGTTTGGTTTGGTAAATTGTTTAGTAAATATTACTTCACATTTGTGGTGCTACTAAATAAACAATTCATTATTTAAATCAATATTGTCAATATTGTCATTATTATCAATACATATTTTTTGATAATGGGGGAGGGTGGACAGGGAGTTCAAAAAATTTACCCCAAAAGGTTATTCAAGGAACCATTATAACGGGTTCTTCAAATAATCTTTTTCAAGGGTTCTTTTAAGAACATATAGGGGTTCCCCCACAGTGTCAATTTGAAGAACCCCTAAAGGATACTCCAGGAACCTTTTCTTTTTAGATTGCATATATAGTATTCAGACTGTGACAAAAATAAGAGGTTAAATACATATAAAAAAAAATATATATCTTTCTTCTATATCTCTCAGATATAAATCAAATCAATCAAATCAAATTTTGTCACATGCGCCGAATACAAGTGTAGACTTTACCGTGAAATGCTTACTTACAAGCCCTTAACCAACAGTGCAGTTCAAGAAGAAGAAAATATTTACTAAGTAGACTAAAATAAAAAGTAATTATAAAAGTAACACAATAAGAATAACAATAACGAGTCAATATACAGGGGGCACCGGTACCGAGTCAGTGTCCGGGGGTACAGGCTAGTTGAGTTAATCTGTACATGTAGGTGGGGGCGAAGTGACTATGCCTAGGATAACAAACCAACAGCGAGTGTTGCAAAAGGAAGGGGGGCGGTCAATGTAAATTGTCCGGTGGCGATTTTATGAATTGTTCAGCTGTCTTAGGGCTTGGGGGTTGAAGCTGTTGAAAAGCCTTTTGCTCCGGTACCGCTTGCTGTGCGGTAGCAGAGAAAACAGTCTATAACTTGGGTGACTGGAGTCTCTGACAATTTTATGGGCTTTCCTCTAACACCACCTATTATATAGGTCCTGGATGGCAGGAAGCTTGGACCCAGTGATGTATTGGGCTGTTCGAACTACCCTCTGTAACGCCTTGCGGTCAGATGCCGAGCAGTTGCCATACCAGGCGGTGATACAACCGGTCAGGATGCTATCGATGGTGCAGCTGTAGAACCTTTTGAGGATCTGGGGACCCATGCCAAATCTTTTCAGTCTCCTGAGGAGGAAAAGGTTTTGTGGTGCGCTCTTCACAACTGTCTTGGTATGTTTGGACCATGATAGTTCATTGGTGATGTGGACACCAAGGAACTTGAAGCTCTCGACCTGCTCCACTAAAGCCCCGTCGATGTTAATGGGGGCCTGTTCGGCCCGCCTTATCCTGTAGTCCACGATCAGCTCCTTTGTTTTGCTCACATTGATGGTTGTTGTCCTGGCACCACACTGAGAGTTCTTTGACCTCCTCCCTATAGGTCATCTCATCGTTGTCAGTGATCAGGCCTACCTAATGATGGTGTTGGAGTCATGTTTGGCCATGCAGTTGTGGGTGAACAGGGAGTACAGGAGGAGACTAAGTACACACCCCTGAGGGGCCCCAGTGTTAAGGATCAGCGTGGCAGATGTGTTGTTGCCTACTCTTACCACCTGGGGGCGGCCCGTCAGGAAGTCCAGGATCCAGGTGCAGAGGGAGGTGTTTAGTCCCAGAGTCCTTAGCTTAGTGATGAGCTTCGTGGGCACTATGGTGTTGAACGCTGAGCTGTAGTCAATGAACAGCATTCTCACATAGGTGTTCCTTTTGTCCAGGTGAGAAAGGGCAGTGTGGAGTGCGATTGAGATTGCATCATCTGTGGATCTGTTTGGGTGGTATGTGAATTGGTGTGGGTTTAGGGTGTCCAGGAGGATGCTGTTGACGTGAGCCATGACCAGCCTTTCAAAGCACTTCATGGCTACCGACGTGCCACGGGGCGGTAATCATTTAGGCAGGTTACCTTAGTCCCTGTGCCCAAGGAAGCAATGGTGGTCTGCTTGAAACATGTAGGTATTACAGACTTGGTCAGGGAGAGGTTGAAAATGTCAGTGAAGACACTTGACAGTTGGTCCGCGCATGCTTTGAGTACATGTCCTGGTAATCCGTCTGGCCCAGCGGAATTGTGAATGTTGACCTCTTTAAAGGTTTTGTTCACATCGGCTACCGAGAGTGTGATCAGTCATCCAGAACATCTGGTGCTGTCGTGCATGCTTCAGTGTTGGTTGCCTCGAAGGGAGCATAAAAGGCATAGAGCTCGTCTGGTAGGCTCGCGTCACTGGGCAGCTTGCGTCTGGATTTCCCTTTGTAGTCCGTAATAGTTTTCAAGCCCTGCCACATCCGATGAGCGTCAGAGCCGGTGTAGTAGGATTCAATCTTAATCCTGTATTGGTGGTTCGTCTGAGGGCATAGCGGGATTTCTTATAAGCGTCCGGATTAGTCTCCCGCTCCTTGAAAGCGGCAGCTCTAGCCTTTAGCTCGTTGCGGATGTTGCCTATAATCCATGGCTTCTGGTTGGGATATGTACGTACAGTCACTGTGGGGACGACGTCATCGATGCACTTATTGATGAAGCCGATGACTGAGGTGGTGTATTCCTCAATGCCGTTGTATGAATCCCGGAACATGACCACTGCCGTATTGAGCGAGTCATTGAGCCAGTCAGATTTGCCAAATGGAGGGTGGGGGAGAGCTTTGTATGCATCTCTGTGTGTGGAGTAAAGGTGGTCTAGGATTTTTCCCCTGGTTGCACATGTGACATGCTGGTAAAAATTTGGTAAAACTGATTTAAGTTTCCCCGGCCACTAGGAGCGCCGCTTCTGGGTGAGCATTTTCTTCTTTGCTTATGGCCTTATAGAGTTGGTTGAGAGCGGTCTTACTGCCAGCTTCGTTTTGTGGTGGTAAATAGATGGCTACGAATTAAACAGATGGAAAACTCTTGGTAGATAATGCGGTCTACAGCTTATTATAAGGTACTCTACCTCTTTAATATTTGACATTGCGCATCAGCTGTTATTGACAAAAAAAGACACACACCTCCACCCCTCGCCTTACCAGAGGTAGCATCTCTGTTCTGCCGTTGCATGGAAAATCCTGCGAGCACTATATTGTCCGTATCTTCGTTCAGCCACGTCTTGGTGAATATAAGATGTTACAGTTTTTAATGTCCCGTTGGTAAGATAATCTTAAATCGTAGGTTATCCATTTTATTGTCCAGTGATTGCATGTTAGCGAGAAGAATGGAAGGCAGTGGGAGTTTACTCGCTCAACTCCGGATTTTCAGAAGGATGCCCGATCTGCGGCCCCTTTTCCGGCGTCTTTTTCTTCACACAAAAGGTGTGGATCTGGGCCTGTTCCAGTGAAAGCAGGATATCCTTCTCGTCGGACTCGTTAAAGGAAAAGGTTTCTTCCAGTCCGCAGTGAGTAATCGTTTTTCTTTTCGGTCATAAGAGACGGTAGCAGCAACATTATGTACACAATAAGTAAAAAAAAAATAAGTTACACAAACAAAATACAAAATAGCACAATTGGTTGGGAGAATGTAAAACGTCAGCCATTTTCTTCGGTGCCATCTTTAGTATAGGATAGACACTTCAGAACAAACTTGTTTTTTTTGGGGGGGGGGACTATCTGTTGTTCCATGTAGTGAATCTGTTATTCAATGTGTTTGTATGCGCTAATAGCAGTAAGGCACAAATAACTTTGTCATCAAATATTTTTTTTATTTTTCCTTTTGATACTTAACTGCCAGTTGGATTAGTCAAGTTTTCATCAGGTGTAGCATGCTTCTTCTGACTGAACACATATTGTGTGACGTGTATGTGGCATTGTGGGGTATGGTGCTAAACACTTTGGCAAATTCGTTGTCTTTTCGGAGAGTATATTCCATCATAGACAGAAAAAGTCCACTGCCCCCCTCCCCTCTTGACTCTATCACATGCAATGTCTCCCTTAGTGGCTACTGGTTTGAAACAAGCAACTCAATCGCAACAAATACATACGATTTCTTGCCAGCTGCCCACCGATGTTCCCATAGCACTTTGAACTTGTTTTTCCAACCACAGTGCAGTACATTTAAATACATTTTTTATTTATTTTATTTCACCTTTATTTAACCAGATTGGCCAGTTGAGAACAAGTTCTCACTTACAACTGCGACCTGGCCAAGATAAAGCAAAGCAGTGCGACAAAACAACGCAGAGTTACACATGGGATAAACAAGCGTACAGTCAATAATACAATAGAAAATTCTATACACAGTGTGTGCAAATGTAGTAAGATTAGGGAGGTAAGGCAATAAATAGGCCATAGTGGTGAAATAATTACAATTTAGCATTAATGCTGGAGTGATAGATGTGCAGATGATGATAGGCAAGTAGGGATACTGGGGTGCAAAAGAGCAACAATAAACAATATTTATTTATTTTTACTTTATTTCACCATTATTTAACCAGGTAGGCAAGTTGAGAACAAGTTCTCCTTTACAACTGCAACCTGGCCAAGATAAAGCAAAGCAGTTCGACACATACAACAACACAGAGTTACACATGGAGTAAACAAACATATTGTCAATAATACAGTAGAAAAACAAGTCTATATACAATGTGTGCAAATGAGGTAAGATAAGCAAGGTAAGGCAATAAATAGGCCATGGTGGCGAAGTAATTACAGTATAGCAACTAAACACTGGAATGGTAGATGTGCAGTAGACGAATATGCAAAGTGTAAATACTGGGGTGCTAAAGAGCAAGATAAATAAATAAGTACAGCAGGGGATGAGGCAGTTGTTTGGGCTATTTACAAATGGGCTGTGTACAGGTGCAGTGATCTGTGAGCTGCTCTGACAGCTGGTGTTTAAAGCTAGTGAGAGAGATAAGTGTCTCCAGTTTCAGTGGTTTTGTAGTTTGTTCCAGTCATTGGCAGCAGAGAACTGTAAGGAACGGCGGCCAAAGGAGGAATTGGCTTTGGGGGTGACCAGTGAGATATACCTGCTGGAGCGCGTGCTACCAGGGGATGCTGCTATGGTGACCAGCGAGCTGAGATAAGGTGGGGCTTTACCTAGCAGGGACTTGTAGATGACCTGGAGCCAGTGGGTTTGGCGATGAGTATGAAGCGAGGGCCAGCCAACGAGAGCGTACAAGTCGCAGTGGTGGGTAGTATATGGGGCTTTGGTGACAAAACAGATGGCACAGTGATAGACTACATCCAATTTGCTGAGTAGAGTGTTGGAGGCTATTTTGTAAATGACATCGCCGAAGTTGAGGATCGGTAGGATGGTCAGATTTACGAGGGTATGTTTGGCAGCATGAGTGAAGGATGCTTTGTTGTGAAATAGGAAGCCAATTCTAGATTTAATTTTGGATTGGAGATGTTTGATGTGATTCTGGAAGGAGAGTTTACAGTCCACAAATTTCTAAGGTGCACCCATGACCAGCTCTGAAACCAGATTGCATAGCGGAGAAGGTACGGTGGGATTCGAAATGGTCGGTAATCTGTTTGTTAACTTGGCTTTCAAAGACCTTAGAAAGGCAGGGTAAGATAGATATAGGTCTGTAGCAGTTTGGGTCAAGAGTGTCTTACCCTTTGAAGAGGGGGATGACCGCAGCTGTTTTCCAATCTTTGGGAATCTCAGATGACATGAAAGTGAGGTTGAACAGCCTAGTTATAGGGGTTGCAACAATTTCGGCAGATAATTTTAGAAAGAGAGGGTCCAGATTGTCTAGCCAGGCTGATTTGTAGGGGTCCAGATTTTGCAGCTCTTTCAGAACATCAGCTATCTGTGTTAGGGGGGTAGCCAGGTGGAAATCATGGCCAGCCGTACAAAAATGCTTATTGAGTTATGTGGATTTATCGGTGGTGACAGAGTTTCCTATCCTCAGTGCAGTGGGCAGCTGGGAGGAGGTGCTCTTATTCTCTATGGACTTTACAATGTCCCAGAACTTTTTTGAGTTTGTGCTACAGGAAGCAAATTTCTGCTTGAAAAAGCTAGCCTTGGCTTCCTATCTGCCTGTTTATATTGGTTCCAAACTTCCCTGAACAGTTGCATATCACAGGGGCTGTTCGATGCTAATGCAGAATGCCACAGGATGTTTTTGTGCTGGTCAAGGGTAGTCAGGTCTGGAGAGAACCAAGGGCTATATCTGTTCCTGGTTCTACATTTCTTGAATGGGGCATACTTATTTAAGATTTTAAAGAATAACCAGGCATCCTCTACAGACGGGATGAGGTCAATATCCTTCCAGGATACCTGGGCCAGGTCGATTAGAAAGGCCTGCTCGCTGAAGTGTTTTAGGGAGTGTTTGACAGTGATGAGGGGTGGTCGTTTGACCGCAGGCCTATTACGGATGCAGGCAATGAGGCAGTGATCGCTGAGATCTTGGTTGAAAACAGCAGAGGTATATTTGGAGGGCAAGTTGGTTAGGATGATAATCTATGAGGGTGCCCGTGTTTACAGCTTTGGGGTTGTACCTGGTAGGTTCATTGATAATTTGTGTGAGGTTGAGGGCATCAAGCTTAGATTGTAGGATGGCCGGGGTGTTAAGCATGTCCCAGTTTAGGTCACCTAGCAGCACGAGCTCTGAAGATAGATGGGGGCAATCAGTTCACATATGGTGTCCAGAGCACAGCTGGGGGCAGAGGGTGGTCTATAGCAAGCGGCAACAGTGAGAGACTTGTTTCTAGAAAGGTGGATTTTTAAAAGTAGAGGTTCAAATTGTTTGGGTACAGACCTGGATAGTAAGACAGAACTATGCAGGCTATCTCTGCAGTAGATTGCAACACCGCCCCCTTTGGCCGTTCTATCTTGTCTGAAAATGTTGTAGTTAGGGATGGAGATCTCAGGGTTTTTGGTGGTCTTCCTAAGCCAGGATTCAGACACGGCTAAGACATCCGGGTTGGCAGAGTGTGCTAAAGCAGTGAATAAAACAAACTTAGGGAGGAGGCTTCTAATGTTAACTCTTTAGGCATCATCAGCCGAGGTGTCGGTTTTGAAGAGTCTGGCGTGCCCAAAGTAAAATACCTGCCACTCAGGCCCAGAAACTAGGATATGCACATAATTAGTACTATTGGATAGGAAACACTCTGAAGTTTCTAAAACCGTTAAAATAATGTATGTGAGTATAACAGAACTGATATAGCAGGCGAAAACCCAAGGAAAATCCATCCGGATTTGCAGTTATTTTTGTACATGACCTTTTTCTCCAGGCTGCCTATTGATTTCTATGTTATCTAGGACTGAGACTGCAGTACCAATGGCTTCCACTGGATGTCAACAGTCTTTAGACAGGGTTTGGAGGCTTTAGCACTGAACAGAACCGTACAGAAGAAGAATTACTTATGGAAGTTTTAATGACAACAACTTTTTCCGGGCACGAAGACGTGAGCGCGCCCCACTTTATTTTCCTTTCTTATCGTTCAGGCTATAATCCGGTTGAAATATTATAGTAAATATACATAAAAGAATACCTAAGGATACATTAACTTCTTAGGGAGCGGCAGCAGAGGTGACGGTTTTGGAGAGTCTGGCGTGCCCAAAGTAAAATGCCTGCCACTCAGGCTCAGAAAATAGGATATGCACATAATTAGTACTATTGCATAGGAAACACTCTGAGGTTTCTAAAGGTGTTAACATAACGTCTGTGAGTATAACAGAACTAATATAGCAGGCAAAAACCAGAGGAAAATCCATCCGGAAATGTAGTTTTTGGTGACCTTTGCTCTGTTTGACACTCTCCCCATTGACTTCAAGGCAATCCAGCTCCTGGATTGCAGTACCTATGGCTTCCACTAGATGTCAACAGTCTATATACAAAGACTGAGAGTGATTTGAGTAAGAGGAACGGATAGGAACAGGAAATGGTAAGGGGACCTTAACTTCTTAGGGAGCGGCAGGTGAGGTGACGGTTTTGGAGAGTCTGGCGTGCCAAAAGCAAATTGCCTGCCCCTCAGGCTCAGAAAATAGGATATGCACATAATTAGTACTATTGGATAGGAAACACTGAGGTTTCTAAAAGTGTTAACATAATATCTGTAAGTATAACAGAACTCATTTAGCAGGCGAAAACCTGAGAGAAATCTATCTGGAAATCGGTTTCTGGTGACCTATTGCTCTGTTTGACACACTCCCCATTGAATTCATTTGTAACCAGGACTGAGACTGTAGTACCTATGGCTTCCACTAGATGTCAGCAGTCTATAAACAAAGACTCAGAGAGATTGGAGTAAACAGAACGAATAGGTACAGGAAATAGTCAAGGTAGCTCAGATGTCAACAAGTTTTCTCGGGCGCGAGTCTGGCTGCGCACCCCACTTTATTTTACTTATATAAGGTATAGGTGACCATCCGAGTGAAATATTATCGCTAATTTTCATAAAAGGATAGCTAAGGATGCATTTTAACTGGTATTTGATTTGTTTAGGAAAAGTTTATAGGTATATTTGAATGCGTTCTCTTCACGTTTCAATGGGCGATTTGACAAGGGATTTTCTGAACATAACGCGCCAACCAAACTGAGATTTATGGATATAATAAATTACTTTTTCTAACAAAAGAACCATTGTATGTCTTCATTGGACACTTGGGAAGCCCTCAGCAGAAGTTCTTCAAAAGGTAAGGGATTTGTTTTCACTGTGAAATGGGTTTTGTGTGAACCGCGCTGGTTTATGAATTTATGCTAATGGATAAATATTGTAGGTGCTATCCTCAAACAATCAAATGTTGTGCTTTAGCCGTAAAGCCTTTTTGAAATCTGACAACGCTGTGACTATGCAACACTTGTATATTGATGAATGTTAGCGCCTCACTGCTCCCTAAGTAGTTAAAATGATGTTTGATATGTTTGGAGAAATATGATAGGTATAATTTCAACGCTTTCTTTCACTGTACAACGGGTGACTCGACGGTGGATTTTCTGAACATAATGTGCCAACCAAACAGAGATTTATGGATATAATAAATGACTTTTTCTAACAAAAGAACCATTGGATGTCTTCGTTGGACACTTGGGGAGCAGTTCTTCGAAAGGTAAGTGATTTATTTTAGCTCTTATATGGGTTTTATGTGACCCACGCTGGTTATGAATTTATGCTAATGCATAAATATGAGAGGTGCTATCCTCAAACAATCAAATGTTTTGCTTTCGCCGTAAAGCCTTTTTGAAATCTGACAACGCTGTGATATTGCCAAGAATGAGAGCTTTTGATGACTATGCAACACTTGTATATTGATGAATGTTTAATAATTCAACTTTTGGTTTTTGAATTTGGCGCCTTACATTTCACTGGGTAGTGTCGGGAGCGGCCCGCTAGCTCGCCACTTCTCCCTAAGTGGTTAACATGCATTAAACCAAGGCTTTTACGGTTACAGAAGTCAACAAATGAGAGCGCCTGGGGAATAGGAGTGGAGCTAGGCACTGCAGGGCCTGGATTAACCTCTATATCACCAGAGGAACAGAGGAGTAGGATAAGGGTACAGCTAAAGGCTATAAGGACTGGTTGTCTAGGCCGTCCGGAACAGAGTGTAAAAGGAGCAGGTTTCTGGGTGCGATAGAATAGATTCAAGGCATAATGTACAGACAAAAGGTATGGTAGGATGTGAGTACAGTGGCGGTAAACCTAGGCATTGAGTGATGATGAGAGAGATATTGTCTCTAGAAACATAATTTACACCAGGTGATGTCATCGCATGTGTGGGTGGTGGAACTGAAGGGTTGGATAAGGTATATTGAGCAGAGCTAGAGGCTCTACAGTGAAATAAGACAGTAATTACTAACCAGAACAGCAATGGACAAGGCATATTGACATTGAGGAGAGGCATGCTTAGCCGAGTGATCATAAGGGTCCGTTGGGGACACGGTGATTCAGACAGCTAGCCGGGCCGGGGGTAGCAAGCTAGCAGAAGGCTAGCGGGCCGGCTAACAAGCTAGCAGAAGACGGAGGAAGTCTGTTTATAGCCTCCTTGTGCGTTTCCGTCGGTAGACCAGTCGTGATGGATTAGTGGGGTTCTGTGTGGTAAAGGGGACCAGTCCAATTGGCAAAATAGGTATAGTGGCCCAAGAAATTGTCTGATGGACCTATTTAGCTAGCAGCCGATATGCTCTAGACAGCTAACATTAGCAGGCCACAGTTAGCAGATGGGCGTTCAGGTGACGTCGCGACAGAGGGGCCAGTTGAATAACCCCCTCGGGCAGATAACGTCGGTAGTCCAGTCGTGAAGGTCCGGTGGGGCTCCGCACCGGCAGTAAAAGGAGTGGCTGATGGAACTCTTCAGCTAGCCGGAAGATGGACCTAGCATGGGCTAGCTCCGGGCTAATTGGTGCTTGCTCCGGGACCGACGTTAGCCAATAGTCACTCGGATAGCAGCTAGCTAGCTGCAAGATCCAGGTTAAAATGTCCACAACTTGCGGTAGGAATCCGGGGATATGGAGAGAAAATAGGTCTGGTATGCTCTGGTTTGAGTCACGTTGTATGAACTTGCGAGAGCTTTCCGAGCTAAAGGTTAGCTGATGACCGCTAGAAGTGGTTAGCTAAATACTGACGTTAGCTAGTAGCTAGCTTCTGGCTAGCTTCTGGCTAGCTTCTGTTGGGGGATTCCGGATTTGAGGTGGATAATACACTTCGAAGAATAAACAGATCAGCACCACATTGGGTGAGGCGGGTTGCAGCAGAGTGTTTTGAAGTTGAGTTTTAGGAAAAAAATATAAAAAGATATGCAAAGAAAATATATAAAAAGATATACACGGCAAGACGAGGACAAAAGATGTCTGACTGCTACGCCATTTTGGATTTTAGGGTGATGTGGGGATGAGGTAGTTGGGTGGGCAATTTACAGATGGGCTGTGTACAGGTGCAGTGATTGGTAAGCTGCTCTGACAGCTGATGCTTAAAGTTAGTGAGGGAGATATAAGTATCCAGCATCAGTGACTTTTTCAATTCGTTCTAGTCATTGGCAGCAGAGAACTGTAAGGAAAGGCGGCCAAAGGAGGTGTTGGTTTTGGGGATGACCAGTGAAATATACCTGCTGGAGCGTGAGCTGAGATAAGGCGGGGCTTTACCAAGCAAAGACTTATAGATGACCTGGGCCAGCAAACGAGAGCATACAGGTCGCAGTGGTGGAGTAGTGATGCTAGTTGGGCGAGCGGGTGTGGGCAGCGATCAGTTGAAGAGCATGCATTTAGTTTTAATAAATATCAGAGACTCAAACCATTTGCCTCCTGTGTCTGCATCTGGGTCAAATCAAATAAAATGTTATTGGTCACATACACATGGTCAGCAGATGTTAATGTTAGTGTAGCGAAATGCTTGTAAAGTCTCACTACTATCAATAGCATGCTTCCAGTTAGAATACCCAGCTTGGGTAAAGGCCTTGTCTGCGTGAGCATTGGACCTAACACAGAACTTTAGATATAAGAAACAAAATGCAGCATCTGCAGTAACCGAGGATTTCAGACACTCTTCCTATGAACCAATTGCTTTTAAATTAACATTTTTGGACAGAAAACCTAGAGTAGGATTCTAGGCAACAAAGCTCTGTTCCAAGGTCATCAAGAACAGTCGGAGGTGGTGGGGGCTGTGGAGCCATCATCCTGGTGGTGCTTGTGGTAGGGTGGGTAGGCTCTGCACGCAGAGCTAGCTGGAGCTCGGCAGCATCATCGCAGCCGCCTCAGTGGTTTTATGCTGTTGCTGCTCATCGCTCTCCTTGTCCTTTGGCTTTGTTTGGGTACTTTGGCGAAGCCAATTCTTTGCGAGTGGTAGATTTGTGCTAGCTAAATAGGGGGGGGGGCACAAGTTTCAACTGTGGCTAAGCCCCCTTTTGCCCCCTTGTGGATCCAGGCCTGGTTCTCAGCTGGCTAGCAGTTTCTTACTGATAAAAACAGATGATTGGCATAATTTTTGTTGTTGTCATTACTGAATTATTTAATTTCACAAATCAAACATTAAACCTCGTAAACAATTCATGGTAACCTCGTAAACAATTCATTTAGACCCAACGTTTATTTGAAACTTGTTTATTTGCTGAAAAGTGTGTCGTTGCCCGGCTATTAAAAGGGACAGGTGGCTATTTGAGACTTTGCATTAATTGAAGCACTATGGTATAAAAAAATCTAAGTGGTCGGGAACCCCCTTGCAGCCGGGGGACCTAAGCGACGACTTATGTCGCTTATGCCTAGGACCATTCCTGGATATATTAATAGAAGTGGGAAAATCTCTCTTCAGAATGCAAATGCCTACATCTGTGGACATAATACAGCTAATTATTTCTGCACAAGCAGCTCCTTTTCAGAGGCAGACAAAAGCAGCAAAAAGGATGAAAATTCCTTAGATATGGAGAAAAGAACTGAAGAGGCTTCAGGGAATTTTTGAAGGCACTTAAAAAGCTTAATGAGATACAAAAAGGAGAAAGAGGAAAGAAGCAATTACATTCTCACAATATCCCATTGCTATGTATATTTTCTGTGGTAGCAAAAATGTTAACATTTTCAGCTAAGGATAATGAGACCTATGGCTCCGATAGATCCCATTTTAAAAATAAAAAGCTAGACAACCACGCAAAGAGCAAAATACTTGACTCCTATGTTTTCCAAAGTCTCTCCATTGAGTGTGTGAGAGATAGAGAGGGAGAGAGAGAAAAAAAGAGGGTAATTCATATTCAAAGGGTGCGTTGGGGGGGGTTTAAAGGAGGAGGAGGGTTTTGGGGGTGTCTGAACTAAAGAGCCTTTCATTGGAGGTCCCAGTCACACCCACACAGTTTTGAATTTCCAAACTTTGTCAGTCAACACTTAAGCCAATGAGAGGTTCCAAGTCAAATCCTACTGCCATAGTTTCACACAGTCACTGGAGGTTCCTGATGGACCTGTTGGCCATGATGACAACAGCCATCACCATCAGGTGGGCTGAATCTGGGATGGAACTACAGACAGCTGGGGAAATAATATATTTTCATGTGGGACACGAAAGGATATTGAAGGGGAAGGGGCTGATTTCTGCAAGGTTGTAGTTTTCACATCCTGACAAATATATCACATTGTGAGGCAATGCTACAGTGACACATTTTCAATAAAGAAGTATGCAATGGGGATTTGTAGTTTCTTGCATAGAATTGTATATTCTCCATAATTTAAGAATGAAAGCATGGAGTTGTGGAAGGTGGTACATTCTGAGGACAGGCAGGCCTACCATAGCTCTTCTTCCATTTCCAGACAGGATGATGTGGTGGAGGGTAGAGGAGTGGTGACAGCCAGCCCAACCTCCAGCTCACAGCAACATAATTCTATTTGACTGGAGAGCACACAGGCCCTCTGTTAGTCATGCTGCGAGAGACGGGAGCGAGATGGGCAACTCCATTACTACCCGTCTACCAACTCTACACTGCCAACAAGGAGTGATTGCGAGGCCCAATGAACCCTGACAATTAGTAATGACTGCATTTCTACCTTTTTCCTTACCCAGCCTGCAGCATGTCTGATCTGCCCACTGAACACCAGACAACCAGCAAAAAGGGAGAAGAACACTAGCAGCCTAGAGATTCTCTACCCAGTCTCACTGTATCAGGAGGGGAATGCATTTGGCTGATTCAGAATGCAGTCATGCGTAGGTCTTAATAATGTACAGTACCGGTCAAAAGTCTGGACACACCAACTAATTCAAGGGTTTTTCTTTATTTTTACTATTTTCAACATAGTGAATACATCAAAATTATGAAATAACACATATGGAATCATGTAGTAAACCCAAAAATATTATTTAAAGTAGCCACCCTTTGCCTTGATGACATCTTTGCACACTCTTGGCATTCTATCAACCAGTTTCACCTTGAAGGAGTTCCCACATATGCTGAGCACTTGTGTTGGCTGCTTTTCCTTCACTCTGCGGTCCAACTCATCCCAAACCATCTCAATTGGGTTGAGGTCGAGTGATTGTGGAGGCCAGGTCATCTTATGCAGCACTCCATCACTCTCCTTCTTCGTCAAATAGCCCTTACACAGCCTGGAGGTGTGTTGGGTCATTGTCCTGTTGAAAAACAAATGATAGTCCCATTAAACGCAAACCAGATGGGATGGCGTTTCGCTGAAGAATGCTGTAGTAGCCATGCTGGTTAAGTGTGCCTTGAATTCTAAATAAATCACAGACAGTGTCACAGCAAAGCACCCCCACACCATCACACCTCCTCCTCCATGCTTCTCGGTGTGAACCACACATGCGGAGATCATCCGTTCACCTACTATGCATCTCACAAAGACACAGTAGTTGGAACCAAAAATCCTACTCCAACTAGAGCTCTTACCTGGTGACCGTTCACCCAGCTCCCTCGGGACGCGAGAGCGTGTCCACCCTCGTCTCCTGCTTATCCGGGAAGTCCTGGAGTGGGCCAACGTCGTATGGGGGGAGGACGGAGCAGCATTGGACCATTAGGAGGAGTTCACCCACCGCTTCAGGACAGTGTTCGACCATTCACCTGAGGGTAGAGCGGCGGGTGAACGCCTGTTCCACCTCAGGCAGGGGATGAGGAGCGCACAGGACTTTTCTCTGGAGTTCCGCACCCTGGCCGCCGGAGCGTGATGGAATGACAGAGCCCTGATCGACCATTACAGATGCAGTCTGCGCGAGGATGTCCGATGGGAGCTAGCCTGCAGGGACACCACCCTATCCTTCGACTAGCTGGTGGATATGTCCATCAGGCTGGATACCCTGCTGGCTACCCGTAGACGTCTGGATCAGGGCCTGTTAGTTCCATCCCCCAACACCTCTGATCCAACACCTATGGAGCTAGGAGGGACTGCGCTAAGGGGGGCCGGAGGAGGGGCCACTCCCTGCACCTAATGTGGCCGAGGAGGGCACACTGCTGGTCGGTGCTGGGGGGGTACCTCAGGGAGTCGAGGCAACCGGCAGGGCACTATCGTGTCATCCCAGGTGAGTAGGTACCAGACTCGCCCAGAGCTCCCTGTTGTTTTCCCCGTGTTTTCCCCGCGAACTTTATTGACCGTTCATTTGCCGTAGTTTAGGGATCCCCATTGTGTCTGTTGATATGCCCTTCCCTGTGCACGCCTTAGATAGACGACCATTAGGGTCAGGTTAGGGAGGTTACCGCTCCACTAAGTATGGTGACGCAGGGGGGTCATGAGGAGAATATTAGTCTCTACCTCATTGATTCTCCTGCGTTTCCCATGGTGCTGGGTCTACCCTGGTTGGCCTATCATGACCCCACTATTTCATGGCAACAGAGGGCTCTAAAGGGATGGTCACGAAAGTGCTCGGGGAGGTGTGTAGGTGTTTCCATCTGTGCAACTACGGTGGAGAGTCCAGACCAGGTCTCCACCGTGCACATCCCCTCAGAATATGCCGATTTGTCTCTCGCCTTCTGTAAAAAGGCGACTCAATTACCACCCCATCGACGGGGGGATTGTGCGATAAATCTCCTGATAGACGCAGCACTTCCCAGGAGTCACGTGTATCCTCTGTCACAGGAGGAGACGGCAGCTATGGAGACATATGTTTCCGAATCTCTGGGGCAGGGATACATTCGGCCCTCCACTTCACCTGCCTCCTCGAGTTTCTTTTTTGTGAAGAAGAAGGATGGAGGTCTGCGCCCGTGTATTGACTATCGAGGTATCAATCAGATCACTGTGAGGTACAGCTACCCGCTGCCTCTCATAGCCAGTGCGATCGAGTCAATGCACGGGGCGCGCTTCTTCACCAAATTGGATCTCAGGAGCGCTTACAATCTGGTGCGTATCCGGGAGGGGGACGAGTGGAAGACAGCATTTAGTACCACCTCAGGGCACTACGAGTACCTCGTCATGCCGTACGGGTTGATGAATGCTCCATCAGTCTTCCAGGCATTAGTATACAAGATTTTCCGGGACCTGCACGGGCAGGGTGTAGTGGTGTATATCGACGACATTCTGATATACTCCGCTACACGCGCCGAGCATGTGTCCCTGGTGCGCAAGGTGCTGGGTAGACTGTTGGAGCATGACCTGTACGTCAAGGCTGAGAAATGTCTGTTCTTCCAGCAGTCTGTCTCTTTCCTAGGGTACCGCATTTCCACGTCAGGGGTGGAGAAGGAGAATGACCGCATTTCAGCTGTGCGTAATTGGCCGACTCCAACCACAGTAAAGGAAGTGCAGCGGTTCTTAGGGTTTGCCAACTACTACCAGAGGTTTATCTGGGGCTTTGGTCAGGTAGCGGCTCCTATTACTTCACTGCTGAAGGGGGGGCCGGTGCGACTGCAGTGGTCAGCTGAGGCGGACAGGTCTTTTAGTCATCTGAAGGCTCTGTTTACCTCGGCTCCCATGCTGGCTCATCCGGATCCCTCTTTGGCATTCATAGTTGAGGTGGACGAGTTCAAGGCTAGGATAGGAGCTGTGCTGTCTCAGTGCTCGGGTACGCCACCAAAATTCCGCCCCTGTGTCTTCTTTTCGATGAAGCTCAGCTCGGTGGAGCGACCATCTGATCTTTTGGGCCCACACGTCACCCTCCTCTGGTCATCCTGGCATCAGTTGGACAGTGCGCTGCCTTAGTGGGAAGTACTGGTGGCCCACCATAGCTAAGGACGTGAGGGTTTATGTTTCCTCCTGCTCGGTATGCGTCCAGTGCAAGGCGCCTAGGCACCTGCCCAGAGGGAAATTACAACCCCTACCCGTTCCACAACGGCCGTGGTCACACCTGTCTGTGGATTTCCTGACGGATCTTCCACCGTCACAGGGAAACACCATGATCCTGGTTGTTGTGGATCGGTTTTCTAAGTCCTGCCACCTCCTTCCTTTGCCCGGTCTCCCTACGGCCCTACAGACTGCGGAGGCCCTGTTCACCCACGTCTTCCGGCACTACGAGGTGCCTGAGGACATAGTTTCTGATCGGGGTCCCCAGTTCACGTCCAGGGTTTGGAGGGCGTTTATGGAATGTGTGGGGGTCTCGGTCAGCCTTACCTCAGGTTTTCACCCCGAGAGTAACGGGCAGGTGGAAAGAGTCAACCAGGATGTGGGTAGGTTTCTGCGGTCCTATTGCCAGGACCGGCCGGGGGAGTGGGCGGGTTTCATCCCCTGGGCAGAGATGGCCCAGAACTCACTCCGCCACTCTTCCACTAACCTCTCCCCCTTCCAGTGCATACTACAGTACCAGACGGTTCTGGCACCGTGGCATCAGAGCCAGATTGGATGAATGGGTTAGGCACTCGGAGGAGACCTGGGAGGCCGCCCATGTGCACCTACAACGAGCCGTGAGGCAGCAGAAGGCGAGTGCCAACCGCCACCGCAGTGAACAGGGAATGGCTCTCGACCCGAAACCTACCCCTCCGCCTGCCCTGCCGGAAGCTGGGCCCGCGGTTTGTGGGGTCCTTTAAAGTCCTAAAGAGATTGAAAAAGGTATGTTATAATTTACAGCTCCCCCCAGATTACCGTATTAACCCCTTGTTCCATGTGTCTCTCCTCAGGCCGGTGGTAGCTGGTCCACTCCAGGAATCTGAGCAAAGCTGTCATCAAGGCAAATGGTGGCTATTGCAATCATAAAATATATTTTGAACAGTTTTTTGGTTAGTTTTGATGTAGAAATTTGTAAAAATAAATGAAAAGAAATGGAATGAGTAGGTGTGCCCAAACTTTTGACTGGTACTGTATACATATAGACTACTGCAGTATGTGATTTGATTTCAGAACCAGATCTCTGTGTAAATGTAGATTGATTAACAGTCTGCACACCAGGCTCTTTGATTTTGCCTTTAACTGAATTAAATACTTGATCAACAGTGTTTCTTGTGAAAAATATATATTTCTAGTTTGTCTCTCAAGGAGAATTAAAAATATCATTTTAAGCACTAGCAGCAGTAGATGCTTCTCATTGAATTAGAACTCATGCCAACATCATGCTTAATACCACCTTTTATTTAATGCCCCATCGATTCTACCCCAGCAGGTAATTATTCATTAGGTTCCTGTTCGTCTGACACTTAGCTCCTGGAACACGCCAAGGCTCTTGGACTGCACAGACTACTAGACTATAGACAGCCTCTAATTTCTCTTGTACCTGCACATATTTCAGCAGTCCATGATTTAAAGTTTTGGGAAAAAACAAAATTGAAATGTAATGAGATTGTTATGAGAGTGATAACAGGAAATGATTACTTCAAGGCTTCAGTAGGTACTTGGAGACTAAAAGAGGTCACTCTCCCTACACTGAAGGGTAGATTATCTGGTTTTCATTCAAAGTGAAAGTTACGAAACCAAAATGACACAAATAATTTACCATTAATTTCTATTGGGCCCAACATAATCGAAACAACCAAAACACACTGCAAATGCATCCAACAAGTTTGTAGTCACAAGTTTGATGCAGTCATTACGTGATAGGAATATGGGACCACATACTACACTTTTGACTTAATGTAATACACTATAAGTGAATTTGTCCAAATACTTATGACACCTTCAAATGGGAGGAATAGATATATAAAACAGATAGGTATGAAATACCTCAAATAAAAGGCGACATTCTGAATACTGTTGCCTCATAAAATATTTGATCTCAAATCCAAAATGCTGGAGTATAGAGACAAATTAAAGGTTTTAGCTTCACTGTCCAAATAAATAAGTAGGGGAGTGTATATTAGAATATCACATTGCCACCTGAAAAACAGGAGCCAACCAATTACCAATCCATAACACAACATTATGGATAGAGAAGATATGGTTTGCATAAATAAAATAGTTATTAGCCGCATACACATATTTAGCAGATGTTATTACGGGTGTAGCGAAAGGCTTGTGTTCCTAGCTCCAACAGTTCAGTAATATCTAACAATACACACAAATCTAATATGGCATGTGACTCTCCGCAAAGCACACTGAAAAAATGAACAGTAAAGGCAATGCAACTGTTTTCTATGCCATCTGTGATGGAATCCATCGGCTTGGAGACCTATCAGGAAGACACCATTATTAATTCCATTCTGTCAATTAGAATAATTTCAGTCTATTTAAATGCCACTCAAATAGTGCTAATTGATCCAATGTATTCAACACCCATACGGAATGGATTCTCCCACCTCCAATTCTCGCCTCCTATTTCATAGCCCTGCATTTAAAATTAAACAGAAGTGACAACCCATTGTCACGTACGCCGGTGTGGTGCAACCCTCTTGGGACACACAGCCTTTCAACAGTGGAGAAATAGATCTGTCACCAAAGTGCAGGGTACAAACATAATTGTGTAGTCACTACACAATTGAGTTTGAGTTGCCAAGGTTCTGCCATAGCCCGATGAATATATTGAATCACATCCATGTAATGTTGCTGGCCCCTTCTAATGTATTTACACTTTATTTTTCTCAAGGAAGAGATTAATCAGGAAACGATGTTAAAAAATACAATAAAGTGTTAATGTGATTAATCAAATCCCTTTTTTGTTTCCACATGAAGGACAAAACATTTTGAAACATATTATGCATTGACTGAAAAACGTTGGTCTTGTCAGTGCCATGGTAAATCTAGTCAGGCAAATTGACAAGGACAATCCACCTTCAATTGAGCTACGCAACAAACAGTTAAAACATTGCTTTCGCTCTACAGCCTCTCCTATTTCCAGCAAAGGTATTTGAGAGGTGAAATAACGAGGGGTAGAGATGCAATGAATGAATCTATCCTTACAGACAAGTGCTCCCTAGAGCTCTCAGAGCTCACCAAGGTGGGACCATGACACAGGCAGCTGTAGAGGACAAAGATGGGTTTCTGCAGTGACAAGAGGAGATCTTATCCCTGCATATACTGCATATCTTAGTCTGAAGAAAGTGATCTTACCTACTGTTCTTGCTATGACACACATGCCATAAACTCAATTGGGTGGGAAACAATCGATAAGTTGCGTATAGAATTCTATCATCACAATCTAATCATCAACTAGCCATGCTGAATCTTAAAAAGGTTCCCTGAATCTCTAGAATAGATTATTAGCAGGTTTTCCACCACTGACATGTTGCAACCATCAGAGCAGCAGTACAGCCAGTTGGATGGCAAAAACATTTTATGAAAATTCTCATGACAGATTTAGCATGAAAAGTCTTGTGACACAGCCAGTTGGAAGGCTCATTATTATTGTATATTAGCCTTTCAGTCAGGACCCTCTGTGACAGGACTCACCCAGACAGGAGCTATCTGAGAAATGGGTGCCTTTCAATATAAGTAGGAAATAAACATATTTTTTGAACAGTTCATAGGATAAGTAGCTGCACAAATTTCCAGTTGTCTGACTCCTAATTCATTTTTTGTCATTCTCAAACAGTGAAATAATTGGATATCAGTCATGCAAAACAATAGACGTTCTGCCACATTGTTTCAATACAGCAATTTCCATCTATTCCTTTAAGGATGAATATCTTTATTATTGAGTATAGTTTTATTTAATATTCTTCTGGGTGTTTTGATTTGTTTTAATGTAACAATAACACTTAATGTTAAGTTGCCCCAATTACTATGTAACTAACACAGTAATAACTGCTAACAACATAGTAGTTCCGTAGGTATTACTATGTAATTACATGGTAACAGGGTTGTTGCGGAATCAGGTTATTCTACATGTGAAACTACTGATGTTATTACACATTCTCTTGTTTCTCTGTGTAACTAATGTTTTTTAATGACACATTTTAAAGTCACCTGTGAATTACCATGTTAATTAATAACTCAAACCAAAATATGACATTGTTACATGTAACTACAAGGTCCCACTATCATTGAATCCACATGCCATACCAGGGTTGATAAACAGGCTAGGACCTAGTAACAACAATTGTAAAATTTTATGACATGGCTCAAAGGCTATCCCGAATCAAGTGTAATGTACTGTAAGAACAATGCACAGTAGTTACATAGGATATACTTGTAATTAGCATGTACCTACCCAGGATCAAGCGACTTAATGTAAAGTGAAAACCAGTAGGGTATAACCTTTATAACTTCTATTTATTTACAATGTAACAACCTTTGCAGATAATAGGCTAACCAGGAGAAATTAGGAGACAGGAGAACGTTAGGTTTAACCCTTGTAAGTTACGTTGTACTTACAATGTAACAATCTTTATCAACCAACTCTGTAATTACATTGATGTTACAATAGATATACATGTATTTACAATGTACTCACACAGGAGCAAGGCACTTTATGTAAAGTGAACTGACATTTTAATTACTTTGTAGTTACAGTGTAACAACCTTTGCAGACAATAGGCTAAACGGGAGAAATAACTACTTACGGAGTGGTGGAGCGCTAGCGACCCCCACTCCCGACACTACCCGGTGAAATGTAAGGCGCCAAATTCAAAATTCAAAATCCAAAAGTTGAATTATTAAACATTCATCAATGTACAAGTGTTGCATAGTCATCAAAAGCTCTGCTTCTTGGCAATATCACAGCGTTGTCAGATTTCAAAAAGGCTTTACGGCGAAAGCACAACATTTGATTGTTTGAGGATAGCACCTACAATATTTATCCATTAGCATAAATTCATAAACCAGCTCGGTTCAGAGTCATACCAGATACTGACTGTTTTTCTGATCCAAGCCCCTAAGTTTCTTTTAAAACTATCTGTGACCAACAGATGCATATCTGTATTCCCAGTCATGTGAAATCCATAGATTAGGGCCTAATTCATTTATTTCAACTGACTGATTTTCTTATATGAACTGTAACTCAGTAAAATCTTTGAAATTGTTGCGTGTTGCGTTTATATTCTTGTTCAGTGTACATTGTTTATACATTACACTTGATTCGGTATAACCTTTGAACCAGGTCATAACATAGAAATTAATTAATTGAAAATGACCGGTAGATAATGACAGGGTGTGCCGTGTTACAATTGTTGTAAACTGGTCCTATAGCCTATTTATCAACCATTGTGTTACATGTCGATTCGATGGTAGATGCACCTTGTAGTTACATGTAACAGGGTCTGATTTTGGTTTGCGTTACTAACATTGTAATTCACAGGTGACTTTCAAACGTGTAATTACAAAACATTAGTTACATAGTGGAACAAGAAAATGTGTAATAACATTAGTCAAACATGTGGAATAACCTTCAGCAAGCGAATGTGTAATTATACATTCCTTGTTCCAATTGTGTAATTGATTCTGCAACAACCCTGTTACTACATAGCAAAACCTATGTTACTACTATGTCGTTAACACAGTTATTACTGTGTTAGATACATGGTAATAGGGTCAACTTAATGTAGTGATACCAAAGTAACTTATTTGATAAAACCGATGTCACAGCTTGGTGCAGATTGAATTGAACGTGAACATCTCGCCACAATCCTGTCCTGCTCAAGACTAATATAACCTTCTCCATAAAATGTTGTGTTTTGATGAACATGAAAACATGTTTTGTATTCTCTTAGGATGCATAAATAGCTTTGAGGTTGTACACCTTTCACCATTAAATAATATCGCTGCAATCTTAGCTCTGTAAATAAAGGAGTAGATCACATATCCCACTTTGTTGCAGTCTATTTGCAAAATATGGAGGAGATTTGTTAAGTTTTATGAAATACCCAAAAGGCATGTTAGAAAATTCCCTTTATTTCCTTGGTTTAATTTGCATCACAAGAGAGTAGCAGTCTTCCAAGGCCCTTTTATGTTTCTATGGGAGGGGCACACTGTGCACAGTGTCCGAATTCTAAATGATGTCATCCTCTACCATGTGTTCCTATACTGTAGACCACACAGTGCTTAGACACGTCAAATACTAGGTTAGAAATGAGCGAAGGAAGCTACCAAGAGACATAAAAATAAGGCTTTTAAGCAACAACAATGGCAACATCTGAATAATTATACAGAGGCTGTGGTAGTGGTTTGGGGACATTATTAGAAAGTAAAGTGGAAATCGATTGTGTAATCAGGTCAGACTAACTGTTGGTGTATTTCAGTGAAAATCCCTGGAATAGATTATCATTATGTTTTCCACCACTGAGATGTTGCAAGCACAAGACCAGCAGTAAATGAAAAGGCAACAAGAAAAACATGAATATTCTCATGACAGATTTAGAATGAAAAGTCTTGACACAGCCAGTTGGAGGGCTTATTACTGAATTTCAGCCTTTCAGTCAGGACTCTCTGTGACAGCTCCTGTCTGGGTAAGGCCTATCTTAGTAGTGCAGAGATGGGACCCTTCCTTGTAAACTGGATTTTTTTTTCATTTTTATAAATGTCATAGGATAAGTAGCTACACCAATGACTCCAAGAGCCACATTTCCAGTTGTCTGACTCCTAATGAGTTTTCTGTCATTCTCAAACAGTGAAATAATTGGATATCAGTCATGCAAAAAATAGAAAGTAGACATTCTGTTACATTGTTTCAATACAACAATTTCCATCTAGTCCTGTTTGGATGAATACCTTTACTACTGAGTGTATTTTTTTCTATTCCTCCGGGTGTTTTGATTTGTTTTAAGGAAATTTATCTGAGAGAAAGGATGTCACAGTTTGGTGCATATCTCGCTACAATCCTGTCCTCCTCAAGACTAATATAATCTTCTCCATTAAGTTTAGTGTTTTGATAAAAATGAACAAATGTTGTTTAGTATTCTCTAAGGATGTATAAATAGCTTTGAGGTTGTACACCTTTCACCACTAAATAATACCTCTGCAATTATAGCTCTGTACACTTGAATTATAAATAAACCACATGAGTAGATCATATATCCCACTTTAATGCAGTCTATTTGCAAAATATGGAGGATAGTTGTTAAGTTTGATGAAATACCCAAAAGGCATGGTGGAACATTCCCTTTGTTTCCTTGGTAAAATTGTTCCTACTTTGTTTAATGGCATCACAAGAGAGTAGCAGTCTTCCAAGGCCCTTTCATGTTTCTATGGAAGGGGGATGCTGTGCACATTGTCCGAATTCTAAATTATGTCATCCTCTACCATGTCTTCCTATACTGTAGACCGCGCTGTGCTTAGACATGTCAAATACTAGGATAGAAATAGGGGAAGGAAGCTTCCAATAGAAACATACAAATAAGGCTTGTAAGCAACAACAATGGCAACATCTGAATAATTATACAGAGGCTTTGGTAGTGGTTTGGGGACATTATTAGAAAGTGGAAATCTATTGTGGAATGAGGTCGGACAAACAGTGGGAAATGTAATAAAGGAAGATATTAAATATTGATACTGCACCATAGTGCTCTAGTGTGTATGAAGAAGGTCAGGCCGGTGCATTATGATAGTACAAAGGGAGCCATCTCAGTTAGGCCTTTGTTACTGCCCGCCAAATCAATATTATCTGACATTTGTAGTAAGGTGCAGGGCAGCAGGGGTGATAGAGGAGCAGAGCCCTCACAAAGGATGTGCTCTGGAGAGTCCTGACAGGCCTGGTGAGACCATTAGCTTTGTGAGAGACCATGTGGAGTCAGGGGCGGTGGGAGGTTGGCAGCCACTGTGGGCCTGTCATTTAGAACACCCAACAGGGGAACACACGAGAATAACACTGTAGTCATAGGGAGAAAATACTGGTTTCAGTCTGGGATAAAGCATATTACAGCTTCACAGCACAGGGCTTGGGGGGATTATATTAGAGTTTTGAGAAACCCATTTAACTTTGTAAGGACTCTGTGAAGACGATGAACAAAAAGTTTACATAATGGATCGGAAATACAAAACTAATGGGTGACTTGATTTCTGCAGACTGTAGCTATTATAATGCATATTCTTTAAACACCTCATGGCATCTGTTCCGATTGTGTGTGATGATGGGTGTGATGTACAGTACCAGTCAAAAGTTTGGACACTCCTACTCATTCAAGGGTTTTTCTTTATTTTTACTATTTTCTACATTGTAGAATAATAGTGAAGACATCAAAACTATAAAATATAACATATGGAATTATGTAGTAACCAAAAAAGTGTTAAACAGTGTTAAACAAACAAAGATTCTTCAAAGTAGCCACCCTTTGCCTTTATGATAGTTTTGCACACTCTTGGCATTCTCTCAACCAGCTTCACCTGGAATAATTGTCCAACAGTCTTGAAGGAGTTCACACATATGTTGAGCACTTGTTGGCTGCTTTTCTTTCACTCTGCAGTCCAACTCATCCCAAACCATCTCAATTGGGTTGAGGTCAGGTGATTGTGGAGGCCAGGTCATCTGATGCATCACTCCATCACTCTCCTTCTTGAGGTATGTTTGGTCATTGTCCTGTTGAAAACAAATGATAGTCCTACTAAGCACAAACCAGATGTGCCTTAAATTGTAAATAAATCACAGACAGTGTCACCAGCAAAGCACCCCCATACCATCACACCTCCTCCTCATTGCTTCACGGTGGGAACCACGCATGCGGAGATCATCCATTCACCTATTATGCGTCTCACAAAGACACGGCGGTTGGAACCAGAAATCTCAAATTTGGACTCATCAGACCAAAGGACAGATTTCCACCGGTCTAATGTCCATTGCTCGTGTTTCTTATCCCAAGCAAGTCCCTTCTTATTGTTTGTGTCCTTTAGTAGTGGTTTCTTTGCAGAAATTCAACCATGAAGGCCTAATTCATGCAGTCTCCTCTGAACAGCTGATGTTGAGATGTGTCTGTTACTTGAACTCTGTGAAGTATTTATTTGGGCTGCAATCTGAGGTGCAGTTAACTCTAATGAACTTATCCTCTGCAGCAGAGGTAACGCTGGGTCTTCCTTTCCTGTGGCGGTCCTCATGAGAGCCAGTTATATAATATCGCTTGATGGTTTTGCGACTGCACTTGAAGAAACTTTCATGAAGCTGGTTGAGAGAATGCCAAGAGTGTGCAAAGCTGCCATCAATGCAAAGGGTGTTTAACACTTTTTTGGTTACTACATGATTCCATATGTGTTATTTCATAGTTTTGATGTCTTCACTATTATTCTACAATATAGAAAATAGTAAAAATAAAAAATAAACTGGAATGAGTAGGTGTGTCCAAACCTTTGACTTGTACAGTCTCTGTGCCAGTGTATTATGGAGAACAATTTGGATATGGCTCTGTACTTATCAGCTGCCTCCAGAAGCCTCACAGAGGATGACAGGTCTCAGCATTCTGCTCCAATTATAACGTCTGCAATTAAAAGGCACAGATTCATGACAACAATTTAATGTAGAATGTAACGACAAAGAAAGACAGTTCGCCGGGTTGCTATTGTCAGATTTACATAGAGGGCATGCAAATCCAATTACAATATCAATTTAGAAGACTGATAATTACACCAAATAAATTGTTTAACTTTGTTATATTCTTGTATGCTGGTGCATTGAGGGTCAACTGTGAGCATTAGAGCCAGACGATAGAGTCCTGAAGTATTCCAAAGTACCTTCAGAATACCATGCTTGTAGCCATACAGTCATTGACCTCAAATGGAACATTTTCTCTCTGTATCCCTTGTTTCTCCTGCAGAGGGAAGAAAGGTAAGAGTGAATGTGACTCATGGATTAGAATATTGATTTCAGCTAAGCGAGAGGTTTAGCTTTATCATGCACAACACGTCCCTGAGTGAGAGGAGAGCTAGACACGGCTCTGATGACTCTACAGGGAGCTCCTAGGGGACTGGCCCCTAACAGGTACTATGAATAATGAGGGATTTGAAGGACCAAATCAATAGTTGAATAGCTTTTCCTGTCAAAGCTCATGGTCAGTGGGTAGAGCTTTGCAGTGCAATATTAACATGTTACGGTGCTGCTGTCTGTCTGCTCCCCAAAGTGTGAAACCAAAGAGCAGACAGCAGCCAGCCCTGGGCTAGCCACGCAAAGCAGAGAGAATAAGACCTGTCCTCTACTCCAATTGACTCTTCAGTTGGAAACATGGCAGATTCTGTCTGCTACAGACAGCCTCCCAACCTGCACATACAAATGAGACGACTTAATTTGATCTCCACATATGAACAGTAGGTGTTGTGAAGGGTCATAGCATCCCTACAGGACTCCAATTGCTTCCAATTACCCTAGGCCATGCCCCTTCCCTCCACACCTGTTCCAGATTCCCTAATCACTTCTCAGTGTAAAGGAAATAAAATATTTGCCAAGTGTGGAGGGGCACATGATTACGGTGAATGTGGAAGCAATGTGAAGGTTAAGTGCTGTAATTGTGGCGGAGAACACAGTGCAACATTTGGTGGATGCCAGGTACAGAGAGAGGCTAGAGAGGGTCAAAGACATAGGATCAGTCATGATGTATAATATGCATAGGCCGTAAAACAGATTGGTAGAACTACAGTGCAGACTGATGGAGCTTACATGGATGTACCTGTAGTTAGTGGACCTACTGTCAGGGCTGGTGATTCTGCTGGTCCTGGCATGGTTTCCAGGCCTATTCAGAAATCGTGTGGTGTCAACGTGTGGTGTCAAAGGACACTTTGATAATGAATAAAGTTGACTTCATAGCTTTTATTGGTAAGGTTATCAATACGACTTGGGTTATGGAAAGCAGAAATGCCAGGTTGAAGGTTATTATAGAGACAGCAAAATATGTATTGGGGGTAACAGATGTTATTGTTGAAATGGTTGTTGACATGCTGAACAATCCTAAGGGTGAAGTGTTTCAGCGTGATGTAGATAAAGTTTAATGGAGTGGGGGGAGGGGTTTTGGGGGGAGGGGGGAGGGGTGAGGGTGTGGTAGCAGTTAGGAATTTCTTTGGTTAGAATTATATTTTCATGGTAGTACAGAATTGTGCCAATCATGCACTTTAAACGTTTGTTTGCGGACCGCCATGAAATCATAGAAGAAGAAACAGAGAACCAGTAATGGTGCATCCTTAGTGATGCCACGGGGCGGCCCTTTGCCTTCCTTCGTGTGTGATATGAGAAAGTAAGTGCCTATTTATTATGACGTTGGAGATGTAAGTAAAACAATGTATGTTATGCTGCCTTTAACTTGCAATATGTCACTCTTTTGATATCCATGTTCTCAGTATGCTATTGCCCCTTTGTTATGTTAATGCTGGCAGTCTTCTTAGTTTATAGATGTTATGTTTAGCCTATTTCTCACAGTCACCTGGCACTACTTTGTCATGTCTGCACCTATGTTGTGTTCCTAATGTTTCCCTTTTGTATCTCTTCCAGACAAGCACATCCTTCCTACCAAACTCTTAACTTTATCCTAACCTCCATCCAAACCCTCCCCCATGTGCTCTGTACGTTCCGTGTGCAACGGTGTAATAAATACCCCATAACCTAGATTCCTGACCCCTAAACTCCATCTCCTGAATAGCATTCTGACCGACGCACCATGTTGGCAGAAACAGTCCTGAACCTAGCTTAGGCTGTCATAGCCATAGTCCTTTTCTTCAGTAGGCCTATACTGTTTTTGTGAGCCTCACTTTTGAGCCGTGTTTTCCCCCACTTCAATGACTGGCTCTTTTTCTACAATTTCTTGCCAAGCTGAAACTTTAATTTGCTCTAATAGCTAGTCTGAAACCAAAAAAGCCAATATTACCCCTTTACATTTGTGCCCATTTTTTACGCGACACGTTCCATGAAAAGCATTGAATCTTGCCTGATTTTGCAGTACTTATTTGTTTTCCAATTAATACCATTCTGGGTGCAATGCTGTTGAGGCTACAATATTTGACTCTTGCCAGTGAAACCCAGGAGATAATCAATATGACATGCCAAACAATAGCACACAATGATTTGAGTTTAATACCCTCGACTATCGAACCACTAATGTTCCTGTTGCAGAAAATTGATCTCCTCCACACCAAAGCAGTTTTAACTTAAATGCACAATGTAAGGAGGGGTGACACTACATCTACCACCAATAGACAATCGTTTTTTCACCCAGCATACAGTACTTCCACATGAAATCCAGATTACACCTCCAGTACAAAATAGCATATACATTTACCACATGATTCTAAAGTTATCCAGTATAGGAGTATTACTGGTAGCATGTGCCTTGGGTGGATACAGATGGATATCTGTCAGTTTGAAGACTCTAGATAATGTACTGGTATCTATTCACTTGCCCCTTTCTCTGGATATGGCTACAATTTTGTTTCTAATCATATGCTTTTAACTAAACTCAAATTAAGATTATAGGCCACCACGGTCTTAAGGCAGTTGATGACTAGTTGAGATGTGTGTGACATGCTATGGAGTGCCTTTCTAAACGAGTACAGTGTAGAGGCCAACAGGTAATTAATTAACCATGTCCAGAAGGCAGCGGAGGACAGCCATTTTGAACTATTACAGAGTGTTGGATTCCATGCCTCAGGGGGCTGCCACAGCCCAGGAATCTCTTCCCCAAATCAGATATATGATAAATATTCAATGGGGTAAAAACCATCTCAGTTTCCCTGAAGTTGATGGAAAAGAGGCTTGACGGAACGCTGTAATATGGAGCACTCTCGCTCTCAAACCAAAGCTAAAGTCTGCATCAACGCCCGCTTGGGATCCACCCTGTGATCTCCAAAACCAAAGACTCCAGTGTCAGTAACCAATCCCCACAGCCCACCCCTTTCCCTACAGGTAACAGCACACTAGAGGCTTCCCAAATGAATACTGCACAATAAAGGGGGAGATAAAGCAATAAAAAACAATCTAACTATTGCTGTTGTTGGACAGACTATAAAGGCGTATGTTATGGAAAGGTTTTGGCTTCCCACCAGATGGTCAGTAATCTAACCATATAATCAATGTTTTAATGAACTGTCTCGTGTTCCACCCTGTGTTCCACAGTAAAGGGTTAACGTCAGTTGTGTTGGCCTGCCTTTTCACTGACTGAAGTCAGATGCTGACAGCATGATCAATAGAGCAGATTACTTCCCACTGTCAGATATCACCGTTCCTCTGAGCGGGTATATGAGCACAGGACACAGGCTGGAGAAAGCAAGTGTGTGTGCTCGCCTTTGTGTGCATGTAACAATTGAAATGTAGCTTTGCAATTAACTCAAATTACACAAAGGGTACTTTCAGGAGATTCAACAGATCTCTATTAGCAACTGATGGATTACAATATGAAAATCACACTTGATTTTGAAAGCTTCTTGTATGAAGTGTCTGTTGAACATTAAAAAGACAATATTCTGAATGATTGCTACCACCCAGGTACCACCAAGTAAAGGAACAAAATACAGATTATATTGCATTTCTAGTATCCATTAGTCATAATTGTATGGACCACAGGGAAATAAAACCAATTGGTTTTAAGTTCAGACAATTCAGTAATTTACACATGTATAGGCTTGTCAGCATTCAATTGAATGATATACCACACTTTTGACATGACTTAACAAAAATAAAATGAATGCTGTAACTGTCCTAACGCATGTCATCAGAATAGCACCATATGCGAATGAGACTGATACTACAAATAATTTTTTTATCAACCTATTCAACAAATCATTCATGAGACATTCTAATGAATAGAAACCTGGGCGTCGTCTGCTCTCTCTGACCCTAATTAAGTCATCAGACATAGCCACTTGACCACGGGTCAGGATCCTGACTGTCACTGTCTTCTACATTAGCCCACACTGAATACTAATGAGTAGCCTACTGAGAGGACCAAGCTGATCAACACAAAGACCCAGCTTTTAAGCACTTTTGCAATTTCATCATCTCACACCATGCACAAGTTGGGTTTCTCACTTTGCACTCACCCGGGCTCTAATGCCAAGTGCTGCCACCAACAGCCTTATTAGCATATTACAAAGTGCTGAGGCGGCATTGAAATCATTTTTATTTCAATTTTACTTACTAATTTGCATTTTGTCAGAAACCGAGCTGAACACATGACATAACAAATGTGAGGAAGGAATTACATGAAAAGGAACATTCATTAAATCTGGATTTAGGCAACATTAAGTCAGTTAGTTAATCAGTGCCGTGTATGTACCAAATTAGTTGATTGGCTGGGCTAGCCTTCATGTCAGGAACAGGGTTTGGAGGTAATCATGGGGAGGCTCTATTCTGAGACTGGACGCAAATGAGCTAGCTTTAGGGGTTAGAACCCAGCAATCAGGTTCCTCTACTGCTCATAACCCTGGCAGCCCTGTACTCCAACAACATGCCATAATCCGATTAAAATAGATTGCTTACATACTGTATAACACCAAGTCAATAGCTGGACATGTAATCTCATTGCCTCTGAAAAATAGAGATTGCCTTAAAGATACTCAAAGTGGTGTTCATTTCACTCTTGATGGAGCCATGGATGGGAAAAGGGGTTGATACTCTGTGGAATTGACAGTGAAAAATGGGTTACATGAATAGTCCTGTATTTAGAAGAATATTCAAGCAAATCAATAGAACCTGTATGTCCTGCTGGACATGCAAGTTTGTCACACATGTTCACCACCTATTCTAAACTGTGACGGTATTGTGTTTGTCAGCCAGCTTGGTGAATCTAGAATGAACCTTACTTGAACTTTTAAGCGAAGTGAAATAATAGTAAACATTGCATTCTTTCTGGATTTCTCAGCTACAACCCACTGGGCATACCACGTAATTTCAACGTGGATAATTGGGTAATATTTGGTTGAAGTAGATAAATGAGATTACAACCTATATTTACCCACTCAAAAAGATAAATAACTTGTCTATCACTATGCACAACCAAATTCCAATTGATAAACAATGTCCGATTTTTTTGTTTAGTTGTCACCCAAATGGCTCTCACTACGCTTTCAACAATTTAAAAGCACAGCAAAGTTCAAATGGGAATACAATGTCAGATATATACATCATATTAATATGTTATCACTGTGCTTCATCTAATGACCTGGATTGCAGTTACATTAAAACTACATGGTGCAAGTGATCAATTCCGTTCAAGATTAAGCACAGATTATTACAGCAATTGTGAAGATCTCCACAGACCTGAATTGACCTACTGCATGCATGCTGTCTTGAACATGCACACTTTATATTACTATATTTATAGTGACAGTAACCTCAAAATGAGTTGCTCATTTATATTGTTGAATGGAACATTAGTTTGTAAGATAGCCTTAACTTTAGGCTATTTACATTTATTACAAAAGTAATATTAAATTGTGTTTGGTTGACAACGCACTAGTCTGCCTTTAATTCCAATTTGTCTACAAATTAATACTTGATATATCTCCATCTCAACCAAAAATCTAAGTTAAAGAATAGGACCATCAAATCAAACACTTTAAATAAAGTTTGATTTAGTTCTATTCTTTAAGTTATATTTTTGGTTGTCACCTTGTCTGAGAGAGATTTACATGGTTATCAAAACATCACACCAGGGTAAGCCTACACGAATCAGAGCCCATATTTGAAGTGTTTCTAAAATCCCCTATGGGAAAAATGTATGGTGGAAAAACGATTGGAACCATTTACCTGTTTGACCGCTAGGTTTTATGGGTATTATGACACCTCCACTGTGGGGCTCTATGGTATTGTCTATTTTTATTTGGGTTGAATTCAGCAGTGGCCTGCCCATTTGTGTGTTAAGGGTGGTGCCCAACTTGTGATTGGTAAAAAAATAAAAATATGTATTTTTTTTTATTCGATCATTTTGTGGATTATGTTTTAAATGCTCAACGTACAGTAAATTTGTAAATTTTCCTGTTTCAAAAATATATTGTTCAAAACAAGCTGTTCTAATATTTACTACTCTGCCCTTCAGTGACATCCCTGCGAACATCAGCTGGATTGTTTTGCCAGCTATTTGCTATGAGGGGGAACTGCCCCAATGAAATCGCAGGATTTCATAGCATAAATTATAACAGCACAAAGTAAGTGGATCATCCTGGCGCGCTCAAATGTGTGTTCGATCAGTCAGAACTGGGTCTGCTCTAGTCTCCCTCCCAATCTGAGTCTCTCGTGCCAGATGGTTTACTTCCGCACAAGACTAGATCTGCTCTATCAGGTACAGATGGCGCTAAATCAAATTGTAATTAACTTGTCAAAAAATTATCATAACAGTCATGGGAGCCTGGGTCCTGATAAACCGGTCAACTACATTCAACAAGAGTTGAAGGAGAGAGGGATACACTAGCTAGAACCTTCTCATCGCGGATCTAGTAGGACAAAACAGCATGGCCAATTTGATTGTTTCCTCCAAGTGTTGTTCATCAGGTTCTACTGTAGGTGACAGGGCGACATGTTGTGTGGACTAAAACAGCATATAACTGAGTGTATCACAAAGTATGATCAAACTAATTAGCCATCTACAATAATTTGGAGAAACACTGAGAGATAGTTTGGTAGAATTTTTGGGTCAAATTAACCAGTTATCTACCTTTGATAAGCAGCTAGATATAGCTAGCTGGTAACTTGCTAGCTAGTTAGAAACACTTGTAATTGGCATGATAGCTAAACTAATATCTGACTAACTTGGAAATATGAAGTTATTTCAAAACGAAAGTTAACTGGCTAGCGCATCATGCTTTGTGGCATTATGTTAGCTTGCTATCCCCAGTTAGATCATGTATTTTCACTTAATGCTTCTACATGCTTGTTGCATTCTCCCGAGTGCCCTCGTTTGTTCTTGACGTGAGCTGGCTGTTCGTTCTAAATAGTATAATCTAATTTGTTCAAAAGTGGCAGCATGTGCAGCAGTCATTTGTATTTTGACATGCAAACGCGAAATAGGGGTATTTATGCTGTTGCACAGATTGCTTTATATATCTTCTTATAGAAACTAACGGTAGTTTGAAAACTTGGCAACATATTTCTGCTTTGTTGACAATTCCAACCACTTTGCGCCCTGGGTATTCAGCCAATCAGCGGCCGCCACCGGTTGAATTGAAACAATAGCTGTTAATGACTTTTCAAATACTATATAGGCCTAAATAGCATCATTGAGAATATATGAGTGATAAAGTATGGTTACGTTTAATTTGCTCTGATAAACTGACCCTGGAATGACTTCGATAGCAACAGTGAATCTATTTCATTTTTAAGTGGAGATCCCTCAACAACCATTCTCACGATAGCATATTGGTAATAGTCAGGGACAAGTGTTATAGCTAAGCAGGTCTGGGCTGGATGAGAAATCAAAGTGTAGCTGTAGATAAGTTCTCCATTGGGAAGTGCTGTCTAGCCTATAGTTATTTTTTTCTGATAGTGGATATAATGTTGAAGATCTGAAGTTTTTAAAAGGTACAAATTAAACATTTTATATTCAACAGGTTTGTCTATGTTGGAATTTGTTTACCATAATGCCATAGTCCTGTGTTTGAAGTTTCATCCTTAAAACATATTACGTGGATGACTTCAAATTTCCCTCGTAGATTCCACATCACAATAAGTTGAAGAATTACATTGAAACAACGTTACTTCAACCAGTTTGTGCCCAGTGGGATGCCACCTCAAACCTAGTATTTTGGTGTATCAATATCACTTTTGGAGATCTAACTAATATCGATCCCCATTGTTTGTGTGTCTGTCTTGGGGGAGTGACAGACTACCACATTAGTGTGCACAGACACTGCCTGGTCATAGACAATGGAAATTCATTACACACTGATTTGTATCCCCTTATTTTAGGCAACAGGGGTAAGCGAGCTCATAGCAATTCAGAGTGGCCAGAGGCCTACTGAGAAACATGACATGTGCCTCCTCTGTCTTTTCAGTTATACGAGAAACACACAGACTAATAGGTTTACATTGCTGTCAGCACAACCGCTAGTGACCTCGTCAAGAGGTCATGACCTCTTGAAGTAATGGGTTAGAGTCACCTTCAGGCTAACCCTCAAATCTGCAGCAAAGCCATGAATAACAAGACATATTATATCTAATATAATAATGAGACTGATACAGAGAAAGTCATTGAGTGTCCATCTTAAAATAGTTAATCCCTTTATAAATTATTTGATTACAGAATTGAAGTAATTACTGACCAATATATGGTGTCACGCGCTTTATTTTTCATTCCGATAGGCAAGATAACAAAGAGAAATCCTCATTAACATAAATATAATATTCCTCTGATGGAAAAATCAGGTATTAACACGTTTTATAGTAGTGAGAAGCTAAGCTAGGAGTTAATTAGAGATGAGCAGTGCCTTTGAAATGAGTGTTTAGTGCTTAGCCATACTAATGACCACTGGAAGTGCTCTAATCTGAACATAGGGCGGCAGGTAGTTTAGAGGTTAAGAGAGTTGGGCCAGTAACCGAAAGGTTGCTGGTTTGAATCCCCGAACCGAATAGGTGAAATACCGTCAATGTGCCCTTAATCAAGGCACTTTTTATTTATTTATTTATTTATTTAATCTCACCTTTATTTAACCAGGTAGGCCAGTTGAGAACAAGTTCTCATTTACAACTGCGACCTGGCCAAGATAAAACAAAGCAGTGCGACACAAACAACAGAGTTACACATGGGATAAACAAATGTACAGTCAATAACACAATAGAAAAGTCTATATACAGTGTGTTCAAAGGAAGTAAGATTAAGGGAGGTAAGGCAATAAATAGGCCATAGTGGCGAAATAATTACAATTTAGAAATTAAACACTGGAGTGATAGATGTGCAGAAGATGAATGTTCGTGTAGAGATACTGGGGTGCAAAGGAGCAAAAAAATAAATAACTATGGGGATGAGGTAGTTGGGTGGGCTGGCTATGTACAGGTGCAATGATCTGTAAGCTGCCCATGACAGCTGATGCTTAAAGTTAGTGAGGGAGATATGAATCTCCAGCTTCAGTGATTTTTGCAATTCGTTCCAGTCATTGGCAGCAGGGAACTCAAAGAAAGGTGGCCAAAGGAGGGTGACCAGTGAAATATACCTGCTGTAGCGTGTGCTACGGGTGGGTGCTGCTATGGTGACCAGTGAGCTGAGATAAAGTGGGGCTTTACCTAGCAAAGACTTATAGATGACCTGGAGCCAGTGGGTCTGGCAACGCATATGAAGCGAGAGCCAGCCAACGAGAGCATACAGGTCGCAGTGGTGGGTAGTATATGGGGATTTGGTGACAAAATGGATGGCACTGTGATTGACTGCATCAAATTTGTTGAGTGGAGTGTTGGAGGCTATTTTGTAAATGACATCGCCGAAGTCAAGGATCGGTAGGATAGTTCGTTTTACGAGGGTATGATTTGCAGCATGAGTGAAGGATGCTTTGTTGCGAAATAGGAAGATGATTCTAGATGTCATTTTGAATTGGAGATGCTTAATGTGAGTCTGGAAGGAGAGTTTAGTCTAACCAGACACCTAGGTATTTGTAGTTGTCCACACATTTTAAGTCAGAACCGTCCAGAGTAGTGATGCTAGACGGGCGGGCAGGTGCTGGCAGCGATCGGTTGAAGAGCATGCATTTAGTTTTCCTTGCATTTAAGAGCAGTTGGAGGCCACAGAAGGAGAGTTGTATGGCATTGAAGCTCGTCTGGAGGTTTGTTAACACAGTGTCCAAAGAAGGGCCAGATACAGTATACAGAATGGTGTCGTCTGCGGTGGATCAGAGAGTCACCAGCAGCAAGAGCGACATCATTGATGTATAGAGAGAAAAGAGTTGGCCCGAGAATTGAACCCTGTGTCACCCCCATAGAGACTATACACTATCAAATTGAAAAAAGTCGCACACTACATATAAACTCTCCCAACAGTTTAATGGGTATTTACCAACGTTTCTGCATCACTGTGCCTGCTGTCCGGACCTCTGGCAGTCTATGGGGGTTAGATAAAATAAAATGAGCTAGCGCACACCCAGAACAAAGTTTATATGTAGTGTGCGACTTTCTTTATTTTGATAGTGTATAGTTTATTCGCCGTTAGTCAGCACCTCCACACTAACTTTGTTCTGGGTGTGCGCTAGCTCATGTTATTTTATCTAACCCCCATAGAGACTGCCAGAGGTCCGGACAACAGGCCCTCCGATTTGACACACTGAACTCTGTTGGAGAAGTAGTTGATGAACCAGGCGAGGCAGTCATTTGAGAAACCAAGGCTGTTGAGTCTGCCGATAAGATTGCGGTGATTGACAGAGTTGAAAGCCTTGGCCAGGTCAATGAATACAGCTGCACAGTATTGTCTTTTATCGATGGCAGTTATGATATCGTTTAGGACCTTGAGTGTGCCTGAGGTGCACCCATGACCAGCTCGGAAACCAGATTGCATGGCGGAGAAGGTACAGTGGGATTCGAAATGGCCGGTGATCTGTTTGTTAACTTGGCTTTCGAAGACCTTAGAAAGGCAGGATAGATATTAGGTCTGTAGCAGTGTCTCCCCTTTGAAGAGGGGGATGACCGCGGCAGCTTTCCAATCTTTGGGGATCTCAGACGATACGAAAGAGAGGTTGAACAGCCTATTAATAGGGGTTGCAACAATTTCAGCGGATAATTTTAGAAAGAGAGGGTCCAGATTGTCTAGCCCAGCTGATTTGTAGGGGTCCAGATTTTGCAGCTCTTTCAGAACATCAGCTATCTGGATTTGGGTGAAGGAGAAATGGGGGAGGCTTGGGCAAGTTGCTGTGGGGTGTGAAGGGCTGTTGACCGGGGTAGGGGTAGCCAGGTGGAAAGCATGGCCAGCCGTAGAAATATTCTTATTGAAATTCTCAATTATCGTAGATTTATCGGTGGTGACAGTGGTTCCTAGCCTCAGTGCAGTGGGCAGCTGGGGGGAGGTGCTCTTATTCTCCATGGACTTTACAGTGTCCCAGAACTTTTTGGAGTTTGTGCTACAGGATGCAAATTTCTGTTTGTTAAAGCTAGCCTTTGCTTTTCTAACTGCCTGTGTATATTGGTTCCTAACTTCCCTGAAAAGTTGCATATCGCAGGGCTATTCGATGCGAATGCAGAACGCCACAGGATGTTTTTGTGCTGGTCAAGGGCAGTCAGGTCTGGAGTGAACCAAGGGCTATATCTGTTCTTAGTTCTACATTTTTTGAATGGGGCATGCTTAATCTCTACATCACCAGAGGAGGAGTAGGATAAGGGTATGGCTAAAGGCTATAAGAACTTGTTGTCTAGTGCGTTGGGGACAGAATAAAAGGAGCAGATTTCTGGGCGTGGTAGAATAGATTCAAGGCATAATGTACAGACAAGGGTATGGTAGAATGTGAGTACAGTGGAGGTAAACCTATGCGTTGGTTGACGATGAGAGAGGTTTTGTCTCTGGAGGCATCAGTTAACCTAGGTGAGGTCTCCGCATGTGTGTGGGGTGGGACGAAAGAGCTATCGAAGGCATTTTGAGCGGGACTGAGGGCTCTACAGCGAAATAAAACAATTAAAACTAGCCAAGACAGCAGTAGACAAGGCATATTGGCATTAGAGAGAGGCATAAAGCAATCACAGGTGTTGATCAGGAGAGCTAAGACAACAACGGGTAAATGGCGATTCACTTAACGTGAATTGCTCCTGTCAGTTGCTCTGCATAAGAGTGTATGTAAAAATTAACATGGCCAGGCAATGGTGGGATTGCTTATGATGGTCTTTTTACAGGATTGGAATTTCTCACCTTTCGGAAATGAAATTGCCTGCATCTGCCAAATACTACGGTAGCCGCTCAATCAGCTCTACCCTAAGAGTGTAAAGAAATAATAAGAGTGGGCTTAGGTTGCATAAACGTTTCAATCTTGTATGTGGCCTGGAAGAAATATTAAGCTGGTTCTGCGTGAGTGTGTTACTCTGCTATGTCCAGACCACTCCAAGATCTCTTTTCTGATTGTACTGCATGGTGACTAACTTATTATAAAAACGGTCAAAAGTTCCATTGACAATAAACACCCTTTACAGTCAGACTTTAAAGGTATGTTGCCTTTGTGATCTGGCAATGTTTTTAAAGCCCAATTTATACATTCCCATTTCTACAAAAATCTTGCCAGGATAAGCCTTTTCTATCTCCTGTGCACATGCCGGGAAGTTCAGGAGTGGGAGCAGACGTGGACCGATGTGGGTGTCTATTTGAATAAATCCATTGAATATACACCACCACAAAGATCCATTATTTGTTTTAGGCAGGTCCTAAGAAACATAAAACTAATAAAATGTATTTTCAAAAGAATAGAATGACATACAGTGGGGAAAAAAAGTATTTAGTCAGCCACCAACTGCTTGTATGTGACCAAATACTTATTTTCCACCATAATATGCAAATAAATTCATTAAAAATCCTACAATGTGATTTTCTGGATTTTTTTTCCTCATTTTGTCATTTTGTCAAAATGATCACAAGAACGGTGAGAAAAAATCCCAGAACCACACGGGGGGACCTAGTGAATGACCTGCAGAGAGCTGGGACCAAAGTAACAAAGCCTACCATCAGTAACACACTACGCCGCCAGGGACTCAAATCCTGCAGTGCCAGACGTGTCCCCCTGCTTAAGCCAGTACATGTTCAGGCCCGTCTGAAGTTTGCTAGAGAGCATTTGGATGATCCAGATGAGGATTGGGAGAATGTCATATGGTCAGATGAAACCAAAATAGAACTTTTGGTAAAAACTCAACTCGTCGTGTTTGGAGGACAAAGAATGCTGAGTTGCATCCAAAGAACACCATACCTACTGTGAAGCATGGGGTGGAAACATCATGCTTTGGGGCTGTTTTTCTGCAAAGGGACCAGGACGACTGATCCGTGTAAAGGAAAGAATGAATGGGGCCATGTATCGTGAGATTTTGAGTGAAAACCTCCTTCCATCAGCAAGGGCATTGAAGATGAAACGTGGCTGGGTCTTTCAGCATGACAATGATCCCAAACACACCGCCCGGGCAACGAAGGAGTGGCTTCGTAAGAAACATTTCAAGGTCCTGGAGTGGCCTAGCCAGTCTCCAGATCTCAACCCCATAGAAACTCTTTGAAAGTCCGTGTTGCCCAGCGACAGCCCCAAAACATCACTGCTCTAGAGGAGATCTGCATGGAGGAATGGGCCAAAATACCAGCAACAGTGTGTGAAAACCTTGTGAAGACTTACAGAAAACGTTTGACCTCTGTCATTGCCAACAAAGGGTATATAACAAAGTATTGAGATAAACTTTTGTTATTGACCAAATACTTATTTTCCACCATAATTTGCAAATAAATTCATAAAAAATCCTACAATGTGATTTTCTGGATTTTTTTTTTCCTCATTTTGTCTGTCATAGTTGAAGTGTACCTATGATGAAAATTACAGGCCTCTCTCATCTTTTTTAAGTGAGAGAACTTGCACAATTGGTGGCTGACTAAATACTTTTTTTCCCCACTGTATTTTGAATTATAATACCGGTCTGTGTAGCCTATGCTACATACAGTTAAAGTCAAAAGTTTACATACACCTTAGCCAAATACATTTAAACTCATTTAAATACATTTAAACTTCCCTGTCTTAGGTCAGTTAGGATCACCAATGTATTTTAAGAATGTGAAATGTCAGAATAATTGTAGAGAGAATGATTCAGTTCAGCTTTTATTTCCTTCATCACATTCCCAGGTTTGCATTATCTCAATTAGTATTTGGTAGCATTGCCTTTAAATTGTTTAACTTGGGTCAAACGTCTCCAGTAGCCTTCCACAAGCTTCCCACAATAAGTTGGGTGAATTTTGGCCCATTCCTCCTGACAGAGCTGGTGTAACTGACTCAGGTTTGTAGGCCTCCTTGCTCGCACACGCTTTTTCAGTTCTGCCCACAAATTTTCTATGGGATTGAGGTCAGGGCTTTGTGATTGCCACTCCAATACCTTGACTTTGTTGTCCTTAAGCCATTTTTCCACAACTTTGGAAGTATGCTTGGGGTCATTCTCCATTTGGAAGACCCATTTGCGACCAAGCTTTAACTTCCTGACTGATGTCTTGAGATGTTGCTTCAATATATCCACAATTTTCTTTCCACATGATGCCATCTATTTTGTGAAGTGCACCAGTCCCTCCTGCATCAAAGCACCCCCACAACATGATGCTGCCACCCCCGTGCTTCACGGTTGGGGTGGTGTTCTTCGGCTTGCAATCCTCCCCCTTTTTCCTCCAAATATGACGATGGTCATTATGGCAAACAGTTCTATTTTTGTTTCATCAGACCAGAGGACATTTCTCCAAAAAGTACGATCCTTGTCCCCATGTGCAGTTGCAAACCGTAGTTTGGCTTTTTTATGGCGGTTTTGGAGCAGTGGCTTCTTCCTTGCTGAGCTCCCTTTCAGGTTATGTCAATATAGGACTCGTTTAGCTGTGGATATAGATACTTTTGTACCTGTTTTCTCCAGCATTTTCACAAGGTCCTTTGTTGTTGTGCTGGGATTGATTTGCATTTTTCGCACCAAAGTACGTTCATCTCTAGGAGACAGAACGCGTCTCCTTCCTGAGCGGTATGATGGCTGCGTGGTCCCATGGTGTTTATACGTGCGTACCATTTTTTGTACAGATGAACGTGGTGCCTTCAGGCATTTGGAAATTGCTCCCAAGGATGAACCAGACTTGTGGTCTACAATTTGATTTCTTTTGATTTTCCCATGATGTCAAGCAAAGAGGCACTGAGTTTAAAGGTAGGCCCTGAAATACTCCACAGGCACACCTCCAATTGACTCAAATTATGTCAGTATTTTGATCGGGTGTAGTCCTGGCCTACTAAGCGACTGCGAGTGAAGAGCAAAATAATCCACTTGTTTAACTCTCATAACATACTGACAAAATATTCTGATCAGTGCTAACAAATGAGCCAACTAGACAAGATGATCATTGGCAGCACCTCAACTTTGTAGCCTAACCAATATCCAAACGGAGGATAATTGAAAAGAAAAATCGCACCTTTGTTTATCAAGATGAGTCCCCCACGCTTGTCTAAAAGCAGTGCGGAACTTTGCTGAAATAGTTGAACACACGCAGGTAGGCTATTACTTCAAATGTATTATAACAATTGGATGACTTTGGGAGTTTCAGTTACCTCTTAAGGATCAGACCCTTTTTTAAATTCTCTCAGGACCTGAAGCAAGGATATGCATATTCTATTTGAAAGGAAACACTGAAGTTTGTGGAAATGTGAAATGAATGTAGGTGAATATAACAAATTAGATCTGGTAAAATATAATACCAAAAAAAAAGCGTTCTTTATATATATATATGTTTTTGCATCATCTTTGAAATGCAATAGAAAGGCCATACAGTGATGTAGGATTCTAGGTGTAATGTATATGTTGTCCACAAGATGGGAGCAGTGTGTGTGCAAAGTTTCAGTTGTTTTATATCAAGTCTGCCAGGTGTCCTTCACGAGTTTGCCCAAATGTGCCGAATTGGTCAATTGATACATTTTCAAGTACATAACTATAGAGAACATAGCATTTTTGTATGGTAATATTTTTTTTGTTATTTACACACTCCCAGAAATGTCATACATGATGGTTCAATAGCTTCCCTACAGAAAATACACAAACCTTCACACATCTAGATGGCCGGACGGGGAGGGTGTAGAGTCAGAGACAGCAGTGGGGTCAAACTGTAGAACCCAGTTCCTACATTTGAATAAAAAAATGTATTTTATGAAAAAAAACTGCTACATTTTATCTCTGGGGCCCGCAGGATGACAAATCAGTGCAAGATTACTGATGGTAAGCACATTATTTACCTTCAGAGGTAAATGTAACAAACCAGTTGCTGTGATAAAAGTGTTTAGTTGTTGTGCACTATCCTCAAACAATTGCATGGTATTTTTTCCGCTGTAATAGCTACTGTAAAAAGAACACTGCTGTTAGATTAAAAATAATTTAAGCTTTCTGCCCATATAAGACATGTCTATGTCCTGGAAAGTTGGCTGTTTTTTTACAATGTAATTCAAGTCACATTATCGTATATTGAGCAACAACTGTCCAGATTTATGGACACCAAGCAACAATTTGATGCCTTCAATTGCATTAGCTCACTCTATTCTAATATTTTTGTCATTCAGTGATATTTATTCCCACAGTAATTATTTATGGCTCAATCCAGTTGTGGTCAAGAAAACATTCCTCTTGGTGGGCTATGCGAAGAGATGAGTGAAGTGACATGCCTTGCAAAGTTTAGAACTGGCAGGAGGATAGTAGTAATTGCCGCTGCCTAGCAACCATCAAAACCTTAAGAGCATAGTGTGTGCCAATGCAGCCTCAGCATTACGGCTACATTTCATACTCACATGTTGACCACACCGCTCGCATCGCGACAGAAAGCATCTGCATGGCCAAACGCTAAAATTGAAGTTGGTTCTAGGTCTCAACCCGGCCCTGTGCAACTGGGTCCTAGACTTCCTGACGGGCCACCCCCAGGTGGTTAGGGTAGGAAACAACATCTCCACCCTGCTGATCCTCAACACTGGGGCCCCACAAGGGTGTGTCCTCAGCCCTCTCCTGTACTCCCTGTTCACCCATGACAGCTTGGCCAAGCACGCCTCCAACTCAATCATCAAGTTTGTAGACGACACTACAGTGGTAGGCTTGATTACCAACAACGACGAGACAGCCTACAGGGAGGAGGTGAGGGCCCTTGTAGTGTGGTGTCAGGAAAATAACCTCTCACTCAAAGGAGATGATCGTGGACTTCAGGAAACAGCAGAGAGAGCACTACGGGACAGTAGCGGAGAAGGTGGAAAGTTTTAAGTTCCTCGGCGTACACATCAAGAACAAACTGAAATGGTCCACCCACACAGACAGCGTGGTGAAGAAGGCGCAACAGCGCCTCTTCAACCTCAGGAGGCAGAAGAAATGTTGCTTGTCACCAAAAACACTCAAAAACTTTTACAGATGCACAATCGAGAGCATCCTGTCGGGCTGTATCACCGCCTGGTACGGCAACTGCTCCGCCCACAACCGTAAGGACCTCCAGAGGGTAGTGAGGCCCGCACAACGCATCACAGAGGGTAAACTACCTGCCCTCCAGGACACCTACACCATCCGATGTCACAGGAAGGCCAAAAAGATCATCAAGGACAACAACCCCCTGAGCCACTGCCTGTTCACCACACTATCATCCAGAAGGTGAGGTCAGTACAGGTGCATCAAAGCTGTGACCGAGAGACTGAAAAACAGCTTCTATTTCAAGGCGATCAGACTGTTAACTTCTTTGGGAGCAGCGCACGTGGTGACCGTTTTGGAGATCCTGGCGTGCCCAAAGTAAAATGCCTCCCATTCAGGCCCAGAAAATAGGATATGCACATATTTAATACCATTGGATAGGAAACACTCTGAATTTTCTAAAAGTGTTAACATTTTGTCCGTGAGTAAAACAGAACGGATATGGCAGGCGAAACCCCGAGGGATTTCTGTCCTGGAAAAAGTAGTTTTGACAGATTGCCTCATTTAGAGCCCCTCCCTTATGAAAATGCCCTTATAAGAGCATATGAATGCAGTACCTATCGCTTCCTCTGGATGTCAACAGTCTCGAGAAAGTGTTCTGATTCTTTTTAGATGCTTTTAGAGCAGAGAAGAAGAGGAATAAGGAAGTGTCCACGCAGTTGTCAATACAAGTAAATCCGCGCCGCTTGCTGCTTCTTGTTTTTTTTTTTTCCTTTCTTATCGCCCAGTTTATATTCCGGTTGAAATATTATACAACATATACATTAAAGTGTTCCTAAGGATACATTATCAATTATGTTTGATTGTTCTTGGACAAGTTTATAGGTATAAGTTGAACAAGTTCTCTTCACGTTTCAATGGAGGAGTCAACGCTGTTTTTTCTGACGGAGAAAAAACAATCTCCAAATGGAGATTTATGGATATAATACATTACTTTTTCTAACAAAAGAACCATGGATTGTCTTCGTTGGACACTTGGGAAGCCCTCAGCAGAAATTCTTCAAAAGGTAATTGATTTGTTTTCGCTGTGAAATGTGTTGTTTTCTGTGAACCGTGGAGGCTTATGAAATTATGGTAATGGCAAAAATATGTTAGGTGCTACCCTCAAACAATCAAATGTGGTGCTTTCGCCATGAAGCCTTTTTGAAATCTGACAACGCTGTGATATTGCCAAGAAGCAGAGCTTTTGATGACTATGCAACACTTGTATATTGATGCATGTTTAATAATTCAACTTTTGGATTTTGAATTTGGCGCCTTGCATTTCACCTGGTAGCGCCCCACCGTTCCCTAAGAAGTTAAACAGCCATCACTAACATTGAGTGGCTGCTGCCAACATACTGACTCAAATTTCTAGCCACTTTAATCATAAAAAAATTGGATGTAATAAATGTATCACTAGCCACTTTAAACAATGCCACTTTATACAATGTTTACATATCCTACATTACTCAGCTCATATGTATATACTGTACTCTATACCATCTACTGCATCTTGCCTATGCCGGGCAGCCATCGCTCATCCATATATTTAGATGTACATACTCTTATTCATTCCTTTACACTGTGTGTATAAGGTGGTTGTGAAATTGTTAGATTACTTGTTAGATACTACTGCATGGTCGGAACTAGAAGCACAAGCATTTCGCTACACTCGCATTAACATCTGCTAACCATGTGTATGACAAATAACATTTGATTTGATTTGATTTGATATTTGTGATGCTCAACACGCTGCAAATCCTGCCTCTCAAATCTCCTCATTGGTTTTTAGAAGCATATACCCAGGTGCCATCTCCTCATTGGTTTTTAGGAGCATATACCCAATGGGTGATTGAAAGATGAACTGATGTCCATACTCCAGTCGGTTGTAGTAAGAGTAATGCACCGTAAAGTTGGTTGCCAACCGCCATATAAAGTCAAAAGAAAAATACGCCTGTAGGGAGGAGATATGGCGAGAAACAAATTCGGTTTACTGCGTGTCCTGATCGCTTCTGGTGTGGGTGAACAAAATCAACGTACGCGCGATGGTGCAAGCGGACGCACGTGTCCGGTTTGGTCAGCATGTAATACCTTTCATATATAAAGAAATGTCTGCAAAAAGTTGGCAGGATGATGAAGTTGGCAGAAAAACGTCTTGGTTTGAAAGGTGTATAAGTGGCATGTACAATGCACCACTGCTCTGGATGTCATGCGGGTGGTGGACCATTCTTGGTACACAAGGGAAACTGTTGAGCATGAAAAACCTGTCAGTGTTGCAGTTCTTTACGCACACCGGTGCTCCTGGCACCTACTACCATACCCCGTTCAAAGGCACTTAAATATTTTCTTACCCATTCACCCTTTGAATGGCCACATACACAATCCATGACTTAAGGCTTAAAAATCCTTCTTTAACCAGTCTCCTCCCCTTCATCTACACTGATTGAAGTGGATTTGACAAGTGACATCAATAAGGGATCATAGCTTTCACCTGGTCAGTCTATGTCATGAAAAGAGCAGTTCTTAATGTTTTGTATACTCAGTGTACAGTATGTGAGATACCAAACCCTCAGGTTAAGGACCTTGTTTTTTATCTGGTCACACGATCTGACTGGGACAAACTATTCAGCCTATATAGGTTTATGTTTTTCCTGGTCAGCTTACACGGTCAGGTAAAAAGTCCTGTTCATTATATAATTAGTATGCTATTTTAATGCATTATGCAAAGAAAGACTGTCTAAACTCAGTATGATGGTAATTGAAATGAAGCATTCTGAAGTAAGTGTTTCCTTTTAATCATTTAAACCAGGAAGCTCCATTAAGATAGAAAGTAGGTATATAGGTTAAGGACGACCTGGTGTGAATCATAATGCGTAGGAATAGCACAGATAACCTACGTAAGCTATGAACAGACCTGACTTTTCCATTAAATTCAACCAAGCATCAAATGGACCATTATCGGAAAGTCAGATTGAATGCCAAAATGCAGATTAACCTAAACGGCTATGTTTTTTCACATTATTTGTTAGGAGAGAAATTAAGCTGCTCCCATTCATCTATTTGAAGAGCCCTTCAACTCCCTGTTTGATTTTGTGGATCTCTCTCCTAGGGAATACTATGCAGGTTACGATGTGCAGGGAATCATAACAGCATCATTTAAACTAGCAGAGGTACACACTGATTTAGAGAAGGGGAGGACAAAAGGACATACATGGAGCGCAGGTGCATTTTCAAAATATATATATACTATAGCTATAGACTACTCAGATATTTGCAATTTGTCACAAACATTTGCATGTGGTGAGTATGTAAAATATTCAGGCAAATTCTAAGCCTGCAAAGAAAAGTATAGCCTTTACTGTATCTGTTGACAAAATGATCGTTTTGGTCACCATACATGCAGTATATTATAATGTTCAGAAAGGTTATTTAGATCAATAAAGTCAACATGTTAATGTAGGCTAAGTGAATTTAAACAATGCATCAAATGTTAAATGCAAATCATGACTGCTTCTATGACTGTGTTTTTGTATTTTAATATATACTGTACAGTACCAGTCAAATGTTCAGACACACCTATTCATTCAAGTGTTTCTTTCTTTATTTTAGACATCAAAACTGTGAAATAACACATATGGATTCATGTAGAAACCAAAACAGTGTTAAACAAATCAAAATATATTTTAGATTTGAGATTCTTTGCAATGATGACAACTTTGCACACTCTTGGCATTCTCTCATGAGGTAGTCACCTGGAATGCATGTCAATTAACAGGTGTGCCTTGTTAAAAGTTAATTTGTGGAATTTCTTTCCTTAATGCGTTTGAGCCAATCAGTTGTGTTGTGACAAGGTAGGGGTGGCATACAGAAGATAGCCCTATTTGGTAAAAGACCAACATTCTGTGTGTTATTTCATAGTTTTGATGTCTTCACTATTATTCTACAATGTGGAAAATAGTAAAAATAAATAAAAACCTTACAATGAGTAAGTTTGTCCAAACTTTGACTGGTACTGTATATATCTATTTATATACATGCACACATACATGCATACAGTGCCTTCAGAAAGTATTCATACCCCTTGACTTATTCCACATTTTGTTGTGTTACAACCTGAATTCAGAATGGATTAAACATTTTAAAAAATTCTCATCCATCTACACACAATATCCCATAATGACAAACTGAAAACCTGTGTTTAGAAATTCGAACAAATTAATTTAAAATTAAATACAGAAATATTGAACTTAAACAAAAGTCTTCACACCGCTGAGTCAATACATGTTAGAATCATTTTGGCAGTGAGTCTTTCTGTGTAAGTCTCTAAGAGCTTTGCACACCTTGATTATACAATATTTGCTAATTATTATTTTCAAAACTTTTCAAGCTCTGTAAAAAAGTCTTGCCATAGATTTTTAAGCAGATTTCTGGCAAAACTCAGGAACATTCACTTTCTTTTTGTATTATGTATTTAGTGCTATGTATATTTATATTGTTGTTTCTTCATTATTTTATTTTACTTAGTCTTATTGGAGCTCATAGCCTAAGATTTTTTAAAGTACCCTGCAATCACACTTGCAATTCTGTACATGTGACAGGCAAAATCCTCTAGGATTCTAGGATTTTACCTGTGCTTAGCTCCATTACATTTATTTTTTATCCTGAAAAACTCCCCAGTCCCAGTTACAAGCATACCATGATGTAGCCACCACTATGCTTGAAAATATAGAGAGTGATACTCATTAATGTGTTGTATTGGATTTGCCCCAAACTTAACACTTGGTATCCAGGACAAAAAGTGTATTGTTTTGCCACATTTTTTGCAGTAATACTTTAGCGCCTTGTTGCAAACTTAATCCAAATCTAAATTGAATCAATTTAAAAAATTCAGGCTATAACATAACAAACTGTGGAAGAAGTCAATGGGTGTGAATACTTTCTGAAGGCACTGTGTATAAACATATTGTATATAATGTGTATATTTATGTTATATAATACAGGGCACATTTGAAAAAGAGACCTAGGTCTCAATGTGTCTTCCCCAAAAATAGAGCTACAGCCACATAGACAAGGAGGCCCGGATGAAATGTGAGTGCAGTAAAAACAGTGAAGCTGAGGGTGGAGTTATTCAAATTGCAGAAGCCAGTGTGATTGTGCCTGGAGCAGAGCAGGTACCTGTGGCCCAGAGGGAAGGCCCTATGTCCTTGATGAAACCCTCTGTAGTGTCAGCATGATGGGGGGTTAGGGTGCATCTCTACCAACACAACTGTCTGCTGCTGTAAAAACCTAATCCGCCAGAACAATCCTCAATTCAGACAGCCCCTGTGAACAATCCAACAAGGTCAGTCAATCCACACTGGACGCCTGGAGGCTGTGCAGCAATGACATTGGGAGGGAAGCCTTGTTTAACACACAGTGCACATATCTCCTGCTGCGGGGAGCATGCCAAAGACAAGACTAGGCAACTGTAGAATGAAAGACAATTACTTTCCTTTTTATCTCTTACCACCTTTGAAGCCCCAACAAACAGACTTTCAAAGGGATTTGCATTGCCTAAAGAGCAAGTCTCCTGCTGACACACATTTCTACTCATCATACACTTACAATGTTTGAAAACACCTTAGATCTGTGAGAACAATTCCACAATAAAGTGCGAGTAGTTTGGGTGGAAGGCACAGTATACTTATCCTTTATCCTACATTCTGCCACTTTCCTCCACTGAATGTTACTTGAATGTTCACATTGATATACAAGGTGACTCAGACTACAAGCCATTACTTGGCTTAATGTATTTTCAGGAACCCTAGACATTGCAAAACGTAGTGTTCAGGGTCATTGTCACACAAGTGAAATCTCTCTCATAGATCATGTGAAATGGCTGGAAGATGGAGAGGTGTGATAAAATACCTGCTAATGTCTATGTCACTGAGCAAATTATGGATTCCCCCGATGTATTCACTCGCAGGACTGTTTGAACCCATTTTTCACGGCTTAAAGATCACAAAGGTGAAAAATGGATGGGCCCGTTCAGGAGTCATGTGACGTGCTATTATGAGGTATTGTAATTGATGAGACAGTCCTGGCCATGACTCTTCGTGAATCCACTCTTAGAAGTTCTATCATTGTGACACAATACTCATAGTACAGAATACATTAGAGCCGAGATAGCCACAAATATTTACCCTCCTCCCACTCGTCATTGCAACTTTGCTCAGGACAATTGTCAATTCACACAGGCAAGTATTACATTCTTATCACATGGGACAGCTTACCTATGGCTTTATTTGGTGTCAACATCTGTTGTTTAAGTTTCATTTTCTCAAATACATAATTTAAATGATTGGCAATGTCTCAAAAGTATACATGTTGAATTTATACACTTGTTTTTGTTAAGAGGTGCAATCATCTAGCCTTACTGAGAATTGCAGGTGAAGCTAAACTCTACTCTGGAACATTTTGGGACTCATACTGACTGCTGAGCAAGATAATTGCATCAATTGTGACAATTTGCTGGGATAATCGCTGGCAGAATGTGCAATTGTCTTACTACTGACATTCATGAACTATATATAAGATGTCTGGACAGAACTTTTGAAGACTGTTTTTTGTAGTTTGTTTTCTCAGCATTCAGACATGAGAGACACAGCAATCCCAAACAATTATGGTTAATCTGTTGTAGTCTAACATGAATGAGTCAGTGCTTCCATCCCAATTCAAAATTCTAAGATAGGTTACATGATGGTGGAGGAAGAAAAAACGGAATATCCCTTTTAATAGTTTAGGGGTCAAATGACCTTCCGTCAAGTAGTTAAGGTATAATGAACTGAAGACTGCCTCAAATCATTCCTCAGTGCATGTTTTAAATTATTTCAAGCTTCCCTTGTGCTGGAAAAGAAACAACCCTGTGAGCAAGGATTATTTTGTTTATTAATATGTTAAGCCTCTTAAAAGTCTGACGATTCTTGATTTACTCCTCATAAGACACTTAATATAAATGACAGCATCACTGTCCCCCCAATGGGCAAAATGTTTAATAATGTGAAACAAAACACTGCCTTATTTCCACACAGGATAGGAATAGGAATTAACCCTTGTCACACAGGGCCATTTGAATCATCCCTGCTCAGACATTAACACCACAACCAACTGTGCAACACAAACGAGGTTGGCTGACTTCCAGGACACCACCAAGCTCAGACAGAAGAGAGATGAACACAGCTGTTAGTGAGTGCCATTAAAACACAACAGTGTGTCAGATGTAGATATTGTTGTGCAGAGTAGAGACAGTTTTGCAGGGTATTTCAATGATGTGCTCTGCCAGTCTTGCCTGGCACAGGGCATTATATTATCATAGAAGTGTTGCACTGCTGTGTGTCAGATAAATGAGAACATCTACAGTATTTCACATGAACAATGGGTATAAAACACAAAGAAATCCAGTTCGAATACACTTTTGAAATTGAATAGCATACAATTGGCAACAGTTCTATGACCAAATTATAATCAACCAAATTATCTAAAAATGTACCAAATACAATTGACATTGCTTGACTCTGCTTTGGAATTGTTGCTGGATTCATTGAAGCAACTAGCTTCTCTGGAATGTTAAATTAAATCTGAATTGCTTTCAGACTAATAAATTGTCACACTGCTCAAACCAATGTCTGAAAAATATCAATTAATAAAAGGCCTCAAATTTGTCTGTGGACCATTTTATGCCTTGGAGTTTCATAAAGTCCACTAGAAACAGGGCTTGAGCACAGCAATCTAGAGGGGATTAAACTCTTTTCTTGTTTGGAAAGTCTTCGTGTTAACAGCTATCTTTCATCAATGTACGAGAACTTCAGAAAAGGAGGCAGCCCACTGGCACACACACTGGTATTGTGACATGGAATCAATGTGGAAAAAAAGTACAACCAGTACTGTTTTCACCTCATTTCAAACATTTAAATTAATGTACAACTTAAACTGAAATACATTGACTTAACCTGACTATCAGGTACTCTAATTTCAACATAACAATCAGAACTATGTATATGTTGAAATTGTGTTAAATTACACATAAAACCTTCCAAATATTTTATCCATGTTCAATACAAAGTACATTGGGTGTTTCATATTTGACCTAGTTCCTGTGTGTGTGTCAAAGTCACCATTATTAGTCAATTGTACAACCGAATGCCTTCAACTGAAATGTGTCTTCCGCATTTAACCCAACCCCTCTGAATCAGAGAGGTGCGGGGGGCTGCCTTAATCGACATCCACGTCTTCGGCGCCCGGGGAACAGTGGGTTAACTGCCTTGTTCAGGGGCACTGTGTGTGAGTGAGAGAGAGCGAGAGAGCGAGAGCGAGAGCACTTACTTCCATTTAAGAAAGATGGAGGCCACTGTGTTCTTGGGGACCTTCAATCCTGCAGAAATCTTTTGGTAAATTTACCCAAATCTGTGCCTCGACACAATCCTGTCTCGGAGCTCTACGGACAATTCCTTTAACCTCATGGCTTGGTTTTTGCTCTGACAAGCACTGTCAACTGTGGGACATTATATAGACAGGTGTGTGCCTTTTTCAAATCATGTCCAATCAACTGAATTTACCACAGGTGGACTCCACAATCAAGTTGTAGAAACATCTCAAGGATGATCAATGGAAACAGGATGCACCTGAGCTCAATTTCGTGTCTCATAGCAAAGGGTCTGAATACTTATGTAAATAAGGTATTTCTAAAAACCTGTTTTTGCTTTGTCATTATGGGGTACTTAAATTTCTCGTGACCTGTGCACCTACGTTGTAAACTTTCATAGGCTAGGTTGTAGCAAACCTCATGATGGGTATAAGGAAAATTTGAGTATCATTTAGTAGCCTAAACCTATTGACGTTACATAGAGCTGGGTAAATGGAATATGAACAACAGTCATCCAAGATGCTGTAATAAAAATAAGACCATGCTCATTAAAAGAACTGACCGCCACTGGTGTATTCGGCCTGCATAAACCCAACCTCACTCCGAATTTACTTTCACATTCAGCTTGTGTAGGAAAAGTTTGAGAAGTTATTTTAAAATATTTAATGTAATTTAGGTAGCCTATGCAAATGAGTATGGAAGCTGATCAAGGACTAGATGTGTTGACCTAGCTCAGCTGAAATTAAGAACAGCTTGTTTCCAAAAGTTCCTTTATGGAACCAAAAATCGGTTATATCGCTTGCCTTTTATTCACCTTATTCTGGAATGTCACAGTGATCGCGGCAAGTTAGTTGAAATTGTGTTTCTATTTCTGCAACATTCACGCGACGCTAGTGCATGCAAACATTTTACTTTTAGTTGAGAGCTTACTGACAGAACCGCACAAAATCCTAACATGATCAACATGACAAACATTATATGTTCAGTACGAGGCTGTCACAATAATTGGACGAAGAGGAGGCAGTTTTTACAACACCAACCTATACGTCAATCTGAATGTAACTGTGGAGCCCCATACGACCTGCATCCACCTCCTAGTCTTTTCCGCTCTGGCTCAAAGCGTTGAACCTAAAGAAACCACTAAAATGTCCCTTTGTGTGCTCCTACCACTTCTTTGACAAAAAGCCTACAGTGGAGTATCCTTGCCTAGAAAAATGGTTTGGCTACGATGCTCCACTCGTGAAGAACTGTTGGGTGTTGGTCAGGCAGTCATCAGTGACAGGTAAGCCAAACACTTGAGCAGTTTGCCTGCTCTCATTTTGTGTCTCCCTCTTGCATCTAAGGACAGTCTCATAAGAGCACAATTGATTTCCTCTACAACTCAATAAAAATGTACCATTTGATACACCACCGGTCAAAAGTTTTAGAACAGCTACTCATTCAAGGGTTTTTCTTAATTTTAAGACTTCAGAACTTAAGACTTCGAAACTATGAAATAACACACATGGAATCATGTAGTAACCAAAGTGTTAAACATATTCTTCAAATAGCCACCCTTTGCCTGATGACAGCTTTGCAAACTCTTGCCCTTCTCTCAACCAGCTTCATCTGGAATGCTTTTCCAAGGAGTTCTCACATATGCTGAGCACTTGTTCACTGCTTTTCCTTCACTCTGCAGTTCGACTCATCCCAAACCATCTCAATTGGGAAAAGATCAGGGGATTGTGGAGGCCAAGTCATCTGATGCAGCACTCCATCACTCTCCTTCTTGGTAAAATAGCCCTTACACAGCCTGGAGGTGTGTTGGGTCATTGTCCTGTTGAATAACAAATTATAGTCCCACTAAGCACAAACCAGATGGGATGGCGTATCACTGCAGAATGCTGTGGTAGCCATGCTGGTTAAGTGTGCCTTGAATTCTAAAGAAATCACAGACCGTGTCACCAGAAAAGCACCCCCACACCATCACACCTCCTTCTCCATGCTTTACGGTGGGAAATACACATGGGGAGATCATCTGTTAACCCACACCACGTCTCACAAAGACATGGCAGTTGGAACCAAAAATCTCAAATCTGGACTATAGAAAAATGTCTACCTTTCTAATGTCCATTGCTCATGTTTCTTGACCAAAGCAAGTCTCTTCTTATTATTGTGTCCTAGTAGTGTTTTTTTTGTTGCAGCAATTCGACCATAAAGGCCTTATTCACACAGTCTCCTCTGAACAGTTGATGTTGAGATGTGTCAGTTACTTGAACTCTGTGAAGCATTTATTTGAGCTGCAATTTCTGAGGCTGATAACTCTAATGAACTTATCCTCTGCAGCAGAGGTAACTCTGGGTCTTCCATTCCTGTGGCATTCCTCATGAGAGCCAGTTAAATCATAGCGCTTGATGGTTTTTGCGACTACACTTGAAAAAACTTTCAAAGTTCTTGAAATTTTCCGTAATGACTGACCTTCATGTCTTAAAGGACTGTCATTTCTGTTTGCTTATTTGAGCTGTTCTTGCCATAATATGGACTTGGTCTTTTACGAAATAGGGCTATCTTCTGTACACCCCCCCCACCACCCTCTCCAAACTGATTGGCTCAAACGCATTAAGAAGGAAAGAAATTCCACAAATTAACTTTTAAGAAAGCACATCTGTTAATTGAAATGCATTCCAGGTGACTACCTCATGAAACTGGTTGAGGGAATGCCAAGATTGTGCAAAGCTGTCATCAAGGCAAAGGGTGGCTATTTGAAGAATCTCAAATATAAATATATTTGTTTAAAACTTGTTTGGTTACTACATGAATCCATATGTGTTATTTCATAGTTTTGATGTTTTCACTATTATTCTACAATGTAGAAAATAGTAAAAAAATAAAGAAAAACCCTTGAATGAGTAAGTGTTCTAAAACTTTTGACCGGTAGTGTATATACTTAATTATGATTATTAAATATTATTAGGAGCGTCCAGGCAGTATGGTGTTTTATTGTATGGTTCTGTTATTAATTTAACAAGCCATACTGATTTCTTAACAGATGACACAACAGGCTCAAGTGTTCACCAAATTGAAAATAGGGATTTGCCAACACTAATAGAAGGAATAGATATGCCATCAGAGAAGGATGCCCAAACCCAATGGGAAGACCCATTCACAACTACAGCTGTCACGACTTCCGCCGAAGTCGTTGCCTCTCCTTGTTCGGGTGGTGTTCGGGCGGTCGACGTCACCGGTCTTCTAGCCATCACCGATCCACTTTTCATTTTCCATTTGTTTTGTCTTGTTTCCCCACACACCTGGTTGTCATTCCCTCATTACTTGTCATGTATTTAACCCTCTGGTTTCCCCCATGTCTGTGTGTGTGATTGTTTATTTGTCAGTGGCATGTTTCCGGCTGGTTTGCGCCAGACTGGTATTTTGTACTTTGTGCTTCCGCACTTTTCCCTGTAAGCATTTGTTTTTGTAACGCTATTTTGTGTTCAGTTTGTATTGTGCCACAGTAAAGTGCTTTCGTTTCACTATCTCTGCTCTCCTGCGGCTGATTCTCACGCACCAGCAACACACACGGATCCTGACAGAATCACACATCCAGACATGGGGGAAACCAGAGGGTTAAATACATGACAAGTAATGAGGGAATGACAACCAGGTGTGTGGGGAAACAAGACAAAACAAATGGAAAATGAAAAGTGGATCGGTGATGGCGAGAAGACCGGTGATGTCGACCGCTGAACACCACCCGAACAAGGAGAGGCACCGACTTCGGCGGAAGTCGTGACAACAGCTCAGGTGATCATGTAAAGCCACTACCTGTGAGGCAGGGACACAGTGCCCAGCAGGACCTCTCTACAAAACCCTGCTGAGGAACAAAGCACTCTGTCGACTGCATACAGGCTTGTCTCGTGCTGCTTTCTACCCTTGCTGAACATTTTCTACCCTCTCCAAAGGCAGCTTTCAGTTAGACCTGACAGACCAACTCCTGATGACGCTGATGAAGCTGAAGCTCAACTTGCTGCAGCAGTACCTAGCAGAAAGGTTGGGTGTTTCCCAGAGGATTTTCAGTCCAGTGATTCGCTCCCGAGTGGCACAGTGGTTTAAGGCATTGCATCTCAGTGCTAGAGGCATCACTACAGACCCTGGTTCGATCCCGGGCTGTATCACAACCGGCTGTGATCGGGAGTCCCATAGAGCGGTGCACATTTTCCCAGCGTCGTCCGGGTTAGGGGAGGGTTTGGCTGGGGTAGGCCGTCATTGTAAATAAGAATTTGTTCTTAACTGACTTGCCTAGTTAAATAAAGGTTAAACAAAAAAATAAAACATTTGTTATTGGATTGACATGATGGAAGAGAATCTGAGGGAGTACATTCCATGGCTGCCAAGTGAGACCATCCGTGCTACAATGCCACAATGTTTTAAGTCAGGCTTTTTTAATTGAAAAACTATTTGTTAATAGTAACTGCAAACAGGCGAGACATCTGACAACATACTTCTACAGAGCTGAATATATTTGTCACGCAGTGAAAATCTGCCGCCTGATGCTCCTCAACAATGAATGGCAGCATGTGTGTAAAGTAAAATGCCTTCAACCTCAGTACAGCCTCTACATAGAACTGTGCATCATAGGGAGCAGAGATGACAACTTGCTGGGAAGGAGTCCAGATGAGCACCAAGTCCTGTGCAAAACATACCAATTTGCACCTGCATTTAGTAGCCACGTGACCCATGTGGTTGCAGTTGGGGTGTGCCCTCCACCACCTTCACATCACAGGCTTTCCCATTGTAGACATCATTCAGAGAATCACAGCCCTTCCCCATGACAGGACACTTGATCTCCAACAGCTCCTTGGAGTTCAACACTCAGTCAGGGCTTGCTGATAGCCATGGCTCTTCAACACTGACAACAGTGCCTCTGTGATCCACAGAGTATCCACAGTCTTCCAGCCACTGGGAGGCCATCAGCGCATTATCTTTCCCGTAGCATGTGGCTGCATTCCCTCAGAACCTGGGATACAGATGCTTCTGGAGAAACTTACCAGGGTTGGGGGATTCCCTGACAGGGACCTTCTTGGCTGAGCTTGCAGTAAATCAAAGCTTCCTTGAGTCATGGCACAAGTGTGAGGCACTCTGCTCCTTTGTGATCTGTTCCAAAGCAGTCGACTGGGTTGGGTAAATTTTCACAAAATCATTGTAGAAGGGCAGGCACTTCTGGCAGTTGTAATTGACATGCTCTCCATGTGGCAGGGGAGGAGTAGAGAATCTATATTAAGTTATGTTATGGAGTTAAAAAACATTGAACAGAAGATTCACATATCACTTCAAATACATTAAAATGGTACAGCCACAAATACATATTCCTTTCAGTCCAATTTTACCTGGGATGCCACTGGCTGTGATATTATTGTCGGTTCAGCAGTAACACACTTATCGAGCAGACTCTCGACAGGCAGATTCAGGTGTCTCAGGCTCCTATTCAATTCATCATGTGAGTGGAATGCAGTAGTGGGAGGCAGGGGTGGACATTCTGGATGCTTTTCTGCATATTGGTCACTGGCCTTATGGTGTGAACCCAATTGAACATCTCTGGAGAGACCTGAAAATAAATGTGCAGAGACATTCCCCATCCAACCTGACTGTCACGCCCTGATCTATTTAACCTGTCCTTGTGTTTGTCTCCACCCCCTCCAAGTGTCGCCCATCTTCCCCACTTATCCTCTGTGCATTTATACCTGTGTTCTTTGTTTGTCTGTTGCCAGTTCGTCTTGTTTGTCAAGCTTACCAGCGTTCGTCCTGTCAGCGCCTGTCTTTTCCCAGCCTCTCTTTTTCTCGACCTATGCCTGTCCTGACCCTGAGCCCGCCTGCCGTCCTGTACCTTTGCTCCACCTCTGGATTACTGAACTCTGCCTGTCCCTGACCTTGAGCCTGCCTGCCGACCTGTACCTTTTCTCCTACTCTGGATTATCGACCCCTGCCTGCCTTGACCTGTTGTTTGCCTGCCCCTATGGTAACAATAACAATAAACATAACAAACAATAACAACAAACAAACAATAACAATAAACATAACAAATTATAATCCCACTAAGCACAAACCAGATGGGATGGCGTATCACTGCAGAATGCTGTGGTAGCCATGCTGGTTAAGTGTGCCTTGAATTCTAAATAAATCACAGACCGTGTCACCAGAAAAGCACCCCCACACCATCACACCTCCTTCTCCATGCTTTACGGTGGGAAATACACATGGGGAGATCATCTGTTCACCCTGATACTGACAGAGCTTGAGAGGATCTGCAGAGAAGAGTCAATGCTGTTTAATCGCTTTGGCTCAAGGTTCCTCCGAGTCCTTGCATTCCATTGTCGCTGCTCATCTGTGCAGTCTATGCCAGTTAGCCCACTGGACACTGCATTCTGCACCTGTGATAGAATGTTTGTTACAAAAAAATACATTCAGAGAAAATCCCATGATCAACAACTGTGTTAAGTAATATTAGACATAGAAACTCCACACTGCCCTTTCCCACCTGGACAAAAGGAACACCTATGTGAGAATGCTGTTCATGACTACAGCTCAGCATTCAACACCATAGTGCCCACGAAGCTCATCACTAAGCTAAGGACCCTGAGACTAAACACCTCCCTCTGCAACTGGATCCTGGACTTCCTGAAGGGCCGCCCCCCATGTGGAAAGGGTAGGCAACAACACGTCTGCCACACTGAGTTTGCTGACGACACAACAGTGGTAGGCCTGATCACTGACAATGATGAGACAGCCTATAAGGAGGAGGTCAGAGAACTGGCAGTGTGGTGCCAGGACAAGAACCTCTCCCTCGATGTGAGCAAGACAAAGGAGCTGATCGTGGACTACAGGAAAAGGAGGGCCGAACAGGCCCCCATTAACATCGACGGGGCTGTAGTGGAGCGGGTCAAGAGTTACAAGTTCCTTGGTGTCCACATCACCAACGAACTATCATGGTCCAAACACACCAAGACAGTCATGAAGAGGGCACGTTAAAACCTTTTCCCCCTCAGGAGACTGAAAAGATTTGGCATGGGTCCCTAGATCCTCAAAAAGTTATACAGCTGCACCATCGAGAGCATCCTGACCTGTTGCATCACCGCCTGGTATGGCAACTGATCGGCATCTGACCGTAAGGCGCTACAGAGGGTAGTGCGCACGGCCCAGCACATCACTGGGTCCAAGCTTCCTGCCATCCAGGACCTATATAATAGGTGGTGTCAGAGGAAAGCCCATAAAATTGTCAGAGACTCCAGTCTCCCAAGTCATAGACTGTTTTCTCTGTTACAGTACAGCAAGCGGTACCGGAGCGCCAAGTCTAGGACCAAAAGGCTTCTTAACAGCTTTTACCCCCAAGCCACTGCTGAACAATTAATGAAATGGCCACCGGACTATTTACATTGACCCCCCCCCATCCATTTTATTTTACACTGCTGCTACTCACTGTTTATTATCTATGCACAGACACTTCACCCTTACCTACATGTACAAATGACCTCAACTAACCTGTACTCCTGCACAATGACTTGTTATTGTTGTTATTGTGTTACTTTTTTGGTAAACATTTTATTAACTCTTCTTGAACTGCACTGTTGGTTAAGGGCTTGTAAGTAAGCATTTCACGGTAAGGTCTACACTTGTATTCGACAAATGTGACAAATAAAGTTTGATTTGATTTGAAATGCAATTGACCTTGCTTATTCCACAAAATTGAGGCTGGATTGCTGCATGACTTTCCAAGGCCAGAGATGCTAGTGCATCCATCCGTCTCTACTGATCTGTTGTTGGATACAAGTACCCAAGCAGAGTGGTAAGAGCTGCTTGATTGGCTGGGCTGAACATGGGCCTTTTCCCTGCTCCTGATGAAGAGGGCCCCGGCCCACCTTAACACTGTGGAGGTACTGATCGGCCTCTGTACTCTTGTCATTTTTCATAGTGGAACCATCCACTCCCAAATAGAGCACGATGTAATAAAACATTCCCCCATACGTAATTTCAGGCCATTTTATCATGTCATCCACCCAATTATTAATCATGGACGGATGGGGTACGGTGATACCATCCAACCTCCGATGAGCCATTTGTGTGTGTTCCTAAATGTGAGCCATGTTTTGTTTTTGTTTATTTGTTAAGATGTCTTAATGATGTGCGTTTTTTAATTATTAGCTAGCCACCGCTCTGAGGTAATTCGCTAGCGTTGACTGAAGTTGTGAAACAGGAACACAATCTCGTTCGAATGGAACTGGGTCAAGTGGGCTGGGCTACATAAGGCGAATAGGGTTCTTTGATCAGAACCCTAGAGTTTCTTCTTCACTGAACCAAAATGGTTCCATATAAAACCCTGCATGGTGCAATTCATGAATTATGGCTACTACTATTAAATAGTAATATTTTGAGCTAAGAATATAATTTAATAAACAATAACATTATGGACAAAAGAATACCAGCATAGTTTTTAGAATTTATTGTCATTATATACAAACAAGGTTTGGAAATATGGATAGGTGGCCAGGGAGACATCTCTTTGTTTGAATGATGGCCCACGTCAACTCTGGCTGAGTTCTTTACAATATACTTTGTCCACTAGTTACAGGGAACAGCAAAAATGTGTCTTCTGCCATAAACAAACATCAGACCTCACACATACAGTTGAGACAAGCACAGGTTCGAGCTGTATGCAGTGCCTCTGGATGGAGAACATGTTGTGGGGTTAAGGGCCTTGCTCAAGGGCCCAATGGTAGGGGAATATTTTGGGGATGTGAATGCAGCAGACACCAAGTTGTCAGATCAATTCCCCGTTTTTTTCCAGCACCGGCCCAGGATTCAAACCAGCCACATTTTTACCACATGTCTAACTCCATAGACGATGGGCTACCTACCACCAGTACAGTATGGGTTGTTGCCTGACTGGTTCCAGAGAAGAAGAAAAAAGGAGCAAAAACATGAGTTAATCTGCCAAAATTAAGACAAAATGCTATGCAGACATATAATTACTATGATTTAGAAGAACAACTTACATGCAGTTGTCAGCATCAGCCAAAAGAGAGATCCTCTGCCTTTCATAGTTCCGGGTTACTGCCAGTCTGAGCAAAACATGATGTCTGCCAGTCTGAGCAAAACATAGTGTGTTAAAAGTAAAGTAATGATTAACTAGGCTATTAAATCACCAAGACTTATGTTACATAATTTATTATAAATGATTTATACATATCTCCTCTCAGTCAGCAACAGTCTTTTAATGGCTTCATAAAACATATGCAAGTCCCCTCAATTGACTCCACATTGAAATGCAAGAAACAAATAGCTAACTGCCAATGTCAGGTTCGGTCTGTAGCTCCTATATGGCATATCCCCTAATTAAAAATGTGTTTTATTTGAAAGAGTTATGACTGTATCCAAATATCCAAATGTCACTATAAAACAGCTTAAACAAATGCAAATGCCGCTACTTTGATGTTATTCTATCTGCAGAGTTGGCCCGACTGTGTTGGCCATAGATATAATGAACAACAAGTCCGCTTCTCTAGCAACTTAATTAATAACCTCTTAGTGATAATTAGGGAGCAGTGGGTCACAGGCGCCCCACCTGCGACAACTTCCGCAAAAATGCAGAGCGCCAAGTTCAAATGACAAAAGTAGTAATATAAAACATTAATGAAAATACAAGTGTTGCATACTGTTCAAAAGCTTAGAATCTTGGCAATCTCAAAGCGTTGCCAGATTTCTAAAAGGCTTTACGGCGAAAGCATAACATTTGATTGTCTGAGGACAGCGCCCCGCATATTTTCTGCATTAGCATAACAACATAACCAGCACGGGTGTCACAAAACTCAGAAAAAGCAATAAAATAAATCGCCTACCTTTGAAGATCTTCTTCTGATGGCAATCCGAATGGTCCCAGGAACACAATAAATGTTCCTTTTGTTCAAAAAAGTCCCTCTTTATATCCATAAAGCTTCGTTTGGTTGGCGTTTTTTGTTCAGAAATCCACCGTCCACTCGTCCAATATAGAAGACATAGAGACCATTAAAAATGAACCTATAAACTTTGTCCAAACAACTCAAACAACATTTGTAATCGATCCTTAGGTACACTTATATGTATATAAACGATAATATTTCACACGGATAATATCTTGGGCAATAGAAAAGGAAAAAAACGAGACGCACGCTCACGGTCCCGCGCGTCAAAGAGAGAAGTCACTTCCTCACTCCACTTGCCAATTCTTGTTTTACTCCTCGATTTTTCAAGATAAACGCATGAAAACTTGTCTAAGGACTGTTGACATCTAGTGGAAGCCATAGGTACTGCAACCTGGGAGCTGGATTTCAGTATTTCCTATACCAAGTCAATGGGAAAAGAGGCACCTCACAGAATCTTGTACTTTTCCTCCATCAAGTGTATTCCTGACCCTGAATTATCTCTTGAGCATTTCTCATCTATTTTTATATCACTGGCAGATTAACTCGCTCCTTTTAAACGATATAGACAAAGAAATTGATCAAATCCCTGGTTTTCTACAGAACTGTCAGATATCTTTAGAACAAGAAATCATGCCTGGGCCAAAGCTAGACTAACTGGTGCTGTTGTGGACTGGCAGCTTTTCAGGCAACAGAGAAATAAATGCACGTCCTTAGTAAAAAAGGCAAAATAAAGCTACTTCCTAAGTTCTATTGCTGACTCTGCTGGTGATTCATCTACATTATGGAATACGGTTAAATTAAGGCACTAATGCGTGTAAATTCCTCTCCTTCCCTACCCAAGCAAGTTATACTGAACTCTGACATCATTATTGAAAAAAATTAGATAGGTCATGCTTTTATTCAACATTTTATTTTGGTTTAATAGACCTGGGTCAGTCAGTAAACTGCTCGTCCCTCTCCCAGCCGCTAGTTGACTTGATAGAGAACCAGACAACCCCCAGTGAATCCTTGTACTCTCTGGAGCAACTGCCTACTTCTGATGTTTTGGAACAACTACTTATGATTGATGAAAAACAATCTACAGGGGCTGATATGCTTGATCCCTTCTTATTACAGATTTCTGCTCCATTGATTGTGGAAGCATTAACACATATTTTTTGCTTTACAATTATATTGAGTACTATTCCTAGAGTTTGGAAGGCGGCCCATGTGATTCCTCTACATAAAGGTGGCGACCCGAGTGATCGAAATAATTATCGTCTCATTTCCAAACTCTCTTTCCTAGCAAAAATCCTGGAATCATTGATTAATACTCAGCTTGGATCACACCTTACTTATTCAGAAACTCTCTACGATTGGCTTAGATCGGGCTGCTTGTAGCTGGTTTGAGAATGATTTAAAAGACAGAACACAGTGGGTACTTACTGATTGGATTATATCAGGATTTCTAGACATAACAAAAGGTGTCCCACAGGGTTTGATTCTTGGTCCAGTTTTTTTTCAGTATATTAACAGCATTGGTCTATCTGTACAAACTGTGACTTTTGTCTGTAATGCAGATGACACTGTTGTATACGTTACCGCCCCTACGGCAGCTCAGGCTCTGTTGACTCTTCACTCTGCATTTACTACCTTGTAGAAAGCCTTGGTTGACCTGAAGTTGGTACTAAATGCTGGTAAAACCAAGTGCAGGTTATTTTCCAAATCATGTAATAATGTAACTGATGATTTGTGCATAAGTAGATGGTGGCCCCATTGATCATATATAAATATCTGGCCATCTGGATTGACGAAAAGCTATCTTTTAAAAAGCATGTTGACGAGTTAGTCAAGAAATTAATCATTAAGTTGGGCTTCGTCTATAGGAGTAGGGCCTTTCATTAAACAATATAAAACAGATCATTCTGTCTACATTTATTCTTGTTATAGATTATGGCAATATTATATTCATGAATACAGCTACCAGTGTTTTGAAGCCCTTGGACACAATTTATCATATCAAACTTCATTTTATAACATCTGACAGTTTTGCCACTCACCACCACATCCTTTATCATAAAGTTGGTTGGACATTGCTAAAAACACATAGGTCACTTCTTTATTCTGTTTTTGTTTATAAAGCCTTACTCAATAAACTACCAATTTACTTAACATCATTATTGAAATATAGAAACTTGCATTACAACACTAGGTCACAGGGTTGGTTCATGCTGGAAACTCCACGTGTATCCACAGAGTTGGGTAAATCTGCCTTTTTCTACTAGGCCTCTTTGGAATAATAACGTTGAATTTGGATGTGTTGTTGTCTCTGGGTCACTTTAGGAGAAAGGGATTTCTATATTTCTAAATGTGTTTGTTTTGTTTGATTGTTTATTGTGCATATACTGTAATATTTGCTATTTATTAAATTTTGTGTTTTAAGTTGTGTATAATTTTATTTTCTGTATTGTTCCCAGGGCACCTTTGCAAATGAGACCTACGTCTCAATGTGTTTTTCCCTGGTTAAATAAAAGGGGTCTATCCGCCCTTTCCTTGCTGTGTTCGGTCCTCTCCTTTCTGTCTCCACCTCTGCCTGGTGCAAGCTGCAGCCACCGTATGATGAACTTCTCCGTCTCTCCATCTTCAGCCTTGGATGTGAAAGTGTTTCTCCTGACAGCAACTTTGAATAACAGAAAAAATTGAAAAATAAGTAGTTACAACAATTTGTCAGATTTTGACACCACACAAAAATCATTGGAATCACAATCAACACCTCAAATGGAAAGCACATACAACACAATTTTTTCTTTTAACACTGAGTCAAACAGATCAAGAGATAATGTGCCTGTTGTAGCGCCACCGTGTTGTCAGTTTGAATGTGCATGCATATGTTGAACATGTGTACCAAGTTTGGTTACAATACAAATATCTGTGTCTGATTTATATGCATTTATGTGCTAGACCACACTCAGGAATGTTTATTGGTCAGTTGTTTGACCTACTAGTCTGGAAAATATTGCGTTGAAAGACCTTGGTCCATAGATGCAATATATCAAGTTTCATCCGGAGGAGATGTCATTTAAGTGTATTTTAAAAATAAAAAATCGAGGAAAATCCATCATGGCAGACCTTGTGGGTCCTTGAGACAAATGTGTTCCTTGTGAGAAGAGGGTCCTATGTACATCATTTCAGGACTCTAGGTCAGGGATGGGTAACTGGCGGCCCATGGGCCACAAAGGCATCGGATCAATTTCCCTGGGAAAATAAAAATGTTCTGTGATCTACGTAAAGGTATTCTAATTCCTAATTAAATGGTCAGGACACTGTTCATCTCTCAAACCAGTCTCTCTTATCTTGTGTCCCCTGCCAAGTATTCATGGATACAGCTCTCAGAAGATAAACATATGGTCCGTGCTATTCAGAATCCTTTGGACGTCCCTACCCCATTGAAGTTGACATTTAAAATGGTTAATGTTAGGTAAGGGATTTGGTTATTTGTAAGGTAAGGGTTAAGGTTAGGGTTATATTGTAGGGTAGGGACGTCCCAAGGAAGATAGCACTGACCATAAACATTTAGGAGCTATGGATGTAAGGACTGGCCATCCATAAGAGTTTTATCAATTTTTTGAGGCTATACAGTGTTTGTTTTCAGTTAACTTCTTTGGGAGCAGCGCACGAGGTGACGGTTTTGGAGAGCCTGGCGTGCCCAAAGTAAAATGCATCCCATTCAGGCCCAGAAAATAGGATATGCACATATTTAGTACCATTGGATAGGAAACATGCCGAAGTTTCTAAAAGTGTTAACATTTTGTCTGTGAGTATAACAGAACGGATATGGCAGGTGAAAATCAGAGGAATTTCTGTCCTGAAAAAAGTGATTTTGACACATTGCCTCATTTGGAACCCCTCCCTTATGAAAATGCCCATATAAGGGCATATGTATGCAGTACCTATGTCAACAGTCTCGAGAAAGTGTTTTGATTCTGTTTAGATGCTTTATATGGCAGAAGAAGAAGAATTAGGAAGTGGTCACACAGAATGTCAATAGAGGAAAAGCCGCGTTCCCGGCTGGCGCGCTCTGTGTTTTTTTCCTTTCTTATCGCCCAGTTTATATTCCGGTTGAAATATTATACTATTTATACATAAAAGTGTTCCTAAGGATACATTATCAATTATGTTTGATTGTTCTTGGACAAGTGTATAGGTATAAGTTGAACGAGTTCTCTTCACGTTTCAATGGACGAGTCGACGCTGGATTTTCTCATTATAACGTGCCAACCAAACGGAGATTTATGGATATAATACATTACTTTTTCTAACAAAAGAACCATGGATTGTCTTCGTTGGACACTTGGAAAGCCCTCAGCAGAAGTTCTTCAAAAGGTAATTAATTTGTTTTCGCTGTGAAATGTGTTATGTGTGAACCGTGATGGCTTATGAATTTATGGTAATGGGAAAAATATGTGAGGTGCTATCCTCAAACAATCAAATGTGGTGCTTTCGCCGTAAAGCCTTTTTGAAATCTGACAACGCTGTGATATTGCCAAGAAGCAGAGCTTTTGATGACTATGCAACACTTGTATATTGATGCATGTTTAATAATTCAACTTTTCAACGCCCCACCGCTCCCTAATAAGTTAAACAGGCCTATGTTTGGTTCTGATGGGGAACAACAGTTCAACTAACATTAAGATCTACAAGCATTGATAACTTATTTTCTTCAAGAATCAATGGGTATAACGTTACAGTGCCTAGTGAAAGTCTACATACCCTTGAACAGTTTTCACATTTGAGATGCTGTCCAGCCACATCTGCTCCAACAGTTAGTTGAGATAGCTAACGTTAGCTAGCTAACATTAATGTTAGCTGACGTTAATGGAGAAACTTAGACAACAACAATGACCAGTCCAGAAATGAAGCTAGCTAAAATGTGACAAACGAACTAGCGACTGCAATGATATACACTACTACAAATAAAATAGCTTCAATTACCTATTTTGAACTTTTTGGTATCTTCTTCGGCTGGTCTTGAATGTTAACCAACTGACTGACTCTCGCAATGACCGTTGGAAAGGAAATAGTTGCCTATTGTTGACTTGGTGATGTGAGGTCTCAATCTTGAATTAAACTTTGTCTATGTTCAGGTTCAGCAAAAATGTTGCATGCAACTTTGGGTTATGACAAAGTTATTGGAAAGTTGGTGATAGAATTACGTTGGTAACCAGTTTATAATAACAATAAGGCATCTTTGGGGTTTGTGGTATATGGCCAATAAGGGCTAAGGGCTGAATCCAGGTAGTCCACGTTGCTTTGTGCTTAAGAACAGCCCTTAGCTGTGTTAAATTGGCCATATTTACAAGGTCAAATAAAATATGCCTAATCAAATCCACAATTCTTCGTAAAGTATTCAGACCCCTTGACTTTTTCCACATTTTGTTGTTACGTTACAGCCTTATTCTAAAATGGATTAAATAAAATAAATTACTCAGCAATTTACACACAATACCGCATAATGACAAAGCGAAAACAGGTTTTTATAAACGTTACAAATGAATTAAAAACAAAAAGCAGAAATACCTTATTAACATAAGTATTCAGAGACTCTAAATTGAGCTCAGGTGCATCCTGTTTCCATTGATCATCCTTGGGATGTTTCTACTACTTGATTGGAGTCCACCTGTGGTAAATTCAATTGATTGGACATGATTTGGAAAGGGACATTCCTGTCTATATAAGGTCCCACAGCTGACTGTGCATAATGTATCAGAGCAAAAACCAAGCCATGAGGTTGAAAGAATTGTCCGTAGAGCTCCGAGACAGGATTGTGTACAGATCTGGGGAAGGGTACCAAAAAATGTCTGCAGCATTGAAGGTCCCCAAGAACAGAGTGGCCTCCATCATTCTTAAATGGAAGAAGTTTGGCACCACCAACACTCTTCCTAGAGCTGGCCGCCAGGCCAAACTGAGCAATCAGGGTAGAAGGGCCTTGGTCAGGGAGGCAGTGGCGGAACTAGAGTTTTATACGTGGGGTGGCCAGGGGGTGGCCAAGGCTACTTCAAGGGGTCCATAGACGATGACAGAGAATTTGTGTGTAACCCTAACCTGGCATCTAAGGACCATGAATGAATCCTATGATTGCTGATTAGAAGTATAAGTGATAATTCACTTAACCCGGAGTTCTTCAATGTGGCAGATAGTGTGGTCCAAAAGGGTTACTTCACTAGAATTCTTTAACATACTATGAGTTGTCATTGTCTCTACCTCGGAACTGCACCTCAATTTTTTTCTCTCTCTCACACACACACACACACACACACACACACACACACACACACACACACACACACACACACACACACACACACACACACACACACACACACACACACACACTGTACTCACATAGTGGAGAGACTTGGGTCACTCTGTTTTCATGAATATATAATTTGGGTCTATAAGTGTTGAATATCCAAAATACTTTCAGAAAACAAATCTCAAGCACCAAGGAGATAAGATAGCATTTGTGTGTTATATAAATTGCATAGTTTATTTACAGAAAAGCTAATTTAATTTGGTGCCCATCAATATTACAAACTTACAGTATCATATTTTTGATCATATATATTATGTTAACTACTAGCAAAGAAAAGTTTTGGAATTGGCCTAATCAAGACAAAATTAAATCTGTGTGACATGATACCCTTTGGATATATCATTTTAGAATGTCAGTGTACTAGCTAGTACACAGTGCAGGTTTTACTCATGACCAGAGGGACCGCCTAAGTGCCAAATTATCCTAGGTAGATTTAAAACAGCATAATTCTGCGGTTCTGGTGAGAACTGGCTAAATGTTTCACAAATTCATCCATGTTGAGGGAGCGTGCCCTCCTTGACTCAACACTGAGAATTCCGAGGTGACTTAACCTGTCATCGACCATTGTTGTCCTAAAGTGGGATTTAACTACTTAGGGAGCAGTGGGGTGAAATGTAAGGCGCAAAATTCAAAATCCAAAAGTTGAATTATTAAACATTCATCAATATACAAGTGTTGCATAGTCATCAAAAGCTCTGATTCTTGGCAATATCACAGCATTGTCAGATTTCAAAAAGGCTTTATGGCGAAAGCACCACATTTTATTGTTTGAGGATAGCCCCTCTCATATTTTATGCATTAGCATAAATCCATAACCAAAGCGGGTCTCATAAAACGCATAAAACCGCTCATATAAAATCCCTTACCTTTCGAAGAACTTCTGCTGAGGGCTTCCCAAGTGTCCAACGAAGACATCCAATGGTTCTTTTGTTAGAAAAAGTCATTTATTGTATCCATAAATCTCTGTTTGGTTGGCGCGCGTTATGGTCATAAAATACAGCGTCCACTCGCCCATTGAACCGTGAAGAGAACGCGTTCAACCTATACCTATACACTTGTCCAAGAACAATCAAACATCATTGATAATGTATCGTTAGGAACAGTTTTATGTATATTTACTATAATATTTCAACCGGATTATAAACTGGATGATAGGAAAGGAAAAAAACACAGCGCGCGCGAGCCCTTGAACGTGCCTCCTCTTCTGTTTACATCCTGTGACTAGTTCGAAATTCTTCTTCTATTACCATCCAGAGCAACCTAACATCACCAAACACTGTTTAGAGACTGTTGACATCCAGTGGAAGCAATAAGTACTGCAATCTTACTCCCAGATATGGCTGATTTCTATAGGAAGGGGTTCAAAATGAGGCAATGTGTCAAAAACACTTTTTCCAGGACAGAAATTCCTCGGGTTTTCGCCTGCTATATCAGTTCTGTTATACTCACAGACAATATTTTAACATTCTTAGAAACTTTAGTTTCTGGGCCTGAGTGGCAGGCCTTTTTACTTTGGGCACGCCAGACTCTCCAAAACCGGGCACCTCAGCTGCCGCTCCCTAAGAAGTTAATCCGTTTTAAAGCTGAGAAGCTTCTCTCACAAGATGCACTGCTGACTGGTGTAACAACAGAAATCTTACAAAGTCTAAATAGCTCATGGAAGACCACTTTATAAGGTTCTAGAAACACAACAAAGTCAAGGAGAGTAGACGGTCTGTCCCTTCCACTTTTCTCTCTTGGTTTAATGAACCTCATGTTTGAGGTCCTATAAATCTGACTCAAAGGTCTGAGCAAAGGTAAACGGAGGCTCCTCATTCAAGAATGTTGTACTCTTTAGGTTGAGAGACTGGACCCCATGCATTATCTCGCAATTCTTCTTTGAAAAATACCTCTGCAGTTCAGCTGTGAGACTGTCAAGCACCTGATAAAAGATAGCTCTTTGGAAGCTCTCACCATCACTTTGGTCACTCGTTTTTTGTCCTACAGTGCTCATCATCAAAGTCGTGAAATCTTAAGATTGTTTTAGGCTGTCTTTTACACACTGTTTGCTCACTTATTTTGCAGTGCTCTGCAATCTCTTCAGCCTCTTTCCATAGTTTTCCAAAATAACCCTCACTTCTGTAGTCCTGTAATGTGTCTGTAAGGGCACCTACTAGATCCACAACCCTTGCTAGGTCAAGAGAGGTTGATTGGAGCATGTCAGAAAGACATTTGGCATCACCAAGCACTTTATAAAAGGTAACCAAAAGCCCTATAATAATGTAAATCTATCTGAGAAAGAAGGCCCACTGATCTATCGCCACTATTTTCAAGTGTGATATCCTGTAGCACTCTCAGAACTGCTGGAAGCCTGTCCCTCAGATTACGGCATGCCATGTCTCTGCATGCCCACCTTACATCCGTAAGTCTCTGTAGGTCCCTGGGTTGCTGCTGTGGATACAGCTCTTTCTGAACTGCAAGTCACTTGAACGTATGAGCCAGATACAAAGTTATAAAGCTTCTGCAGGAGAGCAAAAAAGTTAACTGCCTCAGGCACTTATTTTACAGCATCGACAAGAACCAAATTCCAACAATGTGTATTACAGTGCACATAAAATGCAAATTTTGCACTGTTTTTAATCCGTGCAGACACACCAGAATGCTTTCTGCTCATGACGGATGCACCGTCATAGCCTTGCCCCACAAGATTATTTCTGTATTCCAGACCATGTTTTTCAAGGCAATCAATTATCATGTTTGTGAGACCTGCTGCATCTAAGCTTTCAGCTGACTGAAAGTGTAAAAATCTTTCGTGGATGGCCCCGTTGTAATAGTACCGCACAACTAAAGTGTATTTATTTATTTATTTTTTCTTTAAATCTTTGGTTTCATCTGCAATTACACTAACAACTTCACTTTCTTTTACTTCTCTTATTATTTCACTTTGTACCATCTCAGCTAAGCCCTCAAGAACTTTGTTCTGGATTTGGGGGCTTGTGTACTTAGCATGGCCACACTTTTTCTCTTTGAGAGGGTCATGCTTTGCTATTTTTTCTAAGACTGTCAAAAAATGACCCTTGTTGTGAGAGTCATCAGACTCTCGATGACCTCTCTGCGCTATATTTTGAGTGAATAGGAGCAGCTCTGCAATTGTTGTAATGTAAGTACAGATTTTCTCCACTTTCTTTTTCCGGTCCTTATTTATGACATCTAACATTGATGAGTTGCTGTCATTAGCCCTTTTATGCTGATTCCAAGAATACATAGCATTGATATGATGCTTTGCCTTTGAATGGAGCTTAAATCCAGAATCTTTCAACAGCACCTTTTCCATTTACAAAAACCTGACTGTGATGTGAAGGCAGATTCAGGTGTATTGGGCAGAGAAAAATGCCTACAGGCGAAACAATAAGTTGAATCTTGATTTACAGAATATTCAAGCCATGAATTGTCCTTATACTAGGAGCTGTAGAAAGCCCTTTTCCTAGTACCATCTATTACATTCGAATAACACAAGAACCATTAGTGTATAATCACAATAAAAAATGCCACAGCCATCAAAACAAGAACACACATGAATCAACAATCAACATTTTAAAGTGAGGCTTAATCTGACAAAATCATATAGATGCTCTGACCTGGTGGTGGTAGACTGGGTCCTTGTGAAGTCCGACCACGCTGACTCTGACTAGCCTCAGGAGCTCTGGGGTCCAGTGGTGATGCAAATGATGGGATCTGTTTGCACCTGACCTGCCTGTTTGTGCTTCTTTAAAAAGAAGTCTGATATCTCTCCCTTTCTTTTCATGTTTAATTGACCCTATGCAAAAATAGGATAGTCTATGGTTACATCTAAGTATAAGGGCACAGGGCGAGACCCAGATGCAGACACGGGAGGCAGATGGTTCGAGTCTCTGATATTTATTATAATCCAAGGGGACAGGCAAGAGAATGGTCGTGGACAGGCAAAATATCAGAGGTCAGAGCCCAGGAAGTACAGAGTGGCAGGCAGGCTCGAGATCAGGGCAGGCAGTATGGTCAGGCAAGCGGATTCAGAGTCAAGGCAGGCAAGGGTCAAAACCAGGAGGACTAGCAAAAAAACAGAGAAAAGGAAAAGCAGGAGCACGGAATAACACGCTGGTTGACTTGACAAAACAAGATGAACTGGCACAGACAGACATAAAACACAGGTATAAATACCCAGGGGATAATGGGGAAGATGGGTGACACCTGGAAGGGGTGGAGACAAGCACAAGGACAGGTGAAACAGATCAGGGTGTGACACTAAGCATTCAATTACCCACATTTTAGTCCAATCTCAATCTTAATTACAAATCCTCATTATCATAAATGTACCTTAAAGTCAACTACCAGCCTAAGTTACTAGTTAGATCACGGCTAGCCCTACTCTGCAGTAAGTAACTTATATACTTATAAATACTTACACATTTACGATAGCAAACAGGCTGTCTGCAAATTGTGGTAATATTTTGAGTAACTTTAAGAACTTGATAATAACAATTATTCATTTTGAGTTCAAGTACGAAAATCTAACTGAGTTAATGGATTTCAAATTGCTGAATGTTAATTTGCTGAACACTGACAGCTGTAGCCTACTAGTTACACCACATTAGCTAAACATTCGTATACTGTAACTTACGACACTGCACTGTATATGCGTGTATTACTAGCACAGATGTAAACATAATGTTATGCTAAATTGGGAACCGATCTCTCTTATCTGGTTAACTGTCTGTTAATGGAGCCAAAGGTCTAAAGTTAACTTACACAGCGACTCAACTTTCGTAAAAGTTGTTCAGGAAATCGAAACCCGATGCTAAACCTTAAAACGTACTTAAAATATGATGCTTTCGCCAATCGCAAAAAGAGCTCGTGGAGATGTGGAAATATGCTCTCTTCTTCTTCTGTATGTTCTTCTTATTCTTATTCTTCTGTATCTCGCAACCAACGTTAATATTCTCTCTTCCTTGTCCTCAATTTGAAAAATCTGCCACCGAACGTCAAAAGAAATGCTTCTTTCAATAAGAGGTGAAATGAGATGTCAATCAGCATTAAACTGCCAGTAGAAAATGAAATTTTGGGGTGGCACCTCCCTGCTCTAGATTTCCTCTGTGGAGATGGGAGAACCTTCCAGAAGGACAACCATCTCTGCAGCACTCCACCAATCAGGCCCTTATAGTAGAGTGGCCAGATGGAAGCTCCTCAGTAAAAGGCACATGACAGCCCGCTTGGAGTTTGCCAAAAGACACCTAAAGAATCTCAGACTATGAGAAACAAGATTCCCCAGTCTAATGAAACCAAGATTGAACTCTTTGTCCTGAATGCCATGCGTCACGTTTGGAGGAAACCTGGACCATCCCTACAGTGAAGCATGGTGGTGGCACATTATGCTGTGGGGATGTATTTCAGCGGCAGGGATTGGGAGACTAGTCAGGTTCGAGGGAAAGATTAATGAGTAAAGTAAACCTGCTCTAGAGCGCTCAGGATCTCAGATTGGGACGAAGGTTCACCTTCCAACAGGACAACGACCCTAAGCACACAGCCAAAACAACGCACAAGTCTCTGAACGTCCTTGAGTGGCTCAGCTAGAGCCCAGATTTGAACCTGATCAAATGTCTCTTGCGATATCTGAAAATAGCATTGCTCCCCATCCAACCTGACAGAGCTTAAGAGGATCTGCAGAGAAGAATGTGAGAAACTCCCCAAATACAGCTGGGCCAAGCTTGTAGCGTCATACCGAAGAAGGCTGTAATCGCTGCTAAAGGTGCTTCAACAAAGCACTGAGTAAAGGGTCTGAATACAAATGTAAATGTGATATTTCTGTCAAGCGGTCTGAATACTTTCCAAAGGCAATGTTTGAATATAGGATGAAAAAATATTTGGTACGTTTCTATATGGAATTTTCAACGCAATTTCGACAAGTACATAGTTCTGATGACAATGTTAAAATTAGATTGATGTAACAACCTGTTAATCAGGTTAAATCTAAGTTTTACCCTAATTTCAATGTTTGAGATGAACACATTACTTACTTACTAGGACTTTTTTTCAAGTCCAATAAATTTTTCACGTTGATTCCACGTCACAACACATTGAGAAAGTAAGTTGAAACAATGTTGATTCAATGAGTGGATGGGAACCTAGAACAAGGATGTTATTGTGGGGCACCCTGAGATGTTTCCCTCACTCTCTAGACTGAACAAGCAACGCTATGAAACTGGACTCATATACAATGTATTAGAGTCATCTCTGAAACACATCACTAAATGACATAACTATCAAACACATTTTTAATTCTCATTAAATTAAATATCCTACGGCCATTCTTGTTGTCCTGTAGCATTCATGTCTTATCTAATGAAAACAGTCCCTCTGCGTGTGCCAAATATGTATTTGACCTTGCTTTGTTGGATGATTGTTATTTGTGTTGTTTGCCTGGGTAACTGGAGATAATGTTGCATATATCGTTTCCTCAGTCAGGACTGACAGGCTGAAAGCAGAGCCGGAAATTATTAGCACAGTGAAAAGAAGGAGAGAGGTGAAAACATCTAACATGTCATTAGTGACTGGAACCCTTCATTTAGGTTAGCTGTGGTCCACAGGACAATAAGAAATACCATTCTACAACAAATACTGATCCTAAATGTTGTACTACTGTTTGTCACAGAGTCATGCCTTGACAGGACCCTGCTCTTGGAAAAACTGTATATCAATCAAATCAATTTAAGCAGCTTGTGATTCAGTGGCGATCCGTCAATCAGGACAGGTCACCTGTTTTGAGCCCCACATTTTAATAAAAAAAATTGTAAACATTTTTTTGGGGGGATTGCCTCTTTTGCATGTTAATTTGGCATTAATACATGTCACATATCAGTTTGCAAACAATGTAAAAAAATATACATCATTGAGTTATTAAAGCAGCATACAAATATGGTCTCTTTTTTGTTTTCTTGAGTAAGGCAGCTCCAAAATGCAGGTGTTTCAGCACAGCTCAGTGCTTTCTGTGGTGGTTGGCCAAGCCAGCAGAAAATAGGAGCATTGCGCCATGATTGGCTCAGTGTTCTGCCACTCATGGGGAAACTACGTCATCGCGTCATTAAGTCTAAGTCATTACGTCATTAACGTCATTAAGTCTAAGCAGAGTCCTGCTGTTGGGACTCTGCTGTTGGGAAAGTTTTTGGGCACCGTTTGTCACCGTTATAGTGCAATTAATGTATTGTTTAGTGTTGTGTTGTGTAGTGGCTTTGCTGGCATGCATAAACGTATTATTATTATTTTGTTATGTTGTCAGGTGAAATATTTCAAAGTAGTCTGCTACTGAGGGCTATTTTAACCACTAGGATAGCAGTATAATTGTAGAATTGAAATAAGTGTTGTTTTTACACTCACTTTAGTGTCAAGAATAAAACGTCATTAAGTCTAAGGGGAGACCTCGACAATTCTAGCCCTTTTGGTGCTGACATAGAGATACATTAGAAGCGTCTATCCAAGAAGGCTCAATGCCATTAGCCACAGATAAAATTACGTCAAATCACGTTCTATGTACAGTAGCTTTGATTGGACGGATCATGTCAACATCATACTTTCAAAATCTTAGCTAGTGGTCATCATCATGAATCAAGTCGGCAATCTACTGGCAAATCCTTTTCAATCCATGTCATACGAAGAGAAAAAATGAAGAGAAATTATAGATATAACGTATCGGTGCTCATCGGCCATTGGACATAAACATTACACAACAAGTTGGAAATCGCAAATTCAACAATCAGTAGTTTGGAAGAAGTGAGCACAGCACAACAAGGTGAGTCCAAAAATGTATTGTATGCTGCTGCATAAATGATGTAATATGCTAGGGAGATATCTATAACGTTACAGTAGCTAAGAAAGTTATACTAAGTGTATGTTATGTAGTAAGCTGTCAGTAGTTCATGTGCCTCATTCAAACAATTTGGTCCCTTTTCCCATCTTTCGCCTACAGTTGTGATTTGGAGGTGCACGTGCACATGTAGCCTACAGCCTGTTTAAGAGAAATTTATTCATCGAATATTGTAAGAGGTTTCATTGTCTGCTTATATGGCCTCGTTATTTATCCTACGGTTTTGACTTGGTGTACAGGGAGAATACTGTAAGAATGGCCCATGTTCTGAATTCTGTCACTGTACATTTCAAAAGTGCTGAACAAATAGTTATATTGACAACGTCCTTCCTAGCTCGCTCATTGAATTAATTGAAATTACGGATTGCCTCTTATCGGCTCGTCGTTCCCTTATACCATGGTTTGTACATCTCAATTGTCAGTAGAAACCACATTTGTTTAAACAAGTCAGCCATATCTGCTATGTAAAAAAGGCAGTAAATGAGGCTGAATTAACTGTTTCGCTGCCAGACAAGGCTCCGCTTATAACCAGGTGTAGCAATGGTAAGGTGTTGGGACTGCTGTTGGGACTCTGCTGTTGGGACAGTTTGTGGGCACCGTTTGTCACAGTTATAGTGCAATTCATGTATTGTTTAGTGTTGTGTTGTGTAGTGGCTTTGCTGGCACGCATAAATGTATATTTTATTTTATGTTGTCAGGTGAAATATTTAAAAATAGTCTGCCTTTGCTACTGAGGGCTATTTTAACCACTGGGATAACAGTACAATTGTAGAAATGAAATAAGTGTTGTTTTTACACTCACTTTAGTGTCAAGAATAAAACGGAACCACATAAGCTGGTCATTGTTGACTAATCAAATCTATCCTCTCCGAACAGATTAATGTCCAAAAGAACAAAAAGAAACTGAGCCAATGTAACGCCCAGGCCTGGGTTTTCAGGCTGGAGCGCTTTGGGTTCATTTTGGTTTAGGGGTTTTCACAGTTCCATGGTGTCTAGTTCTATGTTGGGTTAATGGCTCCCAATTAGAGGCAGCTGAGTCTCGTTGTCTCTAATTGGGAACCATTTATATGTTTGGGAATTGCACCTTAGTTTCGTGGGTTATTGTATGTTCATAGCTGTGTTTGTCTGTTCAGTTATGTTCATCGTTACGTTCTCCGTTCTTTGTTTTGTTCCGTCGTGGTCCCGTTTATGATTAAATATGTATTCTGGCTACATCGCTGCGTCTTGGTCTGTCCCCTCAGAAGTGAAACGTGACAGAATAACCCACCAAACGAAGACCAAGCAGCGAGAGACTCGGGAGTGCTGGACCAGGGAGGACCTCATCGGATCTCGCCTGGCACGGAGGTCCGTAAGGCTGCCCCAAGAAACTTTTGGGGGGGGGCACACGAGGAGGTTGGCCGGTTCAGGAGGGACTCCTGAGCCAACCCCTCGTGCTTTATGGAGAGAGCGTTGGGGAGAGCGTCGCAGCGAAGGGAGGCCGTGCTATGCAGTGTTGCGCACGGTTTCCCCTATAGGGATTCAGAGGCCGGTGCGAGTGATTCCCGCTCCACTCATCAGTCGGGGGAAAATAAGTGTTCAGCCAGAAAGAGTGGTGCCATCGCTGCGCACTAAGTCCCCGGTACGTCTCCTGGGACCCGGATATCCTGCTCCAGCTCCGTGTGCGGTGTCTCCGGTACGTGTCCGCAGCCCAGTGCGAGAGATCCCAGCGCCACTCATTGGTCGGGCCGAGGTCTGTGTGCTACCTGGGAGAGTGGTGCCAGCTCTGCGAGCCAGGCCTCCAGTGCGCCTTTTGGGTCCATGTTATCCTGTGGTCCTACGGGCAGAATCTCCGGTACGAATCCACAGCCCAGTCCGAGAGATTCCAGCTCCACTCACCCATGAGGCCAGGGTTAGTGAGCTAGCTGGAGGTATGGTGTCGGCTCTCCGTATCAGGTCCCAGGTCCGGGTGGAGGTTTCTCCACGTTCCAAGATCCCGGTTCCACGTTCCAAGATCCCGGTTCCACGTTCCAAGATCCCGGTTCCACGTTCCAAGATCCCGGTTCCACGTTCCAAGATCCCGGTTCCACGTTCCAAGATCCCGGTTCCACGTTCCAAGATTCCGGTTCCACGTTCCAAGATCCCAGTCCGTGTAGTGGTTTCTACACGTCCAGTCCCTGCTCCGCGCACCCAGCTCCCCGTGCGCTCCGAGAGTCCAGCACGTCCTGCTCCGCGCACCCAGCTCCCCGTGCGCTCCGAGAGTCCAGCACGTCCTGTCCCGGCTCCGCGCACCAAGTTCCCTGTGCGCTCAGAGAGTCCAGCACGTCCTGTTCCGGCTCCGCGCACCAAGCTCCCCGTGCGCTCAGAGAGCCCAGTTCGGCCTGTTCCCGCTCCCCGCACCAGAGTGCGCGTCCCGAGCCCAGTTCGGCCTGTTCCCGCTCCCGCACCAGAGTGCGCGTCCGAGCCCAGTTCGGCCTGTTCCCGCTCCCGCACCAGAGTGCGCGTCCCGAGCCCAGTTCGGCCTGTTCCCGCTCCCCGCACCAGAGTGCGCGTCCCGAGCCCAGTTCGGCCTATTCCCGCTCCCCGCACCAGAGTGCGCGTCCCGAGCCCAGTTCGGCCTATTCCCGCTCCCCGCACCAGAGTGCGCGTCCCGAGCCCAGTTCGGCCTGTTCCCGCTCCACGCACCAGAGTTCCAGTGAGCATCACGAGTCCGGCACTGCCAGTGCCCGCTCCACGCACCAGAGTTCCAGTGAGCATCACGAGTCCGGCACTGCCAGTTCCCGCTCCACGCACCAGAGTCCCAGTGAGCATCACGAGTCCAGTACGACCAGTTCCTGCTCCACGCACCAGAGTCCCAGTGAGCATCACGAGTCCAGTACTGCCAGTTCCTGCTCCACGCACCAGAGTTCCAGTGAGCATCACGAGTCCAGTACGACCAGTTCCTGCTCCACGCACCAGAGTTCCAGTGAGCATCACAAGTCCAGTACTGCCAGTTCCTGCTCCACGCACCAGAGTTCCAGTGAGCATCACAAGTCCAGTACTGCCAGTTCCTGCTCCACGCACCAGAGTTCCAGTGAGCATCACGAGTCCGGTAGGGCCAGCTTCTGCTCCACGCACCAGAGTTCCAAGAAAGGGTCCAGGGCCTCCGGTGCGTGACATCAGACCAGCACGGCCAGCACCGGAGCCCCACCTGGGACAAAAGGAACCCACCTAGATCCCCCACAGACTTTTTGGGGCGTCCGAGTCCGCGCCTTTGGGTACTGTAACGCCCAGAGCCTGGGTTTTCAGGCTGGAGCGCTTTGGGTTCATTTTGGTTTAGGGGTTTTCACAGTTCTATGGTGTCTAGTTCTATGTTGGGTTAATGGCTCCCAATTAGAGGCAGCTGAGTCTCGTTGTCTCTAATTGGGAACCATTTATATGTTTGGGAATTGCACCTTAGTTTCGTGGGTTATTGTATGTTCATAGCTGTGTTTGTCTGTTCAGTTATGTTCATCGTTACGTTCTCCGTGTATTGTTTTTGTTCCGTCGTGGTCCCGTGTATAATTAAATATGTATTCTGACTACATCGCTGCGTCTTGGTCTGTCCCCTCAGTAGAGAAACGTGACAGCCAATTACAGGTTTGGCACACAGAGTGATAAAGAGTAGATCATATATTCAAGGCACACACATTAGCTTCAGATTAACTGATTACTTTTAAAATGGACTAATTTATCATGATTGGACAGGCTACAAGATAAGAACTGCATATCACTTAGCAACGCTTTTAGATCTCTCTCCACACTGAAACAATGTTGGATTAAAATCAAGGTTCTCTTTAAAGCAAAAACATGCCTAGTTTAATGTAATTGAATCAATGCATTGACCAATTAGAAACAACAAAGAATATTATGTTTACTACATAATATCCTCTGAAGTAGTGAACCTACTTGACAACCAAGCATTACTCATCATAGAGGTAGGTGTCTTTGCTTTCTTAATCAGTGTAAAACACTATTTCTGAAGACTCTTAAGTTGAACACAATAAAGGACAAATAACTATGCAGTAGTAGTCCTGTAATGTCTGGACAAACTGTTGTCACAGTAACCATCCCAAAGTTAGCCTATACCTCTGAAGCAACAAATCCATAGAAACTGACTATACTCTCCTAGCAACACAGTTTTTGTTTTTGTACAGACAAAAGAAACCTTTCACATAGAGGTGTGGTCATATGTTTGTTTTCATAGCGATTCCATTGCCAAATAGTAAATCCTACAATAAATACACTGTAAATAGTAGGCTACACAACCTGTTTCCACAGTGCCTGTTGATTCCACAGTATACTGTACAGAGATGATATATAGAAAACAGACATGTGCCCCCGAGGACTTCACCAAGTCAGCATTGTTTAAGTATCTGTCCAGTGTTCCAATTTTTTTTATGAAATATTACCTAAAATTGTCCAACTCAAAGTCTCATTCCAAAAAATGCACCCCCCTTCCCAATGTTACAAATATTTTCACATGACCCTCCCCTTGTACTGTAATTTATTTTTGCAAAACCCTCCCCCCTCAGAATTAACTCAAAATAATGTTTATGACCACAAATAACAATAACTTTAGAGACCCTGTGTTTATAAACATGGATATCGACTTTTCCACTTCAGAATGCTTTTGTGGCACTGTTGATGCCACGCAGAGCTACAGGCCAGAAGGATGAGGGTTCGCTGACTACCACAAACGAGCTCACTCTCCCTGCCCGTTTCATTTACACTACGATAAGAGCTGGTTGCAGACAATGATCAGCTAGGGGGAAATCAGATTTTCAACATTTTGATGCAATATTTCTAATTATAGAATATATCTACATCAAATTTTCCAGCAACAGGTTTTGTGCCAAGGCACCACACAACCAATAAACGAAGCATACTGACTTCAGGCTCTTCAATTTCATGTTTTGCATTTTCAACACTACAATAAATAGACTGCCAATCTTGACAAACAGAACATACATCCCTCCCTACCTTGTAGGACTACCCAGTATCGAAGGCTTGGCTTTTTTTAAACTTTTTGTTGTTTTGTAACAGACGTCTCTTTCCATTCATCAAATGGACCCTGTTCAGTTTGGATTGATTTACTTATTTGTCAGTAAAAAATCTATATACATATATATATTTTTAAAGGTGAGCGAGAATGCACAATAAAGTCGGGGATTTATTTCCATTGTGGCCCCTATTTTCTACATTACATACAGTTGAAGTCGGAAGTTTACATACACCTTAGCCAAATACATTTCAACTCAGTTTTTCACAATTCCTGACATTTAATCCTAGTACAAATTCCATGTTTTAGGTCAGTTAGGATCACCACTTTATTTTGAGAATGTGTAATGTCACAATAATAGTAGAGAGAATGATTTATTTCAGCTTTTATTTCTTTCATCACATTTCCAGTGGGTCAGTTTACATACACTCAATTAGTATTCGGTAGCATTGCCATTAAATTGTTTAACTTGGGTTAAATGTTTCGGGTAGCCTTCCACAAGCTTCCCACAATAAGTTGGGTGGATTTTGGCCCATTCCTCCTGACAGAGCTGGTGTAACTGACTCAGGTTTGTAGGCCTCCTTGCTCACACACGCTTTTTCAGTTCTGCCAACAAATTTTCTATAGGATTGAGGTCTTGGCTTTGTGATGGCCACTCCAATACCTTGACTTTGTTGTCCTTTTTTGCCACAAAAGCCATTTTGCCACAACTGGAAGTATGCTTGGGGTCATTGTCTATTTGGAAGACCCATTTGCGACCAAGCTTTAACTTCCTGACTGATGTCTTGAGATGTTTCTTCAATATATACACATCATTTTCTTTCCTCATGATGCCATCTATTTTGTGACGTGCACCAGTCCCACCTGCAGCAAAGCACCCCCACAACATGATGCTGCCATCCCCGTGCTTCACGGTTGGGATGGTGTTCTTCGGCTTTCAAGCCTCCCCCTTTTTCCTACCAACATAACGATGGTCATTATGGCCAAACAGTTCTATTTTTGTTTCATCAGACCAGAGGACATTTCTCCAAAAAGTACGATCTTTGTCCCTATGTGTAGATGCAAACCGTAGTCAGGCTTTTTTATGGTGGTTTTGGAGCAGTGGCGTCTTCCTTGCTGAGCGGCCTTTCACCTTATGTCGATATAGGACTCGTTTTACTGTGGATATAGATACTTTTGTACCTGTTTTCTCAGCATCTTCACAAGGTCCTTTGCTCTGGGATTGATTTGCACCTTTTGCACCAAAGTACGTTCATCTCTAGGAGACAGAACGCGTCTCGTTCCTGAGTGGTGTGATGGCTGTGTGGTCCCATAGTGTTTATACTTGCGTACTATTGTTTGTACAGATTAATGTGGTACCTTCAGGTGTTTGGAAATTGCTCCCAAGGATGAACCAGACTTGTGGTCTACAATTATTTTTCTGAGGTCTTGGCTGATTTCTTTTGATTTTCCCATTATGTCAAGTAAAGAGGCAGTGAGTTTGAATGAAGGCCTTGAAATACATCCACAGGTACACCTCCAATTGACTCAAATGATGTCAATTAGCCTATCAGAAGCTTTTAAAGCCATGACATCATTTTCTGGAATTCTCCAAGCTGTTTAAAGGCACAGTCAACTTAGTTTATGTATTCTTGTGATACAGTGAATTATAAGTGAAATAATCTGTCTGTAAACAATTGTTGGAAAAATTACTTGTGTCATGCACAAAGTAGATGTCCTATCCGACTTGTCAAAACTATAGTTTGTTAACAAGAAATTTGTGGTGTGGTTGAAAAGCGAGTTTTAACGACTCCAACCTAAGTGTATGTAAACTTCCGACTTCAACTGTAGATACAGACACATTACAGAGATACAGACAAAAAAGTTTATACTGTTCACTCATTACCCAGCTTTTTACATTCACTTTTAAAGTGGTTATGGTTGGTAAGGCTTTGAGTTGCTGTGGTTGTTGGTTCCACTCAAAAGCGCAGGTATATAATATAAAGTGTGTTCTTACCAGATAGACTCATGTTTAAAACATTGAATATTAGAGTCTCTGGCTCTGGTATTACGCTGGGGGATATCTCTAACAAATAAAAAATAGTTGGATAGAAACCTGGGGGCTGAGGCGTGATAATTCTGTGGATGAGACTAAGCTGAATTAATGCTACTATTTTTTTCCACAGATAGCCAGCCAGCCTAGCTGCTTAAAATGCTAGACAACTTCCAGATGTGCATGAGGGGAAGAATTACATTTCTTACAAACTTGTTTTGGCTGGTCGGTAGCTTATTCTTTATATTTTTGGGGCTGCTGATGAACCATGATGTGCCGGCATAATCAAAGTGACACTGGACTAGCGCACTTGCCAGAGTCTTTAGCGTGTCAATGTCAAGCCGTTTTGAGGATGCTGGAATTACATTTTGGAGGAATGTGTGCATGCCTACAGGAGACGTTTGAACTAGTCTAATCAGATTAAAACATTGTGACTGGTTGTGTGTATGCCACATATAAAACATAATACATTTTAAATGTTAAATTACACATATTTTAGGTTCTAGGTGCGCAAGGAATAGCCACTCGGATTGGAGAGGAGACAAAGCAGAGTGCATGATAAGCTTTCCTGACTAACTGGGCCTGTAGGGTGTTACGCCTGCTCCCGCTCTCCCTCTCTGGTGCTTGAGGGCGCCAGGCTGCCCTTCATGACGCACACCTGTCTCCATCATTACGCGCAGCTGCGCAATATGGGACTCACCTGGACTCCATTACTTTGTTGATTACCCCCTCTATATCTGTCTGCTCCTCACTTTGTTCCCTGTGTCAGCATTGATGTCGTTATTTTTCCCCTGTCCAGATGCTATTCCTGTTCTGTTTCATGTCCTTTTATCATTGAATGTTCACTCCCTGTACCTGCTTCTCATCTCCAGCGTCGATCCTTACACAGGGAGCAAATGTGGCCACATTATAGGACGACTTGGGAGAATCCTCAACAGACATTGCATCTCAGTATCTGAAGTAAAAATGCAGCCAGAATGGCCTGCTAATGTGCCTTTCTAGACCTTATAAACTGTCGAGAGTAGACCCACAACTAATCCAAATGTAAGGAAACATTCAAATCACAGGGCTTTTGCGCCATTATTCAAATTATATTTTCACTGGAGCCTAGAGCAGAATTGTATACTGATTTGAAAACAATAATGCAATTATTCATTACATTGAGGTGTTGTGGACTAGTCTAGATAGTTAAATTGTATTGTCCCTAAACAAGATCAATAGGGAGCTTTTTGAGCTGCGTGTGTCTCATGTCTTCACTGTTCTTTAACACGCAATGACGCACCTGGCCTCTCCGCTGCCTATCAGCTATTCCTATTTGTTCTTGTGGATTCATATTGAAAATTGATGCAGATTTGAATGTTTTTATGTGTGGTACATTTGCTAGTTAGCCTAATGCAGATCAGGGCCCGGTTTCCTGATAGTGATGGATTTAGGCTTATTAGTGTTTTAAGATGCATCTTTCCTACACAGCCGAAGATGTAACACACAATTCCCAAAACACCACGCACAGAGAAGGTTGATAAGTGCATTGTTGGAGCGTGTCAATACTGATAGGATCAAAAGAAAGGGAGTGCTGCTCTAATATCAGTTTCCTCCATTCAAATCTTACCTGAAAATTATAATTATTTCATAATAATGACAACTGATCAGCTCCTAGAGAGATATAACCATCTGCACTCAAAATAATAGGGGTTCAACAAGGGTTCTTCTAATCCTCAAAGTTCTTCAAAGAACCCTAGGGTTCTTGGCACTGAAAATTGCCCCCAAAAGTTTCTTCCAAGAACCCCATAGGACAGGGATCATCAACTAGACTCAGCCGTGGGCCGATTTTTTTTCTTGATCGAATGGTCGGAGTGCCAGAACATAATTACAAATAATTTGTAGACTGCATATTGACCACAAGAATCCCAAACAAATATAATATTTGTCTAAAACATAACAATTTCAAACCTTGCTTACATTTGTATATGATCACGTGTCTCTCTGTTATGCATGGAAATACTTGGGAGCAAAATTCCCAAATAAAATCACTTGGAGCGAGTTTTTAGAGTTTTTTATGTCCAATAATGAAAATGCAACAACTGAAAGTAAACATTTTTAATACATTTTTTGCTTAGAAAACTTGGGGGGCCAAACAACACCACCCACGGGCCAAATTTGCCGCCAGTAGGGGACCAATGCCATAGGAGGTGGGTTTCAACGAGGAACCTGTCACGTCCAGGCCAGAGTTTTAGGCTGGCGTGTTTAGGTTTCGTTTTTGGTGTAGGGTTTTTGAGTTCTAGGTGTTCATTTTCTATGTTGGGGTAATGGTTCCCAATTAGAGGCAGCTGTGTGCCGTTGTCTCTAATTGGGAACCATATATATGTTTGGGGTTTTCATTTAGGTTTTGTGGGTTATTGTTTAGACATAGCTTTGTTCGTGTTGTCAGTCTATGTTATATGTTACGATCTTCGTTTCGTCTGTTTTGTTATTTTGCCCAGTTACGTGTGTTTCGTTCGTTAAATAAACATGTATACTGTATGCCTCGCTGCGCCTTGGTCTGTCCCTTATGAGGATCGTGACAGAATAACCCACCATAAGAAGACCAAGCAGCGAGAGACTCGGGAACATTGGACCTGGGAGGAGATTTTGGATGGCAAGGGATCTTGGACATGGGATGAGATTTTGGAGGGAAAAGGACCATGGTCTCAGCCGGAGGATTATCGTCACTCCAGGGAGAGAGAAAAGTTCATTGGAACTCGCCTGGCACGGAAGCCCGAAAGGCAGCCCCAAAAACCTTTTTTGGGGGGGCACACGAGGAGGTTGGCCGGTTCAGGAGGGACTCCTGAGCCAACTCCTCGTGCTTTTTGGAGAGAGCGTTGGGGAGAGCGGCGCACTGGTAAGACGCCGTGCTATGCAGTTTTGCGCACGGTGTCTCCAGTGCGCATGCATATGCCGGTGCGTGAGATTCCAGCTCCACTCATCTGTCAGGGGAGGGTGAGTTTGCAGCCTGGAAGGGTGGTGCCGGCTCTGCGCGCTAGGGCTCCAGTACACCTTCTGGGACAGAGATATCCTGCACCGGTTCTGCGTGTGGGATCTCCGGTTCGCAGCCACAGCCCAGTACGTCCTGTTCCGGCTCCGCGCACCAGGCCCCCTGTGCGCTTAGAGAGTCCAGCACGTCCTGTTCCGGCTCCGCGCACCAGGCCCCCTGTGCGCTTAGAGAGTCCAGCACGTCCTGTTCCGGCTCCGCGCACCAGGCCCCCTGTGCGCTCAGAGAGTCCAGCACGTCCTGTTCCGGCTCCGCGCACCAGGCCCCCTGTGCGCTTAGAGAGTCCAGCACGTCCTGTTCCGGCTCCGCGCACCAGGCCCCCTGTGCGCTCAGAGAGTCCAGCACGTCCTGTCCCTGCTCCACGCTCCAGGATCCCTGTGCCCGTCGTGGATCCAGCACGTCCTGTCCCTGCTCCACGCTCCAGGATCCCTGTGCCCGTCGTGGACCCAGCACGCCCTGTCCCTGCTCCACGCTCCAGGATCCCTGTGCCCGTCGTGGACCCAGCACGTCCTGTCCCTGCTCCACGCTCCAGGATCCTTGTGCCCGTCGTGGACCCAGCACGTCCTGTCCCTGCTCCACGCTCCAGGACTCCTGTGCCCGTCGTGGATCCAGCACGTCCTGTCCCTGTTCCACGCTCCAGGATTCCTGTGCCCATTGTGGATCTTGTGGACTTTTTAAACCTTTTAACCTAACCCTAACCTTTGGGGGTACTGTCACGTTCAGGCCTGATTTTGACAGGCTGGCGTGTTTAGTTTAGTTTTGGTGTAGTTTTTTTTGTTCTAGGTGTTGTATATCTATGTTGGGGTAATGGGGGTTCCCAATTAGAGGCAGCTGTGTGTCGTTGTCTCTAATTGGGAACCATATATATGTTTGGGGTTTTTCTATAGTATTTTGTGGGTTATTGTTTGTACATAGCTTGTTGTCAGTTGTGTTCAACTTCACGATCTTTGTTTTCATTTTGTTATTTTTGCCCAGTTACGTTCGTAATAAATATGTATACTGGAAGCATCGCTGCGTCTTGGTCTGTCCCTTCAGGAGATCGTGACAAAGTGATTCTAGATTACCGTTGGAAGGCATTGATATAGACTGAAAGCAGGGCTTTATATAAAATCAATGTACCCAGACATTAAAACACATAGAAATGAAAACAACTTGGTAAATGGAACCCTTGAAACTGTTTTAAGTGTTATTCTTGAAAAATATTTGTCTCTGGTAAAATGTATTTTTGTATTTTTGTTCATTCAAGTGGATCAAACATAAAACTAATAACGGAGCTCCAAAAACAAAGCATTCAAATTTTTCATGTCAAGAACATAATTCTGCAACGTGAGACAGTATGAAATAGGTAACCCCAGTAACAATTCCCTTCAAAGCTAAATGCATTTTTCACAAGTCCTTCAAAACCTGTTTCCCAGTCAGAAAGCGCCAGAGAGAAAACCACTCGGGTGCTCTCTGTTCTCACTTTTAATAAGAGCTTTTTAGCGGGTTAGCGTTTTTCGTCATTAATCTTGTTCTGGAGGCAGCTCTGCAGAATGGTCACTAGCTGGCACAGCCACAAAGTCATATAATCTGATTTTAAACCTAACCCTAACCTTAACCCTAACCTTACCCCTAAATGAAGACCAGAAAGCACATTTTTGTTTTCATGAATTTTTACAATATAGAACATTTTGACTTTAAGGGGAAATCGTCCAGTTCTGCCTCCGGTCAAGACACATTGACAAATGCCGACAAACGCTTTTGAAGCCATTGTGCACATCATTGTTATTCATTGAGCAAGCTGGCTGAGCATAGTATTGCAATCTACTTAGAGAAAATTATTTAAAAAGTGCTCCACAAACACTCTAAAACAACTTAAGCTGATAGGAAACACATATTTTCAGATTTTATTAGTTATATGTATGACATACACATGGTATACACCGTCCAACGAAATGCAATGCAACAACAATAGGAAATAAAATAGAAGTATATGAACAATTTATAGTCATACATTTACATATTTGGGGAAGGGGGTATTAGGGGGCAAGTGTTTAAATTATGCAGTATTTAACAATCATAATAAGACTGTAGCAGCCGTTGTCATGCGTGTGTAGAATGAGTGTATGTGTGTGTGTGTGTATGTCTGTGTGCGTAAGTGAGTGCATGTGTGCTAAGGTGTGGAGAATCAGAGCTGGTGGTCAGTCGAATGGCTTGTACTGTAGATAGAAACTGCCTCTGAGCCAGCTGGTATCAGACCTCATGCTCTGACACTGTCTACTCGACAGTAAGGAAGTGAACAGCTCATAGCTGGGGTTTGTGGGGTCCTTGATGATGCTGCGGGCCTTCCTCAGTCACCTTTTTGAGTAATGTCCTGAATGGGTGGGAGCACGGTCCCAGTGATGTGGAGCAAAAATCTCGTCAGCAGAGTGGGGACAAATTTCCGTTGAGGGAGAGGTTTTTGTCCTGGCACCACAATGCCAGTTCACTTACCGCCTCCCTATAGGCTGACTCGCCGTTGTTGGTTATCAGGCCTGCAACCTTGGTGTCGTCAGCAAACTTAATATTGGAGTTGGTGTTGTGCAAAACCATGCGGTAGTGGGTGAACAGGGAGTACAGCAGAGGGCTGAGGATACACCCCTGGTGGGGCCCTGTGTTAAGAGTCAGTGTGGAGGTGGTGTTGTTGCCAATCCTCACAGCCTGTGGTCTGTGAGTCCAGGGTCCAGTTGCAGAGGGTGGTGTCCAGACCCAGGGCTCTGAGCTTGGTGTCAAGCTTGGATGGAACAACAGTGTTGAATGCTGAGCTGTAGTCAATGAACAGCATTCTCACATAGGTGTTACTCTTTTCCAGATGTGTTACGTCCGTGTGAATAATAGCGATGGAAATGTCATCTTCCGTGGATCTGTTGGAGCGGTAGGCAAGTTGGAGTGGTTCCAGTGTACCTGCCATGCTGGCCTTGATGTGGGCTATGACCAGTCTCCGAAAGCACTTCATGATGACCGGGCTGAGTTCCTTGGTGTCCACATCACCAATGATCTATCATGGTCCAAACACACCAAGACAGTGGTGAAGAGGGCACAACAAAACCTTTTCCCCCTCAGGAGACTGAAAAGATTTGTCATGGGTCCTCAGATCCTCAAAAAGTTCTACAGCTGCACCATCGAGAGCATCCTGACCGATTGCATCACCGCCTGGTATGGCAACTGCTCGGCATCTGCCGTAAGGCGCTACTGAGTATACTGCATACGGCCCAGTACATCACTGGGGCCCAGTACATCATTGCATACGGCACAGTACATCACACGTCCTGCAATCCAGGACCTATATAATAGGCGGTGTTAGAGGAAAGCCCATAACATTGTCAGAGACTCCAGTCACCTAAGTCATAGACTGTTTTCTCTGCTTCCGCACGACAAGTGGTACCGGAACGCCAAGTCTAGGGCTAAAAGGCTCCTTAACAGCTTCTACCCCCAAGCCATAAGACTGCTGAACAATTAATCAAATGGCCACTGGACTAATACACTAATACGCTCTAAGGACACAGCCAGGGATGCCATCTGGGCTGGCGGCTTCATGAGTATTCACTCTTTTGAGAGTTTACCTCTAGTCAGCCTCGGAGAGTGAAAGCACCTGGTCGTCCAGAGCAGCGAGAGTTTTCCTGGATTGCTCGGTATTGTTTGCTTTGAAGCGAGCATAGAATGTGTTAAGCACGTCTGGGAGAGAGGCGTCGGTGGGCACCACACAGATGGATTTGCCTTTGACAGCCTTAATCCTTACAACAGTACAGTACTATTGATTTCCAGTCAAGAAACCACACAATCACATTGCTCTCCGTTTCTGCTGTAAAGGCAAGTGTGACAACTGTAAACAAGGCCCTGACTTACGCAAACTTACACTAATAGCCCACCACCCTCACTCATGTTGAACCACATTTAGGAAACAAGGTGCTAATGTGCTTTTACGGTTACCACAAATTATAGCATTAAGGCTTATTGCAGTGAGACAGTTTTTCAATAATTGTTTTATTTGCCAATCGATTGAACTGTTTACCTTGCTGTTTCGCACACCAGGCTGTCTTATTGATTACAATCAATGTGAGTAACATTCAACATTGCAATTGGTTGATGCTTAAGCAACACAACTATTGATACCTTTTATTTGCCTCCTTTTGCAAGGATTAATTTAAGGGACACATTAAGACAAACAATTCTTGATTCTTTCATTATGTGTAATGATAAATACGTGTTTGTTACTGATTACTGAATCTATCTCTGTGAGGAGACTGGCCTTGGCAGGCTTAACAGAGAGGGAGACGGGGAGCGAAGCAGTGTGGATCTCTGTATTTTACTTGGTTAGAGGGGGACTGCAGGTATTGATTGCTGTTGGACTGAGATGAGATAATGTTGATCTAAGCTCTTTGACGTGCGAAATGCTGTATGGATTTTCTGTCCCCTTAAAGCCCCTCATCCTCTCCTGGTGCTTCGACTTGGTAGGAGAGGGAATGGAGGAAGCCTGTCTCCTAGCCTTGCAGTCAGAGTGAAAGACCGACATGGTGCTCATACATTCCTCAATAATGCCTGAAGAAGAAATGTCAGGTATGGAGATGGAGAAGAAGAGAGGTCAAGGAGCAAACACGCATAGCTTTCTTAGTGGTTTAAGGGTATGTTCAAAGCATTCGACTCTACTGCCAAGGGACTGCACTACAAATGTAGGATCTTAATATGATCACTCTTATTGCTGAAAATCCATACGAGCTTTGTGATTTACATAAATTCACTGAAAACCCACACTAACGTATGGTTGGTTACATTAAGAGTATTGCACATTTCATGTAGCCTACTTTTGGCCAGCTAACAGCCTAACCACTGATCAAACATTATGGACTAAGTATTCCAATCCGTTATTTTGCTGTGGCAATATAGGTCAAATTAAGATCCAAAATCTGTACAAATCTTTAGCAACTTTCCTGAAAATAATACTACTCTATAAAATTATCGATATGAGAAAAAGCTTATTTTCTATACTGAACAAAAATATAAACTCAACATGCAACAATATTTACAATTTTACTGAGTTACAGTTCATTACCGGAATTAGGCAATTTATATAAATTCATTAAGCCCTGATCTATGGATTTCACATGACTGGGCAGGGGTGCAGCCATGGTTGGGCCTTGGAGGGCATAGGCCCACCCACATGGCAGCCAGGCCCACCCACTTAGTTTTTTACCCACAAAAGGGCTTTATTACAGACAGAAATATTTCTCACCCTCAGACGATCCAGCAGGTGAAGAAGCCAGTCCTGGGCTGGCGTGGTTACACGGTGTCTATAGTTGTGAGGCCGGTTGGACGTACTGCCAAATTGGAGGCAGCTTATGGTCAACAAATGAACATTCATATCTCTGGCAACAGCACTTGTGGACATTCCTGCAGTCAGCATGCCAATCACACGCTCCCTCAAAATTTAAGACATCTGTGGCATTGTATTGTGTGACAAAACTGCACATTTTAGAGTGGCCTTTTATTGTTCTCAGCACAAGGTGCGCCTGTGTAATGATCATGCTGTTTAATCAGCTTCTTGATATGCCACACCTGTTAAGTGGATGGATTATCTTGGTAAAGGAGAAATGCTCACTAACAGGGATGTAAACAAATTAGCTTTTTGTGCGTATGGAACATTTCTGGGATGTTTTATTTCAGCTCATGAAACATGGGACCAACACTTTACATGTTTCTTTTATATTTAATATTTTAGTTCAGTGTAATAACAGCCTTGTTCCTTATCTTGACATTTCTGTTGCCCATTCAGTAATTTATGCCTAATGTGTTTCTGTACTTCATACTCAACTGATCTGGATAAAGAAAACATTAACATCCCACTTTGAAACTGCAGCAACACTTAAAAACAAATGAGGAATGATGTGTCGATATTCACAGCTCATGCTCCTAGTGATAATTACGGCTCAGCAAGTTAATCAGAGGAAAAGTTGCACACTTCCAGATTAGTTGCACAGATTAGTTGCACACATCCAGATTATGCTGCGCACCGTTTGGCACAATGGCGCTGTTGGTGTGATCGAGGCACAACAAGCTGTATGCAGACGCAAGATTCAGAGTGTTCATCACAAAAGGGGTGGCTCCTTGTAATACGCAAACATACTTTTTTACTACCTTAAAATTTGGACATGCGTATCATTCTTTCCACAGCTGTGGGGGCAGTGTTGTGTCTTGATTCCTTGATCTGATCTATAGGCTATATAGGCTATTCATCAAAGTAGCCTATTTTGCATTGATAACCAAATGTAATCTCAGTAACTGTTCAAACAGTAAATCAAACAACAAGAATACACCCCAAAAGGTATTGTATTGCAAATGGCATAGCCCTTATTCCCCCCATATGTTCTACGGTGCACGTTCTGTATGCATGATAGCCGCTCGTTGGTTAATGGGTGTGCCTTGTTTAGGTTAGCCAGTTGTCAAATTTTTCCCACAGTAGTTGAAGGTTTGCTCGCATGCTCATTGCATGAACAGCGTTCTGTGCCCGAGCAAGAGCGCCTAGACATAGACTGTGTTGTCACCATTTGTAGAAGATCTACTGAATGCCAGTATCTTCATGTGAATTCACCATCATCATAATACCTGTATCATGTGAGAAGATCCTTCAGTAAACTTCCACCAAACGTGAGTCATTCTTGTCAATGCCATTCTTTACACACGCATCAGTAACTAGGAACAACTATATCCAGTAACATGACAAATGATGTCAGAAGTGTGATTTCAAAAGTGCTTCAAACTCTGTAAAGTAATCTAAAATAAACTAGGACATTGCTTGACATAAAGTAATACAAACGGGTGAGGGAAAAGAAGATCTGTTGTTAGCTAGCTACTGAGTTTGCAGATTATTAGCTCTGATTGGCTCTGATTAACTATCGAGCTACCATGGGACGGGAGCTTGATGCAAAAGCCGAACCAGACGTATATCCTGGGCTGATGAAGACAACATCTCCAATGACCCACCTACCAGTATCCCGCTGAATCCAGAGTCCCAATTACGTGACTGCGGAACAGTTTTCCCTCCTGACAGAGAAAATATAGAATATTCAGCTCAATGACGTAGCGCTGATGGAGAAGATGAATAAGCTACAGCTAAAGCTTGAACAGGCTGCCACTGTGGACCACAGGAGCCAGGAGTTCCCAGAGTACTCTCTCAGGCTGTATGAGGGCAACAGTATTGAGAGTCAGGAGGCAAGAACTTATACCACTGCAGCAGGGTAACAGGATGAGAATCCTCTCACCAAGTCCCACCCGCACTGCTACAAGGCCGTGTTACCGATGTGGCGTAGAAGGACACTTCCCGGAGAGAATGTGTAAGGCCCTCAAGCCCGATCCCTCCCCATAGCTGGGGTGGTAAAGAACTTGAACAAGCCACTTCTACAGGTGGGCGTGTCAGTCAATGTAGCCAGTACCCTACTTTACAAGTTGGCCATAGTACAAACGGAGGACCAAGTTTGCGCACAGCTCTGACAGTCAAAGGCCTCTCAATCCAAGCTGCTGTGGACACTGGAGCTGAAATGACAATCATCTCTGAGAGTCTTTACCAGCAGTTCCCTGTGAGTGAGCAGACAGCTCTCAAGAAGACACGCCTTTGATTTCTGAGTTGTGGGAAAGACACGACTGCCATGGGTGAACTGAAATGTACATTTCAGATCAGCACCAGGAGCTTTGAATGGGAGGTGTATGTGGCCCCTATACATGACTCCCTCCTCCTAGGCCTGGACCTGTTGAGCGACGCAAATGTAACTATCCATGCCAGTGGAAGAGTCTTCATCAAGGAGGAATTTTGCATTCCAAAATTGTTGAAGGCGATGGACCCAGACTAATTTGTAGCTCGGGTGCTCCTGGAGAAAGACACAACCTTGCCACTAGAGTGTGAATATCTAGTCTGGGGTGAAGTTGCCTCTAAGTATCACCGAAGCGGTGTCCTTTGGAAGTGTCACCACATTAATGGAGCAGACGGTGCCTGTCAGGCTCTGCAACCTTTTGAGCAACAAGGCCACTCTACCAAGAGGAGCATACTTTGGGCTCCTGGTTGAAACGTTCCCTGACGATCCCTCTAATCCATCTAGTTCAGCTGAGCAGGATGAAACATGCAGCCTGAAAGTGCACAGCGGCCAGAGATCAGAAGAGTGACTGCTGCAACAGACCTACCTGAACATCTCTGGGCCCTGTTTTCTGCTTCAAGCGACGCACTCAGCGGGGAACAACAACAGTGGTTGATTGAGCTCCTGCTGTAGTACAAGTCCCTTTTTGCAATGACCAACACTGACTACATGTCTGCTGTCACCCACAAGATAGACACTGGAGTGACTAGGCCAGTACGTCAACCGGTTCAAAGGACATCTCTCTGGTTCCAAGGAAGAGAGGAAACGCACCTCAAGGCCATGCTGGAAGCAGGTGTTGTCACGCCATCCTCCTCAAAGTGGAGATCCCCTGTTCACTTAGTTTGTAATAAGAATGGTGAAGTCTGCTGGTGTGTCGATTACCACCGCCTAAACAGCCTGACAGTCAAAGATGCATACCCCTTTCCCAAGATTGAAGAGTGTCTTGATGTCCTTGGGGGAGTCAACTTATTCTCCACTTTAGATCTTCAATCCGGCTACTGGTAGATAGCAGTGGCTGAAAAGGACCGGGAGAAGACAGCGTTTATCACGAGATATGGGCTCTACGAGTACACCCATATGCCATTCAGCCTTTGCAACGCCCCAAGTATGTTTCAGTGGGCCATGGAGCTCATCCTCCATGGACTCCAATGGGAAACACTACTGATCTATCTGGATGTCATCATCCTGGGGAGAGGAGTTGACGAGATAATGGCTTGTAGATGTCTCCAACGCCTTCACAGCTATGGACTGAAGCTGAACCCATCCAAGTGCCACCTGCTCAAGGAAGAAGTCCTGTTCTTAGGGCATGTCATGAGTGGTGAAGGCATAAGTCCCAACCCTGCTCTGATCAAGGGTGTGCAAGCCTGGCAACCTCCTAGTATTGTGCAAGAACCTCAAGCCTTCATAGGGTTATGCAATTACTACCGCAAGTTCATTCCAACCTTTGCAGAACTGGCCATGTCGCAACTACAGTGGGGAGAAGAGAGATTTATCCCCTATGCAAGCACCCACCTTACGCCAGCTCAGCAGAGGTACTGTGTCACTAGGCGCAAGTCATTGTCCGCTACACCCGCCAATTCCGCCACTACCTCCTTGGCTGGAAGTTCCTACTGCACACCGATCACAGCAGCCTGATTTGGTTGTTTCGGTTCAAGCACCCAGAAGGCCAGCTAGCTCGATGGTTGGAAGAGCTCAGCCAGTATGACTGTACACCGGGCAGTCCAATGCCTATGCGATGTCAAGACGGGACGACTCCAGAGCATGTGACTGCTATCAAGCAGGCAAGGATGTAACAGACCTACCATGCCGAGGTTGTAAACACTGTCAGAGACTGCGTGAACAGTGGGCGAGATTAGAGGATGATGTAGACGATGTAGTGGAGAGACCAAGACCGAGGAGCCCAACAGTGGCAGTAATCACCCAACACAGGAAGACGGCTAGCCAGATGCTCCAATGCTAGAAGCTCCAACTATGAACTGACTACAGCCACTTAACCTCTACGGGCTAGGGCGCAGTATTTTGAAAATCGGATGAAAAACGTGCCCAAAGTAAACTGCCTGTTACTCATGCCCAGAAGCTAGGATATGCATATAATTAGTAGCTTTGCATAGAAAACACTCTGAAGTTTTTAAAACTGATAAAATAATATAAGTATAACAGAATTGATATGGCAGGCGAAAACCCGAGCAAAATCCATCCGGGATGTCTGAATCAGTCATGTCACACTGTTTTCAATAGGCCAGCTATTCAAAGCCTCATAGTTTAACCCCCAGATTGCAAATCCTATGGCTTCCACTAGATGTCTACAGTCTTTAGAAAAAGGTTTGAAGCTTTTATCTTGAAAATCAAGGGAGCAAGACAACTTATTCCTGAGTCCACGTCAAGTGTACTGTTATGGATTTTGCGCATAACAGGGAGTGCGCACTCAGTTCTTTTTCTCTTCTATTCAGCAGGTTATATTCCATCTGAAATATTATAGTTTATATTCATTTTAGGGTATCTGAGTGTTGATTACAAATGCTGTTTGACTTTTTCGACAAACTTTACCGGTACTTTTGGGATATTGTTTGTCTGCATGGATGAACGCCTTTGGGCAGGTGGATTACTGAACAAAACATGCCAACCAAACGGAGCTTCATAGATATAAAGAGGGACTTTATCGAACAAAAGGACCTTTTATTGTGTAACCTAGACGCTTGGGTATGCCATCATATGAAGATCATCAAAGGTAAGCGATTTATTTTATGCTGTTTTTGAGTTTTGTGACAGCTCTGCTGGTTATGTTATTATGTTAATTAAATATTTGAGCGGGGCGCTGTACTCAGACAATCAAATGTTCTGCTTTCGCCGTAAAGCCTGCCCCAGTCTGGTCATTTGGGGGAGGGGAAGACCTTGGAGCGTTTCTTCAAGAGCTACCACTGGCATGGGATGGGAGGAGATGTCCACTTGTTTATACAGAGATGTCAGCTCTGCAATTCTCAGAAAGCTGCAAGTCCCATTGAAAGAGCCAAGCTTCAAAACTACCAGACTGGAGAATTTCTGGATTGTCTCCATGTGGATATACTAGGCTCATAGCCGGTATCAAATCAAATTCAAATCAAATTTATTTATAAAGCCCCCCTTACATCAGCTGATGTCACAGAGTGCTGTACAGAAACCCAGCCTAAAACCCCAAACAGCAAGCAATGCAGGTGTAAAAGCACGGTATCCAGTTCCGGAAACAATTTCATCCTCATCATCATCAACCAGTTTACTTGGTGGGTTGAAGCTTTTCCTGTTCCTGTCCAAGGAGCTGAAACTACTGCAAAGAAACTGGTATATGACTTCTTTGCTCGCTTCAGTACCCCACTCGAGCTGCACACAGACCAAGGTTGCAAATTGTGACATTTTCCTGATCAAGAGTGTGTGCAGGCTCTTTCAGATCTCAATGACAAGTACAACTCCCTATCATCTGGCTTCCAACGGTCAGGTGGAGCGGTTCAACCACACGCTACTCCAGATGATCCACTGCTATGTGGACCAGAATCAGTGAAACTGGGATAAACTTGCCACTCCTGACATCAGCCTACCACAGCTCCCAACATGCAATCACTGGGTTCACTCTAAGTAGGTTGATGCTTAGGAGCGAGGTCCATCAACCTCTGGGTATCTGGTCTGGTGCTGCAGAGGTCAAGTTTGATAGGACGGAAGTCCCAGAGTTCCTCTACAACCTGGAAGAAAGTCTAAAGGAAGCAAACAGAACTGCAAGGGAGAATGTCTGTGCAGCTCAGCAACGTCAAAAGAAAATATACGATGTAAGAGCTCAAGAGAGGACTTATATTGTCGTAGATCTTGTCTACATCTGTGAGAGCACTAAGAAGAAAGGGCAGAGCCCTAAACTCCAAGCACCCTGGAAGGGCCCCCACGTGGTCTTTGAATGAGATACAAGGACAACGACACAGAAGGATAATGCACCACGGCCGACTCAAGCTCTATGACAGTGAGTTTATCCCAACGTGGGACAGGCAGCAAAGGAATCAGGTCCTACAGCAGAGTAAAGACTCCACTGAGACACCCACACACCTGGAACCTCAGCAACTACCTGAACCAGCACCAGATTGCACAGCTTCAGATTCTCCTGAACAGGAGCCAAAAGAGAAACAAGAAAGCAAAGAACAGAAATTGGCAAACTGCTCCTCGCCGTCATCGACAGTACAAAACACAAAAAGTGGAAACGTCAGACACGGACAAAGACCCGAAGGAAAACAAGACAGTGAAGACGACACTGTGGACTAAAGGTTTACAAACCTGCGAGATACAACAATAATTAGAAAGGGAAAAGAAAGAAAACACGTACTCTGTCAAGATATAAGTCAGAGAGACTGTGGACTTTGTTTATTAATCTTTATTGTTTAAGCCAGTCTACAGCAAGTTTGGACTGTAAGGACTGTAGTTATGTTACATGTAACTTAGGGTTATCTATACAGAAGTGCCTCAGTACTCCTGGAGGGGGGTAGTGTAGTGTAGATGGCATAGTCCTTGTGGCCCCCCATGTGTTCTACGGTGCATGTTTTGTATGCATGATAGCAGCTCATTGGTTAGTGGGCGTGCAATGTTTAGGTTTGCTCGCATGCTCATCGCATGGACATTGTTCTGTGCCCAAGCAAGAGTGCCTTGACATAGCCTGTGTTATCACCATTTGTGTAAGAACATCTACTGAATGCCAGTATCTTCATGTGAATTTCCATCATCATACCTGTATCATCTGAGAAGATCCTTCAGCAAACGTCCATCAAACATGAGTCATCCTTGTCATGGCCATTCTTTACCCATAAATCAATAGCTAGGAAGAGCTATATTCAGTAACACGACAGTATTTTGTTTAGAAGTAACTAGTGATTACAGGCCATAGTGAAATGATAGAACCTACTGTAGCCAACTACCTAGCCTTTTTTACGCAGTGACCAAAACATTATGACGTTCTATTTTTAGCTGAAATAGGAATTAATACACAAGCAGCATATCAAACTGGGATAATGTGTGAGGTTACACTGGCAAGTATAAGAATATTTGCAATTCCATATATTTTTTATTATAAATAAATTATTATTTCACATGGAGACGTGGAAGCTAAAAAGGCTAGGTAGCTTCCTATGTTTTTAGCCAGGGTAAAGCCAGCCAGCCAGGTTGCCAGCAAGCTACTGCTAGCAAGGCAAGGCGACTCTTCCTTGTTTTCTTTGACATCGCCCCCTTGTGAATGGGACGCATGCACATAGATCAAAGGAGTGAAGCTTGTAGTAACCTTAATACTCAGATGCTGACTTATATAAATGAGAAATGTACCTCCATGCTTCACAAAGGTGCTGAGACATTTGTGCAGCAAGTCGGGGCTCTCTTGTGTGATGGTTCAAGCACATACCCACATTACTGAGTATAATTTGCAGTAATTTCCTACTTAGGTTTGTTCATTGCTTCAGGCTGTGTTTAGAGGGCCGTGTTGGAAAGCAATACCCACTCTCCTGTGTGCCCTCACTACATAAACGGAACCTCCTGAACTAGACATACGGTAGCATGGCACAGTCTATCTCTAAGTATTTTAGTTATATTCTTCTGTTTGTCAATAGAATTCCAGTGGCTTCACATGGTTTGTCTTTTTATGGATACTATTAAATAATTCTGATTGAATAATTCTATGCATTCTAATCCTCCATTTTAGCCAAGCCTATGATGTATAACACTGAAAGTATAGTATGATTGTTGTTGTTTATTTGTTTTGTACAGATTCGGTAATATGTACTATAAATTACGTAACAGTACATGTTGAGAAGTGATGAGGGTTGGAGATGAGATACTGTGCACATGAGATGCATTATTTTCAAATCAATAACCAGATTATGACATTGATGAACTGCAGGAATCTCTAGAGAAACTTGAGAGAAAAAGTGTTCAGAGCTCAGGACACACAGCTTGATCTTGTTTCAAGGTCAGGTTTTGGAATGCCAGCACAGAGAAAACCATTATACCTTTAAGAAAAGTAGCAGAGTTTCTCCTTCAACTAGTTATTGATATTATTGTAGGACAGAGACTTTTTCTCCCTTTCATACAGCCAGATGTTGGATGTAATTTAATCAGTATTTGTCCCGGTATATTCGTTCCATAGCAATTTGCTACAAATATTAAATATAAATGGAAAATAATGTCACTGTTATCATCATCGCTGTTATTATGATCCAAACCACTGATTGGTTACTTGTTAAATGGTACTTGTTTTTCCCCCACATTTGATCAACTATCCACATCACAGCATGAAAATATAGCATGGGTTTGACCCCTGATCCTCAATGAAAACAAAACAAGTACGGAAGCATGAAGTCACTGGGAGGCAGTTGAACTGGAGGTTATTTCCCTATTATTGGTCATGGATATAAATTGTCTTCCTCTTTATGATTACTGTGAGGCTAGCTGCATAATGCTGCATAACCCCCTGTGCCTTGTCTGGGTAATGTTATGCAGGTGGCAAGCCATCAAGTCTAACTCTATTCTACCATACAACACATTGTAGTGTGGATAAGACTGGCATCCATGGTGTTTATGGCATAAGAGGACATGTCGACTTTCTAATGTTATTAAGGCAGTATATTGCCTGTTAAATTAACAACGGTGGAGGACTCAAGCTAAATAGCGTTGCAGAATATCACTGTCAAAAAGAGAAAACAGGAAATCAATATGGCAAAGGCATTTACCACTGGAAAATGGGTTATCTTGTTAGTGTACTGTGTAATGTCATATTCGTCAGTACACTCTTAGAAAAAAGGCTTCCAAAAGGGTTCTTCAGCTGTCTACATAGGAGAACCCTTTTTGTGTCCAGGTAGAACCCTCTGTAGAAAGGAACCCAAAAGGGATCTACCTGCAACCAAAAAAGGTTCTTCAAAGGGTTTTCCTATTGGGACAGCCGAAGAACCCTTTAAGGTTCTAGATAGCACCTTTTTTATAAGAGTGTAAGCTCTGCACAAGGATTTTGTTGCTAATTGGAACAAGCAATTTAGATAAACATCAGGGTAATTTTCATTGTGAGTCCAGACTGAGCATTCATGATTGCTTATTTACAGTATATCCAGACGAAAATAATGTTTGTATAGTGCTCTCCCAAAAATGGTTGAACACTGGAAATCAAAACGTGATTGGTGTCCTGTCTAGGGTTGTTCTCATTGTACACAGAGGGATACTGTTAATAACCATATTGCTTTTTGACAAGACATAACCTGACTGAACTGGCGTTCTCAGCTTGGGTGACTTGATGAAAAACCCGCCATGGTATACCTCGGGGATCATCAATTAGATTCAGCCGAGGGACGATTTGTGATTGAGTGGATGGTCAGGGGGCCAGAACATAATTACACATCATTTGTAGACTGCAAATTGACCGCAAGAAGCCCAAACAGATATAATATTTGACTAAAACATAATCATTTCAAACCTTTCTTACATTTGTATGTGATCACATATACAGTATCTCTCTATTATGCGTGGGAATACTTTGGAACAGGTTTCCAAAATTAAAATCACTTGGAGCTGATTTGCAGGTGTTTTATGCCCAACATATAAACAAATAAAAACACTTTATCAGTGTTGTGTTCGAAACCACCCGAAGCAAGACCGTTTCAAGACCAAGACAGGCGCAAATCAAGTCTGAGTCAAGACCGAGACCGGGAGGGGGGCGAGGGGTATGAGACGAGTCAAGACCGAGACCAGCAAAATGTGAGGCCAATTCAACACCATGATTGTAATTGTGCCAAGCCGCCACCATAATTAGAGTTTAAGACATCCAGTATTTCTGTGTTTATATTTCAGAAATACATATGGATTCTTTAGACATTCAGAATGGTGAAGAAATGCAAGGGAGGACAAATAGAGAGACATTCTACAAATGATCACTAACCCAAACAGGTTTATAGATAAAAATAACTAATATTTTACACCTTCCCCCAGTCTCCCCTTAATAATAGTGAGCATACAACTTTCAAACAAGTTCCCCCACACTTTCCTACCAGCGAATCAAGGAAATTCTGATGAGCGTGACAAAGTTTGAGGAGATTTTTCAACTAAAGGACATTAATGTTACGAGTAAAGTAGGAAGCCCAGGTTTCGATAGGCAATAATATATGAATGTGTCATTAAAGGAGTGTGGATATTTGCCTGGCGAAGCAGTTTATGTGCGTGAATGGGAGCTGATAATTCTGCCTATGAGTTTTTTACTTTGTTCTGGGATGGTCTCGGGAGGAAATTACAAGTCCTCATTGTCCGAGACTGAGTCAACACCCGAGTAAAAATGTATCCAACACAGAGACAATACCAGACACTCAATATGTGGTCTCGAGACCGGACTCCAGTCTTGAATTCTACAACACTGCCTGCTATACTGCTTATTGAGCCACCAATTTTGCTGCAGGACTGAAACAGATACCAAATATTAATCAAGTTGGGACAAAAGGACACCTTCACTCTGACACACACATTATTTCTGCTTTCATCTCTGAGTCTGGTCTCCCCTGGTCCTAGACCACGAATAAAGGACATGATATTGTCACTGTGAGCGAGGACTGGGATGTCACTGTGAAAAATGACAAGAAGTTGCAAGATATCTTTGACCACATTGGAGGGAAAGGGGTTCTCTCATAGCCTCGTAGCTGTAAATTCTTATGAACTAGAGATCATAAGCTGGCTACAGGACCAAAATGTTTTTGGGATGCATAATCTTAGAGAAAAATAAGTAATGAGATTTCAGTTCCATCTCAAATATATAACAACAATCCATATTTGCATATGCACAGCATAACAATGTGGTCTATAAAGGAAATAGAGGACCATTTCATTTGCAGGCAATATGATATGCACAATTTGGCATTTTGGTGAGCCTCACTGGTTGATTTAATGCTAGGGCAGCAATGAGCATGGAGCTGAGCTCTACTTTGTGGCTTATGCTGAGGGCGTCAGCCACACTCCAGCAGGCCATTAATTCACAGCACACAAATGGATCCAAGCACAGGCCCCTGCCACACACAGAGACCTCCTTAGCTATCCCATCACACTCTCTATTCAAGCCAGGTTCCACACAGCCACATTTTGGCACATAGCAGAACATGTGTGGGAAGACTATTGGAAAAAGAGGAAAAAGCTCTTCGACAAACTTGAAAACACCCTCTGTCAAAGTTTTAAATAATGCACTGTGCAAATCCGAGAGGATCGTCTAGGCTGAAAGGAGTCATAAATACAACACACATGTTGTGATCACCAGAAAATGTTGGTTCCATCTGAGCTTTAGACAGCAGGAATTCTACTGGCGCTCAACATGGGATACAAAGGGCACTACAGTTTGCATGATTAATGTCTACTTATCAGCCTTTCAAATGAGCATGTTTTGCATTTCTGGGGGAAAACGTATCTATGTTTTAGGGTCCTCTAATGCTATGTTTTACTATGTACATTTAATGTCCTTATGTACTGTACTGAATACTCTCTTAAACCATTGAGTTTTACATGCTAAATGCTTTTTCACATAACAACTGTTGGTATATGCTGCCACAGTAGTGCACACTTTAACTTGGTGTCAACTTGTTCATAACTGTTGTTATCCAGGTTACAAAAATCTGAAAAGAAATTAGATTGTTTGATTCCACATTGTATAGACTTGAAAGCTCCATAGTTCCATTATGTTCACTCTGAAATTTGTGTCAATAGAGACGCTGTTGTGATGCCCTTCTTTGTGTAGTAAAATTTACTGTAAAATAGTGGGAGTGCTTCGGTGGCTGCAAGACTCCCCATTAAAATTAAATGGAGAAAGGCCACTATCATCATAAAAGACTTGTCCATTGTAAAAGCCTGTTTCCTTGGAAACATGCCCTGCACTCACTTGCTTCCACTTTAATCTCTCCAGCCATACCTTCTACTCACTATATTAGCTGATGCTAAGGCTCAGAGATGGATGGTCTTACCTATTCCTAGGTGCCTAGCTTTGGACTCTCTCAATTTGTCTGGATAGCAAAAAGCAATTTACCCTGACTTTATACAATACTATGAGTTTTCTAGTCTTCTCCTATGTGAGAGGGAATTTGCTGAGTGGAGGACCATGATTCAGAGAAAAACAACCCCTCCAAAGGGAGGTAAGACCTTTGCCAACACCCAATTAAGAGTGTAAATCACACTGATCAAATGATGTCATTAAACACAAGCACATTTTCTTTAGTCTGGCTGATAGAAGAACAGGATAAAATACTTAGGACATATGATGCTCAGACCTACATGAAATGGTCGCCCCAGATGCAAATGATTTGCTATTTTGATCATATAATGTTTTGACTTGCAGTATAAGGCACTGCAATATGCCAGCATTTGCCAAAATGCAAAACTTGCTATTTAGCCATAGGACCAATTCTGTCTAACAGCAGAAGATGTTACATCTATTGCCAGAGTTCTCTACAAGGCGACGGTTTAACCATGAATTATGTAGATCTCATAGTCACACCTTTAAGTGGTTTACACCATTCCTCATGCTTCCCGCTAAAGCATGGTGGATTGCGAAGTTGTGCCCTGCAGCTTCTTCTTACAATCTGCATAAAAAGTGAATCCACCCATCAAGACATTGCACAGCTATAACAGATGTCTAGGGCACCAACAAGTACCAAAAATGTTAAGCCGGCACTCTATAGGTAGGATTTAATTAATAACCTCAAAATATAAGATGCCAGGTATTGTTGCTCCCCTACGTAAAGGCTTTACACTGACATTACCTGTGACCTTTGTCTTTAATTATTGCCTACATGTTAAAAGATTTTAATGAAGCTGGAGCCATCCTCATCTGAACAGAGTGGACATTCCGTCTGGATTAAGGAGTAGTGATGAGTAACAAGGAGGGGCAAATCCATCTCTCACTGGTGCTGAGAGGACAAGGGAACGCTCGACTGGAGGGTTGTTCCTGCAGGCCATGCCTCCAGTCAGCATGTGTGCATTCTTTGCAGGACTGAAATCCCTGTGGCATGTGGTTTTGGTGCTGTATCCAAAACTCCACCCTTAGAGGAACAGATTTAACTTGACAGTTTGGCCTGATTCGACAGCAGTCCATCTCCCAAGGGTGCACTCACACAAACTAACATGCAAAAAAGGTGTAACAAAAGTCAGTGTAAAGAATCATAGCTGATAATATAGCTGATAATATTTCATTTCTAAATCCTGAAAATGTTTCACCTCAGATCTGCATTGATATGAAGGCTACGTGTGCCTTTTTAATAAATGTACGTAGTTCTGTCCTTGAGCTGTTCTTGTCTGTTGATGTTCTGTATTATGTCATTCTGTATTATGTTTTATGTTTTGTGTGGACCTCAGGAAGAGTAGCTGTTGCAAAAGCATGGGGATCCTAATAAAATAAAACGCTGTCAAGTGAAAAGTGTTTATGTACACAGGCAAATCTCCTGTAGGAATTACTGTACCTTTGTTCCAAAGTACCCTGTACCTGGCATGGATTGAGTGTTGAGAACACTCAAATCAAATCTAACACAGGAGGGCTAACCTTTTCTTTTAACCCAGCTTCTAGAACTGTATTCAATGCCCCTATAGGGTTGAGGCATGTGTCGAAGGATGGTGAAATAAGGTATGATGGGTGGACTGTGTTTAAACCTGTTGTAAAATGTAAACATGCACGCTTTGAAAGACCAATGCTTTCCTATCTTAAACTGAACTCTGCCTTTAAACTTGGCAATTCAGATAAAAGACAGCATATTTGACATTTTATCTCACAAATAGATTGAGACAGTGACAGGGTTATGATCCGGATCAGAACCCATTTCTGTTCTATTATTTAGAAAAATAATTTACCTGCTGTTTAGAAAGTTTTGTCCTGTACTATGTCATGACTCATGGGTCTTCAACTCTTAGCAAAACAAAGACGAATCCAGATAGATCCTGATTAACATGCACACCAAGTTTATTTATTTTTTATTTCACCTTTATTTAACCAGGTAGGCTAGTTGAGAAAAAGTTCTCATTTACAAGTGCGACCTCGCCAAGATAAAGCAAAGCAGTTTGACACATACAACAGCACAGAGTTACACATGGAATAAACAAACATACAGTCAATAATACAGTAGAAAAAGGAAAAAAAAGTATATATGCAGTGTGTGCAAATGAGGTAAGATAGGGAGATAAGGCAATAAATAGGCCATGGTGGCGAGGTAAATTACAATATAGCAATTAAACACTGGTGTGGTAGATGTGCAGAAGATGAATGTGCAAGTAGAGATACTGGGGTGCAAAGGAGCAAGATAAATAAATAAATACAGTATGGGGATGAGGTAGTTGGATGGGCTATTTACAGATGGTACATAGACAACTAATTGTAAAGAAAAGCGTCTGAACTGGCCAAAAACTGGCCAAAAACGTCCTCACTCACAAATACATACAAAATCGATTTAAGACTACTGTGAAGATATTCCAAGTCCTTTGTTATTTACTACATTCAGGTCTATCACCAACCAAGTCCTACATCCTACAGCAAGACTATTGAATGGGATTCTGAAACACATTGACCCTCTTCACTCAATAAATAGGTCACATGGGAAAAACAGTGGGCCATTGTCTCTTTTATGAAGGAAACAAAAGCAGAAGCTATTTCTAAGTTGTCACTATGTGGAAATGGGAGCCTGTTCTTAATCTTACAGATCTACAACAAAATATGGCTGACTTTTCATGAACTTATGATATTCAACAACATGTTATGCAAATAGAATAAAAGTACCATGCTTCTGCTTACCTAAAGTAGGCCTAGATTTTCTACCATAGGGTACAAGTTAGCATATAGGCTAACTGAGTTATCATAAACCACGTTTTTTCATCCACAGTTTTTATGTAAAGTCGTACCGTATAAAAAATAATCACGACAGCTGATGGAAACAGGAAGTTTCGTAAAAAGAAAATGATGCAGAGAGATAATTTGTTCGTTCGACATGGTGGGATCTTTTTGTGCCATAAAATATATTATGCGAGAAATAGCAGTGGAAACGCTTTTATGCGCAAATATTGATATAATACCCATAATTTCAAAGTGAACTTGGAGTCACACAATGACATGGTTTGTGGTCTTTCCACTACGACTCGGAAAACCATGCAGTTGATTAGGCCACAGATAAAATAAGTTTTGATGAACTTCACAGGGTGGTGAAAGTGGATGGTGATATTGACGCTCCTTTCCAATAGATATTGAGGGGCTTATTCTGGTGATATGATGATCTATGCTTGATTGCCGTTTGACAAATACAAATGTTCTCGCTCTTATCCATAATAATCTCATGTAGACTCGCCTACCCACACAGTATCTGCAAACTGTTGGCTAGAGCACACGTTCCAAGACCAGAGAAGGCACATTTGCTATTTAACACAACAGTTTTGTGAAAAACTATCTATAGAGTTGAAAATGCAAACTTTAGATTTTTATTTGGTACATGAAAAATGTTGTGTGCACTATGTCATCACTCACTGATTTTTGTCTGCAACAAGTCGGTTTGGTGGAAACACACCACTTGTGGGAAAATGCGCATATTTTCTTTATTCTGATTTTCTGGATTGTTTGCATTAAAATCTGTCGCTAATTGGATGGAAACCTACCTACTGTCTGTATGAAATACAACACTGTCTACAAGTGAAACATTAGCATTGCATTTAGTTGTTAGTGTCTTTTTCAGCTGTCACATGCACCAGCGATAGCTTCAGGAGGAAAACCTAACCTGAAAGTGTTTTACCTTTCGGCAGGAGTAGCTTTGGGCCTGAAGAACGACGTCAGTGATCAACATGAAGCACATGTGGTGTTAGGCGCATGGTCTATAGTCTGTCTTTGGGCTGGAATCTTTGTGGAGGCTGGTAATGCATTTAACCATGATGTTCCTTTTTTCTCATAAAATGATTTGTTTGAACACTTGGAATTTATCCTGCATTATGTACTTTTAGAAAGCCAGAAAACAGATGAGAAGAAACTAGTGCTACACACCATCTAATATGAAAACTGATTTTGAGTAGCCTATTGCCTTGCCCTGCTAAACGCTATCCATAAATACACTATCCATAAACATTCTTCTTCTCACCTGCCACCCTCCTATCACCTTACACAGGCTATTAATTTCCTCAATCTCCATCTGACTACAAGTGCTGCTACATTATCCTGTTAAAGTCAAGTGAGGAGGAATCCTTAGGCCAATGGAGAGGTACAACTGGCAGGTGTGAGTCTCTCAGAGCTCTTTCAGAGCTATCAGCTACACCAGACATGCTGGCTCAGTTCCACCGGCCATGAAAGTTGATGAAGCTAGGCAGTTATATATTTGACAGTGTTGCAGCGCTAGCATTGCCAGTGGAAGGCAATCCATTCAAGAGCTTCTCCAGCAGCACTCATTACAGAGGCATTTTATCACGTAGGCTACTGGCTGCAATTCCATTTCAGAGGCATTTACTCCTTACTATAAAATACCTTCCTGAAGAAACAGCCTGCCAGATATGACCTGAGCATTTTCAAATTCTTGCCAATTAACTGTAAAATGCAAATATGTAAGCAAGGAGTGCCACAATTCATGTGCATTTGCTCATTTGACTGATTCATACACTCTACTGATTCATACACTACTGTTTCATACACTCTACTGATTCATACACTCTACTGATTCATACACTCTACTGATTCATACACTACTGTTTCATACACTCTACTGATTCATACACTCTATTGTTTCATACACTCTACTGATTCATACACTACTGTTTCATACACTCTACTGATTCGTACACTCTACTGATTCATACACTCTACTGTTTCATACACTCTACTGATTCATACACTCTACTGATTCATACAGTCTACTGTTTCATACACTCTACTGATTCATACACTCTACTGTTTTATACTGTCACGACTTCCGCCGAATTCGGTGCCTCTCCTTGTTCGGGTGGTGTTCGGCAGTCGACGTCACCGGTCTTCTAGCCATCACCGATCCACTTTTCATTTTCCATTTGTTTTGTCTGTTTTCCACACCTGGTTTCAATTCCCTCAATTACATGTTTTGTATATAACCCTCTGTTCACCCCCATGCCTTTGTGTGGGTTTGTTTCTGTGTAGTGCATGTGCACATTTGTATACTGGTGCATTACGGGCTATTTTTGTGCCCATGTACTCCCATGTTTGTTTGAACCGTTTTGGGGTTGTTAATTAAACGACTAAGTTTTGCTCTCCTGCGCCTGACTTCTCTGCAAACCAGTTACGCATCCGCTACACATACACTCTACTGTTTCATACACTCTACTGATTCATACACTCTACTGTTTCATACACTCAACTGATTCATACACTCTACTGTTTCATACACTCTACTGATTCATACACCCTACTGTTTCATACACTCTACTGATTCATACACTCTACTGTTTCATACACTCAACTGATTCATACACTCTACTGTTTCATACATTCTACTGATTCATACACTCTACTGATTCATACACTCTACTGTTTAATACAATCTACTGTTTCAAACACTACTGTTTCATACACTCTACTGATTCATACACTACTGATTCATGCACTCTACTGTTTCATACACTCTACTGATTCATACAATCTACTGATTCATACACTCTACTGATTCATACACTCTACTGTTTCATACACTCTACTGATTCATACACTCTACTGTTTCATACAATGTACTGTTTCATACAGTCTACTGATTCATACAATCTACTGATTCATACAATCTACTGATCTCAGTTTTTCAAACATGCCATTTCTGAACAGAATCTGCATAGTCAAACTAGACACAGGTGACATGAAACTCCCAAATGAATGAAACTACCCACTGGGCAAAACTGGTTGAATCAATGTTGTTTCCACATAATTTCAACAACAAAAATGTAATGTGATAATCCTAAATCAACGTGGAAAACTATTTGGATTTGCAAAAAGTCATCAACGTGAGGGAATTTTGTTTTTTTTTCACTCAACTTTTAACCTAAATCCAATGACATGGTGAATTTTTATGTTGATTTTACATTGAATTTACGTTAGTTGACAACCAAATGTAAATCAAAACTAAATGTTGAACTGACATCTGTGTCCAGTGGGTAATCATTTGCAATGATAGTAGACTACAGGTTTAGATGACCACTCTCTGAACCTACGAGAGCTGCTCTTATATCACTTTGTGCAGTGTTTTGACTTATTTTTGCAACTGCTAGTGTTCTGAATATTGGTAATACATTACACCATGCAGTTTGCTAGTATGGCCAAAAGTTTGACGTTACTGTATCCGCTCATGAACTCACACCTCAGCCTAGAAGGTACTGTAGTCTGCACCTTATACACTTTACATAATCACAACAACTGCCGATCTGATAGGATCCAGTCTAGCATTTGCCAAAACCGCATATCTAAAATGCTATCTCTGAGCAACCAGTTGAGCGTACCAATCTTACACTTGGCCCTTGTGATTGAAATCTATATTTTCTATTACCTCTCTGTAAACAGATGGCGGATAAGGGAGACCAGGAGCACTGAAATTCTTTCCTTGGAGCCCTGCATGGCAATCCCAACGTATGAAGTAGAGACTCTCCTGACTGAGGTAGGGATGATTAACCTCAGCCTTTCTGTAGACCTCCCTAGGAGTTTGGGAGAGCAGCCAGAGCCAGGTCATTCAACAGCAGCTGACAACCACAGTCCCTTCCCTGAGCTCCCAGCCTAATGACAGGGTCACATGCTAAATCTCTAATGCACAACCTACCTCAACATGTATCCACTGCTCATACATTACGAAGGTGTATTGAATAGCCGGCATGGGCATGGCCTCTGCTATTGTTGCTTTGCCTCAGGGTATACTATACTAGTAGTACGTGAATTTACTTCAAAAGAAGAGAACGTGTGCACAATTACAAGGTAAACTGAATGTCCTTACTCTCTGGCTGAGAGCGTAATAAGGGCTCCAGTTAACTGAGGAAAGAAATTTAAATGGTTACTTCATTTTTGAATGTTTCTTATAGCTACTCTACGGTGTTTAAGTTCCATCATAGTACACAACAGTCATCCTGCTCAACAAAATGAGAAACAAGACCAAAAACATTGTGAAACATTATACAGGGAATTAAGCAATAACTTAAACAAAATGCCTCAGCTCTGTCCATAACCTCTCAGCTTTAAAAGAGGCTGAATTTAGAGAGTATGAATTACGCTCTGTTATGGTTCTTCCTCTGGGAGTGTGTGTTTGGATGCGTCTCAGACAAGAGCCACTGCAAATAGAAAAATGTGTTCTTCCTCTGATCCTCTGAGTGGGTACTATCCAGACTCAGCGAGAGAGGTACTGTACAGCACTATGCAAACTACTGCAGAGTAACTACACATTTACTCTTCTAGTAAAGGGGAAGGCTTTTCATTCATTGTATGTAATGCCCTATGATTAATGCATACATGTCCACCAAACTGCATATATTCTGCAATATTACTATTCTTAATTCACCTCCCTCCATCAAAAGCCAACACCACCTTTGGCCGCCTTTACTTCCAGTTCTCTGCTGCCAATGACTGGAACGAATTGCAAAAATCGCTGAAGTTGGAGACATATATCTCCCTCACTAACTTTAAGCATCAGCTATCTGAGCAGCTTACCGATCGCTGCAGCTGTACACAGCCCATCTGTAAATAGCCCATCCAACTACCTCATCCCCATATTGTTTTTAATTACTTTTTTTGCTGTTTTGCACACTAGTATTTCTACTTGCACATCATCATCTGCACATCTATCACTCCAGTGTTAATTTGCTAAATTGTAATTACTTCGCTACAATGGCCTATTTATTGCCTTACCTCCTTAGTCCATTTGCACACACTGTATATTTTTCTATTGTGTTATTGACTGTACTTTTGTTTATCCCATGTGTAACTCTGTGTTGTTGTTTTTTGTCACACTGCTTTGCTTTATCTTGGCCAGGTCGCAGTTGTAAATGATAACTTGTTCTCATCTGGCCTACCTGGTTAAATAAAGGTGAAATAAAAAAAATTATATAAAAAATGTATGGCAAAATACAGAATGTACAGAATGAACTACAACACTATGTAGACCACATGACTGCACAAATAATCTGGGCATTTGATTAATGCTCACACCTGAGTTAGATGGTGTAATTAAATAAAGCAGTCAGGTGAAGATAGTCTGCATCTATTGGGATTTTTAAGAAAATAAATAATACACTTTGCAGAATTATCTAGGTGACCAGAAAATCATTGAACAAAAATATAAATGCAACATGCAAAAATGTCAAAGATTTTACTGAGTTACAGTTCATATCAGGAAATCAGTCAATTTAAATAAATAAATAAAACCCTAATCTATGGATTTCACATGACTTGGGATCCTGGCACAGCCAATCAGGTTTTCTCCACAAAACGGCTTTATTACAGACAGAAATACTCCTTTCTGGGATTTTTTTATATCAGCTCATATAAATGCAAAGATGATTTCACTTTTAGAAAGAGATGTTCTTTTATTTTTATTGCATAATCTACAACATGCTTATTTCAACTGTACAGACCCGTCCAACTGGAGTAAGAATCCAGTCCAGATCCTCACACAATCATTTGTCAAATGTGATATTTCTGTAAAAACAAGCCAGGAAACAACATAATCCTCAACAATAGCAGAACATTGGAGTACTTAGTACACCTAGTGGGTTGGCCAGGTGATGGGCTCGTAAACAGATAATAACTTAATGCTAGTGCCAATTTGGAAGCAGCTGGAGTTAAGGCAGTAGAGGCAGCTGTTTTAGCTCAGACCAGCACAGCACTGAGCACCACCAGCAGAGGAATGAATGGGGCATCTCCGCATAGCCAGGCAATGCATTTACATACAGCTCATTATCACAGAACACAACTAAACAAAGAATAGGAGACATCAACAAACAACATTTAGATGCACATGGCTTATATTTTGATGCACAACAGAACACATTGTCACTGGTGTACAGTTTATTTTTGTTTTCAAAGCATGTTTTATCATGTATGGAGTTGGTACACATCAATTAATTTTAGCACACCAATTTAAAATAAAAAATTATAACAAGCATGTCATTTTAAGTAAGAATGAGCATCAACATAAATGTAAATGTCAATGCTAGCACCTAACAAGACATTTATAGCGGGAATTGCATTTATATAGGGAATTAAAAACAAATACTTTTTAAGTGCATTGCATCAATCCAATATCGTGTTCTTCAGAGCTTCTGGTTGGAAAACATTGAAAACATATGCCTTTCAATGCACAATACCGTTCAAAAGTTTGGCGTCACTTAGAAACTTCCTTGTTTTCCATGAAAACATACATGAAATTAGTTGCAAAATGAATAGGAATTATGGTCAAGAGTCAAGACGTTGACAAGGTTATAAATAATGATTTTTCATTGAAATAATAATTGTGTCCTTCAAACTTTGCTTTCGTCAAAGAATTCTCAATTTGCAGCAATTACAGCCTTGCAGACCTGGCATTCTAGTTGTCAATTTGTTGAGGTAATCTGAAGAGATTTCACGCCATGCTTCCTGAAACACCTCCCACAAGTTGGATTGGTGGGCACTTCTTCCGTACCATACGGTCAAGCTGCTCCCACAGCAGCTCAATAGGGTTGAGATCCGGTGACTGTGCTGGTTGGCCACTCCATTATAGACAGAATACCAGCTGACTGCCTCTGCCCTAAATAGTTCTTGCATAGTTTGGAGCTGTGCTTTGGGTCATTGTTCTATTGTTGGAGGAAATTGGCTCCAGTTAAGCACCATCAACAGGGTATGGCATGGCGTTGCAAAATGGAGTGATAGCCTTCCTTCTTCAAGATCCCTTTTACCCTGTACAAATCTCCCACTTTACCACCACCAAAGCACCCCCAGACCATCACATTGCCTCCACCATGCTTGACAGATGGCGTCAAACACTCTTCCAGCATCTTCACATTTTTTATGCGTCTCACGAATGTTCTTCTTTGTGATCCGAACACCTCAAACGTAGATTCGTCTGTCCATAACACTTTTTTTTTCCAATCTTCCTCTGTCCAGTGTCTGTGTTCTTTTGGCCATCTTAATCTTTTATTTTTATTGGCCAGTCTGACATATGGCTTTTTCTTTGCAACTCTGCCTATAAGGCCAGCATCCCGCAGTCGCCTCTTCACTGTTGACGTTGAGACTGGTACTATTTAATGAAGCTGCCAATTTAAGACTTGAGGCGTCTGTTTCTCAAACTAGACACTCTAATGTGCTTGTCCTCTTGCTCAGTTGTGCACCGATGCCTCCCACTCCTCTTTCTATTCTGGTTAGAGCCAGGTTGCGCTGTTCTGTGAAGGTAGTAGTACACGGCGTTGCACGAGGTCTTCACTTTCTTGGCAATTTCTCTCGCATGGAATAGCCTTAATTTCTCAGAATAAGAATAGACTGAAGAGTTTCAGAAGAAAGTTATTTGTTTCTGGCCATTTTGAGCCTGTAATCAAACCCACAAATGCTGATGCTCCAGATACTCAACTAGTCTAAAGAAGGCCAGTTGTATTGCTTCTTTAATCAGGACAACAGTTTTCAGCTGTGCTAACATTATTCCAAAAGGGTTTTCTAATGATCAATTAGCCTTTTAAAATGATAACCTTGGATTAGCTAACACAAAGTGCCATTGGAACACATGAGTGATGGTTGCTGATAATGGGCCTCTGTACATCTATGTAGATATTCCATAGAAAATCTGCCGTTTCCACCTACAATAGTCATTTACAACATTAACAATGTCTACACTGTATTTCTGATCAATTTGATGTTATTTTAATGGACAAAAAATGTGCTTTTCCTTAAAAAACAAGGACATTTCTACGTGACCCCCAACCTTTGAACGGTAGTGTAGATGTAAGGGGTTTCATGGGGGTTATTGCTCAAAATGTTGGGCCTTTCTGGGAGGCCTTAGGTGTGAAAATGTGAATCACACCAGATTCACAGAAGAAGAGTGACTTTGCAAGCCAACAATATCATGTACTGTATCCCAGAAATGTTTCCAAGAAATGTTGCTTTATCATTATTTCATAATTGAGAGATAATATTGAGTGAGTTCCAGACATGATTATGTTTGAAGCTGAGTGGATGCTTCTTTCATGTCCATTCCCTTGGTCATGACATCCCATCTACCTATTCACCTCAGCCTGGAAGACCATTAGGACACATGATGCCCTCTACTGGTTGAAGGCTTCTTGTTTTTGCTGTTCCAACGAACATATCCAAGGTCCTCAATAAAACACGTCAATCACATTTCCTTGGCCACAAGACTTAGATACTGTAATTTTGTGGCTTGGGCTAGATGATTTTGTTGGAATAGATGACAGAGGTTCTCCACAGTTGCTTTCATATCCAGCTCTTTCTGTTTAAATTGATATGGTGTCTTTCTCATTTAATATATGTATATATTTGATATATTCGTATATATTTTAAATATAAGTGGCAGCGGGTTGAGGACAATAGAAGATAGGACGTCTAATGCTGGTCACAGCTTTTATTGTGTTGTTCTTGATATTGCATCATTGACTCATCCAGGAAACATAGGTATGTTCGGGTGAGAAGGACTGTTTTAATGAGTGTTGTTAGGAAATATAAACTGACTGTAATGGCTCAGACCACAGGCAACCACTCTCAGCACAAGTCACTATTGTATCTAGATTGCTTTAAACTCTTAAATAACTGGACACACCCAAACAGCCACACACGTACAGTGCCTTTACTCATTTCATATGTATATACTGTATTCTACTGTATTTTAGTAAATGCCACTCAGACATTGCTCGTCCTAATATTGATACATTTCTTAATTCCATTCTTTTACTTTTAGAGTTGTGTGTATTGTTATGAATTGTTAGATACTACTGCACTATTGGAGCTAGGAACACAAGCATTTTGCTACACCCACAATAACATCTGCTAAATATGTGTATGTCGCCAATACAATTTGATTTGATTTTCAGAAAGTATTCACACCCCTTGACTTTTTCCGCATTTTGTTGTTAGAGCCTGAATTTAAAATGTATTAAATGTAGATTTTTTTGTCACTGGCGTACACACAATACCTCATAATGTCAAAGTGGAATTATGTTTTTGAAATGTTTACAAAATAATTAAAAATGAAAAGCTGAAATTCCTTGAGTCAATAAGTATTCAACCCCTTTGTCATGGCAAGCCTGAATAAGTTCAGGAGTAACAATGTGCTTAATAAGTCACATAATAAGTTGCATAGACTCACGCTGTGTGCAGTAATAGTGTTTAACATGATTTTTGAATGACGACCTCATCTCTGTACCCCACACATACAATTATCTATAAGGTCCCTCATTCGAGCAGTGAATTTCAAACACAGATTCAACCACATAGACCAGAGAAGTTTTCCAATGCCTCGCAAAGAAGGGCACCTATTGACATTGAATATCCCTTTGAGCATGGTGAAGTTATTGATTACACTTAAGATGGTATATTAATAAACCCAGTCACTACAAACATACAGGCGTCCTTCCTAACTCATTTGTTGAAGAGGAAGGAAACCGCTCAGGGATTTCACCATGAGGCCAATAATGACTTTAAAACAGATACAGAGAATAATGGCTGTGATAGGAGAAAACTGAGGATGGATCAACAACATTGTAGTTGTTTCACAATACTAACCTAATTGACAGAGGGAAAAGAAGAATGTACAAAATCCAAAACATGCATCCTGTTTGCAACAAAGCACTAAAGTAATACTGCAAAAACATTTGGCAAAACAATTACCTTTTTTTCCTGAATACAACGTGTTATGTTTGGTGAAAATCCGAATACAACACATTACTGAGTAACATTCTCCATATTTTCAAACATAGTGGTGGCTGCATCATGTTATGGGTATGCTTGTAATCGTTAAGGACTGGGGAGTTTTCAGGATAAAAAATAAATCGAATGGAGCCAAGCACAGGCAAAATCCTGGAGGAAAATCTGGTTCAGTCTGTTTTCCACCAGACACTGAGATATTAATTAACCTTTCAGCAGGACAATAACCTAAAACACAAGGACAAATATACACTGGAGTCGCTTACCAGTGGCAGAGTTACAGTTTTGACTTAAATCTACTTGAAAATCTATGGCAAGACCTGAAAATGGTTGTGTAGCAGTGATCAACAAACAATTTGAAAGAGTTTGAAGAATTTGAAAAATAATAATGAGCAAATGCTGCAAAATCCAGGTGTGGAAAACTCTTATAGACTTACTCAGAAAGACTCACAGCTGTAATCACTGTAATGGTGGTTCTACAAAGGGATGTGAATACTTAGGTAAATGAGATACTGTATTTCTGTATTTCATTTTCAACAAATTTGCAAACATTTCTAAAACAGGTTTTTACTTTGCGGGATGAAAAAAATAATCAATTTAATCCATTTTGATTTCAGGCTGTAACACAACAAAATATGGAATAAGTCAAGGGGTGTGAATACTTTTTGAAGGCACTGTACATACACACATGTTCACAAATGCTCACACACAGGAACACAGCAGCTATTTTAACTACCAGTGTCTCTGGAACAGCTCAAATAGGGAAAAGCTTTAGCTCAGAAAAACTGTAAAGAACCACAGTTGTTTTCCATTGACTAATTTAGCTGTGTCTGTTTACTTTATAATCCCTATAGAAGTAGTGAGCTCTGTTTATATTCTGACACCTGATGAAAAGATTGAAGATCTATTTTAACACCTACTTAAATGATCCAGACAAAATACAGAAAATAAATTACACAAATTAAGCACAATGTTGGGGGCAAATTATATGGTCTGAGAAAGTGGTTAGCGTGGATTCTCTGGGCTAATTTATTACAAAGCTTTCCAGAATGTTCGCTCAGTAAATCCCTGTCAGCTTGGCAGACTATAGCTGGCACAGACATAGACCTATCCCTATCCTTAACGACACTTCTAACCCTATTGCTTAACCTTAACCTTAAACCTTATTTTTTGTTTTCATGGATTTTCACAATAGCCAATGTTGACTTTGTAGCTGGCCCATCTAGTGGAAATTGATCAGTTCTGCCTCAAGGATGAGACTCATCCCAATAAACATCAACATGCGTTAGCTTGCAGCAACAGCAGGCTGAGAGCAGAGAGCTTGCACTCCCATCAAGTATTTCACTCTCATAGACAGGAAGTCTTTCATACAATGGCAACTTCATAACTCATCAAAAAAACAACCTCAGGTCTTATTCACAGCCCTCCAAGTATCGAGTAAGCTTTTTAGTGTTCCATGTTCACACTTATAGTTCTGGATGAAAAATGGACGTTTCCATGATAATTACAACATGAGTAAAATTACTTTGCTGTTTGGAGAAATGCAGAGTAAAAGAGTTCCAACCAACAGTAGAATCAAACCGTAGCAGAGGAGGTAGTTAGAGTCTTAAAGCACTATTCACATATGTATGTCTACAGATTAAGATAATAGATATTCACTATAGTGCAATCAATTTAAAACGGTCTCTCAGTCCTATTCTCACTCTCTTTTAAAGTGATTATCCGAAAGTCAATGTGGGACCCATTGTGACCTGTGAATGCGACCGATAGAAAACAGATTGTTCCTTCAGCCGTGAACGATTACTAACAGCGGATGGGATGCTTATGCTGAACTCCTTGTGGGAATTCAAATTAAACCGTCATTGCTGAAATGCTTTGGCCAAAGTGGCGAGGCATTCTAAAGACCATGTTAACCCTGTGCAGTGCAAATGTTTGTTTTTAGGCAATAGCCACTCAAGTGTATGCAGCTGGAACAGTATAATCTCAAAGCCGATCCATGGTCATTCCGACATCTGCATTGGCCGTACAGCATTTACTGTGATGCAGCCTCTGCAGAAGTCAGGGCATTCATACTTCTTAAGCTTCAAGGAGCAAAGCTGTTGTGAAGAACGTTGTCAAGGAAGTGAGTTTGCGTTTATACAGGACGTGCCGCTTCCACCAGTCAACCAATCATGTCAATGCGGAGCTATACGGAGCCCTCTGCATTGTTCGCAATCACCTCATATGGAAATTTCGAAAGTGCATAACCTATGTTGCTAATAAAACTGATGAAGGATTTGAAAGGTGCTAAAGTATAGACATGTTGAAAATGTTACTGTGTCTGAAAGGCTTTCTAGCTCAGTGTAACCAAATGAACAAGTCATGAATTATGATTTCTGCATGCATAATTTTAAATGAATGAATTATCAATAATTGACGGTGTTTACTGCAGTGTTCAATTTGTATGTTCCAATTTTTACAGCTGGTCTCAATCACCATATTAACAGCAGAGTGAAAAAGAAGAGTAGTAAACATCAACTTTGAGACTGTGTCCAAACAATCCAATGGAATGTGATGATAAAAAGTGTAATTATTGAAAAATGTCTTGGAGAAATGCAACATTCTAAACTGCTACAAGGTTGGAGATATCTATATCTTAGAATCATGTATTCAGCTCAGGTCCAACACAAGTTGTATTGTATTGTCTGTTGTATTGTTTAAAAAAAATGCAGCTCCTGCTGAGACCACTTGCACTCGCCTGAGCACGGAACCTTTTTAAAATCTCCATTCCAACCTGACAAGTTTAAACAAAGCAATTTCAGGCCCAGCTGCACCTGCAGTATGGACGTGCCTCCTCTGAACTGTCTAGCAGGAAGACAATAATTTGTCTAGTTACACGGCTGAAATGAGCTCAGAGTCTGGACATCGCTGGCTGGCCCACTCAGACTACGAAGCGAGTGAAAGCTAGTAAACAGCCCAACAGTAACCTTCATATCTGGCAGCTCTGTATTATACAGAGTAGCCCTGGATAACTTTGGAGTCATTTACAGCCACACAGGGGTTGCTGGGTTACTGTTACACCATCAATGAAATTGCACTGTTTACAGTTAGAGTACTAAGTACTATGGTGGTAGCGATTTTACACGTTGCAGATCGTAACACAAAAAAAAAAGAAATCTACATACAATCAAATGTATTATGTGACTTTAAAAAAATATCCATGTGAGTCCTCACATGGATATTTTAAGTATCAGTTATCGTACAGTAAATGAGTGCTGATTAAAACAAAACAAAACAGAAATCAGCATCAATAGGGTTAAGCCTTTTGCCTCCCTTGTTGAAAAGATCCATTACTATGATATTTTAAAAGAGGATCGACTTTCAGTTTTCACTTCCTCCTCTGGCCTGGGGGGTGAGGTTGCTAGGCAATGGTGGCTATCTCTGTGGTGACGTGATCCCCCTAGGTCTGATTCTCACTCACGACCTCCACACAAAGACACACACACGCGTGCGTGCACACACACACACACACACACACACACACACACACACACACACACACACACACACACACACACACACACACACACACACACACACACACACACACACACACACACACACACACACACAGGCCTGATATCCAGTGGCCTTTCTCTCCCTGTGCCCTTATCTCTAGGAGTCTGTTCTCACTCACTCATTGCTGTGCTGAGAGGGGCTTCCATGGCCTGACAGGGCTCAGTAGTATGCTTCGCCTCTGAATCCTCTCGGGTGTCAAGGAGAACCAGATGGCAACAATGAAGAGGCTCTCGGAGCAGGTTCTTCAGCACCACTCTCTCTCTGTTCCGTCCCCTGAGCATCACTCCTCCTGAGCTGTGAACAGAGGGATATTCATCCATTCATCAAGCTTAGACTTGTGTAGAGTTTATCATATTAAAGCACTCAAGACCTGGGTCTCAGCTTTTCTGTGGGAATTTTTATTCATTTGACATTGCCACGAGACGGTCGCAAAGACCTCTGCACAAGGCGTAATGTGTTGAAAGTGTAAACAAAATAGGCCAATCCTCTGTGGTTTAGTTATAAATAAGGTGTATTTATCTCTTGGGATTTCTTCTATAATCAGTAACAAAAATAAGTTGGTTGGGTTTACATGGGGTCAATCGTTATTCAGAATTAAGGTGGCAGAAAAATGTCTGTGCTACGTGAAAACACACTCTCAGTTAAGCATGAGTGTTTTTCCCCCCAAAATTCAACAAATAAAAACATAATTTACATCTCACGGCAACAGCTCCCGCTGCAGACGTCAGCCAGAGAGAGAACACCCAATGCACAGAGCCCCCTTTCACTCATGTCTGGGACATGATGGGCTAACTCAGCTGTGACCCACCAACACACAGTCCAGTGGAATAAAGGACCTGTCACTATGTGTGTTATCTGTCCTTGGATCAGGAGCAACCCACCAGAGGGAAGGGGCCGACCCCCCACTGTATGGCAGCTTTGTCCCCATGATGAGAGATAGGTACCTGGCTCTTGTGTCCATCTTCAGTGTTGACTAATCCATCCATCAAGTTCTCAGCTGATAACCTCCGCTTTGTTTGGCCTCGCCAGTTACCTGTGCTTTGTACAATTATCTGTGTCATGTCTGTTGATTGTGTGGACTCCCAAAGTGTCAAGTGTAGCATGTGATGTTGAGATGTCTTGTGAGACCTCACCACCAGGGTCAGTCACCCTACAAGAATAGCGATGAGAATGAAATGGTAGAATGCTCATAGATAAACAGATAGCGAGAAAATAATGTGTAAAAGAGTGAATACATGAGACCAAACATATGTTGTAATGTGTAGGCACAGTGTAATACAAACATGTCAACAAAATACATATACTGGTGAGAACAGAAATATCAAACACGTCAGCTTATGTAGGCCACCGGACCGTGCAGTTCATGACAGCTCACACAAACAAAACTAATGAAATTGTTTTCCGTGATGGCCACCTACACTGCTATTAGATCACACACACACAGAAAAACACTCTCCCACTCACGACACACCCACCCACACACAAACATTCATATATTGTAAGTGCATTTTCTTCATAACACAAATACTGTGCACAAGCACACTCACACATGTTACAGAGGTATGCAGGGGTAACACATTGTGCAGGGCTTAGTGCAGCAAATATTTTTTTCTTCATATTTCCCTCTCTTCACAAAATGGTCCCTGTCTGCATAAATATTCTTACTATATTGGTTGTGCTAGTTAAAATGTATTAATATGATTTATAGCCTTTAATATTTCACAACTGTAGCAGGATTGCTTAATCTTTGGCTTGCCTCAAGAGTGGTTTATGGAGGAAGACCTTCAGCGATCCAGTTCTTTGTGCTTATTAGGCAAGTCAGTATCCGTTAGCATGGCCACTGGGATCTACTGTCTGACAAGGCAATATCCTATATAAAACATGGGAAAACACCTTAAAGGTGACATGCAAAAATACTTCTCTGCTTTTCAAATCTAAAATCAGAACAGAAATATATTCTACCAATCAAACCTCTAGACAATATTTCCTCATGCTATTAGGCCTTGCTGTCTGCCTCTCCAACCTATGGAACAATGTTGCTGTTTTTTGTTGTTGCGATCTCCACCGTGCCATGTATATGAACGTGAAGAGACTGAGAGCTTCTCTGAGCCAGGTGAATTCATTTATCAGGATCATTATAATAGATCCAAATAAATGGCAATAGAAAAAAGGTTAAACAAAGTAGTGTGCTGTCAGCACATAGTTTGCTGTCATTTCAGCTGCTTGATGTGATAATGTGTTAGCTTTAGTTGGCTAGCTTGCAAAGGAGAAGTAGCTAGCCTGCATAGCTACATGCCAATGATTTGTTTAGCATAGCAACCATTGGAATTAGAATAGATAGAATGACCGACCAGCCGATTTGGCTAGCAACTTCAGAATCTCAGAACTAACAACTGGCTTTTGTCCAGAATATTTTGTATGGTGGAATGTTTTTAACGAAAATGGCATTAATATTTTTATACATATTGGCAACCATTTTATAAAAGCAATAAGGCCTCAAACCCCGGGTATTATCGAGAATTACATCCTCCTAAGAGTCCGTCCCTTGGCTTCACCTTGGGCCTAAGTACAGCCCTTAGTCGGAAGTTATTCATACGACAATTCCCGGTTTCTCATGCATTATTGTTTAACTATCCTTCTCTGCTTTTCAAATCTAAAATCAGAACATAAATATATTCTACCACTCAAACGTTAAAGCTGTTTTAGTTCATTACATACTTTCTTAAACAACTGCCGGTTTGACCACTTTCCCAACAAGTTAGAAAAAAAAACGTAAAGGGTATGACATCCTGCTATTCACATCTGAAATCAGAACAGAAATAACTTATACCAATCAAGAGGTAAAGCTATTTTAGTAACCACATCAACTTTCATTAATACTCATTAATACTTTCAAAATTACACATTATGGAACAGCGGGGACTGTGAAGAAACACACACACAGGTACAGACACACATACACATGATGAGACATGCAGTCTACACACACGTACACATGGATGTTGTATTGCAAATATGTGTTAGTGGAGTATTGGCCTGAGAGAACAGACTAAATGTATTGGGTAAAGTGTTATGAAATGTAATGTCATGTATTATTTTAAATTGTATATAACTGTTGCTAGACCCCAGGAAGAGTAGCTGCTGCCTTGGCAGCAGCTAATGGGGATCCTTAATAAATACAAATACAAAATACTTCTCCGCAACTAAACTTCGTATTTACCACAGGGCATTTGCACCCGCGAGCAAACAAAGATTATTTGATACTGTGCTTTTCTAGTCAACCTTTGTTACAGCTATACAAGAACATCTGGGATGGCAGGAAATATGTTGGCTGTCAGCATGACATGCAACAAATGTTTTTCAAGTACTTCAGAGGATGAGCAGAAAAATCTGCCCCTCTCCCTCCAAAGCTCTGTAGAGCAAGTGGTTCTCATTACCCATGTCATCTTCTTAACAAATTGCTGTGTTGGTCGCACAGCTGGGGTTGTACTTATACATATTATGTTATTTACCCCATGTTGTGTCTCGGCTCAGGACAATTACAATTATCATGTCTTATTTCCAAGGCATTGGATATGCCCAGAGCATTCATAGAATTTCCTTCTTTCCTTTTTAGATGAACTTTCACTTAAGTCTATTTATGACTTATTACTTAAAGGGTAGGTAGCATAAACGTCACATGTAACATATGGATTTGCGTTAGTATACGCCAGATGCGTAACTTTGGTTTTAGAAGTGGTTGGAACCTCATTTCAAAAAAAGAAATCCAGTCGGATAAACACTCCTAACAGCCTACCTCCTAACAGACAAAAACACAATTTGAGTGGTGGGAGGAGGGTGGACATCTCCCATTCCCAGTGAAAGTTGCGCCCCTGGTATACGCATCAGTCCCAATGCAAAGTGACACCTAATTTTTCTATTTTTGGAGATATTACATAAAAACTATCAGAATTCCGAAGAATGCCAAATGTTATTCCAGGGCTGTGATGTAATATGGAGGACCCAGCAAGCCAGCCTATTCCCTATAATGTAAACTTCAACAGAAATTACTTTAAATGTATAACTTAAAATTAAACCAAATTGCTTGCAATCTGGTTTAAATAGAATTTTCAGCCAAATTACAAGCAAATACTTTATGAATTTATTGTTACTAATCAACTTCAAGGTTGCTAGCCAACTAGTCTTCTGACGTTAGACCTACTAGCCTTGCTAACGTTAGCCAGCCTGCTAATATTACATTAGCACTGAATAAGTCAGCCAGTTGCTATCAACACCTAACTTACAGCTACATTAAAGTAAACCAAAGTTTTGGAAATACATAACGCATTTAACCAAATACCAAAGGATGTTAGCTATATGCAGTTATTTTAGCCAGCAAGCTAGCCAGCCAGATAATGTTAGCTATTTAGCCAACTAACGTTAGCTATTAGCCTATATCAACATACAGCTGGCTGGTCTAGCCAGCCTAGCCAGCTAGAACGGCTATGGTCAGCTTGCTAGAGACCAATTAGAACACAACTAAAACATGACTGCAGATCAAAAGAGCAGAGATTTACAGACTGATGACTGATGGCTGGAAGCTCTGTCCTTCCCATTTGATGGTAAGAGTCAGGAAAAATCCAATAGCTATAGCGAGAAAAATCCAAAATAGATTGATTCCAGATGTCAGTCAGCTAGCGCGCTAGCACTAAGCCAAGGTGAAAAAAGTGACAACTCCCGTAGCCTACTTCACAGAGAACATGCCGAAAAATGTACAAAACAAAAAGGAGAACAGACGAGCCTCCACCGTTACACATTAAGAGCAAGCAGGTATGATTTTATCTTTGTTTTGAGCCCATGGCAAGAAGGCACCAGAACCTTCAGTCGCTAACGGGTTATCACTAGATAACACAGCCACAAAGTCAGTGAAGAGCATAATGTGTGGCTAACGTCAGCCAGCTAGAGCTACCTACCGAGTTAACATACGAACTTGGTAGCACAGAATATATCCTCCATATGACAATGAGAAATAGTGCATTTTGGGTAATTCCGAAGTTATCCGGAAATAAGTGAATATGAAAAAAAGAAAGAAAAAACATAACTAATGTATGTTTGTAGTTATAGGTAACCAGATCAAATAAAAAAAATTCAAATCAAATTTTATTAGTCACATGTGACGATTGCACATTTAACATGCTGATAGAAATTTGGTCAAACGGATTTAAGTTTCCCTGCATTAAAGTCCCTGGATACTAGGAGCGCCTCCTCTGGGTGAGTGTTTTCTTGTTTGCTTATGGCGGAATACAGCTCATTCAATGCTGTCTTAGTGCCAGCCTCTGACTGTGGTGGTATGTAAACAGCTACAACGAAAACAGATGAAAACTCTCTCGGTAAGTAGTGTGGTCTACAGCATCATGAGATACTCTACCTCAGGCGAGCAATAGCTTGAGACTTCCTTAGTTAAATTGTGCACCAGCTGTTATTTACAAAAATGCATAGTCCGCAGCCCCTTGTATACCAGACACAGCTGTTCTATCCTGCCGGTACATCATATAACCAGCCAGCTGTATGTTGATATTGTCGTAGTAGCCACAACTCCTTGAAGCATAAGATGTTACAGTTTTTAATGTCCCGTTGGTAGTTTAATCAACCGCCTAACTTGTCGATTTTATTCTCCAAGGACCGCACATTTGCTAGAAGAATGGAGGGGAGTGTAGGTTTATTCGATCACCTACGAATTCTCAGAAGGCAGCCCGCCCTTCGGCCCCTCTTTCTCCACCTCCTCTTCACGCAGATCACGGGCATCACGGCCTGTTGCCCGAGGAAGCAGTATATCTTTCATGTCGGGCTTGTCAGAGTCGTGAAAGGAAAAAAATGATTCTGCTAGTCCGTGGTGAGTAATCGCAGTTCTGATGTCTAGAAGTTATTTTCGGTCATAAGAGACGGTAGCGGCAACATTATGAACAAAATAAGTTAAAAAAAAGTTACAAGCAACGCAAAGCAACGTGGGGGCACGTAAAACGTCTGCCTTCTTTTCCGGCGTCATCTTATGTTACTACAACTAAGTTACCAAGTCTTTGACCACACTATGTTGTTACTTTGGTGAGTAAAACTCATGCTTCCTACCCTTTAATTATTACTTACACAAAATCTTTACTGCCTATGAAAAGGGGTTGGCACATTACAAGCTATCGACACTGGACTGTATGGTGAAAGCTGAGGCTATTACCCACATCCTCTCTGGCAAACCTGCCCCAAACCCCAAGGGCCAAAACAACATTCTAGTCTAGAGAGAGAGAGAGAGAGACATGATGAATCCCCCACCACCATGAAAGGAGAGGCATTCCAGTTTAGCATAGCCACCCAGCATTAAGCAGCCATCAACTGGTTTTGTTTGGCAATGTGGAGCTGAGAATTATCCACCAGGAATTAGGGTATACATTATTTTCAAACTGGGTAAATTAACTGAGTGCACCTAGTCTGACAAAGCTGTTTTGACCATAGCATAGATCAAGAGACCTGCTATGGTTTAAAGAAAAGGGAAAATGTCAAACCCAAATAAATACTAAAAGAAAGCTAGGGCAGTCAATTCAAACGACACTAGAAATGAAGGGTTTCATTGGTTCCATCCAGGTCACCTGTGTATAACAAAAGCTCTGTCCTTTCAAAGAATTGCAAACTCCTCCAGGCTTCAAACCAACATTGCTATTATTGATCTAGATTCCACATTTTCACAACACTACAGTAGTGGCAACCACCATACATGTTCATGCATCTCTGATAGAAATTATGCACTATGAGGGCAGGCGTTTTTATAACAGATAACCCTATGATAAATATATAATATATATGCCTTGGAGAGACACAAATCGTGCTTCTTGCATTACAATGTCTAATGCTTTATTTACACTTCTCTCACCCTTTTTAATCCTAATTAGTCACACATAACTACTAAACCGACTGCAGCAGGTGTAATTCATTAGCTGTGTGAACACTGATCCCCATTAAAACTGAGTCATCAGCCAAGTCCCTGTGTGTTGGTGTGCTGCGCTCCAGTGGGCCATTCCATCAGGACACAGTGCTGGTACCAGGGCTCAGATGAGAGGAGGCTCCCATGGATGTGATGTGTAATATTCTTCCCATTATCCTCTCCTCATATGTGCCTGTCGCAGTGTGCTGGTTCTGCATGCCAGCCATTCACTCAGGGCTCAAGCATGTAATCAATTTAACCACTGCCCCAATGGATTGACAAACATACTGCTCTCAGCACACTTTACACAGGAAAACATACAAGGTGTACTAGTTGAAAGACTTGTATTTATATTATGTTAATGTAAAGTGTCTATATCAATGAGATAATAGATTGTTACTTGCCAGAAATGCATGAGACAATATTAAATAATATTTTGTTGATATTTTATTTGCTAAAAACATTCACATCTCCCTTATGAATTGACCAAGCAATCATACTCACACACATACTCAACTAGATTTTACCATTCCGCAAATTCCTATAACATGGACATATATATATATGCAGTACCATATATACATATACAGTACCAGTCAAAAGTTTGGACACACCTACTCATTCAAAGGTTTTTCTTTATTTGTACTATTTTCTACATTGTGGAATAATAGTGAAGACATAAAAACTATGAAATAACATATATGGAATCATGTAGTAACCAAAAAAGTGTAAAACAAATCTAAATGTATTTTATATTAGAGATTTTTCAAAGTATCCACCCTTTGCCTTCATGACAGCTTTGCACACTCTTGGCATTCTCTCAACCAGCTTCATGAGGTAATCACCTGTAATGCATTTCACTTAACAGATGTGCCATGTTAAAAGTTAATTTGTGGAATTTCTTTCATTCTTAATGCATTTGAGCCAATCAGTTGTGTTGTGACAAGTTTGGGGTGGTATACAGAAGATAGCCCTAATTGGTAAAAGTCCAAGTCCATATTATGTCAAGAACAGCTCAAATAAGCAAAGAGAAACGACAGTACTTTAAGACATGAAGGTCAGTCAATTCGGAAAATCTCAAGAACAGCCACAGGAAAGTTAAACCCAGAGTTACCTCTGCTGCAGAGGATACGTTCGTTAGAGTTACCAGCCTCAGAAATTTCAGCCCAAATAAATGCTTCACAGAGTTCAAGTAACATCTCAACATCAACTGTTCAGAGGAGACTGCGTGAATCAGGCCTTCATGGTAGAATTGCTGCAAAGAAACCTCTACTAAAGGACACCAATAAGAAGAAGAAACTTGCTTGGGGCAAGAAACACGAGCAATGGACATTAGACCGGTGGAAATCTGTCCTTTGGTCTGATTTGTCCAAATCTTAGATTTTTGGTTCCAACCGCAGTGTCTTTATGAGACGCAGAGTATGTGAACGGATGATCATTGCATGTGTGGTTCCCACAGTGAAGCATGGAGGAGGAGGTGGGATGGTGTGGGGGTGCTTTGCTGGTGACAGTGTCAGTGATTTATTTAGAATTAAAGGCACACTTAACCAACATGGCTACCACAGCATTCTGCAGTGATACGCCATTCCATCTGGTTTGTGCTTAGTGGTACTATCATTTGTTTTTCAACAGGACAATGGCCCAACACACCTCCAGGCTGTGTAAGGGCTATAAAGAAAAACCCTTGAATAAGTAGGTGTGTTCAGACTTTGGACTGGTACTGTATATACAATACCAGTCAAAAGTTTGGACACACCTACTAATTAAAGTATTTTTTTTAACTGTTTTCTACATTATAGAAAAATAGTGAAGACATCAAAACTATGAAATAACCAAAAAAGTGTTAAACAAATCAAAATGTATTTTAGATTTTAGATTCTTCAAGGTAGCCACCATTTGCCTTGATAACAGTATTGCACATTGTTGGCATTCTCTCAACCAGCTTCACCTGGAATGCTTTTCCAACAGTCTTGAAGGAGATCCCACATATGCTGAACAGTTGTTGGCTGCTTTTCATTCACTCTGTGGTCCAACTCATTCCTAACCATCTCAATTGGGTTGAGGTTGGGTATTTGTGGAGGCCAGGTCACCTGATGCAGCACTCCATCACTCTCCTTCTTGGTCAAATAGACCTTACACAGTCTGGAAAATGAGTAGGTGTGTCCAAACTTTTGACTGGTTATAATATATATATATATGTATATATATACACCGTGATGGAAAAAAAGTATTTGATCCCCTGCTGATTTTGTACGTTTGCCCACTGACAAAGAAATGATCAGTCTATAATTTTAATGGTAGGTTTATTTGAACAGTGAGAGACAGAATAACAACAAAAAAAAAAGAAAAAGGCATGTGAAAAATGTTATAAATTGATTTGCATTTTAATGAGGGAAATAAGTATTTGACCCCCTCTGCAAAACATGACTTAGTCATGGTGGCAAAACCCTTGTTGGCAATCACAGAGGTCAGCCGTTTCTTGTAGTTGGCCACCAGGTTTGCACACATCTCAGGAGGGATTTTGTCCCACTCCTCTTTGCAGATCTTCTCCAAGTCATTAAGGTTTTGAGGCTGACGTTTGGCAACTCGAACCTTCAGCTCCCTCCACAGATTTTCTATGAGGATTAAGGTCTGGAGACTGGCTAGGCCACTCCAGGACCTTAATGTGCTTCTTCTTGAGCCACTCCTTTGTTGCCTTGGCCGTGTGTTTTGGGTCATTGTCATGCTGGAATACCCATCCATGACCCATTTTCAATGCCCTGGCTGAGGGAAAGAGGTTCTCACCCAAGATTTGACGGTACATGGCTTCGTCCATCGTCCCTTTGATGCGGTGAAGTTGTCCTGTCCCCTTATCAGAAAAACACCCCCAAAGCATAATGTTTCCTCCTCCATGTTTGACGGTGGGGATGGTGTTCTTGGGGTCATAGGCAGCATTCCTCCTCTTCCAAACACGGCGAGTTGAGTTGATGCCAAAGAGCTCCATTTTGGTCTCATCTGACCACAACACTTTCACCCAGTTGTCCTCTGAATCATTCAGATGTTCATTGGCAAACTTCAGACGGGCATGTATATGTGCTTTCTTGAGCAGGGGGACCTTGCGGGCGCTGCAGGATTTCAGTCCTTCACGGCGTAGTGTGTTACCAATTGTGTTCTTGGTGACTATGGTCCCAGCTGCCTTGAGATCATTGACAAGATCCTCCCGTGTAGTTCTGGGCTGATTCCTCACCGATCTCATGATTATTGCAACTCCAAGAGGTGAGATCTTGAATGGAGCCCCAGGCCGAGGGAGATTGACAGTTCTTTTGTGTTTCTTCCATTTGCGAATAATCGCACCAACTGTTGTCACCTTCTCACCAAGCTGCTTGGCGATGGTCTTGTAGCCCATTCCAGCCTTGTGTAGGTCTACAATCTTGTCCCTGACATCCTTGGAGAGCTCTTTGGTCTTGGCCATGGTGGAGAGTTTGGAATCTGATTGATTGATTGCTTCTGTGGACAGGGGGCATTTATACAGGTAACACACTGAGATTAGGAGCACTCCCTTTAAGAGTGTGCTCCTAATCTCAGCTCGTTACCTGTATAAAAGACACCTGGGAGCCAGAAATCTTTCTGATTGAGAGGGGGTCAAATACTTATTTCCCTCATTAAAATGCAAATCAATTTATAACATTTTTCACATGCCTTTTTCTGGATTCTTTTGTTGTTATTCTGTCTCTCATTGTTCAAATAAACGTACCATTAAAATTATAGACTGATCATTTCTTTGTCAGTGGGCAAACGTACAAAATCAGCAGGGGATCAAATACTTTTTTCCCTCACTGTATATATATATATATAATAAAGTATTTGATCCCCTGCTGATTTTGTACGTTTGCCCATATATATATATATATATAGATGCTACAGAGCATACTGACGGGAGAAGCACTCTATTACAGAAACAACATTGCACCACATTATTTCATATTTTATTCCTGGGTATCTTTGGCTGGAACCAGCCCTTGTTTCTGGAACCCTAGGCCCCCGGTGGAATGCAAAACAGGTGCCGCACCATTGGTTCCCCCGCAGCGGGGGTAGAAGAAAAACACCGCCCCAGCTGGAACATGACTGACAGCACATCAAATTCTTCAGCCAGCTGTGACTCTCACTGATCCCTCAGACAAACCCATGGACACAGACAGGGCAAGACGTCTCTCTAAAACCATAGAAATTGTAGGAAAACATTCGACATGTGTACAAGTGGTTTGAAGCTGAACCGGACTAAACAGACAAGTTATTTTCAAGGTGCCTTCTCTGTTTTTATACTGGCATAATTCATCATTGATGTTCCACTCTTTTCACTGGAATAGTTCCATTCTCACAGATGTCGTCTTCTGATATGAATGAAAATATGTTGATAAAACGGAATTAAAGAATCACATTTTTCCCTTGACACACCATGTGTGTTATATACTCTCACGTCTGGCATGACATTATACATGAGAATTTTGGCAGCGGAGTCAAAGAGTGGTGCTTGTATTTAAAACCACATCAAAGCCTACGAGATTAAAATAAGTCTCCTGCCATGAACTGCCAAAGGCAGATTGTTTTATTTTTATAAGAATAAAAATGTATTCTCATCTGAAATCAAACCAATGTTGCACTATACCAGATCAGGTGTCCATTGGTCATATCTGATATTGATCTGAGTATCCAAGGCAAAACAGATTTAACAATCAATACGATTCTGCAGTTTGTTGCTCAGAAATTATGCAGTTTTGAGGCAATATTGCCGAGCAGTGTTTCTGACAATGGAGAGGTATGAGACATTGGAGCAACGATGAGCAATAATCAACATGGAAATTAATAATAGATTTCATATGAAGCATAGATCAATTTAAAATGTAATTTCCCCATGTATTTACTAATTTCCTATATCTTGTAATTGTCTGTTGACAGGCACAGCTGTACTGAAGTTAATCAACTAACAAACAAGCAACAAAGGAGGTGTTGCATCTAACCTGTCCATCCAGTCAAGTCAATAGCAATGCAGACATAAAGATAACTAGATTTAGCAAACCTTTAAGTTCACAATTATAAACTAGATGCATGTGAATGGTTTTAAGCTAGTTAGCCAGCTAGTTAAACATACAGAAAACTAAAACAAAAATTATCTAGCTAGTTAATTTAGCCAGTTTGTCCCAGCATGCTAATCGATTTGCATTCACACTGTGGATATTTTCAGCAGTTAAACTGAATAATGTATGTATTAAAGACATGCTCTGGAACTTTGGCGAATAGTAAGTATTTTTTAAACCTCCCGCTTTGGGCTGGATGTATCAATGTGTAGTTCATACATACATAATCTATGAACAAAATTACTGTTTTACCTCAAATAGCGATGAAATCCCTTAGTTTGAAAGTGAATGTTTTTCTGGAGCTGTGCTAAGCCATTGCCGCCCTCGTGGGCCAGCCCTGTAGCAATTTAGTTCTAGCCAATTAGCTTCAGCCCCTCACCATTTGAGTGACTGCTAGCAAGACGCACACACATCAGAGCGAGAGAAAGAGAGCAATGATGTGGTGCAAATATCTGCACATATATGCAATTTTCAGGGACCACTTTTGGATTGTGAGCACTTCTTTCAGAACTACTGGCTAAAAAGTATGCAAAAGTAGCGGAGAATCTCTATAGCGTTTTATGTTCAAATATTGCAATGAGGCAACATTGATTTTATCTTGCTTCAGCTCAAAACCGTCCTACATGTTTTCCAAAATATTTTAGAATGGCAGACTAAGAGAAAGTTTTAGGCTGCAAAGCTTTAGAAAAGAAATGTAATAATCAATTTATACTTCCCAAGAGGTGAAACTATACATTGAAATTTAGAAAATCCATAAGCAACGGTAATGGACATCACACTGCTTGCTTAGCAAGTACCGCTTCCTCCTGATTCAACTCACACCGAGGCTCAAACCTAAGACTTCTGCTTTGCTAGCACACGTGAATGCCCTCTTGAAGCATCTTACCAGTCAGCGCCACCGGAAAGTTAACAATTTGGCGACGCAAGTGGTGACCATTCAGGCTAAGGAGTAAGTTTCACATATCCCCATGTACTACACAAGCTCAGTTCCCTCTCTCGTTGTGCATGGGGTGATATCTTGAACTTTGGTTGCTACTGCATGGGGATGAACAACCAGAACATCCTGTATACCTCCACTGCCTCTGTTCCATTTGTCCTGCCCTGATCATAGTGTATACCGTCGCCACACCAACCTGCCACTGTGCAACAATACTCATATTCACAGCCCGCAGAAAGCAAATTGCTTCTCTCATTCCCAACCACGCCCTGCGTTCGTTCTCAGCCACCTGCAAAACTAACCCTGCTGGAAATTTCACTACAAATTACCCTGTGTCTGCCAAATCCCCCTGGGAGTTGAGGAAATCAAACTCTAGTTTTCCCAACCCCCACCCGAAACAGGTCTTACCTAACACAAACACACAGAGAGACAGAGAGAGACAGAGAGATATTGTACCTTTGTTGGTTGGAACAGTTGGGGTGGATTATTCATTGGATTACTTGTTTGTTCCCTAAAATGATTAGGGAGGGGATTCAAAGAGAACCCACAATACAAATACTTGTAAACCTCTTGGGTTGAATTTTGTCCATTTTATAGCACCTTTGTGAACACTGAAATCTGTCAGACATTGAGTCTTAAAATAAGGCTTACATTTCCACAGAGAAAGACTGGTAAATGAGGTGTTTTTGCTTCAGGGAAAAAATCTGAGCGAGACACATATCTTAGCAGTGAATAATGATCAAAGGCATGAGACGAAGATACCACCTTTCTAATGTAAAGGGAAACGCTGTCTCCTGGTGGCAGCTCTGAGGAACTCCATAGACAGTGATAGCAATGTCAGAGTCAGAGGCCAATATGCCAGAGAGATGAGTGCTGAAAGCTCCTTGGAAAAAGGATTAGGGCTGTTTACGTGGCCAAGTGGCCCACTGCCAACTTCTCAAGTGTGCAAACTTCTTAAAGATGCAGTGCTTGGAGTTGGCCATGAATCTTTTCACTTTATTTACTCTCCACCCAGACAGTGCAGATGGGGTCTGCTCTGTTCAGTGGGTGGAGTTTCATAAAGAGAGCACAACTGTAACCCCCCCTCTCCTTCGTGATATACAGAATGGAGGGTTCAAAAAAGCAGAATGAAATGAAAAGACTATACCTGTATCAACCTATAAATGTTACTTGCCATAGAAAGTCAAATGAAACAGTACAACTTTTTTTACTGCTGACTTACCAAACTTAAAGATGAGAGGGGATACATTTACTGTGCTGAGTCCTTCAAAAAGAGGGGACATGTTGCATGAGGTCCACCTTTTTATACCAGTGGTGTCAGACAAGTTATAGCAGTGTACTGAATGTGTTTGGAATTTAATATTGTTGACAGTGAGAGAGAAGGCAGTCATACAGCCAGTTTCACAGGTACAACAACCTTCAGCTACAGATATGTTTGTTGCGAAGTGTATTATAGAACTATGACTTAAAACCATCTGACTATTAAGGAGCAACATGTGAACATACTCAAACAAAGATAGGTGTGGACCATTTATGAACAGTGTGGAGGTAGACGGGCGAGGAGAGAGTCAGCCTGGGAGCTGGCTGAGTGCCAGAGCTGTGGGGCCTAGATCAGAGCAGGGGCTGTTTTTGTGAGCGGTGCTTACGAGATGGTCTCAGGTTCTGGGATCACATGAGACCGTGGAGCCTCTGCAGCTGCAGCTCGTACCCATTACTTCTCTTTTCTTCTCTCAGTCCTTCGGATACACTGAAATATTTGGAATAAATCTTCCATACACATAAGTAATCCGCCCCTCTCAGCACAGTATCAATCACCTAATCTAATCATATTTGTGAGTAGCTTTTTACAATTTTACAAATTAATTTGTCACAAAGTACAAATTCCTTTCCCAGGCATAAAACCCAAATACAAGTCAGGGCAACAGGGTCACACAAATTTGGAAGTCTTTGTAGTTCTGCTCCAGGTTAAGTGGGTGAGCAGTAGTAGACTACTGCATGCTGCCATCTAATGGTATGGGTGGTACAAAAATGTAGAAAGAAGTGGAGGGCGCTCAACCAAAGTGTGTCGAGGTGCAACCCAAAAAATCTATAATTGAAAAGGAAAAGGCACATTGTTTTATTTAAGCAAGGTTAAAATATTCCCTTTCAGCTTTCAATGGCCTTCACACAAACAGAATGAAAAAGTTAATATAGGGCATGGTGAAGAAAAATTACTGTAGCTCTTCAGTGGGTGGTGCTAATGAGAGAGGGTGTGGTAGACCATACGGGTTGGTCCCCCCCACCCCCACCTCCTTTAACAAAGTCACACTTTGGCTATTGGAGCCATTTGTACTTGTTAATTCATGAAAAATCTCACTAGCTATTGTCTAAACCAGTTGTGTTAGTCCTTTTTGCCTTTGATGTTGTTTTGTTATCCTTAGTTTTGCTAAGCCCTGTTGTTTTCCAATTTCTAATATTTTCAACATATAGTAAATGGTTTTTGCATCAATTGTATTCGGAAAGTATTCAGACATTTTTCCACATTTTGTTACGTTACAGCCTTATTCTAAATGGATTAAAACATGTTTTTCCTCATCAATCTACACACAATACCCCATAATGACAAAGCGAAAACAGGTTTTTGGAAATGTTTGCAACTTTATAAAAATAAGTAAGTATTCAGACCCTTTACTTTGTTGAAGCACCTTTGACAGCGATTACAGCCTCGAGTCTTCTTGGGTATGACGCTAAAAGCTTTGCACATTGAAGGCCAAAACATAATCTTTTAACCTTAATAAATAAAACAGTACATTTTTAATGGTGAGCGAGCGTTGCACCTTTTCCTTTTTAATTACACAAAAATAAAATAACATTTTATTGGTGACGTACACATATTTAGCATATGTTATTGCGGGTGTAGCGAAATGCTTGTGTTCCTAGCTCCAACAGTGCACTATCTAACAACTCACAACAATGCACACAAATCTAAAAGTAAAAGAATGGAATTAAGAAATATATAAATATTAGGATGAGCAATGTCGGAATGGCATTGACTAAAATACAGTTGAATAGAATACAGTATATAAGAAACGAGTAAAACAGTAAACATTATTCAAGTGACTAGTGTTCCATTATTAAAGTGACCAGTGATACCATGTCTATGTATATACAGTAGGCCAGCAGCCTCTAAGGTGCAGGGTAGAGTAACCAAGTGGTAGCCGGCTAGTGATGGCTATTTAACAGTCTGATGGCCATGAGATAGAAGCTGTCTCTCGGTTCCAGATTTGATGAATCTGTACTGACCTTGCCTTTTGGAGGTTAACGGGGTGAATAGGCCGTGGCTCGGGTGGTTGATGTCCTTGATGATCGTTTTGGCCTTCCTGTGACGTCGGGCACTGTAGGTATCCTGGAGTGTGCCCCCGGTGATGCGTTGGGCAGACCTCACCACCCTCTGGAGAGACCTGCGGTTGCGGGCGGTGCAGTTGCCATACCAGGCGGTGACACAGCCCGACAGTATACTCTCAATTGTGCATCTGTAAAAGTTTATGAGGGTCTTAGGGGCCAAGACAAATTTCCTCAGCCTCCTGAGGTTGAAGAGCCACTGTTGCGCCTTCTTCGCCACACTGTCTGTGTGGGTGGACCATTTCAGATTGTCAGTGATGTGTACGCTGAGGAACTTCAAGCTTTACACCTTCTCCACTGCGGTCCTGTCGATGTGGATAGCTGTGTCTTCCCACTGCTGTTTCCTGAAGTCCACGATCAGCTCCTTCCTATGTTGACGTTGAGGGAGCGGATATTTTCCTGGCACCACTCTGCCAGGGCCCTCACCTCCTCCCTGTAGACTGTCTCGTCATTGTTGGTAATCAGGCCTACTACTGTTGTGTCGTCTGCAAACTTGAGGATTGAGTTGGAGGCGTGTGTGGCCACGCAGTCATAGGTGAACACAGAATACAGGAGGGAGCTGAGCACGTACCCTTGTGGGCCCCTGTGTTGAGGATCAGCGAAGTGGAGGTGTTGTTTCCTACCTTCACCACCTGGGGGCGGCCTGTCAGGAAGTCCAGGACCCAATTGCACAGGGCGGAGTTCAGACCCAGGGCCCTGAGCTTAATGATGAGCTTGGAGGCTACTGTGGTGTTGAAGGCTGAGCTATAGTCAATGAGCAGCATTCTTACATAAGTATTCTTCTTGTCCAGATGGGATAGGGCAGTGTGCAGTGCGATGGCGATTGCATTGTCTGTGGAACTTTTGGGGTGGTAAGCAAATTGAAGTGGGTCTTGGGTGTCAGGTAAGGTAAGGTAGAGGTGAAATGATCCTTAACTAGCCTCTCAAAGCATTTCATGATGACAGAAGTGAGTGCAATGGGGCGATAGTCATTTAGTTCAGTCATTTAGTACCTTTGCTTTCTTGGCTACAGGAACAATGGTGGACGTCTTGAAGCAAATTGGGACAGGTGACTGGGATAGGGAGAGATTGAATATGTCTGTAAATACTCCAGGCAGCTGGTCTGCGCATGCTCTGATAACGCGGCTAGGGATGCCGTCTGGGCCAGCAGCCTTGCAAGGGTTAACACGCTTAAATGTCTTACTCGCGTCAGCCACGGAAAACGAGAGCCCACAGTCCTTGGGAGTGGGTTGCGTTTGTGGCACTGTGTTATCCTCAAAGCGGGCGAAGGTGTCTGCAACGTGGCTGGTTTTCCCTTTGTAATCTGTGATTGTCTGTGGACCCTGCCGCATACGACTTGTGTCTGAGCCATTGAATTGCAAATCCACTTTGTCTCCACTTTGCCTGTTATATAGCATTACTGAGGGACTAACTACACTGTTTGTATTCAACCATATTCCCAGTCACCTTGCCATGGTTAAATGCGGTGATTTGCGCTTTCAGTTTTGCGCATATTCTGCCATCTATCCACGGTTTCTGGTTTGGGTAGGTTTTAATAGTCATAGCGGGAACAACATCCCCTATACACTTCCTGATGAACTCAGTCACCGTGTCCATGTATACGTCAATGTTATTCTCAGAGGCTACATGGGAACGTATCCCAGTCCACATGATCAAAACAATCTTGAAGCATGGATTCTGATTGGTCAGACCAGTATTGAATAGACCTTAGCACGGGTACTTCCTGTTTGAGTTTCTGCCTTTAAGAAAAGAGGAGCAAAATGGAGTCGTGATCTGATTTGCCGAAGGGAGGGTGGGGGAGGGCCTTGTAGGCATCCCGGAAGAGGGAGTGGCAGTGGTCGACTGTTTTTCCAGCGTGAGTACTACAGTCAATGTGTTGATAGAACTTGGGTAGCGTTTTCCTCAAATATGCTTGGTTAAAATCCTCAGCTACAATAAATGCGGCCTCGGAATATGTGGTTTCCAGTTTGGATAAAGTCCAGTGTAGTTCTTTGAGGGCCATGGTGGTTTCGGCTTGAGGGGGAATATACATGGGAGGTAATATTGTCGGCATTTGATTGTGAGGTATTCTAGGTTGGGTGAACAAAAGGAATTGAGTTTCTGTATGTTATCACAATCACACCATGAGTAGTTAGTCATAAAACATACACCACCACCTTTTTTCTTCTTCCCAGAGACTTCTTTACTCCTGTCTGTGCGATGTACTGGAACACAGCTGGCTGTATGGACGGGGACAGTATATCCAAAGAGAGCCATGATTCCGTGAAACAATATGTTACAGTCCCTGATGTCTCTCTGGAAGAAGATCCTCACCCTGAGCTTGTCAACTTTATTGTCCAGAGACTGAACATTAGCGAGTAAGCGATGGATGGTGTGCACGCCTCCTGAGTCAGACTAGAAGTCCACTCCGAATACCTCTTCTCCGCCACTGGCATCTTGTTAGCGTCTGGAATAAGTTTAATTGCCCTGGGGGGTACGAACAAAGGATCCAATTCGGGAAAGTCGTTTTCCTGGTCGCAATGCTGGTGAGTTACCTCTAGCTCTGATATCCAAAAGTTATTTCCGGCTGTATGTAATAACACAAAAAACGTTCTGGGCTAATAATGTAAGAAATAACACACACACAAAACAAAATACTGCAAAGTTGCTTAGGAGTGCCACCGACAGTGCCACCGACACGGCCCGCTACCAAAACCTGCGGGCTCACCTTCACCACAGCCAACGTGAGGAAAACATTTAAATGTGTTAACCCTCGCAATGCTGCTGGCCCAGATGGCATCCCTGGCCGTGTCCTCAGAGCATGCGCAGACCAGCTGGCTGGTGTGTTTACGGACATATTCAATCAGTCCCTATCCCAGTCTGCTGTTTCCACATGCTTCAAGAGGGCTACCATTGTTCCTGTTCCCAAGAAAGCTAAGGTAACTGAGCTAAATGACTATCGCCCCGTAGCACTCACTTCCGTCATCATGAAGTGCTTTGAGAGACTAGTCAAGGATCATATCACCTCCATCCTGCCAGACACCCTGGACCCACTCCAATTTGCTTACCGTCCCAATAGGTCCACAGACGACGCAATCGCAATCACACTGCATACTGCCCTAACCCATCTGGACAAGAGGAATACTTAAGTAAGAATGCTGATCATCGACTACAGCTCAGCATTTAACACCATAGTTCCCTCCAAGCTCGTCATTAAGCTCGAGACCCATTAAGCTCGAGCACCCACAAGGGTGCGTTCTCAGCCCTCTCCTGTACTCCCTGTTTACCCATGACTGCGTGGCCAAGCATGCCTCCAACTCAATCATCAAGTTTGCTGACGACACTACAGTAGTAGGCTTGATTACCAACAACAACGAGACGGCCTACAGGGAGGAGGTGAGGGCCCTCGGAGTGTGGTGTCAGGAAAATAACCTCTCACTCAATGTCAACAAAACAATGGAGATGATCGTGGACTTCAGGAAACAGGAGAGGGAGCACCCCCCTATCCACATCGACGGGACAGTAGTGGAGAAGGTGGAACGATTTAAGTTCCTCGGCGTACACATCACGGACAAACTGAATTGGACCACCCACACAGACAACCTCAGGAGGCTGAAGAAATTCGGCTTGTCACCAAAATCACTCACAAACTTCTACAGATGCACAATCGAGAGCATCCTGTCGGGCTGTATCACTGCCTGGTACGGCAACTGCTCTGCCCGCAACCGTAAGGCTCTCCAGAGGGTAGTGAGGACTGCACAACGCATCACCGGGGGTAAACTACCTGCATTCAGGACACCTACACCACCCGATGTCACAGGAAGGCCAAAAAGATCATCAAGGACAACAACCACCCGAGCCACTGCCTGTTCACCCCGCTATTATCCAGAAGGTGCATCAAAGCTGGGACCGAGAGACTGAAAAACAGCTTCTACCTCAAGGCCATCAGACTGTTAAACAGCCATCACTAACATTGAGTGGCTGCTGCCAACATACTGACTTAAATCTCTAGCCACTTTAAAAATAGGAATTGGATGTAACAAATGTATCACTAGCCACTTTAAACAATTTTGTATATAATGTTTACATATCAGACATTACTCATATCAAATGTATACACTGTACTCTAAACCATGTACTGAATCTTGCCTATGCCGTTCGGCCATCGACTCAAATCTCTAGCCACTTTAATAATTATAATTGGATGAAATAAATGTATCACTAGCCACTTTAAAAGATTGCATTTATATAATGTTTACATATCCTACATTACTCATCTCATATGTATATACTGTACTCCATACCATCTACTGCATCTTGCCTACGCCGATCAGCCATCGCTCATCCATATATTTATATGTACATACTCGTATTCATTCCTTTACTCTTGTGTGTATAAGGTAGTTGTTGTGAATTTGTTAGATTACTTGTTAGATACTACTGCATGGTCGGAACTAGAAGCACAAGCATTTCGCTACACTCGCATTAACATCTGCTAACCATGTGTTTGTGACAAATACAATTTGATTTGATTTGAGGAGCTAGAATCAGAGCTGCCATGTCCCTTGGGTGCCATCTTTCCTAAATGTAGTCATATTTTTGTTTACACATCAGCTGTGTTGTCTCTGGTTTTACTATGGTTATATTCAAAATTCAAAAAGCACTCACACATCTGAGCTAGCTTTTTTGCAGGTGCATGGTAACAGTTGAATAAGAGAAAAAGGAAAAAAACAGCACACTGCTCTTGCTAGTTTCACTTCTGTTAAATACGCTTTACGTATCGGTCTCAAGGCCTTTGTCAGAGCTTTTGTGATTTAAAAAAAAAATGTGCACCTTTATGTAGACATAGCTCCACTGACATCCGTTCAATGCATCGAATCAGGTTGGAGTCGAGGGAAAATAAGTAAGTGTTACCAAATATAAAAATGTGCATTTCATAAATATTCTTATAAAGTGTGTACATAAAACGTATTAAACACGTCTGTAAAACCACAATGAAGACATCTACCCATCAAGCAAGTTTTCATAAATCATTGGGTACAGCGCAAGAAAAACGTCAGAGTAATCTGATTCACATTTACAACATAACATACATAGGCATTTCATTATTAAGACCTTTAGGAAATAATGTCTGCAGGGTGAAAATCCCAAAACATTCTCTTTTGCTCAGAGTATTATTTATATCACCTCCCCAGTCTGGTATCTTAACTTTTCTATGCCACAAAATCTAAAGGTAGAAATGTCATGTTTTTGGTCATTAAAAGGTACTGTGACTGGATAATCCCTGTCGTTTCTCCTGATTTAACTTTTGTGTTCACTTATTCTCTGTTTGAGAGAACGAGAGGTTTTACCTACATAGCACAGCCCACATGGACATTTAATCATGTAGATAACATTGGTTGTGGAGCACATAATAATGCTATTCATTTGGAACCATTTTCCTGTATGTGGGTGGCAGAAATATTTACACTTTATCATATTGGTGCACTGAGTGCAACCAATTGCATTTATAGCTGCCATTCGGAAGAAGGCATAACATTTTTTATTTTGTGGCTGACAGTTGGCATGGACCAATTTATTCCATAAGTTGCGACCTCTCCTATATACAATAAGTGGTGGATCCTTAAATTCAGCTGGCAAAGCTGGGTCCGATGATAAAAAATGCCAGTGTTTCTTGACAACATCTCCCACATTGCGCGAGTTCAAAGTATATGTGGTGGTGAACATTACAGAGTGTTATATTTAAGCATTAAGGCCTGACGGGGTGTGGTATATGGCCAATTATCACGGCTAAAGGCTGTTTTTTTCACGACGCAGAGTCCCTCGATACAGCCCTTAGCCATATTCCACAAACCCCCGAGGTGCCTTCCTTATTGCTATTATAAATTGGTTACCAACGTAATTAGAGCAGTCAAATAAATGTTTTGTCATACAGGTATATACCACAGCTGTCAGCCAATCAGCATCCAGGGCTCGAACCACCCAGTTTACAATTCAGGTTTAATGATGAATACTATACTTCCAAACTAATGGAAGGAATATCGATGGGCTCCACATTCGCTCCGAGCTATGCTAACTTTTATGTGGGTCATTTTGAAGAATATTTTTTGAATAAAGTTCTGAAGTGGTATCAATATATTGACAACATTTTTTGCATATGGGGAGGAACGGGAGAAAGGCTGTCAGACTCTATGGCATTACTCAATGACATTGACCCCAATCTCAAATTCACTATTGAATGTGACACTAAACGTGTTCATTACCTCGATATGTGGATTGAGAAATCAAATGGAACCCTGTTTATAACTCTGTATAGAAAAGAAATGGACATAAACACTATATTAAAGGGGGACAGCTTCCACCCTGAGCCATTAAAAAGAGGACTTCCAAGAAGCCAGTTTTTAGTGCGCCGTATATATTCCACTCCACAGTCAATCAATCAATCATATTTATTTATTAAGCACTTTTTACATCAGCCAGTGTCACAAAGTGCTATACAGAAACCCAGCCTAAAACCCCAAGCAGCAAGCAATGCAGATGTAGAAGCACAGTGGCTAGAAAAAACTCCCTAGAAAGGCAGGAACCTAGGAAGAAACCTAGAGAGGAACCAGGCTCTGAGGGGTGGCCAGTCCTCTTCTGGCTGTGCCGGGTGGAGATTATAACAGTACATGGCCAAGATGTACAAACATTCATAGATGACCAGCAGGGTCAAATAATAATAATCACAGTAGTTGTAGAGGGTGCAACAGGTCAGCACCTCAGAAGTAAATGTCAGTTGGCTTTTCATAGCCGAGCATTCAGAGTTAGAGACAGCAGGTGTGGTAGAGAGACAGAGTCAAAAACAGCAGGTCCGGGACAAGGTAGCACGTCCGGTGAACAGGTCAGGGTTCCATAGGCGCAGGCAGAACAGTTAAAACTGGGACAGCAGCATGACCAGGTGGAATGGGGACAGCAAGGAGTCATCAGGCCAGGTAAACATGAGGCATGGTCCTAGGGCTCAGGTCCTCAGAGAGAAAGAGAGAGAGAGAAAGAGAGAAACAATCAGAGGGAGCATACTTAAATTCACACAGGACACCGGATAAGACAGGAGAAATACTCCAGACATAACAGACTGACCCTAGCCCCCCGACACATAAATTATTGAAGCATAATTACTGGAGGCTGAGGAGGGGTTGGGAGGGGTTGGGAGACACTGTGGCCCCGTCCGACGATACCCCCAGACAGGGCCAACCAGGCAGGATATAACCCCACCCACTTTGCCAAAGCACAGCCCCCACAACAGTAGCGAGATATCTTCAACCACCAACTTACTACCCTGAGACAATGCCGAGTATAGCCCACAAAGATCTCCCCCACGGCACACTGCCAACCCAGACAGGAAGATCACCTCAGTGACTCAACCCACCCAAGTGACGCAACCCATTCAAGAGACGCACCGCTCCTAGGGACAGCATGGAAGAGCACCAGTAAGCCAGTGACTCAGCCACCGTAATAGGGTTAGAGGCAGAGAATCCCAGTGGAGAGAGGGGAACCGGCCAGGCAGAGACTGCAAGGGCGGTTCGTCGCTCCAGTGCCCTTCCGTTCACCTTCACACCCCTGGGCCAGACTACACTCAATCATAGGACCTACTGAAGAGGTGTGTCTTCAATAAATACTTAAAGGTTGAGAACAAGTCTGCGTTTCTCACAGGGATAGGCAGACCATTACATCAAAATTGAGCTTTATAGGAGAAAGCCCTGCCTCCAGCTGTTTGCTTAGAAATTCTAGGGACAATAAGCAGGCCTGAATGTCATCACCAAGAGGTAAAATATATAGTGAAAATAATAGTGGTCCTTAAACTGAACCTCGAGGAACACCAAAATTTACAGTTCATTTGTCAGAGGACAAACCATCCACAGAGAAAAACTGATATCTTTCTAACAGATAAGATCTAAACCAGGCCAGAACTTGTCCGTGAAGACCAAATTGGGTTTCAAATCTCTCCAAAAGATTGTGGTGATCAATGGTATCAAAAGCAGCTGTAATGGGTCTCGGTGATGCAGGTGAAGCGGAGTCAGGCGCAGGACAACAGAGATGAGTATTCATAAACTTTTACTCAAATAAGAAAGCAATACACGTAGTGATATAATATCACAAGAACAACGGACCAAGATTACAACAAACAATCACGCACAAAAACATGGGGGAAACAGAGGGTTAAATAAGGAACATGTAATTACGGGAATGGAAACCAGGTGTGTAAAAAATTATCGGTGGCGGCTAGAAGACCGGTGACGTCGACCGCCGAACGCCGCCCGAACAAGGAGAGGGACCAACTTCGGCGGAAGCCGTGACAGCAGCACTATGTCTAGGAGATCAAGGACAGATGCAGAGCCTTGGTCTGATGCCATTAAAAGGTCATTTACCACCTTCAAGAGTGCAGTCTCAGTGCTATGATGGGGTCTAAAACCAGACTGAAGCGTTTCGTATACATTGTTTGTCTTCAGGAAGGCAGCAAGTTGCTGCTTTTTCTTAAATGTTTGAGAGGAATGGGAGACTCAATATGGGCCGATAGTTTTTTATATTTTCTGGGTCAAGGTTCGGCTTTTTCGAGAGGCATTATTACTGCCATTTTTAGTGAGTTTGGTACACATCCGGTGGATAGGGAGCCATTTCTTATGTTAAACATAGGAGGGCCAAGCACAGGATGCTCTTTCAGTAGTTTAGTTGGAATCGGGTCCAGTATGCAGCTTGAAGGTTTAGAGGGCATTACTATTTTGATCAATGTGTCAAGAGATATAGTATTAAAAAACTTGAGTGTCTGCCTTGATCCTAGGTCCTGGCAGTGTTGTGCAGACTCAGGACAACTGAGCTTTGGAGAAATACGCAGATTTAAAGAGGAGTCAGTAATTTGCTTTCTCATGATCATGATATTGTCGACAAAGAAGTTAATGAATTTATCACTGCTGAAGTGAAAGCCATCTTCTCTTGGGGAATGCTGCTTTTAGTTAGCTTTGCGACAGTATCAAATTTTTATTTGGGATTGTTCTTAATCTCCTTAATTAAATTGGAAAAATAGGATGATCGAGCTGCGGTGAGGGCTCTTCGATACTGCAAGGTACTGTCTTTCCAAGCCAATCGTGTAGTGTAGTGCCCTTTCCGTTCCAATTTTCTGGAAGCTTGCTTCAGGGCTTGGGTATTTTCTGTATACCAGGGAGCTAGTTTCTTATGACAAATGTTTTTTGTTTTTAGGGGTATTACGCAAGGTTAAATGTAGTTCCTCAGTTAGGTGGTTAACCGATTGTTGTACTCTGACGCCCTTGGGTAGGTGGAGGGAGTCTGCAAGGGCATCTAGGAATCTTTGGGCTGTCCGAGAATTTATTGCACGGCTTTTGATGATCCTTGGTTGGGGTCTGAGCAGATTATTTGTTGCGATTGCAAACAAAATAAAATGTTGGTCCGATAGTCCAAGATAATGAGGAAAAATATAAAGATCCACAATATTTATTCCACGAGACAAAACTAGGTCCAGAGATGACTGTGGCAGTGAGTAGGTCCGGAGACATGTTGGACAAAACCCACTAAGTCGATGATGGCCCCGAAAGCCTTTTGGAGTGGGTCTGTGGACTTTTCCATGTGAATATTAAACTCACAAAAAATGTGAATATTATCTGCCATGACTACTAGGACTAGAAGCTCAAAAGATGAAAACGCAGTCATTTTTTTGTTGTTGTAAATTTTAATTTGGTATTGTAAATGGTAGCAACACCTCCGCCTTTGCGAGATGCTTCATTTAAGACAGAAAATTCATCAGGCTTAAGCCATGTTTCAGTCAGGCCAATCACATCAAGATTATGATCAGTGATTAGTTAATTGACTATAACTACCTTGGAAGTGAGGGATATAACATTAAGTAGCCTTATTTTGAAATGTGAGATATCACAATCTCTTTCAATAATGACAGGAATGGAGGTCTTTATTCCAGTGAGATTGCTAAGGCGAATACCGCCATGTTAAGTTTTGCCCAACCTAGATCAAGGCACAGACACGGTCTCAATGGGGATAGTTGAGCTGACTACACTGACTGTGCTAGTAGCAGACTCCACTAAGCTGGCAGGCTGGCTAACAGCCTGCTGCCTGGCCTGCACCCTATCTCATTGTGGAGCTAGGGGAGTTAGAGCCCTGTCTATGTTCATACAAATGATGAGAGCACCCCTCCAGCTATGATGGAGTCCTTCACTCCTCAACAGGCCAGGATTGGTCCTGTTTGTGGGCGAGTCCCAAAAAGAGGCCAATTATCTACAAATTCTATATTTTGGGAGGGAAAGAAAACAGTTCTCAACCAGCGATTGAGTTGTGAGACTGCTGTAGAGGACTATCTAGAAAAAAGGTTTCTAAGAATTGACTACTCTCCCCAATGTGTGGATGAAGCTCTTCATTTGGTGTTAGGGAAAACAAAAGATGAACTTCTACAAAAAAAGACCCACTAGAGCTAAAGAACCCTCTGTAATGTTCACCACCACATATACTTTGAACTCGCGTAAAGTGGGAGATGATGTCAAGAAACACTGGCATGTTTTATCGGACCCAACTTTGCCAGCTGAATTTAAGAATCCACCACTTATTGTATATAGGAGAGGTCAAAATTTGGTCCATGCCAACTGCCAGCCACAAAAGAAAAAGAACCAGGCTCTTTTACGCCCTCTTCCGAATGGTAGCTATTAATGCAGAGGTTGCTCACAGTGCACCAATATGATGAAGTGTGAATATTTCTGCCACCCGCATACAGGAAAACACATAAATTACATTAATGCGTGCTCCACCACCCATGTTGTCTACATGATTAAATGTCCATGTGGGCTGTGTTATGTAGGTAAACCTCTCGTTCTCTCAAACAGAGAATTAGATAAAAGTTAAATCAGGAGAAACGACAGGGATTATCCAGTCACAGTACATGATTTCTAACTTTAGATCTATGGTTATATTAAAATAAATATGATGATAGTGGAGAAATAAACAATAACAAAATGCCCAATAGTATAGCCCAAATATTGTTTCTGTATTTAAAATACAATGCAAAACATGACAAGTAATACATTTGACTGTGAATAATGCATCGAGTCCCTATTAACAGGGGTTGAAGAAGGCACAAACTGTATACTGAATGAAATACAACACTCATACAGAACTGAAGCACTATTGTGCTTTTGTCTTAATCTAAACCAGTATAGGGCATAAAGTAAATACATTAAGGTATGTACCACTTACAAAACCTCAAATATATTACCTGCTTAAAATGTATTAAACTGATGGGCTATAAAAACAGCATGGTGTAGTGAAAGATAAGTTGCTTATGGCCTTTTACAAACTATACCGAACAAAATTATAAACGCAACATGCAACAACTTTAGTTACAGTTCATATAAGAAAATCAGTCAATTGTAATAAATTCATTAGGCCCTAATCTATGGATTTCACATCAATGGGCAAGGGCGCTGCAATGGATGGGCATGGGAGGGCATAGGCCCAACCACTGGGGAGCCAGGCCCGAGCCAGTCAGAATTAGTTTTTCCCCACAAAAGGGCTTTATTACAGACCTAATTGCTCCTCAGTTTCATCAGCTGTCCGGGTGGCTGGTCTCAGACGATCTCACAGGTGAAGAAGGCAGATGCGGAGGTCCAGGGCTGGCGTGGTTACACGTGGTCTGCGGTTGAGGCCAGTTGGACTAATGCCAAATTCTCTAAAACGACGATGGAGGTGGTTTATGGTAGAGAAATGAACATTCAATTCTCTGGCAACAGCTTTGGTGGACATTCCTGCAGTCAGCATGCCAATTGCATACTCCCTCAAAACTTGAGACATCTGTGTCATTGTGTTGTGTGACAAAACTGCACATTTTAGTGTGGCCTTTATTGTCCATATATATATATATATATATATATATATATATATATATATATATATATATATACACACATACACATATACACACACACACACACACACACACACACAGAGCTCAGTTACAACTAACTTCAACAGTTAAAACTTTGACCTGCAACAAATAGTTTCATTGTGTCACTGCTTTCTGTAGTCATGTTACACTGGTCCTGTGCCTTACATACTGTAGGCTATGCTTGCAAATAATAATGCTTAATATTTCACAACCAATTTAAAAGTAATGGGGAAAATACTGAAAAGGGTCAGTTTGATACAAGACTGCCAACATGTTTCAAATGATTCCTAATTTGAGCCCTCTTGAATGGTTCATACATTCTCAAAACACTTTTGTACACTGTACAGAAAATAACACTACTGTTAACTTACAAAAGTTGTTATTAACCGGAGTAATTATTGCATTCCCATATTCTCACCATTGTCTTGGATCGAAGGCAATAGGAATATAAGGCTATATTTCTCCAGGAGTAACATTAACTGATTGGCACAAAGAGTAAGAGCACTTGATTGAAATGGATCATGGCAGCAGTATAGAAAAACATGACTACTTTGCTTTCTGATAGGCCTGGCCTATATCAGCGTAACACACCGTATAGCCTAGTTCACAACCTGCAAGCGCAACATTTTATACATGCATGGTTTAGTTTTAATTCCTAGTTTAAAGGGATAGTTCTGGGTTTTTTGGCAATGAGGCCCTTTATCTATTTCCCCAGAGTCCGATGAACTTGTGGATACCATTTATGTACTGTATCTGCGTGCAGTTTGAAGGAAGTTGCTAACTAGCATTAGCGCAATAACTGAAAGTCTATGGGAACAGTAGACTTCCAGGCATTGCGCTAACACTGGTTAGCATTGACTCACAAAACTACCTCTTAACTTCCAAAATACTGCATGCAAATGCATAAAAAATGGTATCCACGAGTTCCTCTGACTCTGGGGAAGTAGATAAAGGGCAACATTGCCAAAATCCACAATTATCCCTTTAAAAGGACATTTATTGCACTTAATAATAAAGTCTTGAAACAAAAGACAAACATGTTAGTTCATACACATCTCTGTAAATGGCACTGTTGGCATTATATCCTTATCATAGAAAAATAAAACATTTTGTACCATCTAAGAAAGTCTGAAACTGAATATCCATATTCAATTGAAGATGTAATGTAACAAAGCAACCACTTGTGTTAAAATATGTTCAAAAATAATTAGCACAAACAAAGGAAGAACAGTTGACTGGATAAGTCACGCATCTAATAAGGCACACAAAATCTGAAACCATGTAGTCCAATATCCGTGGTAAAACACATACAGAAATCCATACTAAAGTAAAAGCTTCAAGCTTGTGTAAAGAAAAGTTACACAGCAACACATCTTTGTTAAGGCAATACCTTGATGACCTTTAAGCAGAACATTATTTAGGGATTCAAAGTGATTGTACTTATGGCTAACATTGATTGACCAAAGTTAAGCATGAAGTCCATAGACATTATTGTTTCCCTCAATTAAGTGTTAGGTTTGTTCAGACTGATGGACACACTCTCTTGGCTGCTAAAAGTGCTCCTAGGGCTGTCTGTGCTGAGGCCTGTCCCTGAGCTGTTTGAGGTAGCTACAGCAGCAGGCACTCCAGTATATTGAGTTTTGATATAAACAACATAAAATACAGGCAGGATAATACCTATCAGGAGCATGGCCACCACAGCGTTCCACCACTGGATGCCCCAGTCTGCTCCATAGCTGGTCAGGCGCTGGCCTCTGGAACCCAACTTTTGTGGCCTTTCTGCAGCCTCTAAAAAAACCTCATCATGTGCATTTGTGGTTTGGATCAGTCTCTCAATGTCATGGTCTACTTCCTTGAGGTAGTCGGTGTACTCCTGTAGATGTGGCCTACCAGGGGAGCTGGCTGTAAGTTTGCCCTGTGGCTGGTGCAGTGGTGTGGCTGAATTTGAAGTTCCTGGCTCTGGCTCTTTTAGCTCTGTGTTAGCCTCAGTCAATAAGCTGTGTTTCTTCACAGGGATTTTGATTGATTTCAATGCAAATATATCCTGTTCCTGAATCAGGTTGTTCACTCTCTTTATGTCTGCCACCTGTTGAGAGGAAGACAAGTGTCAATATTGGCATAATTTGAGCACACAGAATGTATGTACAGTGCTTGACGTAGAGTGTCCTGTAGGGCAGTGGTGGGAAAAGTAAAGATACCTTCATAGAAGATGACCCATTAAAATACTACTTGAGTAAAAGTCTAAAAGTATTTGGTTTTAAATATACAACTATCAAAAGTAAAAGTATACATCACTTCAAATTCCTTATATTAAGCAAACTAGAACACATTATTTTCTTGCTTTAATTTTATTTACGGATAGATGGTGGCACACTTTAAAACTCAGACATAATTTACAAACGAAGGCAGTAGGAATGACCAGGGAGGTTCTCATTAAAGTGCATGAATTTGACCATTTTCCAGTCCTGCTAAGCATTCAAAATGTAACGAGTACTTTTGGGTGTCAGGGAAAAGGAATGTAGTGAAGTAAAAGTTGTCAAAAATATAAATAGTGAAGTACAGATACCCCCCAAAAAAAAACAACCTAAGTAGTTCTTTAAATATTTGTACTTAAGTACTTTACACCACCGCTGTACAGTACACTGTACAGTTTCCTGCCAGCAAATACATGGGCTGCAGGACTTACCTTGCAGCCATACTGCAGAGCAAGTTTGTTGAGGTTGTCCCCAACCAATACGTCCCTCTCCAGCAGCATGAGGCCACCGCGTCTGTCCTGCTCCAGCTCCTGCCACCCCCGGGGCCTCAGCTCCATCACATTGAACTCTTCTTCCTCTGAAGAGCCAGCAGAGTCATTCTGCTGGCCTCGCCTGAACATGTACACCTGGCCATCTACACTAGCATGGACATCCACTGGGGCCTGGAAGGCGCGGGGAACAGGGTCTCCTCTCCGCATCACAACTAGCTACTTTAGTTGGACAGAGAATACACAGAATTGTTAAATGTGATAGCTATGGGTTTAATAATATGTAGCTAGCTATGCAAACTGAATACAAAAACTACCACTCTGACATTGTTTCTGTAGGTAGTGAACAGCCAATTACAAGAACAGTAAGTTAGGCTAAACCCAATTCCCTATTTTGTAATATTCTTTATTAGCTTAGCTGGCATTGTACCTTTACCAAAGCCACGCACCACCTTTTCAAATAGAATAGATACACCTTTACTCAGCTTAAATCTAGTCTAGGGACCATGTAGTCCAGTGGAGGCTCCTCAGAAGAGGAAAGGGAGGACCATGATCCTCAGTGAATTTCATAAAAATTAAAATAGTGAAACATTTTAGACAAAAGTATACTAAAAATATATTCATGTCACCAAATAACTGATTAAAAAAACAACCTAAGTAGTTGCACTGTTTTGCAATGAAGGTCTACAGTAGCCTCAGCAGCACTCTGTAGGGTAACACCATGGTCTAGCCAGAGGACAGATAGCCTTATCTCAGCTTACTGGTCACCATAGCAGCACCCACAAGTAGCACGCGCTCCAGCAGGTATATCTCACTGGTCACCCCCAAAGCCAATTCCTCCTTTGGCCGCCTTTCCTTACAGTACTCTGGTGCCAATGACTGGAACGAACTACAAAAAAAAAATATATATATATATATATAAAAAATAATAAAGACAAAAAAAAAAAAAATTTTTTATAAAAAAATATATATATAAAATCGCTGAAGCTGGAGACTCATATCTCCCTCACTAGCTTTAAGAACCAGCTGTCAGTGCAGCTCACAGATCTCTGCACCTGCACATAGCCCATCTGTAAACAGCCCATCCTACTACCTCATCCCCATACTGTATTTATTTATTTATCTTGCTCCTTTTCACCCCAGTAACTTGCACATTCAACTTCTGCACATATACCATTCCAGTGTTTAATTGCTATATTGTAATTACCTCACCACCATGGCCTACTTATTGCCCTACCTCCCTTATCTTACCTCATTTGCACTCACTGTATATAGACTTATTTTTTCTACTGTATGTTTGTTTACTCCATGTGTAACTCTTTGCTGTATGTTTCGAACTGCTGTGCTTTATCTTGGCCAGGTCGCAGTTGTAAATGAGAACTTGTTCTCAACTAGCCTACCTGGTTAAATAAAGGTGAAATATATATATTTTTTTTAAATAGCATATGTCCTCCTCTGGGTACATTTACTTCAATACAAAACCTAGGAGGCTCACGGTTCTCACCCCCTTTCATAGACTTACACAGTCATTATGACAACTTCCGGAGGGCGTCCTCCAACCTATCACGCTCTTACAGCATGAACTGAGATGTTGTCCACACAGTCAAATGATCAGATAATTAATCTAGTACTGAAAGCATAAGCTACAGCTAGCTAGCACTGCAGTGTAATAAATGTGGTGAGTAGTTGACTCAAAGGGAGAGAAAGACAATAGTCGAAGAATTTAATTTCTTCCCAAATTAAGGAGAAGAAAGAGAGATATTTGGTTGTACTTATTTTTTACAATAACTTTAACTGAGCTAGCTGAATGCAACTAGCTAGTTTAGCCTACTCAAACACCCAGTTCAAACGGAGGGATGCTAGCTCAAATAAAATCAAAAAGTTTTATTTGTCACATACACATGGTTAGCAGATGTTAATGCATGTGTAGTGAAATGCTTGTGCTTCTAGTTTCGACCATGCAGTAGTATCTAACAATTTCACAGCAACTACCTTATACACACACACACACACACACACACGTGTAAAGGAATGAATACGAGTATGTACATATAAATATATGGATGAGCGATGGCTGACCGACATAGGCAAGATTCAGTAGATGGTATAGAGTACAGTATATACATGAGATGAGTAATGTAGGATATGTAAACATTATATAAATGGCATCGTTTAAAGTGGCTAGTGATACATTTATTACATCCACTTTTTAATTATTAAAGTGGCTAGAGATTTGAGTCGATGGCCAAACAGCATAGGCAAGATTCAGTAGATGGTTTAGAGTACAGTGTATACATTTGATATGAGTAATGTCATATGTAAACATTATATACAAAATTGTTTAAAGTGGCTAGTGATACATTTGTTACATCCAATTTTCGATTATTTAAAGTGGCTGGAGATTTAAGTCAGTATGTTGGCAGCAGCCACTCAATGTTAGTGATCCTTGAGATGAAAAGCTGAAAAACAGCTTCTGTCTCGGTCCCAGCTTTGATGCACCTGTACGGACCTCGCCTTCTGGATGATAGTGGGGTGAACAGGCAGTGGCTCGGGTGGTTGTTGTCCTTAATGATATTTTTGGCCTTCCTGTGACATCGGATGGTGTATGTGTCCTGGAGGGAAGGTAGTTTACCCCCGGTGATGCGTTGTGCAGTCCTCACTACCCTCTGGAGAGCCTTACGGTTGTGGGCGGAGCAGTTGCCGTGCCAGGCAGTGATCCAGCCCGACAGGATGCTCTCGATTGTGCATCTGTAGAAGTTTGTGAGTGTTTTTGGTGACAAGCCAAATTTCTTCAGCCTCCTGAGGTTGAAGAGGCGCTGTTGCGCCTTCTTCACCACGCTGTCTGTGTGGGTGGACCATTTCAGTTTGTCTGTGATGTGTACGTCGAGGAACTTAAAAACTTTCCACTACTGTCCCGTCGATGTGGATAGGTGGGTGAAGTCCATGATCATCTCCTTAGTTTTGTTGACGTTGAGTGAGAGGTTATTTTCCTGACACCACACTCCGAGGGCCCTCACCTTCTCCCTGTAGGCCGTCTCGCCATTGTTGGTAATTAAACCTACCTCTGTAGTGTCGTCAGCAAACTTGATGATTGAGTTGGAGGCGTGCTTGGCCATGCAGTCATGGGTGAACAGGGAGTACAGGAGAGGGCTGAGAACGCACCCATGTGGGGCCCCAGTGTTGAGGATCAGCGGGGTGGAGATGTTGTTTCCTACCCTCACCACCTGTGGCCGGCCCGTCAGGAAGACCAGGACCCAGTTGCACAGGGCTGGGTCGAGACCTAGGGTCTCGAGCTTAATGACGAGTTTGGAAGGTACTACGGTGTTAAATGCTGAGCTATAGTCGATGAACAGCATTCTTACATAGGTATTCCTCTTGTCCAGATGGGTTAGGGCAGTGTGATTGCATCGTCTGTGGACCTATTGGGACGGTAAGCAAATTGGAGTGGGTCCAGGGTGTCAGGCAGGATGGAGGTGATATGATCCTTGACTAGTCTCTCAAAACACTTCATGATGACGGAAGTGAGTACTAAGTGAGTGCTTAGCTTTCTTGGGAACAGGAACAATGGTGGCCCTCTTGAAGCATGTGGGAACAGCAGACTGGGATAAGGATTGATTAAATATGTCCGTAAACACACCAGCCAGCTGGTCTGCGCATGCTCTGAGGACACGGCCAGGGATGCCATCTGGGCCGGCAGCCTTGCGAGGGTTAACACGCTTAAATGTTTTACTCACGTTGGCTGTGGTGTAGGTGAGCCTGCAGGTTTTGGTAGCAGACCGTGTCGGTGGAACAAAACTGTCCTCAAAGCGAGTAAAGAAGTTGTTTAGCTTGTCTGGGAGCAGGACATCGTGGTCCGCGACGGGGCTGGTTTTCTTTTTGTAGTCCGTGATTGACTGTAGACCCCTCCACATTCCTCTCGTGTCTGAGCCGTTGAATTGTGACTCCACTTTGTCTCTATACTGACGCTTAGCTTGTTTGATTGACTTGCGGAGGGAAAAGCTACACTGTTTCTATTCAGTCATGTTTCCGGTCACCTTACCATGGGTAAAAGCAGTGGTTCGCGCTTTCAGTTTTGCGCGAATGCTGCTATCAATCCACGGTTTCTGGTTGGGGAAGGTTTTACTAGTTGCTATGGGTACAACATCACTGATGCACTTGCTAATAAAACTCGCTCACCGAATCAGTGTATTCATCAATGTTATTGTTTGATGCTATCCAGAACATATCCCAGTCCACGTGCTCAAAGCAATCTTGAAGCGTGGAATCAGATTGGTCGGACCAGCGTTGAATAGACCTGAGCACGGGCGTTTCCTGTTTTAGTTTCTGTCTGTACGCTGGGAGAAACAAAATGGAGTCATATTCAGCTATGCCGAAAGGAGGGCGGAGAATGGCCTCATAGTCATTGTATAATTTCAAATCCAAAGATCTGGAGTACAGAGCCAAAACATTAGTCACTGTCCAAATACTTTAGGATCTCACTGTACAGTATATTCCAGCAAGCAAATGAAGACAGAATCACTTACATTCCGAATTCTTTCTTTATATAATTGCCATTTTGGCTGCAGAATTATTCAGAAATGCGAGTGTACAAAATTACAATAAAATATCATCCTTCAGTCTCTTCTGTGGATCAACAAAAATACACCTCAGCTAGGAAGTTAGAATAACAATGATCCAGGATTTTCCTGGCCCGGGTCGCACATTCGATATGCTGATAAAATTTAGGGAGCCTTGTTTTCAGATTAGCCTTGTTAAAATCCCCAGCCACAATAAATGCAGCCTCAGGATATGTGGTTTACTTTTCACATAGAGCCCAATGAATTTCTTTCAGTGCCGTCGATGTGTCAGCTTTAGCTGACTATGGCTATCCAACACTGGAACTTCCAAGTCAAGGTAAGCTTTTGGTTGTATTAATTTATTGCCTCCGGAGCCCGCTAAACTGCTTTCTGACTGTATATGAATGTAGCGTGTTTACTAATGCATCAGATCTAGTAGCTATGTTGACTATGAGGTGACAACGATGTAGGCTGTGTGTAGAGGTTAGCAGTCATTATATGAAGGTTTGGCTTGGAAAGTTTTTTTTCACCTGGTCACAGACAGCTGATGTGTTGTCCAAAAGCGAAGGGAAAAAGTGAGAGGAGGAGAGCGTGCAGATAGTTTTGAGAAATATATATATATATATTATACACACACACACACACAACGAGCAAAGTGATCATGCTGTTTTGATATGGCTGCTATGAAAGTGGACTGTGTTTGTGTGTGATCAGGGGTGTATTCATTCAGCCGATTCTGTTTAAAAACTTTTCTTAAAACGGCACCAAACTGAATGAAACGAGGATAAAAGTACATCAATTTGTCACCTATGTAAACTTTCATTCATAGATTAGGTTGTAGAAACCTCATGATGGGTATAGGGAAAATTGTAGTATCATGTAGTAGCCTAAACCTATCAATGTTACATTGAGCTGGGTGAATGGAACATGAATGACAGTCATACAATATGCTGTAATAGAAATAATGCAATGCTCATAAAAATAAAGTATCCTCCCTCGTCTTAAACGGCACCGACTACCACTGATGTAGTCTCATTAATCAGGCTGTAATACACAATTAATTGGTATATACAGCCTGACACTAAAGCCTGCAAAATCATGTAAATGTTACTTACAAGCCAGATTGTTGAATAAAATTACATTTAAACTTACTCTACCAGTTGTCTGTGCGGTTTGTCTTTCAGCTGCTCAAAATTTGAGACAATATCCATAGGAAAGTATTGTTTACCCTACTTTGTAGAGAGCTGGTAAGTACATGGTTAGGTACATAAGTAAAACTAATTTTACATTGGATATTTGGTTCTATTGAACCAAGCATGCCATAACAATGAAAATGGTATATTCTGAATCTGAGGAGGACAGAGAACAATCAACAAATTTTTGTGTGCGGATTTTTCGTTTTTGATTCCGATTTCAATCTCTGAAAAGAAATCTCCAATTCACACAAAATAAGGTGTTGATTGTTCTCTGTATTCCCCTGATTCAGAATATACCATGTTCATGGTCATGGCATGCTTGGTTCAATAGCGATATAAATGTCCAATATAAACTAACTTTACCTCGAACTGAACCACATTACTTACCGACTCTGAAAAGTCGGGTAAACAATGAATACTTTTCTGTGGATATTTTGTCTCAAATTTAGAGCAACTGAAGGATAAACCGCACAGACAACCGGTAGATGAGTTTAAATGTAATATTATTCAACATTCTGTCTTGTAAGGATCATTTACACGATTTTACAGGCATTAGTGTCAGGCTGTAACGTTATATAGTTACCAATTAATTGTGTATAACAGCCTGATTAATCAGACTAGGGGCCATGCACAGTTGCAGAAATGCAACAGACAGCCCTCATGCTAGTCTCAACTAGTCTAGACTTGTTAGCTATGCATGTGACTAGCTAGCTAGCTACAGTATATAGCAACGGGACATACAACTATGAACAGAGATAGCTAGCTAACTATACCTACCATAAAACGACAGGACGAACAAAATAGCCATCAAGCTAGTTATGTGGTAACGTTAACAGCTACCAGTAGCTAGCTAAACGGCCGAATATATTTTTGACATTTCTTGCTTGCTTCCTTCACTCACTCACTCACTGACGTAACATTCGAGCTAGCCAAAAGTAGCTAACGTTACTCTAGTTTATTAATCAATCTTAAAAATATAATTGACAAAATACGTGTATCCATAATCACATCATATTACCAAGTTAATAAGGTTTGAGCTTGCAACTCACCCGGGTTTAAAGTAACTCATCTAGTTTTCCCATAGTGTCAAATTCCCACAAAGCTGCCAGAACTGACACAGCTCAGACAACCATGATGACAGTCAGCCTGTGGATTGAAGTACTGATTCAGAATCAGATATTTGATCATTCCTCTATGGATAACCTTATTTTGGGGGTAAAGAAATCTGATCCTAGGTCTGTGGTGCGCAAACCCAGTGGCAGGGTATATTGACAAACATATGCACCAATCCAAAAATAGATTTCACCAACGTTGGCCATTAGGGTGAAGATACTGCGACACAGCCCACACATATTTGAACATTGTTTCTGGGAAGGAAATCTCAACAGAACGCTGCATGTATGACGTTAAGCCACCAATATAAATCACTTGGAGCCACCAGCCAACTCAGGGTTTCCCAAGCTCAGTCCTGGCGCACTGCCTTGGGTGCACGTTTCGGTTTTTGCACTACACAGCTGAATCAAATAATCAACTCATCATCAAGCTTTGATTATTTGAATCATCTGTGTAGTGCTATGGCAGGACCAAGTTTGGTAAACCTTGAGCTAACTAAGTGCAATTTAATTGTAGAAGTCATGAGTTACAGTTTAAGCTAATCATACAATGCATTCATTGAATCATGTTATTCTCAGTCAAGCCAGTTACTTAGGCTACTGTTCATTCAGAAAATAACAAATGCCAGCAGCATACCACCCTGCAACCCACTGATGGCTTGCTTCTGAAGCTAAGCAAGGTTTTTCCCTGGATGGGAGACCAGATGCTGCTGGAAGTGATGTTGGAGGGCCAGTAGGAGGCACTCTCTTCTAAAAACATATCCCAATGCCCCAGGGCAGTGATTTGGGACATTGCCCTGTGTAGGGTGCTGTCTTTTGGATGGAATGTTAAACTGGTGTCCTGACTGTCTGGTCACTAAAGATCCCATGGCACTTATCGTAGGGCTGTTAACCCCAGTGTCCTGGCTAAATTCCTAATCTGGCCCTCATACCATCACAATCACCTACTTATCCCCAGTTTACAATTGGCTCATTCATCCCCCCTCCTCTCCCCTGTAACTATTCCCCAGGTTGTTGCTGTAAATGAGAATGTATTCTCAGTCAACCTCAGTATCTGGTTAAATAAAAATAAATAAAAAGAGTGAAATTACTTTGACAGGGTGAGATGAGATTATGGATTACTAACTCAACTCTATTACATTGTCCTACTTCCCTGTGAATGTGGGTTCAGCAGGAAAACATCAGCGGTTTATCTGTGTCACATCCAGCAGGGCTGCATGCAACATGTTGATAAAGGGAGGAGCAGCTCACAGGTAGCTAGCTACCTAACGTTACGGCCCGTGTGAGATGGGTGCAATTGCGGCCTGCAATTCAGGGCGTTCATACATTCCTGCATCTGAAGCAACTGCTCTTTATACTTCTATTGATACATTTTTAAGCTAGGACAGGCAGTAGGCGGGGGCGTTCCAGTACAGTAGGTGGCGTTAATGACAAACTGACAAGGTAAAAATCTGCCGTTCTGCCCCTGAACAAGGCGGTTAACACACTGTTCCTAGGCCGTCATTGAAAATAAGAATTTGTTCTTAACTGACTTGCCTAGTAATAATGCACAACAACGTAATAATGCACAACGCCACCGATAAACCCCACAAAAGAAGGGACGGGGCGACAATGGTAGCTAGCTAGCCATACACCGGTAGACAGTATCCTTCGTCCCGCCTAGAATTGTGGTCTGCAGTTGCACACTATAATGAGGGATACCTGGAGAAACTCGGACCTCTGAAAAGAAAATGTATGGCCCTCCCTTCAGTAAAATATATTTTTACCTGACCCTCCCTGAACACTTGAAAAAAAAACAAGAGACCCTCCCAAATACCCAAAAGATTAATTCAAACATAAAGTGGATAGCAGAGAACATGCCTACCGTTTACACTCAGTCCTGCGACAGACCAAGCCTTTTATTTGCGGTCCAAGAAAAATGTGCCTTTTATAAACGCATTTCATGCAATTCTACATAATTTTACATGACTGGAGACAAGCAGAATCTTTGAACACCACAACAGAGCATGACAACGAATGAGCGCATGCTGCAGCACCGGAGAGGTTTTAATTTTATACAGACTATTGTTGAAAAAGAGGATAGTCTAAGTTTGGAACAGTGATAAAATTGTCTATAAACTGTAAAATAAAATTGCGCAACAGAACCAGTTACAACTGAAGTATCTGATCATCAGTGAATTTGAGAAAAATACATTTATTTTTTAACAGCCGCATATCATCAGGTAGGCCTATATGCACATGTAACTTTTAATTCCAGAAACTATCATTTTTTTATTTATTCAATTTTTTACATGATATTGTTACAAAATAGATTTGTGTTGATTGGGATTAGGGCATGGGAATATAAGAGCATCTGCTAGGCTAAATTAACAAACTAGGCATGCATAGCTCACTGCATGATCCTCAAATCAAAAACTGGCAATACTCGTGTTTCTACAAGTGAATTCAAAGGTACTCTACAGTAAAATGACTGTATAGCCTAATAAGGCATTTTTCATTTCAATATGATTTATTCTAAATAAATATTTTTTGAAATTTCATGTAATACAGCCAAAATGCAAAATGTATAGGCATGTTGTTGAAGTGTCACACCTACTCCTGCTCCCTCCCTCTGGTGCTCGACTTTGCCTGCTTCCTCCCTCTGGCGCTCGACTTCGCCGTCTACTAACCACCGGTCCTGGCAACCCACATTGAGCACACCTGCTCCCCATCGTTAAGCACACCTGGACTTCATTACCACCCTGATTACTCTCCCTTCATATAGCCCTCAGTAAGCCTCATTCAGGTTTGTTTTCTCTCATGTTCAGTATGCTTTTCATGTCTGTTATTTTGTGTAGTTTCATTATTAAACTCACCTTCTGCTTCCTGACTCCCTGTGTATATGTTACAGAATACTGCCTCAGAAATTATGGAAGCAGAAGATTACACCATCTTCCAGGCTGTCGATGAACAGGGTCATCTACTCCACCAACACCATGACCAGCTGGCTACTGAGTATGACCATGAAGGAAGTTCTCCACCGCCTTGACACCACTAGCGAGGTTCTCCATCCCTCTGACGGAGGGCCTCCTGCAACAGTCTACCCAGCCGTCCAACCAGGTCAGCGATGCCCAACTGTCCCTTCTCGAGAAGTATTACGGCACTCCATCGAAATGCCGTGGCTTCCTACTCCAGTGCTCCCTCTATTTCGCCTATCAGACAGGAGCCCCCACCAAGAGGTCCAAGGTTGCCAATGTCATTTCCCTGCTGACCGGATGGGCGTTGGAGTGGGCTACGACCGTCTGAGGAAGACCTGGATTCCTATGAGAGGTTCATGGCTCTGTTCAGGGTGGTCTTCAAGGGCAGAGAGGGAGGTGAGCGACCTTTCCAACTCCAGCAGGGTGCCCAGACCGCTGCGGAGTACTCCCTCACCTTTCAGACTGTGGCAGCCTCCAGCGGATGAAATGAGCCGGTGCACCACACTCTATTCTGCAGTGGACTGCGCAAAGCAGTCCAGACAGAGCTGGCATGTCAGGATGACAACAAATCCTTGGACGCTCTCATTGCGATGGCCATCCATCTCGATAACCTTCTTCAGGAGCGCTGGTGTCCAACTCACCTCCCTCCTTTGGCTGCCCTGAAGCAGAGCCTGAACCCATGGAGGTAGGGACCACACACCTCTCCGTGGCAGAGCGGCTTCACCAGAGACAGCTGAGGCTTTGTCCCTATTGCAGCCAGCAGGGGCACCAGCTTCAGTGGTGTTTGGTGCATCCAAACCAGGGGTCCACTAGAGCAGAGGGGTAGACATGAGAATTGTGTTATCATCGTTCTCCGCTAAACCCTTTCTGGTTCCCATTTCACTGGCTAGCAGTCCCTCAAGTGTCGTTTCTACAGCTTTAGTGGACTCCGGTGCCGTGAGGAACTTTATCGACCAGGCCCTTGCCGCCTTGCCTCCTCCCTGAACTTAACTTTATACCTGCTCTCCTCTCCTTTTCCTGTCCAAGTCCTGGTTATGCAACCATTGGAATCTGTCACAGCACCATCTCACCCTCACCGTGGGACCCAAGCACCAGGAAAGCCTTCCCTTCCTCATCTCTGCACCCATACAGAATGTCGGCCTCCCGTGGCTCCAACTTCATAACCCCACCATCTCTTGGTCAAAGATGAGACTCACCAGAGGACCTGCTCCATTACTGTGGTTCCACGGTAATGGAGGGCCCTGTGAGTGTCCTCCAGCCCATCAATCGGTCCTCCCGTATCGTTGGCCCCGTGTTTTGGGACGTAGACGTAGATATCCGCCAGGCTCGGGAGAGGGAACCTGCCACCTGCCCTCCAGAGCGCATGTACGTCCCAAAGGGGGTGAGAGATCTTCTGTTTCCTGACTTCCTAAGTTATAAGTTGCATAAAGTGTTAAAATGCGTGTCACAAATGTTTCACAATATATTTATTAAATGGCAGGCTATAGCTTTGAAGTAATAATATAGCCTAAATTAATTTGTGTTCCTTCCAAGGCTACCTGGCATGCTCCTGACTGATTTAGAGTTAGAATGTTTGAAAGCCTGTTAAAATGTTGAACATCAATTGATAGTGACAGAATCACACATTGCTTCCCAAGCAAAGTCTATGTTTTTGTCTCGTCAGCTATAGAAGGTTGTGGCGCAGACTCTGAATGTCATAGACAAACCAAAGATATCCCATATTTATCGGAGTAACGTCTGTCCCTGGCATTTTACTGCATCTTTCTGGGACAAAGCATTGTAGACTAAAGCAGCTTTATAGATCGCTTAATTCAGGTAACATGTTTTAAGTTAGCCATTTTCTTTAACAAAGCCACATTTTTCAGATAAGTCAGATAAGAACAAATTCTTATTTTCAATGGCAGCCTAGGAACAGTGGGTTGTTCAGGGTCAGAACAACAGATTTTTACCATGTCAGCTCAGGGATCTGGTTATAAGTCCAATGCTCTAACCACTAGGCTACCTGCCGTAACAATACTCTCACACGTAGCCAGGTGGTAAAAGCGCATAGCTGTATTCATTTATATCCACTAGATGGCACTGTCCCTTTAAGAGATTAATAAATGAGGTGTGCAAGCGGTTATTGGATTGCGCATGCGTAGTGTGAGAGCAAGCAGTTACACTGGAGAGCTGTTGAAATTCATTGTGGGTCCAACGGTACTTTAGGTGGGTAAGTGATACTTTTTATCTTTACTCTTGTACCAGAATATATCCTTTTGCATAATCTAATGTATAAGAGTTTGTTTTTGTAATTTATGGCAGATGGTCATGTTAGCCTTTTGATACTTTCAGATTGACATGAGGATGTTAGCTTCTTGCTAGCTGAATACCAGTGCTCTCAGAACCACGTTGTGGAGTTGTTGATAACATTGCTTGAAGCGTGAGTAATTGTCAGAAGTCCATTTTAACTTGGAACATTGTGGTTGCTGTATTTTCTTGTTTTTCTATAGAAAGCAGAGCTACTACCGTTTATGTATTTCATTTTGTACTTATTGTACTCTGTTTTTATGCACTTTAGTAACAGATTTATTTCACTTGATTGTGATTTAGACTCAACCTTAGTTTATGGTGACTTCACCTTCTGGTGATTTCCCTTCTACCTTATCCTATTTAAAATTTTAAGCTTTGACAGAATAAACAACCCAAAATTAGTTTGTCCTGTGCTGGGTTTACTTTTGACGATAAACGCGAATCCGACCATCACCCCTGGTGAGACAAAACCGCGACTAGTCAGCCTATTGCGGACAGTCTGAGCACTGATGGAGGGATTGTGCGTTCCTGATGTAACTCGGGCAGTTGTTTGCCATCCTGTACCTGTCCCGCAGGTGTGATGTTCGGATGTACTGATCCTGTGCAGGTGTTACACGTGGTCTGCCACTGCGAGGACAATCAGCTGTCTGTCTTGTCTTCCTGTAGCGCTGTCCTGTAGCGCTGTCTTAGGCGTCTCACAGTCCTCATGCCTTCTTGCAACATGCCTAAGGCACATTCACGCAGATGAGCAGGGACCCTGGGCATCTTTCTTTTTGTGATTTTCAGAGTCAGTAGAAAGGCCTCTTTAGTGTCCTAAGTTTTCATAACTGTGACCTTAATTGCCTACCGTCTGTAAGCTGTTAGTGTCTTAACGACCATTCCACAGGTGTGTTCATTAATTGTTTATGGTTCATTGAACAAGCATGGGAAACAGTGTTTAAACCCTTTACAATGAAGATCTGTTATTTGGATTTTTATGAATTATCTTTGAAAGACAGGGTCCTGAAAAAGGGATGTTTCTTTTTTTGCTGAGTTTATGTATATATTTCCACATTGAAGCCATGTAATTGCTTAGAACAATGTTGACTGCAAACAGGTTCAAGTTAACATTTTTAGCAAAGATAGAATGGGTCTACATTTAGTTATTTCGTTTCTGTAAGCTGTTAAACAAACTTGACTCAAAGGCAATTCATAAAAGACTGTAAATATACAACTTGAAGCAACCACATATTTAGCCATGGAGCAAGTTCTGATTGGCCAGTGAGGGGCCAATCCTCAAACCACCCACAACTGGTTTGTTCATCAAAAATCAGCCCTTTCCTCCACCACCAGCACTGCTTTGATAATTTTTGCTGTGAAATAGAAAAAGAAAATTGCTGACACTCCCGCGAACCTATAGCACTACCACCAGCACTTAGATTTACCATTGAAATAGGTTTGTTAATCGATTACAAATTACATAACCCTCCCCTGGACTAAAAAAAAAAAAAAATACTAAACCCTCCCCCTGACTAAATTGAAAAAGCATGATCCTCCCCAGATTTCCTCCAGGTAACAAATGTGTAAATTTCGACCACTCCCTTAGGCAGGTAAATCAGGTAAGTTCCCCTACTTCTAAAACCAAAGTAAAACCTGCATTTTACAAAAAATGTAATACCTGAATTCACACAAATCACTTAACTCCATTCATTATTTGTGAGTATCAGTTAAATGTTTTGTGGTTTAATTCAGTCAATATTTGATGGATTATAAAAATGCCAAAAGTTTATAAAAATGCCAAAAGTATCTTCATCCATGGTCCAACTGTTGCATTTATTAGAATTGTTTTCAAAACATTTTAACAATTCTAAAGACCGTTGCTAAACTTTGATAGTCCGGTCGTCACTCGTTAACACAGCCACAGTCATAATTATGGCTAAACTTTACCCATATCTAAAATATATCTTTAAAATTTGATTTTACAACTTACCTTAACCCTAACCTTAATACACTGTTAACCTTATGCCTAACCCTAATCTTAAATTAAGACCAAAAATAACATTTTCTTTGCCACTTTTGACCTTGTGGCTGTGGAATATGACTTTGTGGCTATGTTATCTAGTGGAAACATGATAGTTGTGTTTATATACAATGAACATTTTCTGCTTAGCCTGCCTATTATGTGGTGATTTTGCTAGTAGAAGGCTGGTCACCCCTTGGTTATAACTAAGGAAATAGCCTTGGGGCAGTTAGGGCTATTGGAGATAATCCTATAGAAAACAGTATTTGCTAATCAATATAAAATATAATCTAGTATTGGCCCTGTTTTCACTGGGGGACTAATTGGCCCCCTACTAGTAAACATTAATTGAGCCTCTAGATGGTGGGGTTTGACATTAGAAAGCTGTGTTTTTTTAGAATGGCAGTTTTATCCACTTGCCAGCATTATGGTTTAACTAGAGATCAGATTTCTTCATTATTATTTTTAACAAATATGTCTGAATCATAGACTACTGCCTAGGACCAATGGAGGCTGAGGCACAGGGTTGAATTACAGTGCATGTCTTAGTAAGGAGATGGATGTGATGAGAATATGCTTATGAAAGGCTATCCTCAGGAAAGTGAGCAGCACTGTAGGCCTCAGGGGCAGGATGTGAACCTGCGTGCCTCCTCTCATCCAGGGACAGGCACTGATGTCTAGAGCAATAGGACAGTTGTCACTCTTCTCTTTGCCTGGCTATGCGCTAGCTATGCGGTAATCTTCCTGCTGCAACTGACGAAGGTTCTGTGGATGATCATAGGGATAGGTTATTTTTTCAGAGTTGAAGATTATTATTGGTTTCCAGGCTAGGGTCTATCAGAACTCTTCATGGTGCAAATTAATTTTAAAAAAAATGGAACTTTTTGAGCTGAATTTAAATAACACATATACTGTACATTGTAATGTGTATTTCTTAGAGACATGCTGTACAGTCGTGGCCAAAAGTTTTGAGAATGAGAAATATTAATTTTCACAAAGTCTGCATATACTCCAAAATGCATGAAGAATGATCAGATGAATTGCAATTAATTTCAAAATCATTCTTTGCCATGCAAATGAACTGAATCCCCCAAAAACATTTCCACTGCATTTCAGCCCTGCCACAAAAGGACCAGCTGACATCATGTCGGTGATTCGCTCGTTAACACAGGTGAGTGTTGACGAGGACAAGGCTGGAGATCACTCTGTCATGCTGATTGAGTTTGAATAACAGACTGGAAGCTTCAAAAGGAGGGTGGTGCTTGGAATCATTGTTCTTCCTCTGTCAACCATGGATGCCTGCGAGGAAACACGTGCCGTCATCATTGCTTTGCACAAAAAGGGCTTCACAGGCAAGGATATTGCTGCCAGTAAGATTGCACCTTAATCAACCATTTATCGGATCATCAAGAACTTTAAGGAGAGCGGGTTAGTTGTTGTGAAGAAGGCTTCAGGACGCCCCAGAAAGTCCAGCAAGCGCCAGAACCGTCTCCTAAAGTTGATTCAACTGCGGGATCGGGGCCTCACCAGTACAGAGCTTTTCAGGAATGGCAGCAGGCAGGTGTGAGTGCATCTGCATGCACAGTGAGGCGAAGATTTTTGGAGGATGGCCTGGTGTCAAGAAGGGCAGCAAAGAAGACACTTATCTCCAGGAAAAACATCAGGGACAGACTGATTTTCTGCAAAAGGTACAGGGATTGGACTGCTGAGGACTGGGGTAAAGTCATTTTCTCTGAATCCCCTTTCCGATTGTTTTGGGCATCTGGAAAAAAGCTTGTCAGGAGAAGACAAGGTGAGCGCTACCATTTTCCAGCATGATGGAGCACCTTGCCATAAGGCAAAAGTGATAACTAAGTGGCTCAGGGAACAAAACATTAATATTTTGGGTCCATGGCCAGGAAACTCCCCAGACCTTAATCCCATTGAGAACTTGTGGTCAATCCTCAAGAGGCGGGTGGACAAACAAAAACCCACAAATTCTGGCATACCCCAAGCATTGATTATGCAAGAATGGGCTGCCATCAGTCAGGATGTGGCCCAGAAGTTAATTGACAGCATGCCAGGGCGGATTGCAGAGGTCTTGAAAAAGAAGGGTCAGCACTGCAAATATTGACTTTGCATCAACTTAATGTAATTGTCAATAAAAGCCTTTGACACTTGTAATTATACTTCAGTATTCCATAGTAACATCTGACAAAAATATCTAAAGACACTGAAGCAGAAAACTTTGTGGAAATTAATGTTTGTCATTCTCAAAACCTTTGGCCACGACTGTAGAACTGCATCAAATGTGTATGAAGAACCTAATCTGCAGTGGAGAAATTGCTGGAAGAGAGTGATTTTATGAACACACGTTTAACAGGCTCATTCCTCCTTCTGTTAACTTCTTAGGGGAGCGGCTCCCGAGGTGACGGTTTTGGAGAGTCTGGCGTGCCCAAAGTAAAATGCCTCCCACTCAGGCCCAGAATATAGGATATGCACATAATTATTACTATTGGATAGGAAACACTCTGAAGTTTCTAAAACTGTTAAAATAATGTCTGTGTATAACAGAACTGATATGGCAGGTGAAAACCCAAGGAATTTCTGTCCAGAATTTTTTTTGTGTGTGACATGCTCTCACTTTCAATGGCTTTCTATGGGATTCTCAGTAAAATAGAAGAAAGAAGAATTTGTAAGTGGATAGAGGAAGTCACTTTAGTTTTTTGTGCGTGAGACCGTGTGCACATTCCTGTATTTTACTTTTCTATCGTTTAGGATATTGTCCGTGTGAAATATAATTGTCAATATACATAAGTGTCCCTAAGGATACATTATAAATTATGTTTGATTTGTTTGGGCAAAGTTGATGGGTATAATTTGAACACTTTCTCTTCCCTGAGTCGACGGGGGATTTTCTGAACATAACGCGCCAACCAAATGGAGATTTATGGATATAAACAATGACTTTTTCTATTAAAAGAAACATGAATTGTCTTGCTTGGACACTTCGGATTGCCATCAGCAGAAGATCATCAAAAGGTAAGCGATTTATTTTAGCCCTTTTGTGTTTTGTGAGACCGGCGCTGGTTATGAATTTATGCTAATGCAGAAAATATGTGAGGTGCTATCCTCAAACAATCAAATGTTGTGCTTTCGCCATAAAGCCTTTTTGAAATCTGACAACGCTTTGATATTGCCAAGAGTCTAAGCTTTTGAAGACTATGCAACACTTGTATATTGATTAATGTTTTATAATTCAATTTTGGGATTTTGAATTTGGCGCCTTACGTTTCCCCGGGTAGTGTCGGGAATGGGGCGCTACTGCCCCAATGATCCGTAAGAGGTAGAATCACTTGCTGCGGCAGAAAAAAATTTATATTGTTTACAGAAGACACTGACAAAGGTAGTATAGGCAGAGTTCATTGGTGTAAACAAGTAGCCTACACTTTGTATGGATGCAGAACTAAGCAAACTGCAGGGGAAAATACGAATTTAAGGACATCCAAGGAACTGGATTACAGATCCTTGTCCAAAAATGTATTATCCTCAGCCATGAGGCACAAGGTTTTCTAAACCATGACAATGTGTTTATTAGCCTCCGTACAGAACAATATAATTCAAAGCTTTTGGAAAATGGCAGTGAAACAGGCTGAAACGAGGAAGGATAACTTTCTTAGATATTCAATGAGCCCTTTCTACACTTAGCACTGATGAATCTATTAGACCGGAATTTCTCCACTCTGACACCATTATAAAGGAACATATGAATTAACCAGAACGATGCCCCCACCCACTTGCTTTATTATCTCAGCTATCTTTATAAACACCTCCCACACCAACCCTGCAATTGGGCATATGTGAATTTTCAACAGCAGATTACTTTGACTGCATGATCCAATGTGTGAACAAGCTGTCAACTGGGTCAACACTTGTCTCATATTTAACGCCTGAAAATATCTTGCGTGTTTGCATTATCCCAATTCCAAGCCACAGCCACGGTTCCTTACAAATATGAAAAGATACAATTCTGAGACAATCCTCCTTTGATATCATAATACAACACTGCTTTACGAGCATGCTGGGGACTAAACACTTAGTTAGTAGTAATCATGCATATTTAAGTGTTTTCTCCCATATAAAACTCACATCCATCCAACCAGCTGCAGCCCACAAGTCAACCCCTTTAACATGCAAGGCAAGGTGGGCTCAACAGAACTTCAGTTAAACTTTTTGTGGGTCACAAAGCTTATTCATTTCAACCAGTATTTGATTTGGCATGCTACATGTTTGTTTAAAACTGTCTTGCTCTTCATGTCAGGATTATTGTCCTCATGTCACCTACTGTTTAGCTTAATGGTCTCCAAAATGCCTTCGTCTGCCAGTGCATCCAACACGGTTTCTTGGAAGTGAACTTTGCTCTTTAGTTCATAGTCTCAGCTAACCTTTGCACTCTGAAAAAGCTAAAGGAAAAGTAATTTAAATGTTGCCTAAGAGGGATTCATCCTATCATTTACATCACATTCAGATGCAGGGCACAACACTGAACGGTGATCAACAGAGCGGCATAACGTGCTGTGTTTTGGGGACACTGAGCAGCTTGTCCAACTGACAGGAGGAGAGGAGATAACAGGGAGATAAATAAATATATGAACATTTCATAATGTTTTTAGACCCCTTGACTCTTTCCTCATTTTGTTACGTTAGACATATTCTAAAATGGATTAAATAAATAAAGAAATCTTCAGCAAGGTGCATCCTGTTTCCATTGATCATCCTTGATGTTTCTACAACTTGATTGGACTCCACCTGTGGAATATTTGGAAAGGGACACACCTGTCTATATAAGGTCCCACAGTTGATAGTGCATGTCAGAGCAAAAACCAAGCCATGAGGTCGAAGGAATTGTCCGTAGAGGTCCGAGACAGGATTGTGTCGAGGCACAGATACCAAAACATTTCTGCAGCATTGAAGGTCCCCAAGAAAAAAGTGGCCTCCAACATTCTTAAATGTAATAAGTTTGGAACCACCAGGACTCTTCCTAGGGCTGGCCCCCCAGCCAAACTGACCAATTGGGGGAGAAGGGCCTTGGTCAGGGAGGTGACCAAGAACTCGATAGTGACTCTGATAGAGCTCTTGAGTTCCTCTGTGGAGATGGGAGAAACTTCCAGAAGGACAACCATCTCTGCAGCACTCAACCAATCAGGCCTTCATGGTAGAGTGGCCAGACGGAAGCCACTCCTCAGTAAAAGGCACATGGCAGCCTGCTTGGAGTTTGCCAAAAGGCACCTAAAGGACTCTCAGACCATGAGAAACAAGATTCCTCTGGTCTGATGAAACCAAGATTGAATTATTTTGCCTGAATGCCAAGTGTCACATCTGGAGGAAACCAGGCACCATCCCTACAGTGAAGCATGGTGCTGGTAGCATCATGCTGTGGGGGTGTTTTTCACCGGCAGGGACTGGGAGACTAGTCAGGATGGAAAGCAAAGATGAATGGAGCAAGTACAGAGAGATCCTTGATGAAAACCTCCAGAGTGCTCAGAACCTCAGACTGGGGCAAAGGTTCACCTACCAACAGGACAACGACCTTAAGCACAAAGCCAAGACAACGCAGGAGTGGCTTCAGGACAAGTCTCTGAATGTCCTTGAGTGGCCCAGCCAGAGCCCGGACTTGAATCAAACATCTCTGGAGAGACTTGAAAATAGCAGTGCAGCAACACTCCCCATCCAACCTGACAGAGAGTCTGAATACTTAAATGTAATATACCATTTTTCATTTTTCTTCATTTTTTTTGCAAACATTTCTAAAACCTGTTTTTGCTTTGTCATTATGGGGTATTGTGTGTAGGTTGATGAGGGGAAAAAAACAATTGAATCAATTTTAGAATAAGGCTGTAACCTAGCAAAAAGTGAAAAGGGTTCGGAATACTTTCCGAATGCACTGTAGATAGAGAGAGGAAGGGGTGTACATTTTGCTTAAAGAACAACAAAAAGGGTCTCACTTTGAGTGATTCAGAACAAATATCAAATATTTATTGACATACGTTTGATGTAGGGCACTTATATGAACTCAGCAGCGGTCCATGTTTAAATATGTGTGGTGATGTGCTCTGTTCATATTGTGTTAGCTTTTACACTGTAGCTACATAGTTGGCACCATTTGAAAGGTGTTAATCTGAAGATATAAATTCCCCTTTTGGGGTAGAGCTAAGGTTTCAATTCAAAATATAACTATTACAGCACCTAGGCCCTTCTTCGACTCACCATAATGGCATACTCACTGATTAGATACAATTGGTTTATATTTTTGAAGAGAAATGTTAAAGATTTCATTCTATGTTTATGTTATAAATCTAGAGCATGGTTTGGAGTATAGATGTACAGATCAGTAGATGGCAGTGGTGGGCCTTGTTAGCAGAGCAGTGCCCTGGATGGAAGGAGAGCTCAGAGCTCTCAGGGCAGCCAGACCGCTCAAGACTAACTTCGAAGTTCGACGTCTGTCCGTGTCCTGAGGATGTCGTAAAATGCCTTCAAAACCGGCCACTAGGGGCAACAGTGAGTAGGCTTGGGTTTTTAATCCCATGAATCAAATCAAATTTTATTGGTCACATACACATGTTTAGCAGATGTTATTGTGTAGCGAAATGCTTATGCTTCTACGTTAGATCCTACAGTTCAGCAGTATCTAACAGGTAATATTTAACAATTCCACAACAAAACCTAATATCTAACAAATGCCACAACCTAATACACACAATCTAGTAAAGGAATGGGATGAGAATATATAAGTATAAAATATATGGATGAGCAGTGACAGAGCAGCTAAGATGCAGTATATAGTAAAGAATAGATAGTGAAGGATACTTTATATACATATGAGATGAGTAATGCGAGATATGTAAACATTCTTAAAGTGGAATTATTGAAGTGACTAGTGTTCCATTTATTAAAGTGGCCAATGATATCAAGTCTGTAGGTAGGCAGCCGCCTCTCTGTGGTGGCCATTTAACAATCTGATGGCCTTGAGATGGAAGCTGTTTTTCAATCTATCTGTCCCAGCTTTGATGCATCTGTACTGACCACGCCTTCTGGATGGAAGCGGGGTGAACAGGTAGTGGCTCGGGTCTTTATTGTCCTTGATTATCTTTTTTGCCTTCCTGTTACATCGGGTGTTGTAGTTGTCCAGGAGGGCAGGTTTGCCCCCGGTGATGTGTTGTGCAGACCGCACCACCCTCTGAAGAGCCCTGCGGTTGTGGGCAGTGCAGTTGTCAATTGTGCACCTGTAAAAGTTAATGAGAGTTTTCAGTGACAAGCCAAATGTTTTCAGCCTCCTGAGGTTGAAGAGGTGATGTTGCGCCTATTTCACCACACTGTCTGTGTGCGTGGACCATTTCAGTTTCTGTGATATGTACACCGAGGAACTTAAAACTTTCCACCTTCTCCACTGCTGTCCCGTCGATGTGGATAGGGGGGTGCCCCCTTTGCTGTTTCCTGAAGTCTACGATCATCTCTTTTGTTTTGCTGACATTGAGTGAGAGGTTATTTTACTGACACCACACTCTGAGGGCCCTCACCTCCTCCCTGTACGCTGTCTCGTCGTCGTTGGTATCAAGCCTACCACTGTAGTGTCGTCTGCAAACTTGATGATTGAGTTGGAGGCTTGCATGGCCACTCAGTCGTGGGTGAACAGGGAGTACAGGAGAGGGCTGAGAACGCACTCTTGTGGGGCCCCAGTGTTGAGGATCAGTGGAGTGGAGATGTTGTTTCCTACCTTCACCACCTTGGGATAGGCTTTTCGCCTATCCCAATCCTTAACCCTGAACTTAACCATTCGGAATGAATGCCTAAACTTCATGTTTTAACACTATCCCCAACCCTGATTTCTAAATTGTGACGTTTAGAGCAACTTGGAGAAATGGAATGATGCTGAGCAGGAGGAGCAACCCAGGGTGTCAAATTTGATGTTTGGAGGAATGTGGATAAACATCGGAATCTGTCAAATAAACTTGGACAATAACTCTCATTGAAGAGCGCAGTGTGGACTATCTAAAAGGAACTGCCCTCACCTGGCATAAACCAACTCTGAAAACACCCCCTACCGTAAATAGGAAAACCAAATAACAATTGGAGGGTCAACCTGTGTCAGCTGTGGGGAACAGGGGTGTATTCATTACAGAAACTGTTTAATACTGCAGTGGGCTAAATCAGGATCACAGTGTTTCTTGGTAGTCTTAAACAAATCTACTTTGAAACCAAAGTATAGACCTCACACACATGGATTTGGGATTAAAAAAGTAGACACCTGTACCATGTCAGATATAGAGTTGAAATGCATTCAATTTTGAGTTTGCATCCCAATATTACACTTTATATACATCACAGAAGACTGAAATATAACAACCATTTGACATAGAAGCACCAGAATTTCCGCTGTTTTTTAATTATGAAAAATATTAACATTCCACCCGAGGCCACTAGTCATTTGACTGCAGGAAAGGGCTACCAACCAAACAGAGCAAACGTAATGAAACGGGGAGGCACCTACTTGAATTTATCCAATTGAAATTCTCATTTGCTTTTTGCATTTTGGAGTAAATGGTTTCTGTGCCACAGAATCGGCGGAATGATTAGATCCCAGTTTAGCATTTCAAACAAAAAACAAATACACACATTTTTAAATAAGTTGTATGATAACCCCCATTAGCCTACAAAGCATACGTTTGAAGGAAATGGCAATATAATAGTTTGATTACAAAACAATGTTTGTAGCAAGTAGCATCCATTTAACTCTATTTGTGTGGAGAGAAGAGGAGGGAGTTCACAGGCACATCGTCACAACAAGCCTGATTTTGTAAGCTATTTCTTCATGCTGTGGCAAAACCCAACTGGATTAGTTGATTTGTTTTGCAAAAAAATGGAGCAGAAGATTGTTGTTTCATCTGCTGGGTGGTTATTGACTCATGCCACACGTGATTTGACGATCTGCTTGGGGTGGGTTGTTGAGATCCATGGGAGTCCGCGGGAGTCGGTGTGGGAAAACAAAATTAATCTTCATGGCTATGGGTCACGTCAACAGGTCAGAAGTGTATTGATTTAATGTCAGCTTCCCAGGTGAAGATGATTCATAACTCAGAGGAGGCCTCAGTAGACCTTCCATCATATAATATTCACAGGAAGATTCAAAGAAACAGAACATCACTGCATGTTGAAATAAGCTCAATGTATTCAGATGTAGCCTTCAATTCTGTGATACCAGGAGACAAGCCATTTACACCATTTTACATTGGTTTGTAATTAAATTAGGCTTGTCTTACGTGCAGCAACCAGTTCAAAGCCCATAAGGATATACAGTGCTTATTTATTTACAATGGGCGGTGTGGTTTTTCATAGTGTTTCATCTCTACAACAACTGCTGATTAGAAATGTAGGCTACAGTGTTAATCTGTGTCTCTCTTTTCACTTAACATGTCTTTGCCAAATGAGGGACATCACAATCCGTAGAGGACCATGGTGAAAGCAGAGCTGGAGGAAGCTCTATGCAAGACAGGACAGACTCAGGCTAGTCCCGAATGTGGCGACGCTATCCACTGTACAGCATAGCCACGCACAATTACATAGATTAAAAACCTAAGCGTCCCTAGTCTGTCACGAATGTTGAATAAAAGGATAATTGAACTTAATCTGTTGATTGGCCGTCGGGTTGGTCCTTTAGCTGGTCGAGACTAAATGTCCACAGGAAAGCATTATTAAACCGACATGAAAATGCAGGTCTCTGTGTGTGGCAATCAAGATGTGATTGCTCATTACATAAGGCAGGTGCACCAGACGGCAGTACATGCACGTGATGCATGATTACTAACCAAAGTCTTGCAGATGTTTACAGAGTTTTGCGCATGTGCCAGGTGATAGAAATGTCAACGGCAATACGGGAACTAAAAAAAGTTACTGGCAAGGTGAGTATATGTTATGACTAAACCCTGCCCAGGCTCGCTAGGTTAGTCTCTCTCTGCCAAAGTTAGTTATTGAATTAGCAACGCAACCATCAGTTTCATATTATGATCATATGATGTAGAACTTGCTGCTTACCATGTTCCAAAAATGATGTACACTATAGAAGTCTTATAATAAACCAGCAGATAACCTCTCAAAGTTGGAATTGCTGTATAAAGTCACAACTGTGTCCACATGTTTAGATGGACAGGAGGCTGCCTCCAGATTGAGCATTGCATGTCAAGATGCAATGTTAATTGTGTTTATGCACTGGGCAGTTCAGTACAAAGAGTTAGGCCAAGGGTAATGATCTGTGCTGGCTAAAGTAGGATCATTGCCCTCAACCCTTTTTGTCTTCTAAATCTGGAGGGAGATGTAGTATCTGGGGCTGGTGTGTGTGGCAGAGTTGCAGGCGGGTAAAGGCTTGAGCCACCAGTCTGACCTCAGGGCCTTGGAAAAGCATTCTACTGAAGAGGGCAGAGACACTGCGACAGTGGTAGCTTGGATCCTCAACAAGCCTAAGGCGACCCCCCCCACCCCCCAAGTCCATATGGGACAAATTCTAGGGAGAGATTCTAAGGAGAGCACTAGCAGTACATGGTCTCCAAGCTGGCCATGGGCGTTCAGTGACAGATAACCTTGCCCTGTCGCCACCCTCACCAATGTGTCAGCTGATATTACTGTGACTGACGTTGACCTAGCACTCCAGTCTTATGAGTTTTGAGGGTCTGTATAACCTCAACCTAGCAAACAGTCAGTTATAAAGGTTAGACATGGGGTGTGGTACTGTTTATTATGAAGCAATCTTTAGCTGTGCCCTGTGTCCTATGGAAGACAAGCTAAAATGCTTTTGCTGCTTCATGTGAATTAGAATAGTAAGTTCCTGGTTTTAAAGATTGGGGCATGTAGGCTATGGTTGTACATGAGCACAGCGCTTTTTCCCCTAGCTATTTTTGTTTACTTGTTCAATCTTTGTTGTTTTTTTCTCCATGGGTGAATTCAGATTAATCTTGACATTGCCCTGCAAAATCATTTGGAGATCATGAATACGCTGAATATAACTCAGTTGTTACCATTCCCTTTGTAAAATGTACTAGTTATAGCTCCAACAATGGCATGAAACAAAACTAAATGCAACTCTAATATGATTGTTAGATCATTTAAGTTTGCACCATCTTTCAGGATTTGTATTGTAAAAAGCTTTAGAATAGTCTGACTGGGCCCGCTGTGCCTGCTGCCTGGGTAGCCAGGGACAGAGCTGCATTAAACATGGATGACAGTAGAGAGGAGAGCTGCCGTTTCTATGATTCCTGCTAATAAAATATGCAATGACCCGCACTGCACACAAAACTGATATCATGAACATTACGTTTCAGAGTTAATGTTGTGTGCTGTGCTGGGCTACCCCTGCACTAAGAGCACGCTTTTGATATGCTACATGCCCCCATCCACTCAGACTGTTCTGTTGGGATTTCTGTGTGGTCTTTTTTTGCCCAGTGCTGGGTGGCTCTTAGAATGATGAAGTACATGACGCTAGCTTCGGATTTTTCATGTCCAGCCCAATGTTATATGCAGCATTTGTTTTTATTCAGTAACTTAACCTTGCTGAAATTCAACCTGTGAGATTGACTGCCTTTTCTTATCATTCTAGGAAATGCGATGCCATCTTGTGTCACAGATGGGGACAGTAAAATCTGACATTTATATTAGATTTATGAATAAGAAATGTCAACAGTTAAGTGCAAGGGTAATGTGCTCAATTTCAATCTCTTTTTGTTAGAGGAATTAATTATGAAACACCAAGAATTATGCATACTAAGGTGACTTCTCCGTATTGCCTTTACAATGGGCTAATTCCCATTGAGCTGTGTAGGAGTTGAAAGGCTTTATGTAATGCACCATTTGAAAAATAAACTCATCTGCAGTGTGAAACACAAGGCAATAACTATTGAACCTATAATGGTTAGTATCCTCACCGCGAGTTCAAACGAGTCAGAGGCATCACTATCTCTCTCTCATTTTTGATAGGATGTGAGTTTCGTCATGACCTATGACCTTTTAAAGGCCCAGTGCAGTCAAAAACGTGATTTCCTGTGTTTCTATATATTTCCACACTTTGAGGTTGGAATAATACTGTGAAATTGTGAAAATTATGATAATGCCCTTTTAGTGTATGAGCTGTTTGAAAAGACCTACTGACATTTTCAGCCTGTTTTGGTGGGATGTAGTTTTGACCTGCCTGGTGACATCCTCAGGTAGTAAATTAGTTACCAATAAGAAATTGAGTTTCAAACCTCCCAGCCAATAACAGCTAGTTGTCAGTTTTCCCCTCCCCACTCAGACCACTCCCAGACAGTCCTAGCAAAATTCTTGCTTGAGAAATTGTTTTTTTGCTAAGAAGCTATTTTTGTTTATTTTAGACCACTTTAATTTAAAACGGTCACATTAAGGTACTTAATTGTTACTGAGAAATGGTTTGTAATTGTCATAAAAATGGCTGCGTTGGACCTTTTTTAATAATGTGTGCCAACTGCATTCAATCTCTGCTCTGTGGGTTTCTCTCTGTTTTACCATTACATGACCTCAGCAGTGCTGGCTCTAAATTATCGCTGAAGCTGGGGAAAAACACACGCATTGCAATATTAATCATGGTTTAGACAGGGGCCTTCATTTGGTTACTGACGTATGACAACAATGAAAGATGCTGTATATCAACAATAAAGAGCCACATGCCTTTTCCATTTATTTTCCCCATGAAAATGTAAGATATAAGTGATACATGCTACATTAACTCTTTTGTTTTTAGGCAGAGGCAAGTTGTTGAGGGCGGTATTTTGAACCAAAGTAAGAATAAGTGGCTTTTCAATTGCACATTGTTATTTTCCTCTTAAATCCAATTCTATTCTATTGTAAGTCAAAATGATTAGTTAGTTAGATACTGATTAGCCTATGTCATCCAAAGTGTACTTGGTCATCTGTCATGAAGAGGTTGCAGTCCCCATTAGAGCACACCACCTTCTAACAGTACTGGCATGACATTGACATAAGGTACTGTATGGAAAACCTGTGCAAGACATTGGTTGCAAGACAAGAGTCCTGTCCTTTAGAAGTTGACTTAGTTGTTGGCCATTCTCTGAAAATGATTATTTGTCTGACTCTGACTCAAATGTTGTAAGGACATGTTTTGTCACTGCAGAGGGCAGGAAAATATGAATTAATATTTCAATTAATTCCTTCACCCCCCCCCAATCCCAAAATGAACTCCCTCCTCCAACTGTCATTGTAAATGAGTAATCACATGCAGGCCACTGCCTCTGTGAACCACACAAACATGAGCACGGTGCAAACTGTAGGGACTTTTCAACACCTTTGTCTGCTGTTATGGATGAAATGAAGGCTGTTAAAAATACATGGCAGTCTAGAAATATGGGAGGGGTGGAGGAGCAGAAAATGCCCAGAGCTGTAAATTGTCAGATTCTGTTGAAATTGGGGTGAAATCCTGCATGACAACACTTACTGTTGATGCCCTCTGAATGAACCAGGGGGAAAGAAAGGGGAGTGGGGGAGGGGGTAGATTGTAATCATGTATTCTGTTCTATCTCGGGAAGACTTTATTTTAAAGGTCCATAGTAAACAATTTATAAGGCATTTACAGTTTGCTCACCATTTATTAATCATTACGCCCACATTTGTAAATGTAAGTCAGCTAGTTATTCACACACATACAGTGCATTCCGAAAGTATTCAGACCCCTTGTTTTTCACATTTTGTTATGTTACAGCCTTATTCTAAAAATGATTAAATAGTTTTTTCCCCTCATCAATCTACACACAATACCTCATAATGAAACACATTTAAAAAAAAATCATTTTTGCTAATGTATTAAATATCACATTTACAGTATTCAGACCCTTTACTGATGAGTACTTTGTTGAAGCACTTTTGGCAGCGATTACAGCCTTGAGTCTTCTTGGGTATGAAGCTACAAGCTTGGCACACCTATATTTGGGGAGTTAATCACATTCTTCTCTGAAGATCCTCTCAAGCTCTGTCAGGTTGGATGGAGAGCGTCGCTGCACAGCTATTTTCAGGTCTCGCTAGAGATGTTCGATCAGGTTCAAGGACAGGCTCTGGCTGGGCCACTCAAGGACATTCAGAGTGACCAAGAACCATCGGGAGGTGACCATCCCGGACCTCCCGGACCAAGGCCCTTCCCCGATTGCTCAATTTGGCCGGGTGGCCAGATAAAGGAAGAGTATTGGTGGTTCCAAACTTCTTTCATTTAATAATGATGGAGGCCACTGTGTTCTTGGGGACCTTCAATGCTGCAGAATTTTTTTGGTACCCTTCCCCAGATCTGTGCCTCGAAACAATCCTGTCTCTGAGCTCTACGGACAATTCCTTTGACCTCATGGCTTGGTTTTTGCTCAGACATGCACTGTCAACTGTGGGACCTTATATAGACACGTGTGGTCCTTTCCAAATCAAAGTCAAAAAGGTCAAAGTCAAAGTCACCATTATTAGTCAGTTGTACAACCGAATGCCTTCAACCGAAATGTTTCTTCCGCATTTAACCCAACCCCTCTGAATCAGAGAGGTGCGGGGGGCTGCCTTAATCGACATCCACGTCTTCGGCGCCCGGGGAACAGTGGGTTAACTGCCTTGTTCAGGGGCAGAACGACAGATTTTTTCCTTGTCAGCTCGGGGATTCGAACTTGCAACCCTCCGGTTACAAGTCCAACGCTCTAACCACTAGGCTACCTGCCATGTCCAATCAATGGAATTCATCACAGGTGGACACCAATCAAGTTGTAGAAATATATCAAGGATGATCAATGGAAATAGGATGCACCTGAGCTCCATTTCGAGTCTCAGAGCAAAGGGTCTGAATACTTATTTAAATAAGGTATTTCTGTTTTTTTTTATTTGTAATACATTTGCAAACATTTCTAAAAAAACGTTTTTTGTTTTGTCATTATGGGGTATTTTGTGTGGCTGGATGTGATTTTTTTTCTTTAATCCATTTTAGAATAAGGCTGTTAAGTAACAAAATGTAGAATTTCAAGGGTCTGAATACTTTCCAAATGTGCTGTATATAAAGTACCAGTCAAAAGTTTGGACACACCTAATCATTTAAGGGTTTTTCTTCATTTTTACTATTTTCTACATTGTTGAGTAATAGTGAGGACATCAAAACTATGAAATAACACCTATGGAATCATGTATCAATCAATCAATCAAATATATTTATAAAGCCATTTTTACATCAGCCGATGTCACCAAGTGCTATACAGAAACCCAGCCTAAAACCCCAAACAGCAAGCCATGTCTCTTCTCTCTCGCTCTCTCTCTCTCTGCATGTCCCCAGACCCCTTTTGCATCCCAAATGGCAACCTATTCCCCATTTTGTGCACTACTTTTGATAGGGCTCTGGTCATGTCTTCTCTCTGACTGATGTAGTAACCAAAAAAGTGTTAAACAAATCAAAATATAATTTATATTTGAGATTCTTCAAAGTAGCCACCCTTTGCCTTGATGACAGCTTTGCATACTCTTGGCATTCTCTCAACCAGCTTCATGAGGTAGTCACCTGGGAATGCATTTCACTTAACAGGTGTGCCTTGTTAAAAGTTAATTTGTGGAATTTCTTTCATTCTTAATGCATTCGAGCCAATTGGTTGTGTTGTGACAAGTTAGGAGTGACATACAGAAGATAACCCTATTTGGTAAAAGACCAAGTCCATATTATGGCAAGAACAGCTCAAATAAGCAAAGAGAAACGACAGTCCATCATTACTTTAAGACATGAAGGTCAGTCAATCTGGAAAATGTCAAGAACTTTTAAAGTTTGTTCAAGTGCAGTCGCAAAAAAACATAGTGTTATGATTAAGCTGGCTCTCATGAGGACCTCCACAGGAAAGGAAGACCCAGAGTTTCCTCTGCTGCAGAGGATAAGTTCATTAGAGTTAACTGCACCTCAGATTGCAGCCCAAATAAATGCTTCACAGAGTTCAAGTAACAGACACATCTCAACATCAACTGTTCAGAGGAGACTGCGTGAATCAGGCCTTCATGGTCGAATTGTTGCAAATAAACCACTACTAAAGGACACCAAAATTAAGAAGAGTCTTGCTTTGGCCAAGAAATACGAGCAATGGACATTAGACAGGTGGAAATCTGTCCTTTAGTCCACATTTGTGATTTTTGGATCCAACTGCCATGTCTTTCTGAGATGCAAAGTAGGTGAACGGATGATCTCTGCATATGTAGTTCCCACAGTGAAGCATGGAAGAGCAGGTGTGATGGTGTGGGGGTGCTTTGCTAGTTACACTGTCTGTGATTTATTTAGTATTCAAGGCACACTTAACCAGCATGGCTACCACAGCATTCTGCAGTGATACTCATCTGGTTTGCACTTAGTCCCACTATCATTTAGTATGCCGTTCGGCCATCGACTCAAATCTCTAGCCACTTTAATAATTATAATTGGATGAAATAAATGTATCACTAGCCACTTTAAACGATGCCATTTATATAATGTTTACATATCCTAAATTACTCAATTTGTTAGATTACTTGTTAGATACTACTGCATGATCGGAACTAGAAGCACAAGCATTTCGCTACACTCGCATTAACATCTGCTAACCATGTGTATGTGACAAATAAAATTTGATTTGATTAGTTTTTCAACAGGACAATGACCCAACACACCTCCAGGCTGTGTAAGGGCTATTTGACAAAGGAGAGCGATGGAGTGCTGCATCAGATGACCTGGCCTCCACAATCATCCAACCTCAACCAAATTGAGATGGTTTGGGATGAGTTGGACCGCAAAGTGAAGGAAAAGCAGCCAACAAGTGCTCAGAATATATGGGAACTCCTTCAAGACTGTTGGAAAAGCATTCCAAATGAAGCTGGTTGAGAGAATGCCAAGAGTGTGCAAAGATGTCATCAAGGCAAAGGGTGGCCACTATTTTTGGTATTACATGATTCCATATGTGTTATTTCATAGTTGTGATGTCTTCACTATTTTTCTACAATGTTGAAAATAATAAAAATAAAGAAAAACCCTTGAATGAGTGTCTCCAAAAGTGTGATTGGTACTGTATATATATTCCTGAAACATACTGTGTTCTGTGCTTATTTTTTTACCAGGTTTTGCTGGAATGTTTTAGCTTGACTACTCACATTAAATTCTTCCGATGCTCTGTCGTTGGCTACATATTTTTGTCTGAGACGGCCATCATTGAAGTCGTTTGTGATGATGCGGGGTGCAAATAGCGTTGTACAAAACAATGTAATTTGTGATTGGATCATCTCTAACCAATCAGAGTATCAAAGCCAATGACGAATTTTCAAGCTGCTGCTTTACACACGTGTGTTATGGCTCTGGCCCAACCCATAGTTTTCTGGACCAGTCAGATGCCCCCGAATGTGATTGCATTCGGTGAAGGGTCAGGGAGGTACTCAGTTCCTGACTCATTGCGGAAAATAAACTAATGTCCATGTGTGTGGCGTAGCATTTGGCCAGAGCAAGGAGTCTGGAATGTCTACCAAAAGCATGTCTATCTTTTTGTAAAAGATTACACTGCTCACTCAAAACCATTTATAAAGTATTTATATAGTATAAATAGCGTTCATTTTAGTTTAGAGACTGCAAAAGTTCTTTACTAATGATTAGTAAATGGTTTATAAATGTGGGAGTAATGATTAATAAATGATGAACACACAATTTATATATGCCTTGCAAATGGTTTATTACGGACCCTTAAAATACAGTGTTACCGATACAGTAAATTAATTTATTCTAGATCTTTTTACTTTCATGGACAAAAAAGTCAGACTTTATTGAAATATAATTAGAATGTAAATACTGAAAATAACTGATAAGAAAAACATAACCACACCCAAACTGTGATCAGAAACTCTCTGTGTTATTAAAACCTATAAAACAGTTTCAGTTCCACTTGGTATTCCAAAGAGACCAAAACATAATTTAGTATTTTCCTTCCCATTTAAGATAAATACTGTATCACTTGATAGACAAGGGCAGACTGATGTGATGACCTGCTGATGAGGGCTGTGTTCTCCCTCCCTCATGGTCAACAATTGGGAAAGAGAAAAATCACTAAGGGAAATGGTCAACATCAGAAAACCATTCCTCTGCTTCTGACCATGAATTCACTGATGCCCCCCTTGTTCAAGAAGACAATAGAAAAGGACAGGCTATACTGGAAGTCAAATCGAAGGTTAATTGGAGCCAGGAAAATGTCAACCAATTTGACCAATATACCCAAAAGGAATAACCAGCCCTTGGTGACAGAGACCTCTGCATATCTGCACAGTACATTACATATATCTATAATGGGCTGATAATGGACTCCTGAAGTGAGTGAGGGTGACATATATCCATCTTTCCAGCACTCATTTCCCCTGAAAGCATTTGAAAGTGTGTGTGTGTGTGCGCGTGTGTGTGTGCGTGTTTATGCTTTGCTTCACTGTCAGTGTTGTTATTAGAGATGCAACCTCCATGAAAACCGACAGGACTTGGCACCAAATTCCAGACACCTCCTGGTCATGACATTTCCATCCCCTCCAGTTAGAGTAGCACCACACATTGTTTGACAACAACCTCTCAGCTGGATGGTTAAAAAGAGGAAATACTCCCATTCTGCATTGTTATTAATATATAACTGAGATATGCAATATTGAGAATAAATCTTATGTAACATTTTGAAGAAAGAGTTTGTTTGAAACTGCTGTGTGGTGTGTTTGAAACCGCTGTTTCTATGTTCAAGTTCTGTGTCCACCAGAAAATTGCATTGAAATGGCCCCTGCAGGAGTGTATTCAATTCAGCATCCTTTGTTAAATCCCTTCCCATGATGTTTCATATTCACTTGTGCACAGAAAACAAGGTGCCTGAGAAATAAATAGACAGGGAGCATTTAAAAATAAAGCGTGAAAAGCAAAGGGAAAATAATCTAGCAGTTTAGCAGAAGAAATTGGCCTGGCCTTTTTGTTGATCATTTTTTTTATTTTACACAGACACTCAGTTGTTAAATTTGCAATGGGCTTGGTTTGTCTGTGACCTGGACCAGATTGATGTATAATCCAGCCAGGCAGAACCAGGACCTGTGGTCCCCCACAGATTGTATTAAATTCATATTTCTGGCCTCCTGCAGTTGAATAACAAACCTTCTGCGTGAAGTTCTTTGCAAGTCATGCCCTCCTGTTTGTTCATATGGATAGGTGGAAGTTGGAAAAAGAACATGCATCTTCTTTCTAGAATAGATTTTTATCCCAGAAAAAGCATTTTGTGTAATATTGTAATTTACTGACGTTGTTGGAAGTCCATGTCAATTGCATTACACTATTTTTAATTTCTGGAAACGATTTGTTCATGCAGGTGTCTGCATCATGTACAATGAGCCTATTAGTTCAACCACCAGGCAGCTCGATTTAGAATAGCACAGACCAGTGGTGGTCGGTGCCATTTCAGATGAGGGAGGACGATTTTATTTATTTATTAGCATGGCCTTATTTCTATTACAGCATATTGGATGACTGTCATTCATATTCCATTCACCCAGCTCAATGTAACATCGATAGGTTTAGGCTACTTCATGATACTCAAATCTTCCCTATACCCATCATGAGGTTGCTACAATCTAGCCTATGAATGAAAGGTAGAGAGAAATTTGAGTAATCAAGGTGACATACATTGACACATTCAATACCACCTTGCACAATCGTGCCTGCATCTAGCTGATCTATGGTGTAATCATTAGTCAAACTGTTGCAAACCAGAGTTTTTACCTGACAAATTCAGGTATGTTTATTCCCATTTTGTTCCGTTTGCTTCTTAATGATCAAACCCTTTTTTTCAATTTTCACCTAAAATGACATACCCAAATCTAACTGCCTGTAGCTCAGGACCTGAAGCAAGGATATGCATATTCTTGATACCATTTGTAAGGAAACACTTTGAAGCTTTTGGAAATGTGAAATGAATGTAGGAGAATATAACACATTAGATCTGGTGACAGATAATACAAAGAAAAAAACATGCGTTTATTTGTATTTTTTTGTATCATCATCTTTGAAATGCAAGTGAAAGGCTATAATATATTATTCCAGCCCAGACGCAATTTAGATTTTGGCCACTAGATGGCAGCAGTGTATGTGCACATTTTAGACTGATCCAATGAACCATTGCATTTAAAGACTGTCCAAATATGCCTAATTGGTTTATAAAAAACGTTTCAAGTTCATAACTGTGCACTCTCCTCAAACAATAGCATGGTATTCTTTCACTGTAATAGTTACTGTAAATTGGACAGTGCAGTTAGGTTAACAAGAATTTAAGCTTTCTGCCAATATCAGATATGTCCTGGGAAATTGTCTTGTTCCTTACAACCTCATACTAATCGCATTATCCCTACGTTTGCTCAACCGTCCCGCGGGGGGGACACCGATCCTGTAGAGGTTTTAAGGAAACATTTTCAACAGAATTGCCGGAATGAATAAACCCCTGATTACACGCAAACAGTTCACTTTCAAAGCAGCCACATACACAGCAATGTCCCTTTGATCGTTGGAGGATTCCTTCTCGCATCTACGTGCCCTCCTCCTCTCACTTTTTCCCTTTGCTTGTGGACTTCAGTGCACACATCCGCTGTCTCTGACAAGACTAAAAAAACTTTCCAATCCAAACCTTCATATCATAACTGCTAACCGCTACACACAGCTTATCTACATTGTTGTCACCATATTAGCTAACGTCAAGTCAACATAGCTACTAGAACTAACGCGTTAGTAAACCTGCTACAATCATGCAGTACAGTGTAAAATTAGCAAGCAGTTTAGCAGTTACCCTGGCGGGCCCTGGTGGCAATAAATTAATAAAACCAGAAGCTTACCTTGACTTGGAAGAGTTCCCGTGTTGGATAGTCATAGCCAGCTAGGTAACATAGCATCCCTTTTTATTTGAGCCAGGTGGTTGAGTAGTCTAAACTAGCTAGCTAAGTAAGTGAAACAAATATAGTTCTCTCTCTTGCTTCTCCTTCATTTTTTTAAAGAAACTAGTTTGTTCAAAACTGTTCAATTACTGTCTTTCTCTCTCTTTGAGTCAACTACTCACCATATTTTATGCTCTGCAGTGCTAGCTAGCTGTAGCTTATGCTTTCAGTACTAGAGTCATTCTCTGATCCTTTGATTGGGTGGACAACATGTCAGTTCATGCTGCAGAGCTCTGATAGGTTGGAGGATGTCCTCCGGAAGTTGTCATAATTACTGTGTAAATCTATGGAAGGGGGTGAGAACCACGCGCTTCCTAGGTTTTGTGTTGAAGTCAATGTACCCAGGGGAAGACGGAAACTAGCTGTCTTCCGGCTACACCATGGCGCTACCCAACAGAGTGCTGGTGAGGGTACTGTAGAACTTCATTGTAAAACATTGTGTTTTAATAAATTATTTGGTGACGTGAATATATTTAGTGTACTTTTATCTAAAAAGGATAACTTTTTCTGAAATTGATTGAGGAGGATGGTTCTCCCCTTCCTCCTCTGAGGAGCCCCCACTGGCACACGCCATCTTTAACATGGCATAATACCAAGGCCTTTATTGTGTCATAAAATAAGGGCAAGTGATACTTGATCCAGCTTAGATGATTGCAGACGCTAATTATAATAAAAAGGATTACTCCTGTTCTAAGGAAAGGATCATGCTGAGCTAAGGTCTAATTGGTGATTTCCCTTACAAAGTTGATCATGTCCTGAGGCTGCCAGTTAGTGAACTGGTCAATTAATCTTTCTTCTTCCCTTAATGAGGTGGGGGATTTCCTGTGGCTGGAGCCCGACACAAAGACAGCCATAGTGCCCAGAGGATGTGGTGTCCCTGTACCAAGTGACCCTCCAATTAAAAACTGTACTTCCCTACCTCCCCACCTCACCAGGTGGCAAATTGATCTGACCCAGCCTCAAAAACAGAGGACTTAACCATGACTTCAAATCAACTTTACAGACAGAGGACAAGGGGAAAGGCTCATTTCCTCCATGAAATAGGATTGTTTTGGTCAGACTTTTGCCCTCATATCTGCCCTCATCATTTTTGGGGAGCACCCCCTACTGAGTAGTTTGTCAAAGGTTAAAGCAAACAGCATGTAGCAGGCTGACAATGGATTTGGGGGCTTGTTGGCGCGACAATGAAATAATCCGGATCTATAAGGGTTAAATGTGGCTGACTGGCCATTTTAAACAAAATCAGTTTTGGGAGGGAGAGCCAAAAGAGGGATCAGCAGTGGTCAAAGGCCATACATGGACCTTATCTAAGATTATAACCCCTATTACTCAAGCTCTCTTTTCCTTCTTGGTCAACATATCTTTTTTTTGTAAGACTGAGATGTCGTGTGTCATCTATCTGTTAAACAGTATTTTTCCATTTGCACCAATGAACCTATACTTTCCCTTTGTGGCATTTTGATGATACCCTCGCCATCATGTCGTGAGCTGAGCTGATATGTTTTAATAATCAGAGCAGATGTCTAAGGGATGGATTCAATCAACCTATCAGATCAATGGTCCTTAACCTTGAACAAGAATCATAGCATTTTGATCAAAGGAAAACAACTCCAGGAAGCTCTGGAGTGTTATGAGCCATCCTCATAATCTGGCTCCTCAGACATTTCAACACTCATCTGCAGAGAAGCTGTTGATCTTGGAGTGCCTCACGTTCTTCTAGTTCAAAGATCAACATCCCAGAGCTCTGTAAAAGTCAAATCAGTAAACCAACAGAGCATGCCCTTGACCGCATGATTTCACATGTGGAAAATCACATGATTTCACATTACATTTTATGTGGAATCAAGTGAAAACATATGCTTTTGGAACACTTCACGTGATCACATGCTTTCACGTTAACTTCACATAAGATCAAATGTGATCACATGAAAACATGCGTTTTTGGAACACTTCAAATGTGTTCACGTGAAATTCAAGTGTTTTTTCCATAAGGGTGTCTCCATTACACCGTTGATGTGGGGAATTCAGTGGTAAACTCCAGGGTTATGGTTATGTCCCTTGACTGTGTTCAGAGTTCAGTGTTCTTAGACAAAGGCCTGTGGACCAGATCTGATAAAGAATGCTCGGTGATCCAGGAGGTTCTGCCATGCAGAAGGCCGGGTGCCACAAACCTGGATTTATTCCACTCAGAAACACTTCTCTGTGAGTCTCCCCCTGGCAGTCTGATATTGCCCATTGAGTTTGAACAGACAGAGGTAGGCTAGAACTCTTTTGTTAATGGCTATGGAGCTTTTAAAGATCTATATGTTGGTCTTGTAGGATGAAGATCTAAGTATGGATTTAATACAGTTTCTGCAGTGATCTTGAAGAGTATAATGAGCTTAAGTTTTCCAATGGCTTGTATATGTTTTTCCTCTGGAATTCAACATCTACTGTAATTCTCCTTTCCAATTTATTTGTTGATATTTAGAGACATCAATTATGTTTCACTTGCTTGAACTCACAAACAGCATATGAACTCACCAACAACATATGAGTTTGATATTACTCACATCCTAGCAACTCTCCACATCAGTCAGAGTGAGTGGAGGAAGATACAAACAAACATTGGCTCCCTGGCTACATTATCCACCCCTGCAGACATGTCTGGCAGCCCAGTGGAATGGAGGGCAGAGTTTGTGTTTCTCCATCAGTAGGGAGAAGATTTTACATCAGTGTTGTGTATTTGTTCGTCTAGGAAAAAGGTACTTGTGAAATACTGCATAGCCCAATGGACCCATGCACTTAGCTCCTGGAAATGGTCAGATTTTTGGTTAAACAGTCATCCCAGAAAACCAAAATTGGTTCTGTGAAAGTTCCAAGAACATTTGTTAAGTCACGGCAAATGTTCTCATAACACAAGAACTGTAGAGTTGTACTGATTATTATAGAATGTTTGTATAAAACATTTGCCTGATGTTGCAAGAACGTTCGTATAACACATTTAATCTGTTTCCAAAACACAAAAAAACTGTCCAGTTGTGACGATGCTTCTACAATGGTTTTAGGGTGAGAAAAACATTCACCTGAATTTTTTTTATTTCACCTTTATTTAACCAGGGAAGCCAGTTGAGAACAAGTTCTCCTTTACAACTGTGACCTGGCCAAGATAAAGCAAAGCAGTGTGACACAAACAACAACACAGAGTTACACATGGAATAAACAGACGTACAGTCAATAACACAATGGAAAAGTCTATGTACAGTGTGTGCAAATGAAGTAAGATAAGGGAGGTAAGGCAATAAATAGGCCGTAGTGGCGAAATAATTACAATTTCACAAAATAAACACTGGAGTGATAGATGTGCAGAAGATGAATGTGCAAGTAGAGATATATAAATAAAAATATAAATAAAATAAATAACAATATGGGGATGACGTAGTTGGATGGGCTATTTGCAGATGGGCTATGTACAGGTGCAATGACCTGTAGGCTGCTCTGATAGCTGATGCTTAAAGTTAGTGAGGGAGATATAAGTCTCCAGCTTCAGTGATTTTTGCAATTCGTTCCAGTCATTGGCAGCAGAGAACTGTAAGGAAAGGCGGAATTGGCTTTGGGGGTGACCAGTGAAATATACCTGCTGGAGCGCGTGCTACGGGTGGGTGCTGCTATGGTGACCAGTGAGCTGAGATAAGGCGGGGCATTATCTAGCAAGGACTTATAGATGACCTGGAGCCAGTGGGTTTGGCGACGAATAGCCAACGCGAGCACACAGGTCACAGTGGTGGGTAGTATATGGGGCTTTGGTGACGAAACGAATGGCACTGTGATAGACTGCATCCAATTTGCTGAGTAGAGTGTTGGAGGCTATTTTGTAAATGACATTGCCGAAGTCAAGGATCGGTAGGATAGTCAGTTTTACGAGGGTATGTTTGGCAGCATGAGTGAAGAATGCTTTGTTGTGAAATAGGAAGACGATTCTAGATTTAATTTTGGGTTGGAGATGCTTAATATGAGTCTGGAAGGAGAGTTTACAGTCTAACCAGACACCTAGGTATTTGTAGTTGTCCACATATTCTAAGTCAGAACCATCCAGAGTAGTGATGCTTGGCGGGCGGGCAGGTGCGGGCAGCGATTGGTTGAAGAACATGCATTTAGTTTTACTTGCATTTAAGAGCAGTTGGAGGCCACGGAAGGAGAGTTGTATGGCATTGAAGCTTGTCTGGAGGTTAGTTAACACAGTGTCCAAAGAAGGGCCAGAAGTATACAGAATGGTGTCGTCTGCGTAGAGGTGGATCAGAGAATCACCAGCCGCAAGAGCGACTTCATTGATGTATACAGAGAAAAGAGTCTGCCCGAGAATTGAACCCTGTGGCACCCCCATAGAGACTGCCAGAGGTCCGGACAACAGGCCCTCCGATTTGACACACTGAACTCTATCTGAGAAGTAGTTGGTACACCAGGCGTGGCAGTCATTTGGAAACCAAGGCTGTTGAGAAGGTACGGTGGGATTCGAAATGGTTGGTGATCTGTTTGTTAATTTGGCTTTCAAAGACCTTAGAAAGGCAGGGTAGGATAGATATAGGTCTGTAACAGTTTGGGTCTAGAGTGTCTCCCCCTTTGAAGAGGGCGAGAAAAATGTGTTCCTAGAGCACATTTATTCTGTTCTTTAAAGGTTCCCAGAATGTTTCATTAGGCTGTGGGAACAGTCTGGTGGGAACATTGTGGGGACATCACAAAATATAGTTTTCCAAAACACAAAAACTGTCCACTTGTGCAGATGATCCTACAATGTTTATTTTAGGTTGCAAAAAAACATTCACCTGATGTTACAAGAATGTTTCCAGAACACATTTTGTCTGTTCTTTAAAGGTTCCCAGAGTGTTCTTTAGGTTATGGTAACAGTGTGGGTACATTACAAGAGATAGGTTCCCAAAACACAAAATGTGCTCATTTGTGATGACATTTATACAATGTGTAATAAGTTAGGTTGCACATGACATTCCTATAATGATGTAAGAATGTTGACAGAAAACCTGGTCTAAGTTATTAATGGCTGTATTTCTGTATTTTGAAAGTTAAATACACTACATGACCAAAAGTAGGAATGAACAGCATTTAATCACACAAACCCAACCACAGTTTTTACACTTCATTTGTTGACAATCTGCACATGTGGGGTTTAGCTTTCTTAGACATAATTAACCCAGGGAAATACTGGTAACTGGGTTATTCACCATCCCTACTTCTGGGCCCATATTTACAAGGTCTCCTAGACTATGAGTGCTGATCTAGGAAAAATAGGACGGGGGACTATATCAAGCATCATAAAGTAGGAATTATATTGAGTGTGTTGAAAAAAAAGTTTCCAACAGTCAAATTTTACACAATGTAAGGTTTTTATAGTTAGTCTAAATTCTGAATTTCTGACTGGATTTATACATCTGAACAAAATAAAGACATTCTTTTAGTAGATTATATCTGACCCTCAATTTCACAAAAAAAGATAAAACAAAAATAAATTAATCAAAAATAAAGTTAAATCAATTCAGGGTTTCAAAATATGTGGGATTAAACTGAACATGCAATCTTCAACTCTGCAGTCGGATCATTAAACCTCTGCACCACCAGGGATTAACTGTTATATTGTGGGGGGGTTTCAGTCTAATGTGATCATCAAGACAGAACAATTTCTGAGTTATTCAAATGTTCCCATCCTCTTCATATGATGTGTACTTGCAGCACTGTGTGTTATGATTTTCTTTCTTCATCACGTGTTGAAAGTCTTATGAAATGTGATTTTAGTTGGATAGAGCTTCCTTTAAATAACTTGTATGCATATGCTTCTTAAATACAGGCTCAGAACCTTCAAACTAAATAAGAAAACAATTGTACCTTCAATGAATTTCAATCAAAATACAGAAATGCATGAATTTCAGTGGAAGATGGCGCCGGAGGGGATGGCTACCGTCTTATCGGCTCTTAAACAACCATGCTATTTTGTTAGTTTTTTTTGCATTGTTGGTAACTTGTTTTGTACATAGTGTTTCTGCTACCGTCTCTTATGACCAAAAAGAGCTTCTGGACATCAGATCTGCGATTACTCACCTCAAACTCTTTGTCTAATCTTTCTTCAATGTGTCAGACGGGGGGAAGATACTACAGACACCCAACCAGGCCCAGATCCCCGGCATTCGCTGGAGAAGGAAACAGAGATTTCGCTGAAAAAGATCAGGGTGCCTTGTGAGCATCAGGCGATGAGTGGCTAATCTGTCTTTGCCTTCCACCCTGCTAGATAACGTTAAATCGCTGGAAAATAAATGGGACGAACTGAAAGCACGCATATCCAATACGGTGTACTACTCCCTTCACAGAACAGCGCAAACTGGCTCTAACCAGAATAGAAAGAGGAGTGGGAGGCCCTGGTGCACAACTGAGCAAGAGGACATGTACATTAGAGTGTCTAGTTTGAGAAACAGATGCCTCACAAGTCCTCAACTGGCAGCTTCATAATCTGCCTTTGCCTACGGTTCTGCTAGCTAACGTTCAATCGCTGGAAAATAAATGGGACGAACTGAAGGCACGTATATCCTACCAACGGGACATTAAAAACTGTAATATGTTATGTTTCACCGAGTCGTGGCTGAACGACGACATTAAGAACATACAGCTGGCGGGTTATACACTCTATCGGCAGGATAGAACAGCAGCCTCTGGTAAGACACGGGCCGGGGGCCTATGCATACACTACCGCTCAAAAGTTTGGGGTCGCTTAGATATGTCCTTGTTTTTGAAAGAAAAAAATAATAATTGTCCATTTAAAATAACATAAAATTTATCAGAAATACAGTGTAGACATTGTTAATGTTGTAATTAAATATTGTAGCTGGAAACAACAGATTTTTTATGGAATATCTACATAGGCGTACAGTGGCCCATTATCAGCAACCATCACTCCTGTGTTCCAATGGCACGTTGTGTTAGCTAATCCAAGTTTATCTTTTTAAAAGGCTAATTGATAATCAGAAAACCCTTTTGCAATTATGTTAGCACAGCTGAAAACTGTTGTCCTGATTAAAGAAGCAATAAAACTGGTATCTGGAGCATCAGCATTTGTGGATTCGACTACAGGCTCAAAATGGCCAGAATCAAAGAACTCTCTTCTGAAACTCGTCAGTCTATTCTTGTTCTGAGAAATTAAGGCTATATCATGAGAGAAATTGCCAAGAAACTGAAGATCTTGTACAACGCAGTGTACTACTCCCTTCACAGAACAGTGCAAACTGGCTCTAACCAGAATAGAAAGAGGAGTGGGAGGCCACGGTGCACAACTGAGCAAGAGGACAAGTGCACTGCTCAAAAAAATAAAGGGAACACTTAAACAACACAATGTAACTCCAAGTCAATCACACTTCTGTGAAATCAAACTGTCCACTTAGGAAGCAACACTGATTGACAATAAATTTCACATGCTGTTGTGCAAATGGAATAGACAACAGGTGGAAATTATAGGCAATTAGCAAGACACCCCCAATAAAGGAGTGGTTCTGAAGGTGGTGACCACAGACCACTTCTCAGTTCCTATGCTTCCTGGCTGATGTTTTGGTCACTTTTGAATGCTGGCGGTGCTTTCACTATAGTGGTAGCATGAGACGGAGTCTACAACCCACACAAGTGGCTCAGGTAGTGCAGCTCATCCCGGATGGCACATCAATGCGAGCTGTGGCAAGAAGGTTTGCTGTGTCTGTCAGCGTAGTGTCCAGAGCATGGAGGCGCTACCAGGAGACAGGCCAGTACATCAGGAGATGTGGAGGAGGCCGAGGAGGGCAACAACCCAGCAGCAGGACCACTACCTCCGCCTTTGTGCAAGGAGGAGCACTGCCAGAGCCCTGCAAAATGACCTCCAGCAGGCCACAAATGTGCATGGAGTCTGCTCAAACGGTCAGAAACAGACTCCATGAGGGTGGTATGAGGGCCCAACGTCCACAGGTGGGGTTGTGCTTACAGCCCAACACCGTGCAGGACGTTTGGCATTTGCCAGAGAACACCAAGATTGGCAAATTCGCCACTGGCGCCCTGTGCTCTTCACAGATGAAAGCAGGTTCACACTGAGCACGTGACAGACGTGACAGAGTCTGGAGACGCCGTGGAGAACGTTCTGCTGCCTGCAACATCCTCCAGCATGACCGGTTTGGCGGTGGGTCAGTCATGGTGTGGGGTGGCATTTCTTTGGGGGCCGCACAGCCCTCCATGTGCTCGCCAGAGGTAGCCTGACTGCCATTAGGTACCGAGATGAGATCCTCAGACCCTTGTGAGACCATATGCTGGTGCGGTTGGCCCTGGGTTCCTCCTAATGCAAGACAATGCTAGACCTCATGTGGCTGGAGTGTGTCAGCAGTTCCTGCAAGAGGAAGGCATTGATGCTAAGGACTGGCCCGCCCGTTCCCCAGACCTGAATCCAATTGAGCACATCTGGGACATCATGTCTCGCTCCATCCACCAACGCCACGTTGCACCACAGACTGTCCAGGAGTTGGCGGATGCTTTAGTCCAGGTCTGGGAGGAGATCCCTCAGGAGACCATCCGCCACCTCATCAGGAGCATGCCCAGGCATTGTAGGGAGGTCATTCAGGCACGTGGAGGCCACACACACTACTGAGCCTCATTTTGACTTGTTTTAAGGACATTACATCAAAGTTGGATCAGCCTGTAGTGTGGTTTTCCACTTTAATTTTGAGTGTGACTCCAAATCCAGACCTCCATGGGTTGATACATTTGATTTCCATTGATAATTTTTGTGTGATTTTGTTGTCAGCACATTCAACCATGTAAAGAAAAAAGTATTTAATAAGATTATTTCATTCATTCAGATCTATGATGTGTTATTTTAGTGTTCCCTTTATTTTTTTGAGCAGTGTACATTAGAGTGTCTAGTTTGAGAAACAGATGCCTCACAAGTCCTAAACTAGCAGCTTCATTAAATAGTACCCACAAAACACCAGTCTCAATGTCAACAGTGAAGATGCGACTCCGGGAAGCACTGAATACAACAGGTGTAGACCTTACAGTGAAATGCTTACTTACAAGCCCTTAACCAACAATGCAGTTTTGGGATAATTTTTTTTTTTTAAGTCAGAAATAAAAGTAACAAATAATGAGAGCAGCAGTAAAATAACAATATCAAGGTTATATACAGGGGGTACCGGTACAGAGTCAATGTGCGGGGGCACCAGTGTCGAGGTAATTGAGATAATATATACATGTAGGTAGAGTTATTAAAGTGACTCTGCATAGATAACAACAGCGAGTAGCAGATGTGTATACGGGGAGGGCAGTGCAAATAGTCTGGGTTGCCATTTCATTAGATGTTCAGGAGTCTTATGGCTTGGGGGTAGAAGCTGTTTAGAAGCCTCTTGGACCTAGACTTGGCTCTCCGGTACCACTTGCCATGCTGTAGCAGAGAGAACAGTCTATGACTAGGGTGGCTGGAGTCTTTGACAATTTTTAGGGCCTTCCTTTCACACTGCCTGGTATAGAGGTCCTGGATGGCAGGAAGCTTGGCCCAGGTGATGTACTGGGCCGTACGCACTACCCTCCGTAGTGCCTTGCGGTCGGAGGCCGAGCAGTTGCCATACCAGGCAGTGATGCAATCCGTCAGGATGCTCTCGATGGTGCAGCTGTAGAACCTTTTGAGGAGCTGAGGACCGTTGTCAAATCTTTTCAGTCTCCTGAGGGGGTTTAGGTTTTGTCGTGCCATCTTCACGACTGTCTTGGTGTGCTTGGACCACGTTAGATTGTTGGTGATGTGGACGCCAAGGAACTTGAAGCTCTCAACCTGCTCCACTACAGCCCCGTCGATGAGAATGGGGGCGTGCTCGGCCCTCCTTTTCCTGTAGTCCACAATCATCTCCTTTGTCTTGATAAGGTTGAGGGAGAGGTTGTTGTCCTGGCATCACATGACCAGGTCTCTGACCTCCTCCCTATTGGCTGTCTCGTCATTGTTGGTGATCAGGCCTACGACTGTTGTGTCATCAGCAAACTTAATAATTGTGTTGGAGTCGTGCCTAGCCGTGCAGTCATGAGTGAACAGAGAGTACAGGAGGGGACTGAGCACGCACCCCTGAGGGGCCCCCGTGTTGAGGATCAGCATGGTGGATGTGTTGTTACCTACCCTTACCACCTGGGGGCAGCCCGTCAGGAAGTCCAGGATCCAGTTGCAGAGGGAGGCGTTTAGTCCCTGGGTCCTTAACTTAGTGATGAGCTTTGAGGGCACCATGGTGTTGAACGCTGAGCTGTAGTCTATGAATAGCATTCTCACATACGTGTTCCTTTTGTCCAGGTGTGAAAGGGCAGTGTGGAGCGCAATAGAGATTGCATCATCCGTGGATCTGTTGGGGCGGTATGCAAATTGGAGGGGGTCTAGGCTTTCTGGGATAATGGTGTTGATGTGAGCCATTACCAGCCTTTCAAAGCACTTCATGGCTACAGACATGAGTGCTACGGGTCGGTAGTCACAAGTTACCTTAGTGTTCTTGGGCACAGGGACTATTGTGGTCTGATTGAAACATGTTGGTATTACAGACTCAGACAGGGAGAGGTTGAAGACACTTGCTCGGAGTACACATCCTGGTAATCCATCTGGCCCTGCGACCTTGTGAATGTTGACCTTTTTAAAGGCCTTACTCACATCGGCTGCGGAAAGCGTGATCACACAGTTGTCCGGAACAGCTGATGCTCTCATGCATGTTTCAGTGTTACTTGCCTTTAAGCGATCATAGAAGTAGTGTAGCTCGTCTGGTAGGCTCGTGTCTCTGGGCAGCTCTCGGCTGTGCTTCCCTTTGTAGTCTGTAATGGTTTGCAAGCCCTGCCACATCCGACGAGCGTCGGACTTGGTGTAGTACGATTCGATCTTAGTCCTGTATTGACACGTTGCCTGTTTGATAGTTTGTCGGAGGGCATAGCGGTATTACTTATAAGCTTCCGGAGTCCCGCTCCTTGAAAGCGGCAGCTCTACCCTTTAACTCAGTGCGGATGTTGCCTGTAATCCCCGGCTTCTGGTTGGGGTATGTACGTACGGTCACTGTGGGATGACGTCATCGATGCACTTATTGATGATGCCAATGACTGATGTGGTATACTCCTCAATGCCATCGGAAGAATCCCGGGAACATATTGCAGTCTTTGATAGCAAAACAGTCCTGTAGCTTAGCATCTGCTTCATCTGACCACTTTTCTATTGACCTAGTCACTGGTGCTTCCTGCTTTAATTGTTGCTTGTATGCAGGAATCAGGAGGATAGAATTGTGGTCAGATTTGCTAAAATGGAGGGTGAGTCATGTTTTGTAGCTATTATTGTGGCCTTTGTGTTTGCCAATTGCACGATCATGCTATAAGCGAGTATTTATGGTTGTCCTTGTTCAATAGAGCCATTGGACTTGTCTCAATGAGGTTCCTATCTGCCAGGACTTTGCATGATATCTACTGTAGGTGTAAGGTTCTGTATTTATTTTCTTAGTCAACCTTGTGTTCTGTTTCATTGTGTTCTTGAACGTAGCCCTGTCTTTCATTTTTGTTCATTGATTTCACCTGTGTTAATTACTCACCTGGTCTCATCAGCTCCTTATTTTGTTCAGTTCATTCTGTTTGTGCCTTTGTGAGATATTGTTCGTTTTGACTTTACTAAGCCTTTTCCTAGCTCGTTTGTGAGAACCAGTTATAACCTTTAGTCCTATTTTTGATTCACCTGCCTGTTTGCCTACCTGTGTATGACCATTGCCTGTCTGTGACCACGATACCTGCCTTTTGCGAAGGCGAAATAAACAAATGCCGCTCTCTGCGTGTGAATCTACACCTTTTAACTCCCTGAGTATTCATTACAGTAGGTTGACTAATTTCACCTGGCATTGTAAAGACTACAGCCTGACGGGAGCCATAATTCCTTGTTCCCACCATCAATGGCAGGCTTTTCAAAACCGGGGTGGTACTCATTTACAGGAGCTATGTTACCATGTACTGGCTATCAGAGTTTGCTAAATAATTAGCAACAATGGCTGCTTCTGATGATTCCTCTTTCCAAGAAGAGCTGGACAACTAAAACATGTTTTATGTTCTTTTACATAGAAACATACAGTCCAATTTATTTGAGCCGGAATACACTAAAGAGTAGTTGAAACAGCAAGAAAAATGATTGCGAGACCAGCAAGCAGCGGTGGCAGCCTAGATCAGCTGGACCAGGACTCAGGAGGGTAAATGACAATCGAGTAAGTTGTTTTGCTGTCAGAATCTAACTAGCAACATGTGACCGACTGTTCTTAAAACGTTCTGAGGACCTCCAAGACAAAGTCAAATGTATATTGCGTGAACATCAATGGAAAATTATGTTAAACCTAAAACAAATATGCTGTGAAAGTCTTTTTTGGAAATTGGAAATTGTGGCAATGTTCTGTGCAATCTTTGTGAATATCTCAAGAAAAATGTTGCAACATTAAGGGAATGTCCTGTGCAACCTTAGACATTGTATGAATGTCATCAGAACCAAGCATATTTTGTGCTTTAGGAATCTCTTGTAATGTACCAACACTGTTCCCACAACCTAATTAAATGTTCTGGGAACCTTCAAAGAACTAAAATAGGCTGTTCTGTCAACATTCTTGCAAGATCAAAGGAATGTTTGTTGCACCCTGATACAAACTATATCTGAATGTCGACACAACTGGACATTTTCAGTGTTTTGGGAACTTCTCTTGTCATATCCCCACAATGTTCCCACCACCTAAAGAAACATTCTGGGAATCTTTACAGAACAGACTAAATGTGTTCTGGGAACATTCTTGTAACATCAGGTGAATGTTTTATGCACCCTAAAAGAAACATTGTAGAATCATCTGCACAACCGGACAGTTTTTGTGTTTTGGGAACATATCTTTTGTGATGTCCCCACAAGTCAAATCAAATGTTATTTGTCACATGGTTTGTAAACAACAGGTGCAGACTAACAGCGAAATGCTCAGTTACGGGTCATTTAAAAAAAATGCAGAGTTAAATATATAGACAAAAAAGATAACATAAAAATAGAAAAAGTGACACAAGGAATAAATATACAGTAAATAACAATAAAAAGTAAAAAAATAACATGGCTATATACCTGATCCCCATCAGAAAATGTTCCCACCAGACAATGTTCCCACCACACTGTTCCCAAACTTGGAAACCTATAAAGACCGTACACAATTTTTTCTGGAAACGTTCTTGCAACATCAGGCAAATGTCTTATTAAAACATTGTTTATTATCAGCACGACTGGACAGCTTTTGTGTTGAGAACATTTGCTGCAACCTAACAAATGTTCTGGGAACTTTCACAGAATCAATTTTGGGTTGCTTGGAAAACATTACTGATACATTGTGTTACTACATTACCTGAAAACCTAATGAGAACTTTTGGGGAATGTTGTGTGGTGGTTGTTACAGATGTTGTGCACAGCATTTTAGTGAATGTTAGGAGAACATTCCAAGGATATTTAATTTAAAAACAAATAAATAAATAAAGATTTGAATGTTTTTGTAATGTAATCATTCTGATGTTAGATAAAACGCTAACTACAACTTAATGGGAATCTTAGCTGAAGTTCTGAGAATGTTTCCAATTTGCTGGGATGACTGACAATGCATATTGATGTAGTTTGTGAACAGCTTGTTGCAGCTACAGTATGTAACAATAGACAGTTGTCAAAATAAATTGTTACCCATGTATGGATTCTACTCACAGAACATCAGTTTGACCAATACACACCAGACTAACATGCGTAGCACTACCTTAATTGAAAATAAGACTGAATGAAGAGCTCAAACAACTAAAATCCTGAGAGGAATAATTGAATGTACCTAAAGTAAGGGTCAAGTTGGAAGTCAAGTTGTTTGGCTTGTAGAGAGCAGACTACAGAGTCATTATTTGTGGAGAGTTTAGGGCCCTGGGGATGAGGGAGTGGGCGGGAGGGGCAGAAGGTGCGCTGAAACGGAAAGCACGCTAGTCCCGCTCACCATTGATGCTCAGTGAATCTGAAAGGTCATGTCATGTTTTCTGGCAATTGACTCGATGGGTTTGGATTCTGCAGCATAAGGCCGGGACATTGTTATGTGTTTTTTTTTCTGCTCTGCACGTTTACTGGGAAATATGCCCCTGGGTTATTTTTCTCATTGACCTTATTACCCTGCACGGTGACGAGTCTGCCACACTACTTGCTATCTCTCAATCTTTCTCTTTCACAGATGTATACATCCATGTAGCCTACAACAATTAATTTCATTTCTCCCCCCAAAAACCTCTAAGCTCAGTTATTAATAGGAAAGAGACTGTTTTCTTTTCTTTATTTAAACCTTATTTTACCAGGTAATTTGACGGAAAAGTTCTCATATACAGCAACAACCTGGGGAATAGTTACAGGGGAGAGGAGGGGGGATGAACTTTATCTTGAATGTATCATTTTGAGTGTATACGATATATGATATCATGGACCTATACTTAATCGTCAATTTCTATCTCAGAGGGGCATTGTTATTTGAATATCTAAATGGATGTTATCTGAAAGCATTTGTATCCTTCTGGTTATAGGATCATAGTTTATGCTATAATGGTATAGAGAGGGGGGTATGCATCTGCCTGTCCCCATCCCTCTAAAAGGAGACAAACACTCAGGGTTAGGACAATATTAGCACATTTAATTAAGGCCAGGTACCTTTTCCTTGCTTAATCACATCACAATCAACTTTTGCCAGATGAATGAAGACACAGATATAATATTTTTTTGCATAAAAAAATCCCTGAAATATTGAATTGCAACATTCAAATAAAGACATTTTGGGCAATTTCTTTTGAAAATGTTATCTATAACAGAAATGTGACAACATATCAACAATTCCCTCTGTAAAAGTCTGAAGAATATATCTAAGATTACCACACAAAGGTTTGTGAATGCAGATGCTTCTGAAGCGGAGAAAATTGTGTTGGCATGTGGGACGAGTCTGAATTTCGAGAAATGGCAGTTAAAGACAAGTACAAAAAAAAAATGTTTACCTTTATTTAACTAGGCAAGTCAGTTAACTACTTAGGGAGTGGTGGGGCGCCCGACACTACCCGGTGAAATGCAAGGCGCCAAATTCAAAATCCAAAAGTTGAATTATTATACATTCATCAATATACAAGTGTTGCATAGTCATCAAAAGCTCTGCTTCTTGGCAATATAACAGCGTTGTCAGATTTCAAAAAGGCTTTACGGTGAAAGCACTACATTTGTTTGTTTGAGGGTAGCACTTCCAATATTTTTTCCATTAGCATAAATTCATAAACCATCGCGGTTCACACAAAACACATTTCACAACGAAAACAAATCCCTTACCTTTTGAAGAACTTCTGCTGAGGGCTTCCCAAGTGTCCAACGAAGACAATCCATGGTTCTTTTGTTAGAAAAAGTCATTTATTATATCCATAAATCTCCGTTTGGTTGGTGCGTTACGATCAGAAAATACAGCGTCCACTCGCCCATTGAACCGTGAAGAGAACTCGTTCAACCTATACCTATACACTTGTCCAAGAACAATCAAACATCATTGATAATGTATAATGTATATTTAGTATAATATTTCAACCGGATTTATAAACTGGGCGATAGGAAAGGAAAAAAAACCACAGCGCGCACAAGCCTGTGAACGCGCATCCTCTTCTGTTTACATCTGGTGACCACTTCCCAATTCTTCTTCTATTACCATCCAGAGCAACTAAACATAATCAAAACACTGTCTAGAGACTGTTGACATCCAGTGGAAGCAATAGGTACTGAAATCTTACTCCCTTATATGGTCATTTTCAATAGGGAGGGGTTCAAAATGAGGCAATGTGTCAAATACACTTTTTCCAGGACAGAACTTCCTCGGGTTTTTGCCTGCTATATCCGTTCTGTTATACTCACAGACAATATTTTAACACTCTTAGAAACTTCAGAGTGTTTCCTATCCAATAGTACTAATTATCTGCATATCCTATTTTCTGGGCCTGAGTGGAAGGCATTTTACTTTGGGCACGCCAGACTCTCCAAAACCGTCACCTCGGGAGCTGCTCCCTAAGAAGTCCACATTCTTATTTACAATGACGGCCTACACCGGCCACACCCTAACCCGGACGACGCTGGGCCAATTGTTTTCTGCCCATTGGGACTCCCAATCACGCCCGGTTGTGATACAGCCCAGGATCAAACCAGGATCTGTAGTGACCTCTCTAGCACTGAGATGCAGTGGCTTAGACCGCTGCGCCACTCGGGAGCAAACACTACATTTAGACTACCAAACGTCTATTTAGACCCAATAGCCATCTATGCAAAGTAAGTTACTACATATTTTCCAGTTTGTAACATTCTCCATGAAATGGGCTTTTAAATTGTGGGGGATTCAATATAGTGAGCTTTGATACTATGGATGTATTGTATCTTCAATTCAAACCACAGGTTTTCAATGGGGTTCAAGTCTGGGGACTTAGATGGCCAATGCAAATTGTTGATTTTGTGGTCAATTAACCATTTCTTTGTTATGGTCTTGCGGGAAGATCCACTTGCGGCCAAGTTTTAGCCTCCTGGCAGAGGCAACCAGTTTTTTGGATAAAATGTCCTGGTACTTGGTAGAGTCAAGGGCCCCAGGACGAGTGGAAGCAAAATAGGCAAGTAAGTTAAGAACAAATTCTTATTTACAATGACAGCCTACACCAGCCAAACCCAAACAACACTGGGCCAATTGCACCACCTTATGGGACTCCCAATCACAGCAAGTACAGGCTGGATTCAAACCAGGGTCTGTAGTGCCACCTCTACCAGTGCCTTAGACTGCTGCGCCACCAGGGAGCCATTCAATACATTCCTTAAGCAAAGATTAATCATTTTAAAAAGTAAAATGTTAATGCTAAACAGTCTTTAGGGGTGTCAGTAATGTTGACGCCTATCTTTTTGAGAAAAATGTAATACTTGTTAAACAAGAACTCTATCTCAGACCAATTGTATTAGTATAAAATACAAAATGTCCCACTTTTTTTCATACAATATTGCTCAGTATTTGTATTATTTATTTTATATAGTCTTTTTTGCATCCTTATTAATTAAGGGTGCCAATAAGTTTTGCCCTGACTGTAGCTTTCTGCCCGGGGGGCATTCTCTGAGAGTAATTTACCGGAACAATGTTATCTTAACCGCTCCCCTTTATTCATCATCTGGGACTTAAGGTAATCCAGATCTAAATAAAAAACGTTTACACTTCAGGAATATTGTGAGCATTAGAGCAGTTTCACATGCTTGTGTATCTTTGTCTATACAGAGCATCACATATGTTAACCTTTTCTTCCTTATACCCATCTCTGTATCTTTCTTCAGTGAGTTGTTTACACAAAACAATATATGATTTCAGAAGGTGCGAGAACATACATACAGTAGTGAGAACAATTATGAAAATAGTTGTCATCCTCAAGGCAGTAGCACACTACAGAGATACACTCTTACCACATACACTCTTTATCAGCCCTCTCTTTCCTGCCTTTGCTGCTGTGGATTTGTGCTCTCCAGTGGATCGGTGGCTGAGCTCCAGAATCACTTAGATCATTTTACCCGGGGCAGAGAGGAGCCAGTGACCCTGCGCTCGTCGGGCAGGGCTTTATGCCTCGCTGGCTTCCCTGGTGTGACATTTCTCCTGTATTTGCCCCCTCCCAACGCCTCCCTATGTAACCGCCACTGCAGTGCAGAAAAAAGAGCATTGTCTGTACAAATATCAATCAAATGAACAGCAGCTGGGGTCAATCTACTGTCAGAGCCTTCCCCCTTTGCTGCTCCAGCTCTCATGTAAAATGACAATAATGACAGAATGTCAGAAATGCTATCAAATGTAGTCAGTTTTTATGAGAAGGAGAGACATTTGGTTCTATACAAGGATCTTGTATCTGTCCACTTTCCATCCCTCATTATCTGACCCTAAGACACTCTGCACCTCTCTCAACATGATGTGTGTGGCCTGGAAGGCCCTCCCCCTGTGAAGACAAATACAGCCCCTGCTATGGGTCATACAATGGTAATGACATTTTTTTAAAGATCAATTGTGCCTTAAAACACCGCCTTTCCACTATGGGGTATGGTTGGAACAGATGGGGGTTATGCAGAGCGGCTTTATATGTAAAGAGGTTTACAGACATTGATCTAATGAAACATTTACATTTTGTTCCTGTGGGTTTGAATCAGCTTGGACTAAAGCAATCCTGAAGGGTCTGGTGGATGCCATCCTGTTGATTACATACACATTTCTAATAATATGATGCCCTCAGTACTACTGAGTCAGAACAGCCTAAAATTAAAGATACAACTAAATCGGTCTCTTTTTTTCTCTGGGAGGGGTAGCCAAACCCCTTGCTACTGTCATTTTCATATTTGTTTGTGCACAGACAAACATTTTGTTATTATTGCTTTTTCTGCAAACATCTGAATGGAATGAATATGATAGTTGCCAGTCATTTATAGACTGCTAAAGTGAATGTTATAAGCTAAGTAGCTAAGTAATGCTGGCAAAAACCTACTTCGTGGAGTGTTTAGTTGGGCTCCTGGGATGGTAGTGTAGTGTTGAGTGCATGTGTTGTGGACATTTGAGAGATTCTGCCAGGGTTGAAAGGCCTGCATTTGCCTCATATTCTATAAAGCATCTGTCAGGGGAGTTGTGAGGAAAGGAGGGGGGTAGGGAGGTAAAAGCCAGGACACGCTGTGCTGGGATCAACACGTGTCTGCAAAAGCCTGGAGGTTCCACAACAATCTGTTCCACTTGGTTTACTCCTGCGCTGTGACCTCGATTTTTGACTGTTGTTGGAGCTTCCTTGCACTCCGCGTTGACACAAGCACAGCACAGACAGCTACCCGGCCACCCGCCCGCCCAGCCAGCCAGCCATGCAGGATTGGGTCTGGGTGTCTGTGTAGAGGAGGGACAGAGTGGAGGAGCAGCTCAGCTCTGAGACAATAAAGAAGAAGATGGGAGTAGGAGCTGTGTCTGCATTAGTGTCCATCTGTCCTGGGTTGCATAGTATATCAGTAGAACTTGGCAATCCGGAAAAAATACATTTCCAATTGAGGTCATTTAGACCTCTGCCTCTGGATTTCAGATAGCAGCTCTGTGTAGGGATAATTACAGGCTGAAGGAATACTTGGTAATTGAGTAACAGGCTTCCCTAGCGCAGGCAGGCAGAGCAACAGAACACTGCAGCAACACTAGGGGTCAGTGGCCATCCATGTAAACATGTGGGGGTGTAGAACACTGTTACTATATGCTCCAAATTAAGAACAAAGTTACAGTATGAGGACAGTTGTTCCAATACTACGAGATACAGCTCATCTACTGAATCATAGTCCATCACATTTCTAAGTGTATTTATTTATTAAAGATAATGATGATGACGACCATGATGATCAAATATGTTAAAAAAATAAATAAAAATTAATTAAAATAAAAAATATATATATATGATGTATTATCACAAATAGCTGTAGCATATCTATTTGTACATAGGGAACTCCCATACAATTAGTCACATCCTTCACATCCATCTTTCCTTTACCCTCACACATTTGGTACCAAAAGACTTATAGTAGTATTCTCAGAGCAGGTCTGTTGTCTTCTCTTTTCCCCACTAAAGTGGTAGAGCAAAACAGTGGTGACATGGTGGTCTAGTAATTATCTAATTGTTTGAGCTATGTCTTTCTTTGATTTATGGTGTTGTATCAGTGGCTGACCTGATTTATAATGAGGTCTCCCCACTTGTGAAAATATGAACCTTAACTATGTGGCACCAGCCCAATTATTTCTTTGTGAGGCTCAGGCTCCTGTCGACATTGATGGTGTGCATCGCAAATCGCTGCCATCCAAGCTTTCGTCGAATAACAATAATATGATCCATCATTTTAGATTTGCGCAATCGCACCTCCCACCCTACACTCTTTTTATTTACTGTGGAGATCCGTGTAATATAGATGCACCCTCATTTTTAAGATTCTAATCAGACATTATCACTAATGGACCATATTTGTATGTAGCTGTTGTTTGCTAGAGGGGAGGGAGATTGCTGGTATGTTCTACCTGCCCACTGTTCGCTGGTGGTGACTGCATAGTGTGTCTGAAAACCACAGGAGCAGCTGGGAAACAAATGGACACTCCCTTTCATAAATCCTGCATGCCTCCCATTATCAAGTTCAGGCCACAAAGTCAAAAAACTGGGCCCTAAGTGGAGCAAGTTGCATGGCACAAGGACAAAGCTGACAGAAAACATAAGGCCCCCACACTCTGTCTGGACAGCAGGAGGCCATGAGCGCTGCGTTTGAAAAATAGACTGGGCTGCAAACACATCCACTATACAGATGCGCTGCCCCCTTCAAATTAACACTGAGCAGGGTGACTGCTGCTGGTGGCTGATGAAGATAGGCACGGCTGCCACTATCTGTGCCACTAAGGAATTCATCAAATTAATTACTGGTGCGTCCAACCACCTATCTGATACCTCTTTATTTTGAAGCCTGTAAATAGGGATTCAGACTAGGCCTGGCAGAAGGGCCTAATACACCCAGAGTCCCTCCATGCACATCATTCATTGAAAACTTTGCCGGCTTGACAAATTGGAATGATGAATCTATCTTCTATGAATAGCTTAGGAAAAAATGCATAATCAGTCAAAAACATAGACACAACATCTCTCTGGCTTTGCAGTGTATTGCGATCCATTAGGGTGAGAAGGCATGGCTTTGGGAAAAGACTTCCCTTCGCTCTTCCAGCTCGATTGATAACTTTGGCTTCTGGATTTAATAGAGTGGTCAAGGTGGAGCTGTTCCTTTGTATAGTTCAGGAGGAATAAAACAGGTAGCATCATAAATCAAACTGTTGTTCTTTGCCATAGAATATAGATGGACTGGAGTCTATAATCTCTCTCATATCATACCAATACTCATAGTCAATGCTCATACACTCTATTTTATGCTTAACAAAAAAATTGTATCAAACAGTTAAATAGCTTATGTACTTCATGTGGAATTACAAAAATTATTAAAATGTTGGTACACAAGCTATCTATTCTCAGATTGAAGCATATGTCTTTGGTTAATATGGTTGCAGTAAATATGAAGTAGTTATATAATACTGCATGACATGGGGGAAGGGGTATATTCTGAGAGAGAACATTATGCATCACATGATTAATTATATAGTTGCCTTAACATTTTAAAATTATGGTTTTCCCTTGAGTTTCATCTTGATGCCTTATTACAGTAGCTCCACTTACTGAAGTTTAATAGGCCCTATAGGCTACTCCTTCTGGAGCTATACAAAATAACAAAGGGTTCTTCTGTGTGTGGTTTGATTTAGAGTGCATTTGTTGATAGATACTCAGCAGTAGCAGCTCACAAGGCCAAAACCACAATTGCATTTTTTTTTGTGGAAATACACATCATATACCATTTCCCCCTCCAAATGCCTGTCAAATTTGACTTACTATGCCAGCAAGATTACTGTATTTTTCATCAGAAACAGTTTGCATACAGAATAAGAGAGCTGTGGGGATGCGTGACCAGAGCCTGGGGTCTTGGTAGGGAAAATCAGCGGTTGTCTGTACAGTCTGACAGGTGACCAGGTGGTGCTGTGGTGAATTATTCAGAGTATGGATGGAGAAACGTACTGTTGTTCACTGGAGGTTTAAGGTGCTACTGGTACGGACATATGCTCTCACAGGTCGCATAGATCTTAGGAAGACTAACACAGAATAGTCATCTTGTCACAAACATTTTCTTCATGTATATAGATTTTATGAGTGGAGCTGAGGGTACTTTTGTGATCTGAGAAATTACAGTATACTGTTTACACTGTTGAGCATTGATTACTAAAATATAAACAAAACATACGACAGAAATGTGTGTATGAGTGAATGCGTGTGTGCAAGTGTGCACAGGAGCTCTTCCGTGTGCATGCAGAAAATGTGTGAAGGTTGCTGATGTGAAGGACACACCTTTCCTATGGTAAGTAGTCATTCTTAATAGGTTTTGGTTTGGGTGTGAAATATGGGTGTGCCAAGCAGGTATGTGACATTACTGTTATCCCTTGGGAAAACTGTAGACTGATATCAGTTCAGAGACAACCAAGATAGGACAAGGAGCCTAAAAAAATGTCTCAGATGGATGAAAGTCCACCCAAACCATAAAACCTACAAGACAATGAGTTTCCCTTTACCCTCTAAGAACTGCTCACATGTTCATCATATGGATTTAATAATGTTATTAGGTGGGTTTCTGAAGGTACTGGAATCAAAGTTATCAAAGTTAAATATTGTTTCGTAAAAATAAATCTCTTATCGTTATACGCATGCTTTTCAACCGTTCGCTGCCCGCACCCGCCCGCCCGCCTAGCATCACTACTCTGGACGGTTCTGACTTAGAATATGTGGACAACTACAAATACCTAGGTTTCTGGCTAGACTGTAAACTTTCTTTCCAGACTCATATTAAACATCTCCAATCCAAAATTAAATATAGAATCGTCTTCCTTTTTCGCAACAAAGCCTCCTTCACTCACACCGCCAAACATACCCTCGTAAAACTGACTATCCCACCGATCCTCGACTTCGGCGATGTAATTTACAAAATAGCCTCCAACACTCTACTCAGCAAACTGGATGCAGTCTATCACAATTCCATCCGTTTTGTCACCAAAGCCCCATATACCACCCACCACTGCGACCTATATGCTCTAGTCGGCTGGCCCTCGCTACATATTCGTCGCCAGACCAACTGGCTCCAGGTCATCTATAAGTCCTTGCTAGGTAAAGCTCCACCTTATCTCAACTCACTGGTCACAATAACAACACCCACCCGTAGCACGCACTCCAGCAGGTATATCTCACTGGTCATCCCCCTAAGCCAACACCACCTTTGGCTGCCTTTCCTTCCAGTTCTCTGCTGCCAATGACTGGAACGAATTGCAAATATTGCTGAAGCTGGAGACTTAGATTTCCCTCACTAACTTTAAACATCAGCTATCTGAGCAGCTAACCGATCGCTGCAGCTGTACATAGCCCATCTGTAAATAGCCCATCCAATCTACCTACCTCATCCCCAAAATTTTATTTTCTGCTCTTTTGCACACCAGTATTTCTACTTGCACATTAACATCTGCACATCTATCACTCTAGTGTTAATTTGCTCATGTCCTGACTTCCGCCGAAGTCGGTCCCTCTTCTTGTTCGGGCGGTGTTCGGTGTTCAGCGTCACCGGTTTTCTAACCATCACCGCTCCCCTTTTCGTGTGTCTGTTGGTTTTGTCTTGAGTGTACACACCTGTTATTCATTTTCTCCCAATCACGCCCCTGTTATATTCCTTCCTTTCCCCTTTCCCTTGTTTGTGATTGTGATAGTTGTACTCTGTGTCATCACAACTTTCCCAGTCTGCGTACTGTGGGTATTTGATTTTGGTTCTCGGTATTCCGGGTGGCTTGTGTTGCACCCGTTTATCTATATGTTCGTGTGGGTATTTTTGCCTTTGCCAGTGTGCATTGTGGTTTCGTCTGGCGACATTATTAAATACCTTTTCACACGCAACTTACCTCTTGCGCCTGACTCCTTCTACTACTGAACCACAGACATTACACAATCACTCACCGATAAATATGGAGTCAGCAGGAGCAGCAACACCTAACAGAGGAGTCGAGGAACGCGTCCGAGAACATTCAGCCATGTTACAACATCTTAGGGCCACTATGGATCGTGTTGACTCTCCTGTGTTTCCTGTGGTATTCGGCCTTCCCTGCTTAACCTTGCATGACCCCACCATTTCCTGGCAACATAGGACTCTCACGGGGTGGTCGCGAGAGTGCTCAGGGAGGTGTGTAGGGGTTTCCGTTGGTGCAACCACGGTGGAGACCTGGTCTGGACTCTCCACCGTGGTTGCACCAACGGAAACCCCTACACGTGCACATCCCCCCAGAATATGCCGATTTGGCTCTCGCCTTCTGTAAGAAGACGGCGACTCAATTCCCACCCCATTGATGGGGGGATTGTGCAATAAATCTCCTGGTAGATGCTGCGCTTCCCAGGAGTCACGTGTATCCCCTGTCGCAAGCGGAGACGGAGGCTATGGAGACATACATCTCCAAATCCCTGGGTCAGGGTTACATTAGGTCCTCCACTTCACCCGCCTCCTCGAGCTTATTTTTGTGAAGAAGGATGGGGGTTTGCGCCCATGCATTGATTATCAGGTCTCAATAAAATAACGGTGAGGTTACCCGCTGCCTCTCATCGCCATGGCGATTGAGTCAATGCACAGGGCTCGCTTCTTCACAAAACTGGATCTCAGTAGCGCATACAATCTGGTTTGTATCCGGGAGGGAGACGAGTGGAAGACAGCGTTTAGTACCACCTCAGGCCATTATGAGTACCTCGTCATGCCGTACGGCTGATGAATGCTCCCGCAATCTACCTACCTCGAGAGCCAGACCCTGTCCCCCGGTGCGTACACCGGGGCCTCACTGCGGTGACGGTCCGCGCTGGCTTTCTGGCGCAGCTCGGCCTGCTGGAGGTGATCATGGGCGGCCTCCCAGGTCTCCTCCGCGCGCTTGAGCTACTCGTCCACCGCAGGAGCCTCGGTCTGACTCCGATGCCATGGTGCCAGAACCGGCTGGTACCCCAGTGCCAGAACATGGTGCCAGAACCGGCACTACCAAGCAGGAAGCCAGGAGTATGGGAGTCTGATCCATGGGCCGCTCCTCTTTGTCATGAAGCTGGGACAGCGCGTCTGCCTTCTGGTTCTGGGAACCTGGTCTGTAAGATATGGTAAACACAAAACGAGTAAAGAACATGGCCCACCTTGCTTGGCGAGGATTCAATCTCCTCGCTGCCCGGATGTACTCCAGGTTACGGTGGTCAGTCCAGATAAGAAAAGGGTGTTTAACCCCCTCAAGCCAGTGTCTCCACACTCTCAGGCCCTTACCACAGCCAACAACTCCCGGTCCCCCACATCAGTTCCGTTCCGCCTGACTAAGCTTCTTAGAGAAAAAAGCACAGGGGCGGAGCTTCGGTGGGGTGCCCGAGCGCTGGGAGAGCACAGCTCCTATCCCAGCCTCGGACGCATCCACCTCTACTATGAACGCCAAAGAAGGATCCGGGTGAGCCAGCACGGGTGCCGAAGTGAACAAAGCCCTTAGGTGCCCAAAAGCCCTGTCCGCCTCAACTGACCACTGCAGACGCACCGGACCCCCCTTCAGCAGTGAAGTAATGGGAGCCGCGACCTGACCAAAGCCCCAGATAAATCTCCAGTAATAATTGGCAAACCCTAAAAATCGCTGCACCTCCTTTACCGTGGTGGGAGTCGGCCAATTACGCACGGCATCAATGTGGTCACTCTCCATCTCCACCTCGGACGTGGAAATGCGATACCCTAGGAAGGAGACGGCCTGCTGGAAGAACAAGCATTTCTCAGCCTTGGTGTACAGGTCATGCTCCAACAGTCTTCCAAATACCTTGCGTACCAAAGACACATGCCCGGCGCGTGTAGCGGAGTATATCAGAATGTCATCGATATACACCACTACACCCTGCCCGTGAAGGTCCCGGAAAATCTAATCTACAAAGGATTGGAACACTGCGGATATATTGGACCCTGAACTGCTGCGGGAGTTTCATCATCGCCGGCCGGATCGCCCTGCGCCTCGCCCTCCGGGCCGTCCCCGAAGTCGGTGTCGGCGCGTCGCTGGAGCCGCATGTCAAGGGGGAGGTACTGTCTTGACTTCTGCCGAAGTCTGTCCCTCTTCTTGTTCGGGCGGTGTTCGGCATTCGACGTCACCGGTTTTCTAACCATCACCGCTCCCCTTTTCGTGTGTTCTGTTGGTTTTGTCTTGAGTGTACACACCTGTTATTCATTTTCTCCCAATCACGCCCCTGTTATATTCCTTCCTTCCCCTCTTTCCCCCTGCGTGATTGTAATAGTTGTACTCTGTGTCATCGCTACTTTCCCAGTCTGTGTACTGTGGGTATTTGATTTTGGTTCTCGGTATTCCGGGTGGCTTGTGTTGCGCCCGTTTATTTATATGTTCGTGTGGGTATTTTTGCCTTTGCCAGTGTGCATTGTGGTTACGTCTGGCGACATTATTAAATACCTTTTCACACGCAACTTACCTCCTGTGCCTGACTCCTTCTACTACTGAACCACATTGTAATTGTAATTGTAATTACTTCGCTACTATGGCCTATTTTATTGCCTTACCTCCTCACGCCATTTGCACACACTATATATAGACTTTATTTTTTTTTTCTATTGTGTTATTGACTGTACTCTTGTTTATTCCATGTGTAACTCTGTGTTGTTGTTTGTGTCGCACTGCTTTGCTTTATCTTGGCCAGGTCGCAGTTTTAAATGAGAACTTGTTCTCAACTAGCCTACCTGGTTAAATAAAGGTGAAATAAAAAATAAATAAACAAATATGTTATTATAAACCGTGTGGTTCGAGCCCTGAATGCTGATTGACAAAATATTTATTTTTACTGTTCTAATTACGTTGGTAAGCAGTTTATAATAGCAATAAGACACCTCAGGGGGGTTTGTGGTATATGGCCAATATACCACGACTAATGACTGTATCCAGGCACTCTGCGCTGCCTAGTGCAAAAGAACAGCCCTTAGCCGTGGTATATTGGCCATATACCACACCTCCTTGGGGCCTTATTGCTTAAGTAACTAGATTATAATTATTATATCAACTGTAATGATTCCAATGGCTATCGTATGTTTTCATCTCATACTGTGTGTTTTGACTGTTATCTTCAAAGTTCAGAAATTACCACACCTCTCTTATGTATGCATTTTAAAATGTACTTTACTTATGTCCTGGCTTAGAATACATGGAGTATCAAAATGTATTTACTAAACTTGTTCGTATACTTCATTTTTCAATACATTGCTCAAAGCACTTTCATACCACTGAATAATGTAGTTAGCAGAAGTTTACCATAAACCACGAAGCCACTTAATTTTAAGGCTTGAACTAACCATGACTCCTTGAATGATAATTCATTTGCCCAAACTGTTTTTCTAATGGCCTTGAATAAGCTTAGCTGTCATGCACCAATTGACACATTTTGTAAATGTACACATATAAATGGTATGTTAATATAGGGGCAGTACACAACAAACTAGCACTTGTAAACTTGTAGAAAATAGAGATTTCAGAAAAATCCAAATAGTTTTAGAATACTGCTTTGTTATATTAACACTGTAGACAGTAACAATATGATTAATTAATGCATTCGGAAAGAACTCAAACCCCTTGACTTTTTACGTTACAGCCTTATTCTAACATTTATTAAATTCATTTTTTCCTCATGAATCTACATACAATACCCCATAATGACAAAGTGAAAACAGGTTTTAAGAAATGTTTTCAAATGTATAAAAAAAAAAAAAACAGAAATACCTTATTTACATAAGTATTCAGATCCTTTGCTATGAGACTCGAAATTGAACTTGTTGAACATGTTGTTTGCATTGATCATCCTTTAAATGTTTCTACTCGATTGGAGTCCACCTGTGGTAAATTTAATTGACTGGACATGATTTGGAAAGGCACACACCTTTCTATATAAGGTCCCACAGTTTACAGTGCATGTCAGAGCAAAAAACAAGCCATAGGTGGAAGGAATTGTCCGTAGCGCTCCGAGACAGGATTGTGTCAAGGCACAGATCTGGGGAAGGATACCAAAACATGTCTGCAGCATTGAAGGTCCCCAAGAACACAGTGGCCTCCATCATTCTTAAATGGAAGAAGTTTGGAACCACCAAGACTCTTCCTAGAGATGGCTGCCTGGTCAAACTGAGCAGTCGGGGAGAAGGGCCTTGGTCAGGGAGGTGACCAAGAACCTGATAGTCACTCTGACAGAGCTCCAGAGTTCCTCTGTGGAGATAGAAGAACCTTCCAGAAAGACAACCATCTCTGCAGCACTCCACCAATCAGGCCTTCATGGTAGAGTGGCCAGACGGAAGCCACTACTCAGTAAAAGCCACACGACAGCCTGCTTGGAGTTTGCCAAATGGCACCCAAAGGACTCTCAGACCATGAGATACAAGATTATCTGGTCTGATGAAACCAAGATTGAAGTCTTTGGACTGAATGCCAAGCGTCATGTCTGGAGGAAACCTGGTAGTATCCATATGGTGAAGCATGGTGGTGGCAGCATCCTGCTGTAGGGCTGTTTTTCATCGGCAGAGACTGGGAGAAAAGTCAGGATCGAGGGAAAGATGAACGGGGCAAAGTACAGAGAGATCCTAGATAAAAACCTGCTCCAGTGCTCAGGACCTCAGACTGGAGCGAAGGTTCACCTTCCAAAGACGCAGAAGTGGCTTCGAGACAAGTCTCTGAATGTCCTTGAGCGGCCCAGCCAGAGCCCAGACTTGAACCCGATCGAACATCTCTGGAGAGACCTGAAAATAGCTGAGCAGCGACGCTCTCCATCCAACCTGACAGAGCTTGAGAGGATCTGCAGAGAAAAATATGAGAAGCTCCCCAAATACAGGTGTGCCAAGCTTGTAGCATCATACCAAATAAGACTTGAGGCTGTAATTGCTGCCAAAGGTGTAGCTTGATGAGGGAAACAAATAATTTTATCAATTTTAGAATAAGGCTGTAACGTATCAAAATGTGGAAAAAGTCAAGGGGTCTGAATACTTGTGAATGCACTGTAATGGCCCATTGGAATCAGCACAGAATGTAAAGAAATCACATGCTCAATTTCCATCTCTACTGATCAAAGTAAAATGTTTATTTGGGCAATATTCTGATTGAAATGAAGAAAGAGGACAAAATATCTCAGTTAGTTACATGTCATTTTACCACCTCCGAGAGCCAGCAAAACTCTTATTCATGAGTTCCTGCCCGGAGCTAGATCTGCCTATCGCTTGCATTAACTCCAAAATATTTATTCTTCATAATATCAATCCCAGGAGCGCTCCAGGAGAAAGAGAAAATATAAATCTTGTTAGTGGGGATGAAGTCGGGTTTTAGGGGAGTGGAAAGTCAGGCATGGTGTCGGGAAAAAAATATGCAGTGGTTTCCCTGAGATATTTTTAGAAAACAATTTGTTTTACATAGCTGGCACATATGAGGAAATATCAGATGCCCTCTGTTCACATGAGACACATGTAAAAAAAATTAAAAAAAATAAACGCATTTTCATATTTATTTTACTTAAGGACATCAGACATGCTGAATTAAATGAATGTAGCCTTTCTACTAGACCTACTGTATAATTGATTAAGACTTGGAAAACTGACCAAATGTCTACAATCAAATAACAGTTCTATGGTAGTGTAAGTTCTCAATATGCAGCAAAATGCTACTATTCACCATAGGAACAAGTGTTGATTCAGAGTATTGTTTTAACAGCCTTGGCTGATGTAATGGAGTGGTTCTTTGATTGAAATCCTTGTCATGGAGCGTGACATGAGTGTTTCCTCTCCAGTCTCCTATTATCAACTGAGCCTGTGGTGCGCAACCTAATCCCTCTTCATCAAAGCAGTGTGGGCAGCAGTCGCCAAGATGTGACCGTCAATTAATCACCCCCTACCCCCCAGACCAATCCCGGCCCCTGCACAGATGTGAGGCCTCATTGCTTTTAAACACTGCTTTTAAAGATCTGGTACAGATGTGAGACTGGCGCAGACTGGCTGGGGCAAAGGGCTTCCTATGGCCAGTGAGGTTGTCCCCAGTATGAATGGCAGCCAGCTCTGAGGAGAGGTCACAGTGAGAGTGAGCACTAGCAGATTAACCGCTGAGCTGAGCTTTAACTACTTCAGGTCATGCCTCAGACCATCCTGGAGGAGTAAGTATACATCTGAGGAGTTCACTCCTCCACTATATCACTAGTAGTAGTCTGTTACCAGTTTGTACTACAGTCAACTTTGCCACTGCCACAAGTCTTCTTGGTGGTAGTAATTTTGTGCATTGACCATTTTTTTCAAAATGATATTCGAAAGTGAAGGTTCTTTCATGATAGCTCATGCAGACTACATTGCATGCCTGAAGAGTCAGAGCAGCTGGCAAGTTAATTTGCTCAGTTTCAATGTCTGGGTTTGTCTGCTCACCAGCTAAGCTGCTTTCTGAGAAACCCATTGTCTCATTAGACTTCTTCTGAATATGAGATGAAGCAATTCCCTTGAAGCCCTAAAACACAAGACAGATAAAACATGAGTTCACTCACCTTACGTTTCATTAAAAAGCAGGTAACCGTCATTTCAAAGTGCATTTTTTAGTCGACCCCTGTGCTTTCAACTCTCTCAGAGTGCACTATACTTTTTAACACCTAGCTATATAATATTCCATGTAAATTTCAGCATCTGAAGTCCAGTAGCTTAGAGCACTGCAGAACAGAGGGCTGCAGAGTTCATAAATGAGTAAGAATCTCCAAATGAGTTTGCTGACCCCTTAAACTCCATGAAATTAATATAAGCAGACATCCTGCATGCTGAGGGCCACTGCAAAGCTGGAGAGGATCACTTAAGCTCTCAGAGTTTCCTACAACTTTTATAAGCTGACTTTCAAGACACATTGTAGCCACTTATTGATGGTGACAGGGAGCAATATGGAAGCAAATAAACCTTTACTGCCTTCACTTAACCCCTTGTACAAGAACGGGGGAATACTGGCATTGCGCCGTGTAACATCACCCGTGGTGCCTGCACAGGAAGCAGAATCCCAAGGACCCCCATTCTTGATTTAAGTAACCTAGTCATCTGTGACTCCCCTGTGAAAAGAGGTTATTGAATTATGGTGTGTGTGTGTTCTTTCTTTATTTATTTCTTTTTTTCTTTCTTTCAATAGACTGAAGTGTTTGGTAGTTGCTGTATTTAATTTACCTCATCTTTAGTCTATGTGATCTTGTGTTAAATGCTAATAAGCTTTTTGGGACACACTTAAGTGTGGGCTTTATTAATTACAGAGATGTGAATAACAAGTCCTGTATGACTTTATATGAATTCTCTGGTTGCATTTCTCTGCATCATATTTAGTCTGGGAGCAGTTTTTTCTTTGATGGGAAGTTACTGTAAATCCTATGGGACCTCTTCATCCCTTACTTTCAGCAGTGCACAACTACTGAGCCAAGTTGAATCCCTTGTATAGTTGCTTCTCTCCTCAGTCCTACTCTAGACAGCGACTCTGTGAAGAATGTCTGGATATGATTTGAACGTTTCTGAACTATAGTTTACCTTATCTTAACTAAAGAAGGTTTATTCACATAGCCTGTATGTCAGTTCTTCCATTTGGTTGAGATTACAAAACCTTTCTTGCATTACCTTACCTTTTTACCTGAAAATGCATAAAGAGTTCTCTGAGTTCTCATAATAATTTTTTTCGCTAGCCTAGGAGGGTGGATATTAAGTGTGACGATATTCCAAGACAAGTGCACTTCTCCACTTTTCTACCCACATGAATCTTAATGCTAGTTATAAAAGGTGATATATGATAAATCTGTGGTGTCCCAGAGTGTGGATATTTAGGCAGTTGGTACCATATTAACATTAACAGGCCTCAGGAAATAAAGACAGGGAAATGACTGTTTGAATATGATCAATTATAGAGAGACGCCAGGGGTGTATGCTTGGGGTTAGCCATTACAGTTAGACAGCTGGCTCAGGTTAAGCAGCCTGTTTTTATAGGGGGAACGGGGCAGTTTGATAAAGGAAGACACACAAAGGTATTTAATGAGGATGAAAATGGCTTCTCCCAGAAGGATGAACTTCCACTAATGAGTTTCCCCCTCAATCCTGAGAGGGGATTTACAGGAATAATCCTAACAAGTTTGGACTTTACAGGGGATAGGTTTAAGTCACATACTTCAGTTTTAACTTGCAGTGAGAAAGTGGCTGGGTGGAAATAGCCCAAATAGCTCCAAGTGTTTTCTGGTAGTAGCTCAGACCGTGCAAACAGTTAATGCAGCCACAGATTAATGCAGCCACAGAAATATTCACTAAGAAAGGGGTCTTTCCACAAAATGAACCAAACAGATTGATTAAATCTGAACACCTAAAACAATACATTTTAATATGAAGTTGAGAACCAAGTTCCTACTTTATACTGTATAAAGGAACAATTTTTATTTTACCTTTATTTAACTAGGCAAGTCAGTTAAGAACAAATTCCTATTTTCAATGACGGCCTAGAAACAGTGGGTTAACTGCCTTGTTCAGAGGCAGAACGACAGATTTTTACCTTTTGAACTTGCAACCTTTTGGTTACTAGTCCAACACTAACCACTAGGCTACCCTACCGCCCAAATCAATATAATGTACTGTAACATCAAATCATACGTTGTTGACAAATATCTTAAGTAAATCATGAGTGCTCTATACAATAAAATAATCTGTTTTGAAAGAATATGGTCCTCAAGTATTTACTCAAAATCTGCAGTTAAGGGTCACACTTTAGTTTAGAAACAGTGAAAATATGTCCTTGGTCTACAGACCAGTAGATGGCAGACTTGTCTTGTTCAATCCATATGCAACACAACAACAAAGTATGTGCTGGCTACTCCTATCACTGTGCTTTTCTAAACCAAGGTCTTCTGACACACATCAGATGGCAAATATGTTTTTGTTCTGGGTTTGTTAGTTAAGTGCACTAATATCATGCCACGGAATCCCTTGGGTATTCTATTCTGTTAACTCTGGCATTTTACTATTGTGCTTTCAATTGTAAACTGGAGCTACATCAAGCTAATTGAGTGTCTTTTGATGCACCATTACATTTATGTGCTGTGCATAACCCTGTAGTCCTTAGACTCTTAAACTGTAATGTGTTACCATGAAGAGCCAAGCAGATCAACAGCATCTATAAAACATCTACATAGTCATGCAATACATGGTCATACATGCAGTACATAGTCATACATGCAGTGCTTTCTGTGGAGGGGGTTGACTAACGGTGAAGGATAGTATATGGTACATTGAGCACATAATGACTGACACAGTCTATGTTGTCTTCATTCAGAATTCTGAGCAAGGGTGTGGTTTAACTGATTTCTGCTGTCAGGGAGGGTGACAGTGGATAAGAATCCGACGGTCTGGTTTGTGAAGGTAACCACTACTTTATTAGATCCCCATTGGACCATAAACTAAGCTGTCACATCCTGATGGGCTCTCCATGAATACAAAGTGCCAGGGGTGCCAAGCTTACAATGTTTAGCCTCCAGCACAGATATGAGGGAAATATTACAGACAGTTTTTAGAGTGATGTTCAAACCTCACATACTGTAACACTCCAAAATGCTTGTACCATGTTCACAGCATGCTTGAAGCGTTAGATTAAACTAAATAAAGCAGTCTCACAAATGTTTTCAAGCATCACTACACAATGTACAATATACTGTATGAGAAATCAGCAAATTATTTTCATGGACTTTGTAAAATCATCATTTCCATTTACACAATATTTTGACTGGTTAGGTATTCTCTGTTGCTTGTCTTTTTTTTTGACCTTTTTTATATTCCTACAGTATGACGCATTTCAGAAGGTAACAGCTGGCCAGGCAATGGCCACATCCTAAATAATGCAAAGCGCTGATAAATATTGCACATTCACTGTTACTCAAAAAAGAAATAAGCTAACACAAGATACCTCCTTTGACTATAAAAACAAGCCATTTCAAGTTTAGACTTTTGACCTCCACACATAAGGAAAAATAAACAAGTTTCCATTTTGTATTTTAATGGAATGAACTTTTGTCCACCTCAAGTAACGTCTTTAGATCACAGATGTGTAAGACAAGCAACAATGGAAGTGCCAGGACTCCTACATTAGATAATGGAGAACCACCCTGACAGACAAGCTATTTAAGTCCTGAGACATAAATAGGAGAGAAGAAGTCTCATTTGGAAAGTTGGGAGTGTATTGTTATTTGGCGAGTTGGTAGAGGATCTAACATTGATTATTATTGCTCCTAAATTTCACTTTAGTAACCCCACCAACTACTCAAATACTCTCTGAGTAGTTGATTACTAGAACTCTACTGAACAAAAATATAAATGCAACATCCAACAATTTAAAAGATTTTACTGAGCTAGAGTTCATGGAAGAGAAATGAACGTTCAATTCTCTGGCAACAGCTCTGGTGGACATTGCTGCAGTCAGCATGCCAATTGTACGCTCACTCAAAACTTGAGATATCTGTGGCATTGTGTTGTATGACAAAACTGCACATTTTAAAGTGGCCTTTTATTCTCCCCAGCACAAGGTCCACCTGTGTAATGATCATGCTTTTTATTTAGCTTATTGATATGCCACAATTGTCAGGTGGATTGATTATTTTAGCAAAGGATAAATGCTCACTAATTAGGATGTGAACAACTGTGTGCACAACATTTGAGAGAATTAAGCTTTTTGTTCATATGGAACAATTCTGGGATTTTTTATTTCAGCCAAGAAACATGGGACCAACACTTTACATGTTGCGTTTATATTTTTGTTCAGTGTATATGTAGCGTAGCTTCCCTCTGACAGGTGAGATGGATATCTGTGGTGTGTGTTTTCCCATGTTGTTCAGTGATTTACATGGCTGTTTACAAGGCTGACCTAACGGTGTCCCTTGTGGCTGTCCTGTTTACTCTGTGCTGCTGGGAGGCAGCTGACCACCAACGTCACAAATACATCATCTGGAACCCCATCAAAAATGTTGGGTCGGGAATCTGAATAACAACCTCTTATTCTTGTTCATAACTAGTCAGGACTAGAACTGGGCTTGAAGTACTATAAGGGCATTTTCAACCTTGTTTGTATTTCACAATACTCTTGTGCATTCACTGGTTAGCTTGTGGATGATAATGTTTAACTATTTAAACTAATGACAATGCAGATTAAGTTTAAGTTAAACATCAAACGTTGTGTTTTTGATAGAGGAAGAACTAAAAGTGAACAATATAAGCATTGTCAAATGATTTTATTCAAACTTTTTATAAAATTACAAAAATACAAGTTTAACAGAAACCCATTGGGTTCAGATTGACTGATGTATGGAATAACAACATGCCATTCTGATACAATGTAACACATACAGTAGTATGGTAATATGTCTTTGTATTCATCCTGCAAAAGTATAGATTTCAATAGATAAACTGGTAAATAGCAACATGATAACTAACATACATACATACATACATACATACATACATACATACATACATACATACATACATACATACATACATACATACATAGTCTGTACCTGATAAACATTCACAGCACTGCATGATCCAAGGTTTTCCCTAGGCACTTACAACAATGTAAACTCAACATCAGTTACATTTCAGATAAGACAATACGTTCTGAGAAAGAACAACTCCAAGGTCAAAATATCCACCTGGAATTAATACCTTTGTGTAACTTTTGAACTATCAAAGCATATTACAGTTTCTGCTCAGACATTTTCAACTTTTTAGTTACAATGTATCAAAAAGAATGCCTGCGTTATATTATACACCCTGAACATGTGGCCCATTGTATCAGGAAAGGATTCACGACATACAGATATAAATCTATTGTAGATTTCAACAACAAAACCTGTTTCAGTAGCTCTCAAAGTGCTTTACATTATATACAGTAGATAACACACCTTATATTGTATTATGTTGCACCCACCTGCTACAACAATGTGCAACAATTCCCTTTCTAATAACAGTCATGTAAAGAGTAGGCTCCATTTCTCAACACAGCCTAGTATATTATCATTCAAAAAATACTGTTCTGCTATGAAATCCAAAGTTTAATTAGTTCCAAGACTTGATCACTCTATATTACACTCTTTCCACCACAATATACATATTGTGCAACATTGCAATTTGAAGGCATCACTTTGGTTCTTTAACAGATGATGTAGAGGCTCAACATTTAGCCTAGCTATGGACTGGGTGGGAATCAACCTGTTATGAATGAAGACAGTTGTTAGAAAGCAGAAAAGTAACATTTAGCCTAAAGCACTACTCAGAATAAGTAAAATGTTTAGTTAACAATGCGAGACACCAAATGTGATAACTCACCTCAGAGTACAGTGGTGGAGGCTGGAACCTGAACTCCTGGATGTAAGCAAAGGCTGGTCCACCAAGCTGTCTCTCCAACTCCTCGGACTGAGAGTAAGAGGGGCTGTGCAGTTCAAACTCTTCCTCAAACACCACATCCGCATAGTTAGGAGGGGCTGTGGATTAACCAGAAGGTAAACAACATCAGAATCAACTTTGTATCTACTCAAAACTGTGTTGGTGAAAGCTTCAACAAAGCTTTAACACAAAAACATGAAGTTAGACCATGACAATGAACGGGAGTTATATATGTTCATATGTGTGTGTGTTTGTGTGAGAGAATTTTTGTAAGGCCTCTCCTTACCTTCAGGCACTTCAGGAAGCGCCAGTGTGAGCCAGCTCATGTCCATGCTGAAGTGACTGCTCAAGCTGGAGCTTCTGCTGTCAAGGCCATTGTATGGTATACTGCCAATCACAATGGGAAGCTCCACCTTGAGTTTCTTAGCCCCTGGTATCTGTGCCATGACCTCCACATAGGAAAGGAAATAAGCAGGCACATGTTATACCATCTGAATGCTGACTTAGTTGAACACATACCTTATTTACCTATTACTTACTGTAGCATACACACATCAAGGGAAAAACCATGCAGATGATATAACAACACAACACAATGTAGTCTACAATGGCATTATTTACCACACTTTAACAATTTAATAGATTAGAGTAACAAAGTATCCATAGAAAAGGGCACTCACTGCCAGGGAGTATTCCACTCTGATGACTGAGGAGTTGAGAATTGAGGCAGAGACAGGTGGGATCTTCAGTGTTTTTCCATTCCAGGTGTCTATGCAGCCTGATGGAATGTGGTTACCCCTCACGCTGGCAACCAACTTTGTATGACTTTTTGTTTTGCCATTTGCCATGAAGGTCTGTATTTGATAGATAGCTGCTTTAGGCACGATGAGTCGAGAAGAACAGTTCTCAATCACAGCATAGATGGGGATTGACTCTCCTAGAATGAAGAAATGAATCTTGAGTCAAAAAATGAATCTTGAGGACATTGCACTATAATTTAACTTTTGTTATTAGAGACATAACACATCTTCATTCATTATAACATGAATGATGAAAAACAAACTTTAGAAACATTTTTACCGTTACAGTAGCCCCTTCTGTTGATATTGACATTCAGAGAGATGGGGCCTGAGGTAAAAATCCAACAGCCAATCATCTTCTTGTTGTTTATAGACACAGAGGACTGCAAAATAATAACAAATGAGTCAAGGGAGATTTCCAAGAATGCTACTTTCACTTAACATTTTGCTAAATGTTTTGAGGTTACTGTCGGAAACACCAACAACATTTGGAACAGCAGTTCCCACAGTTACAGACTTGAAAATCTAAAAGGTGTCATCTATGTTTTAATAGACAGCAAGATGGTTGAGTGCCAATATGTTGCATGTATGAAAACCAAACTGACCATCCTTTCAATCCAACTCACAAAATGGTTAAAAACATACAGTCGGACAAAACATAGGATGCTGCACAAAAACTGACATGGCAATGCAATCTATTTTGAAGACTTATCACTCACCAGTAACCATGGGGAATTGACATCAACATGGCTGATAACAGAGAATTCTCTGTTGACAGTTTGATCTTGATTCAAGGGCCTCTGTAATACAGCTGTCACCTCATAGCAAACACTCCCATACTTCCCCTTGAAAGAGGTAACAAGGTGCCTGGAAGGCATTATGGAATGTCACTCATTATTCATTTGACAAAAAAGCCTAATTAATTCAGGCATGCTGAAAGTATACAATGGAAATTCTCTATTAGCTGTAGCAGTACAGTAGCCAGACATCATCATGAGGCAAATAAAGCTTTGATTGCATAATTTCCTATTCAGTCTGAAAAGTTTTCACTCACGTTTGAGTGAGCTCTACATCAAAGGGGAACTCATAACGCCCTTCATCAAGACTGATGAATTCCTCACCATCTGAAACAAGACAATTCAGTCAATAAATACAGTAATCAACATTTTACAACAATTTTATTATAATCACTGACTGTAAAGCATAGGGTCTGCTAAAGACTCCATGACTTCCTAAAGGTAGTGTACATTACAGCCCTGATACAATTCTTTTTTACATCAAAATCCAGCCTGGTCTCGTAGACTAGACATAACATAGTAATGTAAGGAGGGTGGTTGGGTGGATGGATGGATGAGTAGCTGTATAACGCGAACGTCTAGCATCTCAAAGGTTGCGTGTTTGAATCTCATCATGGACAATTTTAGCAGGTTAGCAACTTTTCAACTAATTACTATTTTTTTAGTTCTTTGCAACTACTTAGCATGTTAGCTTTCATGTGCCTTAATAACAAACTTGTATGCCATCTGTAAATACAAAAACAATTGTTAAATTAAGAGCCTAGTTGGTTTAGCCATGGAAAAAGCCAGGAACCTTTCCGCTAGCATGATTGGCTCAATAATGGATAGTTTGGACGTGCCGACCGATGAGTTCGGATTGGTCTGCCATGTTGCATGCTTCTGTCTATAACATGAGCTGGTCAGTATGTGTAGATAATCTTTGCTACCGCTGCTTTTTTAAAAGATATAACGTTAGCCGTAGAGATCTGCAAAAGTGTTGCTACTGCTCTCAACAACATCGCTGCCCAGGATTTAGCAGGCGCAATCAACAAAGATCAGTGGGAGAAGGTTTTGATGGACTACTTTTCTGCACAAGGTCAGTGTGAACCAGAGTTACTCAACACAACAAGCTGTAGCTAGCTACAAATCAAACGATGCCGTGAATCATTCATCCATGTATACGGGTAAGAGTCTAGCTACATTTTCAGATATTATACGTTTCTAATTTTGTCAGAAAGTCATTTTCATTGCAAGTTAAGCATACTGTTCGCCAGTTAGCGAACATTCGTTTTCTGGCTCGCTAGCTAAATGTATGTGTATGACCTGTGTAATAATATTAATTGTATCTCAGAAATCCATTCGCATTGCTAGACAATCCGTTTGTACTGTAGCTATAGGTTGGGATTACTGTAAAATGTTGTCTAAACAAAATACCACTTTACCAAGTTAGCCAGGTGTGTCTGGGAGTAATTATGGCCGTCTATTGTATTTCATGAACATGTGTACATGTCCAGACAATAGGGACCCATCCACTTAGCTAGATGTGTGTGTGGGGGGAGGGGGTTATAGCATTTATTTCATATGACCCATACATTTAGATAAGTGTCTGGGTAAGCGTAATCTAATAATTATAAAATATTTCTACAGTATTTTTATCTGGACACTTTCAAAGTCAGATTAGGATATAGGTCAAGGACTAAATAAAGCATATTTTTACCAAGAGTTTTTCTTTATTGTAAAGAGATGGGTGGGGCTAAGGCTTATGAGGATGTGAATGATGCTGAATAGGTGTAGACAAAGAAGAGCTCTCCAGTAGGTGTACCAAAAACATGTCAGGGCCATTTTCTCAACAAACAAAAAAAAAGAAACTGGGGTTACACGTTTATCAACTTTCAAAGTAGAATTGCGTTCTCATTGTTGCTCAACTGCAGTGTATGATATACCATTTTGTAGCACTGAGTCTCTACTTTTATCGAATATAAAGAAAATATATTTAAAAAATCTAAGCCTAGCAAACATCTAGCAACCCAAAGGTTGCGTGTTCGAATTTCATCACAGACAACTTTAGCAAAATGGATTATGGGCATCCACAAATGAATTCATACCATACAAAACATAACATATCACACTAAATAGTATTTCAAATTTACGTACAGAATAATACGAAATGCTCTGAGACCAGGTAGCAAAATTAGATCAGTACCTGGTGTTTCTTTGAGAGTTTGAGATATGCAGAAGTATTCCACCTGCTCACACTGAGATGATGTGTTTACTATAGCAGCACTGCTCGGTGATGATGCTTGTCGAGTCCCTTCACCCCAACAGACCTGGGCACATCCTCTGGTCGTTATTTTGACAGCTTTGATTTGTACTGACACACCTGTAGATACCTCGACCACAACGTGTCCAGATAGAACTTCACCAGCACTGTATTCACGCTTGTCTTCATTGTTGAACACGATACAGAATACCTTCACTTTGTCAGCCATCGTTGGACGTTACTTATGTAAAAGGAGACAGGTGGTTTTATACAGAAGCCTATAATGATGATGATCAGAAGCTCTAACTTTCTCACTAGAATAGATTGCCTGTCGACTAGACTAGAAATATGAAAACCGTAATGTACCTGATGTCCTGGGATTCGATATGGGAACGTCAAGCTCGAATTTGGAAATGGACCAGCTAGTAACACATTTCATGAGAAACATAGGTCAAACACAATTGACATTGTTATCATTGTTTTACATTACAGTAATTGGGCCAATTTCCCACGCTGTCCAGAGAAAGCGGGTTTGCAGAGCGAAGGATTTAGCTACACCCAGAGAGCTCAGGGGCGTATTCATTACGCGGATTCTGTTGAAAAACATTCTTAAACGGAAGAAAACAGAACGAAACCAGGGAGGGACCTACCTGAGTTTATCCAATAGAACTCTCGTTTTGGACTAATGATTACACCCCAGTATACGCAATAATTGGGTTTGACTTTGGAACGTGTAGGCTCTACCATTGGACAGAACTTTCACTGTGATGACGGACCGTACACAGCCAAGAAAGTGCGATATTTACCAACACGCATGATACATTGCATTGGTCCAATGGGGGACAGTGCGCGTGAACAGTTGAGTCATGAGGAGATTCGATTCTGTCTTTAGCGCCAAGGTGGTCGTAGTTTGCAACCGGTGATTGCATTTGTTTTGGAACCGGGCTTCCTCCTAGGAGTCACAAAACAAAAGTGAGGTAGGTTATACACGTGGCGTAATGTTTAGGATACTGTGTTTTCACATATGCAAAAGTGATTGCTTTTGTTAAAAACGGATAACTAGTTTGAACATTAGAATATATATTTTATGGAAAAGATATGTTGTATGTTTCTGAATGACGCATCGCGCTGCCTTGATGACAACATGACTGCAATGCAGAACACTTCGATTTTAGCAGGCTGCGCCTCCCTCACCGGCTTCGCCCGTGTGTTGCATTATGGGTATACCAATTGTCCGATTTGCGACTACATCAGATACAGTATGAAGATGGGCAGAAACTGCTCCACTGGAAGCTGGTGGGAGGAGCTATAGGAGGACGGGCTCATTATAATGGCTGGAATGGAATTGATGGGGGCCAGTGATAAACGTGGTTTCCATATGTTTGATGCATTCCATTTATTCAATTCCAGCCATTTACAATGAGCCCGACTTCTTATAGCTCCTCCTACCAGCCTCCAGTGTGCTTCTCCAATAGAAATCCCCAATCACACTTGTAGGTGGTGTCATGGCAACATTGGCAACTAAATTCATGGGCAGAAACGTAATCTGGTCTAACTGTGCATGTGCAAGTCCTCAAATCAAAGACACTCCTTCGATATAAAGTTGTTTTTGACAAAAATGTGTAATTTTGTCACTTTTATGTTTGGAGTAATAACTACTGAATACATTGGCTTGATTCTAGGTTGTGCCTTTAGATTTAATACAAATGTACAAGGAAACATTTTTACTTCTCTCACTGATTTCTCAAACCCTGGCTTAGTCTGCTTCGTTGTTTCACAAGCGTTCCTGGAAGTCTCGTGATTTTGCACCTCTGTGTTTAGAAACTCAGTGACTACATGTCAACTGCATGACCTTTACAACAACCATGTGATCAAAGGTCATTAACTTTCGACTGCAGTCAACTGGAAATTTCTGCAATTCCTCCTCACCAACTGCAACTTGAAGTCGGAACCAAGGCATTGTGGGAGGCAACCATTTTTTTTGGAAGCAAAAGGCACTACATTCTCATAAATGGTTGATGTCCAAACCTATCATTGGTTATTATCAATGCATGTTTATTGTTTTGGATGGTTGACTATTTAGAGCTTAAACACATCTTTATCCTTACAATCTAATTACATAGGCCTACATGTTATCCACATTTATAAAATAAATACATGAAATATCCTACTTGCGATAATATAGCTAATGTATTTATTTATCTACATGTTGTAATGCTGTGTCCTATGTTATAGCCTAAAATTTGTCTGGTCTGTAATATTGTTGTCACCAAACAAATTCACATTTGTTGGTTGTCTATCAAGTGTGAATACAATTGAATACATATTGTAGGCTACACATGGGTTATTGTAGAGGATTTCTACACTGGCAATGTTAGAGGCTTAATCTGTGTCTGGGAAACCGGCCCTTAATGAGCATGTACCCCAGACTCGGGGTCAATATCAAGTGCATTTGACTGCTTGGCATATTGCTTGGCATGTTGTTTACTCAGTAAACATTTGAACTGATGTATATGTATGCTAATTATTTTCATATTGTTTACCCTGTCCTTCTTGTGATTGAATCAAATTGAATCAAATTCTGTTCTTTACATACTTACTGACAAAAGAAACATAAAGGTTGAGAATTAAATAAATACAGTGCAGGCTGTAGTGATGCTGACATGCAATAAATTACCATACGGTAAGAATCTTTGTGGACTCCATTTAATCACGTCTGTTACAATTCCATTTTGCACTGTCAATAATAATAGTGGCATGATGTAATGGGAAACAACAGAGAATATCCCATATGCTGCAAAAACACATATGTTCTCATTCTAGTAGCCTTTGAACTCACTACCTGGTTGTGTTTTGTAATTTTGTGATGTTTTTCTCAAAATAAGTCTTGTGAATGCTAGAAAGAGCTTTGGCTGGTATCCAATTTCCTTATCAGGATATTAATTCCTCTGACCATTTTGATCATGTTCAGCTTTGTATAGGAGAATTGGAATCCCTATAGCATCCACTTAATCTGCAACAACAATGGCGAATGCCATATCTGCCATTGTCGCGTTTCCTAGAAACAGCATTTGTCCGACTTGCTGTCGGTGCATATGTACCTCACCCAACTTTGCTCGTCGACTTCTGTCTACTTTCGGCTTGCCATTCAAACTCGCCGACTAACTTGGCCAAAGTTTTTTGGGGATAAAACTGAAAATAAGGTCTGTGGTAAAAACAGGCTAAGGAGAACTTATACATGTTGTTCTATAAGATAATCTTCATAAGCTAATGTCACTTTTTGTGGATTTTTAAGCATTTATGTCATCAAAACAAGAACATAAAGCTGACTGATATTATTTCATAGAACAATATGTATAAGATCTCCTAAGTACTTGTTTTTGGGAAACACTCTTTTTCGCAGCAGGTTAGGAGAATTGACCCAGCAGGTTAGGAGGCTGAGGTTAAGGTTAGGAAAAGTGCTATTGTTAGCGAAAATGTTCTCCTAACCTGCAACGAAAATGACTATCGAAGTGGCATGAAAAGTGTCCCATTGCTTTCGGTGTTTATCCCAAAACCACATTCTTTACCCATTCATTTCCCCTTATAGGAATGGCTGAAAAGAGGTAGACATTTCAGTTTTTTTATGACTATAAGATGGTGAGCTCTATGTTATGTTGTATTATCCATGTGGACAGTCAGTGCTACTATCACTCCCAATAATAAATGCTTCCATAGATAAGAAATGATTGAGAGGAGGAAGAAACAAGAAATCCTTAAGTGGTTCATTTTATATTCCTTTATGTTGTAAAATGATTGCATGTACGTTCTAAATATATGTGTAGAATAGCCTACTGCCAATATTTTTTTTTTACTATAAAAGTAAATAAAGACCTAAATCTGCGAATCCATATAGGTTCATCTATAATAAAGATATATAATGTAATGTACTATTATATTACTACAGTACTAGCCTATATTACATTAATAGATTATGGAGTTTGTAGCTGATACATTGAAGCATGATTTGTTACTATAAAAGTATTGCCTAAAGTAAACTAGGAATCATTCTAAGAAGCCTTGAAAGGAAAGAGTCAAATGTACTAGTGAGCCTAGGTCCTATCCTACAGGAGTAGTATTACAGAATAGTAGCAATATCTCATTCTATCACTACCGTGCTATCTGCCATTCTGTCTCTAGGCTAGTACGATCTCTATTCACTGTTCTTGTATGGCCAATGCATTGAATCTGATAAGGCTAAAATGCATAGTTGAAAGGTAGTGATGCTTGGATGAAAACCTACTGCAAGGTAGAGAAGAAAGGGGATTTAAAATAGTGTCATATAGTGCATGGTATGATGAGATTATTCAGCATGAATGAAAAAGGAAGGTCAAAACCAGGTTATTGAATGCAATAATCTCAGTTACATGCTCCATCAGTATGGAAAATGTACAAGTTAGCAGATTACATCCTTGTGTGTGTGTAATGTGGCACACAGACTGCTGGATGCTACAAACTCCCCTGTGGGCTAATAGATTCGAGATGACATGCTCTCCGCTTCTGTGCTGAATGTTCACTGAACTTTCTGGCACAAAGGCTGCCTCTAAAGTGGGTTCAACCAAAGGTTAATATAAACAAACAGCAGAAAATGGAGAGCCAAGGATTATTTAATGTTGGGATGACTGACAAATCCTTCATTGCCATTAGCCCCTGGCCTCCACCTATGCCCCTTCTAAAAAATATAGGGACTCTACAATGGTTTGTTCATGACGTGCTTTATTAAATGTTAGCTGTTGAGGGCCAAACATTCTCAATGCTTCATTGTACAGTTCTAGTTGTATTGTAATGTAGAGAAACTCCCCTCTGTCTTTTGTGTGTGGTTGTATGTTTGTACACATTCATTGCAGGCTAGATTGTTGATGAGAGGTATAGTACGCTGCCAATGAACTCCCTATACATTTGAGATGATGATAACAACATGCCAATAATCAATTTGTCTTATTTTTGTCAGTATTTATTTATTTTTCTTAAAAAAAAGCAACAATATGGTCAAAGATATTAACTGTACATATTTCTCACTAAAATACTGTAATGTACTGCGGTTTATATTGTGGTTTACTGAAATAATTTGCACTGCCCTCTAGTGGTAGTTGTGTTGTATAACTATTGCAGTGGCATTAAAGGTGATATTAGCTGAAAAGGATGTCTGAAGGTCACATGACTGAAGGTTAGCAAGTAGGCTTATGAGTAGAGCTCTGAATTACAATGTTCTCTCAAATGAATTTAATATTAATGAAAGGCTTTGGTGTGTTTACCTGCTTTTTAAACTGGTATATATTGTCAAGTATCATATTATAAATGTAATAAATATTATAGCCTAACAAGGAAAGAGTAAACCAAGGATGTGAGTTGCCCCTGCTGGGGTGCTGAAATGTCACTGCCAGAACCGATGTGCAAATTTGATGATGTTGGCTGTGCATTGTTAACAGTGATTGTCATCTAATTAAACTGTGGCTCATCACAAGATATGCATTTTATGCTGAGATAAGCATTGTGAATCTACTGAAGCATTCCCAAGATCAATAAAGATGTTCCCATCTGGATTACAAATTGTCTAAGGGTTACACGGGGCAGTGGAATTAATTAGGAAGCCGTTCTAATATCCCCCACAAACTTTCTTACTAAGGGGGGGGTTGCTATCAGCTCCCAGTTTACTTTCATGATTGTGCTAGAACATGTAAATGTGCGATAGAACATGTAAATGTGAAAAGTCATACGTGTTAAAAGCTGAAAATATATTTTAGCTGCTGCGGTTATTTAAGATTACAAATTATATCTAAAGAATGATACTGTCATGGATTTCAAAAGAGACATTTTTCATTGAAAACATTCAAAAGAGAGATCAAAATAACAGTTAGATTGTCATTACATGGCTATATTCCTGACATGTTTTCTCCTCTCTGCTTTGAAATGAATTTCTGTCAGGTTGCTTCCATGGCCCCTCTTTTCACCAAAGCCTTTTAAAAACAGGACCATTAACCTGCAGTGAATAGGACCTTTTATCTCCCCATACAGGGAGAGGCACACGCCATGTCAGGTTGATGTTCCTGCCGGTTGTGTTATTGTGAGGTATATTTCAATCAGCAGCCCGTATACACTGCAAAAAAATAGTGTTTTTCTAAGTAAACACACAAAACCAAACAAATGTGGTTTACTCAACGGTATCAAAAGTTGAGCATGCCAGGCATGCAGGCAGGCAGTCAGTCTACACAAGACCTCACCAGGCAGAGTGCTCCCTTATCTGTTTAATCCATTCTGTTTTATGTACTTTATATTAGACATAACCTGATATGCCATGTCTTTTCAAAAGGTACAGTAGAATACACACAGCTTTAAACATGAATTATAAGCAAAATCTCTAAATTGTGCAGCTACATCTGTGACAGTTCAAGACAGAAATAAAATATGTATTGCTAAAATCCTTCCACATGAAAACTTTACAGAAGAAAGGGTGCATTTGTTCTTGACACAATATTTTGTATACTGGAATCATGAATAACCAAATACGTGTATCTAGCAATGTGAGAAAGTGTTCTTACAGTGCAAAGTGCCGGATGCATTGACACTGCTACCAAGCTAGAATTTGACATGGAACATATTTTGGGAGACGACAGTAGTAACTGTGTAAAAACCAAGAGCTGCGTTTTTGATCAGTGAACATAGAACATAGAACATAGGCAAGAAGGTCCAGCAGGCACAGCTCACAGCTACTAACCCTCACACATAACATTCTCTCTTCCACTTAGGCCACGAGTGACTCATATCGCTTCAGCGTCAGTGCCATATCTATGTTGGCTGGAGGTTGGATCGGTTTTCTCACCATGTTCCAATCCCACACTTATGCTGAAGAAAAATATAAACTCAACATGTAAAGTGTTGATCCTAGATATTTTCCATGTGTTGATCCCAGAAATGTTCCACACACAAAAAGCTTATGTCACTAAAATTTTTGGCACAAATTTGTTTACTTCCCTGTTAGTGAACATTTATCCTTTGCCAAGATAATCCATCCACCTGACATGTGTGGCATATCAAGAAGATGATTAAACAGCATGATCATTACACAGGTGTCTCAAGTCCACTCTAAAATATGCCATTTTGTCACACAACAAAATGCCACAGGTGTCTCAAGTTTTGAGGGAGTGTGAAATTGGCATGCTGACTACAGGAATGTCCACCAGAGCTGTTGCCAGAGAATGTAATGTTAATTTCTCTACCATAAGCCGCCTCCAATGTCATTTTAGAGAATTTGACAATATGTTCAACCGGCCTTAAAACCGCAGACCAAGTGTAACCACGCCAGCCCAGGTCCTCCACACAGCTTCTTCACCTGCGTGATCGTCTGAAACCAGCCACCCGGAGAGCTGGTGAAACTGAGTTTTTCTGTCTGTAATAAAGCCCTTTTGTGGGGAAAAAATCTTTGTGATTGTCTGGGCCTGGCTCCCCAGTGGGTGGGCCGATGTCCTCCCAGGCACACCCATGGCTGCGCCCCTGCCAAGTCATGTGAAATCCATAGATTAGGGCCTAATGAATTTATTTCAAATGACTGATTTACTGTAACTCAGTAAAATTGTTGAAATGGTTGCATATTGCGTTTATATTTTTGTTTAGTATAACATTTTAATATGTCTGTCACTCAGTCTCTGAGTTCATGTGAGACGGGTAAAGTTAAAGAAGGGGCCAACTAACAGGTCAAGGCCTGGGTCGGGCTTTGCATGTGCCTGCAGCATCATTCCTCACCTCTAGGATCCACCCAGTCAGGAAAAGGTGCTTTTACCACGTCTTTGTTTGCATGGACTATTTGGTATCAGAGGAGATGGCTGCCCTATACTATACCAATCTTATTGCTTTTGTCTGTTCCCTCTTCTTTTAAAAAATAATATAGGCTGATTGTGGTTTGATGCATGGTTATCAGATTAGATGTGTCTTCTGTCCATAAAACAGAGAGTGCATTGTCCCTGGACAGTAAGATGTTATCTGTTTTCCATCTTATTTGACAGACATATTCCCTTATTTTACATTAGCGTTACGATGGCTGTGTTATTACAGCTGTTAGGAAATCCTGACAAAAGGGATGAATTCCTACCTCTCTTCACACGTAATTGCTTTTTTAACTGTCTCCTGACAGTATCCATGGAAACATAAAAATGCCATACAGAGGTGCTCTTGTTATTGCCCTTCTGAAACCTCCATAAAAATTCTAAAGCAAAAGGAAATATCACTCTCAAGGGCTAATAAGTGTTGATGTGTCAGTAATTTTTTTGCGTCAAGGACAAACCATGGACAACCCAATTATTGTTTGAACGAATAGTCACTAGAATCATAGTGGAATCCTTTTTCCCCAATGTAACAGCCAAGGTAGAGAGTACAGTACATCCAGTTAATCTATCACAGCAGGCCTCACTCCAGTAACCTGTCACATTAATGTGAGTCCATCTTTACAAGACTGAGGGGCATTCCTCTGTCATGGAATAATACGTCTTCATTCATGGAGGCTCATGATGTAGTATGTAGCGTGGGGTTAGTGCCTTGAAACTTTACATTGATTTAAAAAAGTATGATGCAGACCACAGTACCACAATGAGTAAGTATGCCTACTGTACACACCCACATACTGTAAACACACATGCGCACTCACACACACTGCATCGACAAAGGGTGAGCAGTACAATTTGAGCATACTGTAGCAGCTGAGTATGTCCTTTCCCCAGTCATGTGACTGTGGACCCTGAGGTCCCTCTCCAGAGCCCTTCCTGCCTCAGTGGGGTGAGTATGCAGGGTGGGGGTTGAGGGTAAGCTGAGGGGCTAGGCTCAGGCCAACTAACTGGGAGTCAAATCAGAGGCGTTCAGTTGGCACCTCATGCCTGACTGGCCCCTGACCCTGGGGGTGAGACCTCTGTCTGGGTCACGTACAGTCCTGTAACCCACTTACAACATGATGGAAGACTGTTCCTTTATGATCCGGCATCAAATTCACCTCCAAATAGTTTCACTGTAGAGTCACTGCAGAGATCCAACGCTGAATTTTTCAAGGTGATTTTAATAAGGCTTGATCATGTGTTTTCTGTAGTGCATTATACAGTTGACCTATTGGGAAACACTCTGGCTTTGAACACAATTGTTGCCTTAGCTATTGTTCCATTTCCTATGACAAATGTTGTTTAATACTGTAGTTTAAGAAGTGTTTTGGACTGGACAGCTTGCCCTACATTGGCAAATGTGTTCCCGACTCAAGTAGTCTGACGTTAGAGACGCTATTTTTGTTCCTGTGTTTTCTTGGTTGAAACACTTTGCTCTTTGAGAACCATATAAACCTTTTTGCTTGAAGCCTTTTTACAGTTCAATTTTTACATTGTGCTCAGGTCTTGATGCAAAACTAATTTTGCTCTGGCTCAAAACTTGAATTCTTTGTGTAATGGTATTTGATCCACACACTCATCAGAGTTGACATCTGATGTCTGGGGGGTGTGCTGGGTTGCGCTACAGACATGATGTGGTAGTAGAGGGAGACTGAGAGCACAACACCTGCTTCCCTCCTAGTGACCCCCTCCTGTGTGATGAGAGGCGCCACAGTGCCTGGTCACTGCTCCCTGAGCCAACGTCCCCACTCACCATCCCCGTCTCACCCCCCTCTCGCCTCTCTGCCCTCATGCTGGCCTCCATGCTCCCTCTGTCATTCTAGCCTAGAATACTGGCTTACACAACCCCAAACAGCACCCAGAACTAACTCCACCTCCTTCAGGCCCCACTGAACCTTGTTCTGTTCATTCCCACATTTCTTGAGGATATATTTATATTGGGATATAATTTTATAGCATCGGCACTTAATCTAACAGTGATGTGACCAGACATATGAATGGATATAGCACAGACATATAATAGTCCCATTTGTAGTTTTATAAAGAAATGAATGGAATCTTACCTTAAATTAAAAGAGATACAAAAAAACTGCACCGCTAGAGTTGTTAATGTGTGCTGTCGGTGAGTTCATCTGCAGAAACCACAAATGGATGTATTTTTGAGCCAAGAAATACTGCGATGCTGTAGTTAACATAGATGAGAAAAGACACAGTAGAACTGTGGTTTCCCCAGTGTGATGGGGTCTATTAACTCATGGTCATGCTACACAGTATGTCATTTGAGTCTGTTACACTGGCAAACTGCCTAGTTACCCCTGTGCCTTGTTGTGCAGCCAGACCAATTACTTTTGATCTTAAGGGGACATGACATTTGTAGGTTTTGCACTCTGAAATGACTGCACATGTTAAAAGATGCATCATGCCTTTTCCCTTCCAAATAATTTATTGCAGTGGCCCTCAAAGATTTACTCTATGAACTTAAAGGAATAAGGTTTTAAAAAGAGTTGTACTATTGTCAAATGCCACATTTAAGTGTGAGACATCTGTTTCACAATACATATGCAATACTTATGTAAATGCAATAAGATAAAATAAAAACAAATTATTTTAGAAATATTGTACAGATATAATAAGTGTTATGCGCTGAGCATGGACTACATCTAAGTGTAATAAAAACAAATCTAAATGTCAAATCATGTTGAAATATCAGTTACTTTGATCAAAAACAACAATGGTAATTTGCATAACGTAGCCTGCTACAATAGCCTGCCTGCTACACCATTCATTGCATGTGATTTTGTAATTATGCCATTACCAAATACTTCCCATGCACTCTTTGGGCTGCTGCTGGTAGAATGAAATAGAAAATATCACAGGGCAATGCAAATGGCTATTTTGATCTGTCACCAGCCTGCATATTTTCCTCTTGTTTTCCTCAGCTAACTGGTAATGGGTACTATGATGTATTACATGTCATGTTTGCATTATTAGATATGCTGAAAGCCTCAGGTTTAGACCCATTTTATGCTTATTCAGCCATTTGAGTTGACGCCTTTCATATCCAAATTAACACTAGATTGATGAGGATGCAGTCACTAACAGTAAGACTATGGTTCTTTAGATCTGCTGATAAAATATGTTGTTACCTTCTTTTTCTTAAGACAATATGACACAGGAGAGCTAAATATATGGTGATGTATTGTCATACATTTCTACTTGTATATATTAGATACGTCATACATTTTACACATAGTAGAGAAAGCAGCAACAAAGAAAAAATGCTTTATTCATAGATATAAAAACAAACATTAATGTAGATCCAACGCTGCTCCATTGTATGTTCTGAGATGAACCAACATTATTGACAAACCCATGATCAACAAACCCAGCAAACACTGTACCTAATCAATTAAGACCTCTATGAGGCCCTATCAACCAGACCTAATATGCATGACATAATAGAGCCGGTGGACATGTGGAGTGGTGTGCATGTTAAAAGGTCTCGAGATATTGATCAATGGCCAACTTTAAGTCTGGATTGATAAAGAGCGTCTTGGACCAGTGTTTTCTCTTCAGTTTACTGTAATAGCATACGTACATGCATAAATACTCATATGAGCTCCATAGTAATTTCTCAGACAACACTGACTGCTTGAAGAAGCAAGTGCCCCCTGGTGGAGGTCTAATGGACCAGAAAAATACATTTTGATCCTTCAAATTGGCTGTACTACCAGAACCAGCCAAAGGCATTTTATGGCAGTTTTAGCATTAGTTGGTTTAGCTACAAAATCAAACAGAGTCATTTCTTTGAGCTAAAAGCCTCTTATTTTGATTTTCTATAATGCAAACAATTAGACAAAAATGAAAGGAGAATATGGTTTGCAAACATCTCCTCCTTGTGTGCAAGGATATCTCAGTACAGATGCCAAACTGAGAAAAGGTATTCAAAAGTACATATCACACTTTTGAGTCATAGCATATAGAGACAGTGCTGTCAGGTTGATAGTTCATGAACAGTGCATGAGGATTCAGAGTCCCATTTTTCAGATACTAAGAATACCTTTGGAGTGAGTGCTCTATTTGGAAACCTAAAAACAAGTGAAAAGCTTTCTGTAGGACAGGAATAGTTGTGCCTTGCAATCTGCATTCAGGGGTCATTATTTCACGAGGACAGTTCCCCTAAACTAAGGATGATGAAATCAAAAGCGTAGATGAGTAAGCCATTGCCCCTCACACACAAACAAGCAAATGAGAGGTACATAAACAAATAAACAATGTCTTTGAGTGGGTGTCCAGCCAGATGGTTTTAATCCTGTGTGTTTCGATGTGGAGGTCACCGAATGAAAGAGAGACAGAGCAAGCATTTAATCCCATCAGCAGAACTGCATTCCCATAATGAGAAATTAATAACATGAGCATGCTTTCAGATTAAACGGAGCAGTTAGGACCATTATATCGCTTTCATCGCTGGCATTAGGGCAGCGGATCAGGATTTTTCCCCTTCCTAATCCAGCAAAGTAGGTCAATGTCTATTGAGTATTAGTGCTGTGGCTGTGATCCTGTTGTTTTAGCTCCAGGACAGGGAATTAACCCTTGGGACAGATGAACAGGATAGGGCAGAGGTTGTTGGAAGGGTAAGTTGGTGGTGGGACCTAGGGCACCCCTGATTCGGGGTGTAAATTTAGGATGAAACTCTTCAAATCCTAACAAGTCCTGACACACAGCCCCAATGCTTTAATGAGCATAGCCACAGTTCCCACCAGCGTAAACCAAATATCTACAGTACAATGACCTGTCACTATGCTCTCCCATTGACCCTTATTCACACTCAGATCAGCAGTACAGTAAGCACCACACTGATGGCCCTCCTTTTTCATGACATCATTGTGGAGTAGAGTAACACCAAAGACAGTACAGAATGAAGAAGGCAGAAACTGCTTCTCCAATATAAATCCTGATAATGCTTGTAGGCGATGTCATGGCGACGTTGGCTAGCTATGCTCATGAGCAAAACCATTGGGCCGTTTCACACCAAACTGCGCATATGCAGGCCGCTATATCAAAGGTACTCCTTCGATATAAAGTTGTTTTGATTAAAAGGAAAATGTATCAGTTTGTCACTTTCACGAGGTTCAACTACTTAAGACATTGGCTCGAATCTAGGTTGTGCCTTTAGATTTCGAGAAAATGAACAACTAAGGAAGAATTTTTCACTTCTCTCATTGACTTCTCAAACCCCGGCCTGGTCTGCTTGGTCTACTTCATAAGCGTTCCCAGAAATCTTGTGATGTTGCACCTCTGGGTTTAGAAACTCTGTGGTAACACTTTAGGGAATGTGCAAGTGTGGGAACTGTGTAAGGGAATGTCCCACTGACTATATACCGTGTATGTACAGTTTGTGACGGGAAAGAACATTCCATGCAATATATGTCCTTTGGCTCATGTAGCAGATTATTCACTTTGTAAATAGCCTTTTTGGAAATAAACAGAATAAAATGCTTACCAGAACTCACTAAATTTAGAATAGAAGATTTGAACAAGGTCTAGTTCTGTTCTCAGCTCAGTGATCCCATCCCCAGCTGCACATGAAGGTATAATCAGCCGCCGAGCATAAGGACCATTTAAGATCAATGTCCTTAATAACCACACCCCGGATCTCACGCTGAATGAGACGATGAGGGGGAGTCACAGGTCACGCCAGATTAGTGCAGCTTGTTTTGCTTGGCTGACTGAAGCCCCCACGTCTCACACCCCACCAGTGTCACACTGCCGCCCTCTTCTCCTGTGAAATCTACTGTATTTTGGCACTCAAAGAAAATGAGTGACAGGAGGAAGAAACACGCTGCTATTCTTACATTGGTATTTTCATTGCATTTAATAGGACAGTTTGCCAATTATTTAAAGGGAGAAAAAAATGAACACACAAAGAACACATTTTAGATATGAGAATGTTTGTCAATGTAGGAATGGTGAAGTTTGATCCTAAGACTCCCTGCCATGAGAGAATTCAGTGGGTTAAGAACCATTGACCATTCACATCTCATTGCTGACCATGGATGACAACCTTTTGGAGGAGCATGGGTGGAAGCAGTGGGGCTTAGATGACTCTGCTATGTATGCTTCTGCCTTTCTTAGAACCAAAAGCTAGTGGCGATGGATCCAAAGCAATCTATGATGCCATTAAAAGTGACAGCAGCTACTCTGTTTGGCCTTGTGCACACTGTCTCTACATCCCCCTGTAACCTCTTAAAGGTGCAGGTCACTGTTTCCTCTCCATTCATTTAGAGACATACCATAGAGATAGATAGAGGACTCTAGTGCCCAAAAGCCCATTTTAGCATGAAGTAGTCAACTGGGTGGGACATACTATGGGTTAAGGAAGGATCACATAATTCCATCAAGGTCACCAGGAGGGATCAGCCAATGAATTATACTTGTGAGCAAGCTTTCCATAACTGCAGGTGGCAGTAAATTGCTAATCTTGGCTTTTATACTTGTTCAAAGAACACACTCCAGGTGGTAGTATGCACCCTTTCAGTTTGTTTGCCAACTCATAGAAGTAGTAGAAAAATAAAATATACTACTTCAAAATGGAGATGGCGTCAATGGTGCTGCCCGTGCTCTCACAGACGCCATAATGGGACCTGGTCAAAGCGGAAGTCCCAAATACTACATAGTTGGCCTAGTTAATTCAAATCTGGTGAGTTCAAGCGCAATAAACGGTAAAATGCCATGAACTACCGCCTGCAGTAACTGTAGTGAAAGTTGGCTGGGTTGAATCCCCGGTGAGTTGGGATGTGCAGAACATTTGATCCTAAATATATCAGTTTGGCACATTTAGCCAACTGTCTGTTTACACGCACATAGAGACACTGGAGAGAAAGAGAGTGAGAGAGTGGGAGAGAAAAACTAGAGAGAGAGATAGACTAGAGCGAGAGAGAGAGTGAGAGAGAGAGTGGGTGAGAGACTAGAGGGAGATACGAAAGTGAGAGAGTGGGAGAGAGAGATGAAAGAGAGTGGGAGAGAGAGAAAGAGAGTGCGAGAGCGAGACTAGAGAGAGAGAGAGTCATCTATTTTTTCTCTTATCAAAAGACAATGCTACTTCAGCACTTCTTCAGCACATCCTCTGTAGCAGTTGGCCTTACTGATACACAATACAATCCTCATGACAAACAAATCCCCTGCAATGTGTTTACTGCTGATTGTTAAGGAGATTTATTTATAAACACTTCTTGTTGTGTTGATTACTCAAACTACCCCAGTATTTGAATAGTAAGCTTAATAACAATGTTACTTACTTACACAGGGTTATGATCAAAGCAGGCATATGATATGTCAATGGTTTTTCAGATCCAACTGTGTATGCTAATGCTAAAAGCTACCATAATTCATGCATTAAAGGGGCAGACTGGCATGTGTTCTCTGCATTAATCAATAACTTGAAATAGGAAAGGATTTGGTGCTTATATTGATCCATACACAGATGACTTGTTTCAGGCAGTACTTTTGAATGTTGAAGCGTTTTAAAGGTTGTATATTAATAGATTGTATTGATTGCTTAGGCCTAAATGACAGAATACTAAAAGGGGTGGATGATGACCATTTGAGGTATGCAACCAAATGGACCAGAGCAATGCGAGATCAAAACATTTTCTAAAATACTATTTGTAGACCAATGATACTGTAAAATAGTCCCATCTTGGTCCTGCACATTACTGTGCTGATATCAAACACACATTGGAAAAGTTTTCTCTGACAAAGTAATGTCTTAATTTCTCCCAACTCTTCAATAACCTCTCTGTTTTTCTTCAACATCAGACATGGCAATAATTCATTGGCTCCATGGTACTATTATTATCCGTAATCAGAAATGCAACATGATTACATTGCCACAGTGTTTTCCAACAAGTCACATACTCATGTGGGTGGTGATATAATGTAGACTTGTGTATACAAAAAAATTGTTGTGTTTGCAACTTGAACAGTTGAAAGCATATAGAGTGTGTGTCTCCTATCATCTAGCTTTACAATATAGAGATGTCAGGATTTTGTTGACAGTTGAGTGGATGTTTGGCACCCCAATTGGTTTTCAGGGATGTACAGAAAGAGAGACTCTGGAAACAGTATAAGGCCACTGGGTGATCCTAAACGTTAAGCTTTTAAATCCCCTCATGAAGTTGGCTTTCTTAGACTTATATTCTCACAAGAGTTACAACTTTCAGGAGCATACTGCATAGGCACGACAGGCACTTCAGGTTGGTTTTATATTTGGTTTTTGAGTATGTAACTCTCTTTTACAGTATATTCCAAAATATTCCACAACCACTAGAAAACAAACCTCTGAATATGTGCTGGTCCAAATACACAAACCCTGATAGGCCAAAACGATTTTGGAGATTGTCAACAATGTATTACATTTAAAACTCAGCCAGGTTAAATGAACAGTGAACTAAAGTTCAATGTTTGTTATCCGTTTTATTATCTTGTATTTCTATGGAATTTCCCCCCAATCTCAATTTAAAGTCGAAAAACCATCCAGATTCTGCCGAACATGAAGAAAAACTAGTCAAGCCCCTTAGGATGAGCAGGTTTGAAGGAAGTTTTCTCAGAAACAATTGAGTACGGCTGGCTCATGGGAATTGGTGTAAGTTCATTTCTCTACTGGTTAAATTTTAGGCTACTCACGTCAATGACCTCAACCTCAGATAATCTGACCGGGCCCTTCTTTACAGAGTGCAGTGGGTGACAGACAACACCACAACAGATACCATACACATTAATCAGGTACGAACATCACTTATTTGCAAACTTGTTGGTGGTTATGAGAGTTTTTCTCAAAGTTAGATTCTGTTAGCAAAGGACATTTCTGTCACATTGACTGATACATCTCCACTGTAACAGAGAGAAGGAGTCATTCAGAAATTACAGAGAGTGGAAGGCAGTTGAGCACACTGGCATGGCATGCTGAATCACCTGTTAAATTGGGACAGGAGTACTGTAGATACTAATCCGAGGAGTTGGCCGGGCACCATGACACTACACATCTCCACTCCTCAACCTGTAGAGGGCAGCGAAGACACACCGCACAGCCTGAACCATACAGTCCTCTGCTCTGCTCCCTGCCGCATGCCCTGTGTTGTGTACCACATCTCACTCTGTGGTAATGTTACAGCAATGCTGGTCATGTTACAGAAATTATAAAATGCTAAGATATTAATGGCATCAAAACATTCAGCTTCAAAGCCAGGAGTGTTGTCTGCAACAATTTATTTATTTTTTGGGGTCAAAATAGTATGTCAGGTAATTAAATGAATCACTTTCATTTAGAATTTGCTGTAATAACAGTAATACTTATTTCAATAATAATTAATTAATACTTTTTTGAAATATCTTCTCCTAAAATGTTCTTTCACACTTTTACACCATCCTCTGTTGATGGTGATTAAAGCTGCATTACATTAAGCTGACAGACTTTTTGTATTATTACTTTTATGGATTGTCTTTATTAACATCTAAAACCCACACATTTCACAAGACTAAAGTAAGATAAGACTGAGTTAAAATTTAGAAGGGGGAAAGAGAAACTGACAGTATTTAAGGAATTCTCTCAGCTCAATTTAAATTCTCAAAGCTCAAGACCAACCAAATCTTTCAATGCCAATGCTACTCTCTGTCTCTCCATCTCTCTCTCTCTCTCTCTATTCCTCTATTACTGTCTCACACACACGCAGCTTTATTTTCGTGAAATTTCAGGACTTTTTGAGGAGTAAAAATGTTTGACCATTAAATCCTATTTTCCCTAACCCTTAACCCTACCGATAACCCTTAACCTAACCCTAACCTTAACCCTACCCCTAACCATAACCCCAAAACCCTAAACCTAACCCTTAAGCTTAAAATAGCATTTTAACAAATTCAGGAAATGACAAAAGTCCTAACTTTTCAAAAAAGTGATTGTTTCCGTACCTTGTCAGGACACTCGGGTGAATTGTACACACACACACTTACACACACAGACACATACACACTCTAGACACCTTGTGTGTGCAGTACTCTTTGTTTAGACTACATTGAGGATATCAGCTCACTGTATACGTACACACACAGACGCTGTGCCACTGTGACGCACTGCTCGCTACTTGGTCACTTGTGTCAGATGATCGTTGCACGTCACTCAGGGACAGAAGGTCCAGGGATCAAATCCTCCTTGGCGCTTTAGACTCACTGAGCCCAGATTCCCATCCAGCATAATGTGCAGGATTAGCGGCACATTAACAGGACATGGGCCTAATTGTTTCCTGGCTGTTTGTACATGCTGTAGACCAAGCGAGCAAGTCTATGCTGGAAGCATATACTGTATGTAGTGTTAAAACCATGAGCACCGTACCATGTCTCTATCACAAACTAGTCATACAGATACATGTTGAGCAAGCACTTGCCTTCCTGTGATTAATCTTTACAGCATGTTGAACGCTCATGTACATGTGTCACCTCTAGGTACAGAAATCAATCCTGCTGTGTTTTCTGATTGCAATAGTATCTTTTATATCCAGGGAGAGCATCCACTGCCATTGTCTATAGGTTGTTCTGTGTAATGACACCCAATTTCATCACACTTGTGGTCAGGTTCTTCTCCATTCATCTTACACAATAAGCTATTATTGTGAAGTGGAAACGTCTCGGAGCAACAACAGCTCAGCCGCGAAGTGGTAGGCCACACAAGCTCACAGAACGGGACCGCCGAGTGCTGAAGCACGAAGTAGATAGTAAAAATCGGGTGCAACACTCACTACCGAGTTCCAAACTGCCTCTGGAAGCAACATCAGCACAAGATTTGTTCGTCGGGAGCTTAATTAAATGGGTTTCCATGGCCGAGCAGTCACACACAAGCCTAAGATCACCATGCGCAATGCCAAGTGCAGCCTTGAGCGGTGTAAAGCTCGCCGCCATTGGACTCTGGAGCAGTGGAAACACGTTCTCTGGAGTGTTGAATCATGCTTCACCATCTGGCAGTCTGACAGGTGAATCTGGGATTGGCGGATGCCAAGAGAACGCTATCGGCCCAAATGCATAGTGCCAACTGTAAAGTCTGGTGGAGGAGGAATAGTGGTCTGGGGCAGTTTTTTATGGTTCGGGCTAGGCCCCTTCGTTCCAGTGAAGGGGAATCTTGACACTACAGCATACAATGACATTCTAGACAATTCTGTGCTTCCAACTTTGTGGCAACAGTTTGGGGAAGGCCCTTTCCTGTTTCAGCATGACAATGCCCCCTGTGCACAAAGCGAGGTCCATACAGAAATGGTTTGTGAGATCGGTGTGAAATAACATCACTGGCCTGCACAGAGCCCTGACCTCAACCCCATCAAACACCTTTAGGATGAATTGCAACGCCGACTGCGAGCCAGGTCTAATCACCCAACATCAGTGCCTCACTAATGCTCTTGTGGATGAATGGAAGCAATTCCCCGCAGAAATGTTCCAACATCTAGTGGAAAGCCTTCCTAGAAGAGTAGAGGCTGTTATAGCAGCGAAGGGGGGACCAACTCTATATTAATACCCATAATTTTGGAATGAGATGTTCGACAAGCAGGTGTCCACATACTTTTGGTCATGTAGTGTATATTAACCTGGCAGTCAGCACTTTGGAGAGAGGGTTGTTGTGTCACGTAATGAGCTGTTAAGAGTAGAAGATAGGAGACAGGCTTGGGTCATCATGGCAATCCTCCAAACACCTTTTAAACAGGGTTTGGTAATTGATCAACAACAGTGCCTGTTATTTATATTTTATGTTCATGGCAAAAAGGCATTCTGCATAATTACTCTACTGTCTTTTAGTATCTACAAAATGTGCACATTCAGTACTATTGTAAAGCACACCAGTATATCATATTAAGTCATAAATAATGTGCCAATGGAATTAATTAGTTGTATAAGCAGCCCCCTCAAGCACAGTGTTTTACATTTAACTATGTCAGCAATTATTTATGCACACCTTAAACATGCATTTTTCAGGTGGGCACTTTTTTTCTGAGCGATTATCTAGAAAATCACTTGTAGATCTGAAGTAGGAGGCAGATTTTAGGCTTATCGTGGCATACATTCTTTTTTATTTATTTTTTATCTCAGTTTGCTAAGTATGGCTAAGGCAGAGACACTGGTCCCAATTTTCTCACATATCTTATATAATACAGGTCTCATACTAAGCGATATTGACTAGTAATACTTACTGTTTCAATAAAGTCATGATTATTGAGAACATGACATATGTTAAATCAACATAGATTTTCCTTTTCCGCCTTTCCTTCCAGTTCTCTGCTGCCAATGACTGGAACGAACTACAAAAATCACCGAAACTGGAGACTCATATCTCATTCACTAGCTTTAAGCACCAACTGTCAGGGCAGCTCACAGATCACTGCACAGGTACATAGCCCATCTGTAAATAGCCCAACCAACTACCTCATCCCCTACCGTATTTATTTATTTATCTTGCTCCTTTGCACCCCAGTATTTCTACTTTGCACATTCATCTTCTGCACATCTACCATTCCAGTGTTTAAATGCTATATTGTATTTACTTTGCCACCATGGCCTATTTATTGCCTTACCTTCCTTATCTTACCTCATTTGCACACATTGTATATAGATTTGTTTTTCTACTGTATTATTGACTGTATGTTTGTTTACTCCATGTGTAACTCTGTGTTGTTGTATGTGTCGAACTGCTTTGCTTTATCTTGGCCAGGTCGCAGTTGTAAATGAGAACTTGTTCTCAACTAGCCTACCTGGTTAAATAAAGGTAAAATAAATAAAAAATAAAAATAGATGACTTAAAGATTATTAAGCCATTTATTTTCCTTTACAATATCCTTAATACGTGTTATGTCATTCTTGTGACCAAGCACAGAGCCCCCAAGTGTTCACTGTGTAGTACTGGGCACATCTATAATTACACAATTCATAAGTGTCATTGTAACACTGGGAATCCATACCCATCACCATTTGCAATCCTCCATCAATGTTAACTGTTACTTCAAAATGAGGGAAACAATTTTACCTCAGCATTTTTTCTTCTTCTGTACATATTGGGCCCACTGTACTGCCTGCTGAAAGACAGAGGTGGTAATACCAGATAGAAACAATAGTGTGACTAATGATTGTACATTTTCCTTTAGTATTATCATTTATAACTACTCAAAGTAAAATAGGAAGTACTGTGAGTTGGAACAAAGCCATGACTATAAAAAAATAAGTAGCTTCTGTCTTACAGCAGTGCACCAGACCTTGGTCAAATACATACATACCAGTTTGTAATACTTTCAAATACTTGAGGTGCACTTGATTTGAGCATTCCTGGCAATGGAACTAATGGAATGGTCCCAAAAGTGCAATCCCATAGATATACTATACAAAATAGTCAGCAATCTATTGTGCAACTCTGTATCTAGAATTGCCTAGTTTTCCCAGCCCTCTGTACATCAGCATCTCCTCTGACTATATTTTGCACATGTGCTAACAAGCTCAGGGTTATGGAGGCATACACTGACATCATGTATCAGATTAATACATCTGAATCAAATGCATTTAAAAAAAACATACAAAATGCTTGTAGGTCTTACATTTTCTGTCTTTTGTCTGTTTTTTCCCATCTATTTTTTTAATAAATAAGAGATGTAGTCTTTGATGGCTGCTCAACAAAGAAAGAGCTGTCTTCAGCTGTAACCTCTCCTCACCAGAGTCTGGAACATGACACATGTCAGCCTATGATAAATGGTGCAGTCTCAGTAATTTCACCAGGAATGCCCTTGAGATGCCCAAGACCCTGATCGCAAATGTTATTGTTGAATTAAACCATAAAAAGAAATTCTTTCCCTCCTTGACATGATAGAAAACACACCAAAAAAGAAAAAGATAATAACGTATTTTTTTCTTCCTTTCCCAGCATTAGGTTTATTGCTGGAGTGTGTAACAGGAAGAGTGATGGTGTGTGTATGTGTCTGTTTGTGTGTTTAACACAATTATATATTTCATTAGAATTATTGGTTTAAAGGTAGCAGCTTTCCTTTTGATTACTGGTAAGTGGAACATTTTTAAAGGTGCACTATGCAGAAATCGCTCTGCCATTTCCTGGTTTCAAAAATTCTAATAGTTCACCTAATTTCAGTTTATGTGACAAAACAAGCAAGTATAGTGTAGAGAATTATTGTGGATTATACCCTGATGAAGACAGCTTTCCTGTCGAAACGTTGGACATAAAATATTTTTTGCATCTGAGCTCCTAGAGTGTGCGGCTCTTCTTTATTTTCTAGAGAATTATTGTACCATCCAAACCGCTGTGAAATATATTTTCCATAACCAAAATATTGTACTTTCAGCTGTTAGAAGCTGATGTACAAAACCGAAAGTAAAAGACTCCAAAAATGAAACTTAAGAATGGGAAGCATAGAAACAACACACATAGAGCAGATCTACCGCTTCTTAGATTTGCTTTTAATGAGAATGACAGATCTATAACTCACAATCTATGTGAATGTGGTCAGGTTGCCCAAACACTTTGCAGCTTGAAGGCTTGCAGCTTTATGACTTTTATTTGTTTCCCCTTTCTCATGGTACTTCAGTCTAGTTCAGTTTGGTGCAAAGAATACCATAGTCTATGCATTTTGTTATAACACTGTTTAACCAAAACAATTGCATTTGATATGCCCCCTCATATGTTTCTTATATACTTTCTCATATTTCATCATCAACTAATGTTTTACAGTATTTTTTTAAGATCATCTATTGAACTGTGAATGTTGATTCAAGTGCCTACGTGTTCAAGAGGAATTGCCAATTGAAATGTAGTTAGTGATAATCCATGGGCTATCCCTCATGGAGGCAGCCCAGTCATAATGATAACAGATTAAAAAAAATGAAACTTTTTTTTTCACCAGTGGTTTACTTCATGGAACGTACCTCACATTCCCATTTGTGGTGATTTGCCAGGCAATTATTCCAAAAACTACAGCTAAACTATCCTCTGTGCTATCCCTTCAGTCCTTTGACAAATAGAACTGTGGAATATTTTTAATTGGGAGGGAAGACACTGCAGATGTATTAGGGCTGGGATGGAAAACGGATGAGGCCGTCAAGCGGCGCGGCAGGGAGCAGCGGAGCTCAGTCCCCCAACGCCCAGCCCTATCCATAATGCCACGAGTGTGCCACATGCCTCCGCTGTCATCTGCACAGTGCCACAGAGGCCCCCAGGGGACAGAGGAAGACCTCCCTGTCCAACACTAGGGTTCAACCTCTCATTGGCACAGCTTGGCTTTTCCCCATTTAGAGAACCTTTACAGCCACAAGGACTTGTCATACTGAGCTTACCTAAAACATCCTCCACTCATACTGCTGACTTCCACTTCGAGCAATAGAGACCAATCTAGAGACCAATCTAGAGACCAATGATACACCAACCTAAGACCGCACATCCACTGGACAGAGAACAAAATGTTCATTTAGTAGACACAGAATGTTTCTACCAAGCTCTGCATTGGTCATTTCTCATAAGCAGGAAACAGTGCTCCTTGTCTCAACAGATCCGAAGTTGGTCAAAGAGGTTCTCTTTTGAAATATAGCCCCAATTTGGTTATGACTGTTCAGCTGGCTGCCTTCAATTTTATACCTGCAAAGTTTCAATCTAGGCCTTCTCTACCTCCTTTAACATTCAGTGCCCCCATCCACCCTCCCCCGCATTCTTCTCCTTTTTTTTTCGGGATTACTCGTAGAGACTGCTCTTGTGCTGTTATTTCCAACCCTGGTGGACTGGGGGTTTGCTATGTATTCTGGAAATACTTCGAAGAAAAGCAAAAAGGCAGCAATTTTCTGCTTGAATATCCCTCTGACTAAATCCATTGATCATCCTTGGGGTTCCTGAGAGAGAGGGAGTGAGATGGAGAGGCGTGTTTTATCCTCTAATAACTCCTACCCTCACCCCTTCCTGCCTCTCCGTTGTTGTGTTGTTGTTGGTCACACCTCTGCTCTGTTCCTTGGAGAGCCGGTGAGATTGAAGTTATTTTATGCTTCAGCTCCCCGGGCCCCAATTTGAAAACTCCGCGTGTCAGTTTTCACACGATGCTGTCATATGGCAAGGAGCATATGAGGCTCTGGCAAAGAGCATTGTGGTTTTTTTCTCTCGTTTTTATGGTGGAGGCATCTGTTGAAGGATTCTTAGTGTGTGACATCTAGATCAAGTTAAGAAAGCTAACTTCAAGTTTGGATGTGGGATTCCATGCAGCCATTAATAGTATGGAGTTCAAATTACTTCCATGTACCATTCAGTCAAATGTCTTTTTGTGCAATCATTCATTAGCAATCATCACATTTTGTTAAGCAGTAGTTAGTTTACTGAAATGTTTCCTGCCGCGCTCTAAATGACTACCTTGTTTTTTTTCAGATTTTGACTTTGCGATTAAACTTTTTGCACACTGAAACATGAAGAATCATCTGCATGTTAATTGGGGAAGATTTATAGGGGCAAATGATGGAGATTACAATATGAGTTAAATGTTCTTTACCAATGAGTTATGAAAACAATTGAGTCTGAAAATCTATATTTTTGAGGTAACCTGTCTCTCCTTGACAAGGGGTGAGAGGTAGGTGGGGGTTGGGGTAGCGTGCATGATTGTAGTGTGGTGGTAGCATTCTGATGTCAGGGTCATAACAGTCAGTCCTGTCCTGCACGGTTGGCACAGGCACCTCTCAGACACCTGCCAGCATGCTCTGCCTCCTGCAGACTCAATATACTGCAGCTAATTGGGAGGTGATGACAGAAAAGCCAGGCTCCATTTGCAGTAGTTTGGAGACAACCTATTCACTTTCGCCTCTATGGCTCAGGTGAGCCCTCATGGTGGGTCATAGCTTTTTCACTCACCTCTGTGCACACAGTTGGTTCCCGATGTCACCACAATCTGATGGAACATTGAAACAAGCCGCAGAGAAAACAAACCTTGAATACACCCTGCATTCTTTGAAAGGACATGCTGGTGGTGCAAATCTATTTTTCCTTCGCTGATGGTAGATTAGATCGAAGGCAGTTTTCAATAACATTCCACCAACACAACTAAGCGATGGCCAGGCAATTCTCTTGACATGGAATTGACATGTTTGGCACCTGACCCTTGATCAGACCAAATACTGTTAATGGATAGTTTCTGGGTGTAAGGATCATTGTCAGCAGGCTGCACAATTTCAGTTGTGGTAGACAATACAGAAAACCTCTCAAATACAAGTTCAATGAATCAAAAATAACAATTTGGTTATTTCAATTTCTGTTAGGATGCAATTCATTTTCATTTTTTGGTGTGCTTCTCCACACCATGGACCCATTCTCTAGTTCTAGATATTTTAAACATTAAATTCAGACACATTTACTTATGGAAAAGCTTGAAAGCATCTATGCTACGATAATAACTTTATTTTCCTCTGCTTGATTGCTGGAGCCTAAGCCTTGACACTTGTGATGCACTCTGCCAAGAACATTAAGTATCTGAAAGTGATAAAGCTTCAATTTGCTAGACCATTAGACTAATTACTGCAATAATTAAGTAACTACTTGATTAGAACTAATGGGTACCTAATTATCCAGGAAGAAAGGATCAGGTGGTAATTAATAGAGTCAAGCTGATGTCTTATGACTTACCGTCCCCGATTACCAGACATTAGGGATTGAAACGGGTAAAAACAAACAATGCCATTTGAGTGTTTATCTAGACCCCTGTAGCTGAGGCAAACAATCTGCTAGTACCAACAGGGTGTGTAGATAATGACAAATGCAAAGACAATCAATATTCCAATTCTTCATGCTTGTCAGCAGATAGTGCTCCTTATACTTTGATTGTCAGCGGTCACTAGCTGCAGTGTTTGAAAAGCTAAACAACAGTGAATAGACATGGTATTGGTCTCACAGTGTGTTAAGCATTGGTGATATTCGCGTAACAGTATGACGTTTTGCCCTTAATGAATAATCAACGTGTTTGGAAATCAGGGCTCCCGAGTGGTGCAGTGGTCTAAGACACTGCATCTCAGTACAAGAGGCAGCACTGCAGTACCTGTTTGAATCCAGGCTGCACACAATTGGCCCAGTGTCATCCGGGTGTGGCCGGGGTAGGCCGTCATTGTAAATAAAATAAAAATTCTTAGCTCACTTGCCTAGTTAAATAAAGGTAAATATATATATATATATACTGTATATCAGGGATCATCAACTAGATTCAGCTGCGGGCTGTTTTTCTTCTGGAGCGGATGGTGGGGGGGCGGTACATTACAAATAATTTGTAGACTGCAAATTGACCACAAGAAGCCCAAACAGATATGCTTGACTAAAACATAACAATTTTAAACCTTGCTTACATTTGTATATGATCACGTGTCTCTCTATTATGTGTGGGAATATTTGGATAGATTTCTTAAATTAAAATCAATATGAGCTGAGTTGGGGAAGCCTGCTGTACATCAATACAACTTTATTCCCTGTGAGGTGATGGAAATATTGGTGTTTCACAACATAGTACTTCTAAGAGAAGAGGTTTGGTCACCTAAGGTCGTCAGGCTATGGCCACAAAGCCTAAGTTTACCTTAAAAATATTTTTGCTTAATGAAAAATTCTTAATGATGTTCTTGATTATTGTTGTTGGCTACTAGTGGAAACTTCAATAACGAGACTCTTACAAGACTCTTCCAAATTTAAGAAAATAAATAATTTAATCTGAGTTTTAATCACATTTCACAACGAACATGTTCAGCACTTCAAACATAGAGAAAGATGAATTGTGACAAATCTAAAATGTATAGAATTATACAATTTTCATAAAGTGTATTATCTAAGCATACAAGGCTTTTAGTAAGGGTGTTGAAAAGGTCATAAAAAATTAAGTATATTGAATACAAAACCAGAGCATTATCCCTCAATACATCAATCTGCCTGTATTAATATATAATTGTTATAAGATGGGCAGCAGTCAAAGCCGCTCTATATCTATATAATATGCATGAATAGAAGTTCCACCAAATGTGAAATGTGAAGCTTTTTTGATGTATAGGTTCTTTTTTTATTAATGTTTGAATAATATGTGCCTGGAGGGTGGGATATACATTTTTATGAGTAGTCCTCGGCTCGTACATTCCCATTACGTATTTAAAATGAAATAATTACTGTTATTCGGATTGAGCATGCAATTGTTGAGAATTCTGAATTTGTTAAGACTGATGGGTAGTAAATTGGAGGGGAAGGAGTCAATTCGTAAAGCCCTGACTTCTGGCCATTATGTTGAGGAAACCCAATGTGTGATGTGAATTATGAATACAGTAAACAAACAGGCACAAGGCAGATGTCTTTAGAGTATGAGCTGCATGAGAAATCACCACAATGCATGGTGGAAATATAATGCATCAGAGTAGTTCATTGTTTTGAAACTGTAGAGCAAACCCTACTGTGTGTTTGGTGTCTGGTCCTACAGTACTTCAATGACATCAGCTCTTAGTCGTTATAATTACACTGTATTAACCCTGGATCAAGTCACAATGTACGTCTTACACACCTTAAGGTTAAGCAGGGACTATAATACTCCATAATTTCTCGAACTATTAGGGAGGAGAGGAGTAAACTCTAACTATAAAGCTACTGTATAACATAGGGCAAAAACTATACAAAGATTGTTATTTGCCAGCTGGGGACATCATACGCTGAAGTCAATGGTACACACAAGCATATTGTCATGTTGCAAGAGGGTGTACTTAAACAAGCCCGTCACTGCAGCTGTAGCTGAACCATCCAGGGAGAGTGCTACCACGACAGATAAGAGGCCAGTATGGCGGAGAGGGTGTGGGGTCTCCAGCCGTCTATTCCTCTGAGAGCCCCATCAAGGGGTTTCTAACAAGATGAACATTAAGGGCATAGTTACAATACAGTACGTATGTTGTCTCCTGCACCATGGTCCCTGAGAGCAGATGCCTTTGATGTTGAGACTGGGTAAAAATAGGGCTCTCTCTATGGTTTTCTACCTGGGTTGGTCGATTCAAAGCCAGGGCTCGTGTGATGCAACAGTAGTGTCAATTAGTCAAGTGTTTACTCTCCAGGAAAGATCAGAGTCTACTACTCTGGAGAAGTTTGGAGAGTGGTTATTTGTAGCACTGTGGCCTACTGTAGTAACTTCAAGGTTTGTCCTGTCTGTTGATGTTTTAGAGAGACTTCAGAGCTTGAAGGTAAGCACCCGAGGTGCTGTATGTTGTCTGTTTTTGTTAGGGCACACTGGTGACTCATTCTATCTCCGATAAGTTACAAATAGGACAATGCAATTGCCATGGAAGTACCACAAATACTCTCGACTAGAGACATTTGCTAGTCCCCTGCTCTGCCAGACGTGGTTCTAATAAGGTAATAAGGTAAGGGATATAAGAAATTATATTTACCATAATTAGATATATTAAATTTTTCACTGCTTACCTTTTGTAATAAAATAAGGCATCTGCTATCTCTCTCACTCTTTCCTTGCATTTGCTGTCTCTCTCACTCTTTCCTTGCTACTCAAAGCTCTAAGGCTACAGTGAATTGATGTACGGTGCAATCATCTGCTAGGAGCTGATGTGATGTAAATGAAACTAATTAGGGAAATGACAAACATAATTAATAAAACAGGTTTAAGTTGTGAAAACACTGTCAGCAGAATGAATGAAGATGCTGCCACTCTTCTCTCTGCTGCCGCTCTGCCTTCGCTTTTTGTGGCCATTCAATTATTAGGTCATGGATCGTTCCTGAGCTGCAGCTCCCTTCTCTCTTTCCCCTTTACTCTCTTTCTCTCTCTTTCTCTCTTTCTCTCTTTCTCTCGCTTTCTTTCTCTCTCTCTCTCTCTCTCTCTCTCTCTCTCTCTCACACACAATTTTTTTTCAATTCTCGTAGAGACCTGAGGAAAAGGAGGGGGAGGCACCATCCTGTGGAAGGGAAATAAATGTGCCTGTCCATCCACCGCCTGGAAGAAATTAATTGCAGACTCCTCATCCTGTCTGGGTACAACAGGGGCATTAACATAAGCAATTTGCGTTCAACTTCTTCTGCTGGCTGCTTAATAGAGCATCGGACCTGGCCGATAAGGCTCGAGGTCCCTGATGCATTAGCATTTTCATAATATCAAAATATTATAGCGCCGTGATTTGCCAAAGCCCTTTCATTATTGATAAGAACAAAAGGTTTTATACATTACAAAAGGGGAGCATGACCTATAATTACGGCAAGCAAATTAGGGTGTGCAGTAAAGTCAGTTACATTTTGAAGGAAAATAATGATGCTGGAGACGTTTCTCCTTCCCTCAGGATTGGGAAAATAATAGATTCCCCCACATCGACACGCAGGGTGGAGGAGTGCCCTCACAGGATCATGAAGAGCAGTGCCTACACATGAAAATGAGCAAGTGGCTTTGGCCTATAGAGCAACAATGCATACAGAACACAAACTTGCAGTAGTTTGGTCCAATGTATTCCACCCAAGTCACCCTCCCCACCCCCCCTCGAACACTCCACCCCACCCGCCACACCCATACCTCACACAAACAGACCATTGGTTGAGGATCTATCACCAAAGTATGCAGTCTACGTGATTTGTATTCTGACAACATAGCCTTCCAGATGTGTCATATTCTCAGGTGGACATTCACACCAGGTGCCACAGATGCCAAGCGAGGCTCCGGGGCGATGGAAATTGAGATAATTAGGTTAGGTCTCTGAAGACTTCTCCATCATCAACCACTGATTGTTGCTGCTCTATGTTTGTCCCAGACACCTTAAAGGTTTCCCTAAGGTGTCCTCTGTGAAAGTGTTTCACACAATCTGTTGCATGATGGCGCTAACCTTTTACTGTGACTGACTCTGTTTGAAGATCTTTTTCTCTGTTAAAGAGTAAAGGTCAGAAAAACATCAACCCTTTTTAAGGGCTTACTCCTTCATCTTAAGATTCACTATATATACAAAAGTATGTGAACTGTAAGTGCTGTTATTGTGAAGTGGAAACGTCTAGGAGCAACAACGGCTCAGCCGCAAAGTGGTAGGCCACACAATCTCACAGAACGGGACTGCCAAGTGCTGAAGTGTGTAGAGCATAGAAATCGACAATCCTCGGTTGCAACACTCGCTACTGAGTTCGAAACTGCCTCTGAAAGCAACGTCAGCACAAGAACCGTTTGTCGGGAGCTTCATGAAATGGGTTTCCATGGCCGAGCAGCCGCACACAAGCCTAAGACCACCATGCGCAATGCCAAGCGTCGGCTGGAGTGGTGTAAAGCTCGCTTCATTGGACTCTGGAGCAGTGGAAATGTGTTCTCTGGTGTGATGAATCACGCTTCACCATCTGTCAATCCGACGGACGAATCTCGGTTTGTGGGATGCCAGGAGAACGCTACCGGCCCCAATGCATAGTGCCAACTGTAAAGTTTGGTGTAGGAGGAATAATGGTCTGGGGCTGTTTGTCATGGTTCGGGCTAGGCCCCTTAGTTCCAGTGAAGGGACATCTTAACGCTACAGCATACAATGACATTCTAGACGATTCTGTGCTTCCAACTTTGTGGAAACAGTTTGGGGAAGGCCGTTTCCTGTTGCTGCCGTGCACAAAGCGAGGTCCATACAGAAATGGTTTGTCGAGATCATTATGGAAGAACTTGCCTGACCTACACAGAGACCCGACTTCAACCCCATCGAACACCTTTGGGATAAATTGGAACGCCGACTGCGAGCCAGGCCTAATCCCCCAACATCAGTGCCCGACCTCACTAATGCTATTGTGGCTGAATGGAAACAACTCGCCTCAGCAATGTTCCAACATCTAGTGGAAAGCCTACCTAGAAGAGTGGAGGCTGTTATACCAGCAAAGGGGGGACCAACTCCATATTAATGCCCATGATTTTGCAATGAGATGTTCGACAAACAGGCATCCACATACTTTTGTTCATGTAGTGTACATATTTTGACTGTAGACTAAAGAGTCTCAAAGTGTCTTTATTATGTATGACAAGCTAGACGGACAGAGGATGTTGAGGGATGATGATTAAGTTTGTCGATTGAATGACACAAAGTATGCTGAAAAGTGCAGCTTATCACCTGTCTAGTTCAATCATTTTACTTTTATCCACAAAAGAGAGATATAACAAGGGGTTAAAATGTACGGGATGCATTTTCGTTATTAATTCTGGGAGAAACCAAGTATTCAATATCAAAATGAGAAAAAGTACCATAGTCAAACGAAACACAAAGTAACACAGTAACACTAGCAGTTTGTCTGTATTGGCAGAACTATAAATTATGTGAATCTAGAGTACAGAAGACTAGGCCACTGAATCCCGCTGAGTTTTGTTGTTGATTACAGAGGATGTGAATGTAATTTCTTTCCTTAATGATTCTGTCCCAAAACATGTGTGTTAGTGAGGCCAGAGTTTCCTAATTTACTGTAAGCTTGGTAATAAAAACCTTAAAGCAGCAATCAGCAGTAGAAACAATAACAAAGCAGTGCTCTCCCCACCCTTGTTTGGGTAAAAAGCTAAGAGATGGGTCTGGAGAAAGGTAACCACTCTCAAATTCATAGATAGAGCTATGGATGCCAGGGACTGACCATCCAAAATTATAGTTTTAACCATGTTTTGAGGCTATATAGTGTTTGTTTTCATTAACTTTGTTTACAAACATTGGAGTAAAACAAGCTTATATTGTGGATTCTGATGGGGTAGCACAGCTGAACTAAGCTCACTAGGCATTTATTATTATATTCTTCAAGAATCAATGGGTACATAGAATTAATTAAGGCCAAAAATGGATGTACTGTAGCAACTAGCTCTTCTTGCTTCCAAAGTATATGATTCTGTGAAGGCCTAGGATATCTCTGAATCACTATAGCCTGAACAGTAATAAGGAATGAATGAGGAATAAGGAAGTGGAAGGATGTTCTATTGTCACACCACTTGCCCTTGCACTGTAGGATTACAGTCTGATTGTTTCATAGTTGGGCCCTGGTAATCGTTGTTTCACAGTGTCCCATAGTGCACCACCATGCTTATCATTCATTAACCTCCAACTGTGGTGTCATTCTGGCCTCCCAACATTCATTCCCTCGCCAGTTGATGACATACAATACATTCTCATGCAGGAAGGATGCTCATCTATGCTAATTTATCGTAAGTCCACATCCCAGTTAAAGGTGACATCATTTTTTTTATTTGGTGGCTCTTCATCTAATTTCCCAGTGCTGATAATAATTAATTGGCCTGCTTATTATATATTTTTCTTTAGTCTTCGAGAGCCTCCCCATCTGGAGGAAAGACAGTCCTCTCTGTGTCTGATTAATGGCGGGGAGAGACAGTTGCCAGTGCTGCTATGTCACTGAAGCCTTGCTGTCTGGTTCAGGTCACAACCATGCACCCGGCAGCATGGAGCTGGCCCAGTACAAATCACTCTCCGCACAGCATTGTGAGAACAACTCCCATATAACAACAACAAACAGAAAATAAACTGAAATGTTTTTTAGCAATTATACTCCTGTTAATTAATAAAAAATAGCTTAAATCAGTCAATGAATGGGAATGGGGGGTTATTCCACCTTAACCTGTCATTGGGGTGAAAAGACCAATAAGCTCACAGAATCACTGCATTATTAGTTGACATGACACATCCTAAACTTGGAAAAGCAGCAGTGTGTGAAATAGGCTGCCGATTTGCATGTCAAGTTACTCACTCACTTCATGAAGGGAAGCCACCATTGCAAAAACAACTAAGTCAATTTGGTAAAGATTTGTTTGAAATATATATCACTTTAGCTCCCAATATTTATTAGTAAAGCAGCTTGATTGAAAATTATATATTTTCCCTAGCAGTTGCTTGAAGCTACTTTAACTGATCGATCAATTACAACGTGTGCATACTCTGCTGGAATGTTGCCCTTGAGATAGAAAGTCCTCTTCTTCTCCTTTAACCTATAAAACCAACACAGGGACGTTAGCCCGCTAGCTGCCCAGACAGAGGAAGAGGAGGCCAAGGATCTCTCATGCCACTGGAACCTTGACTCATTTGTCACCACTGTGTCGAAGAAAAGATGACATTTACAGCCCTGTGAAGTGACTGCCTCCAGCTCGCCGGCCACCCTCAAGTAATAAATGTTTACCTTAAAGAAAGAGGTCTGTGAACTCAGTTTTTATATATATATATATATATATATATATATATATATATATATATATATGAAAGGGGGGCTTTGCACACGAGGTGCTTATTTCCTCCACCTTTCACTCACTCTGTCAAACAGAACCAGATTAATGGCACAATTTGTCCTACAAATCACATTAGAAGAAATACACACTAAGGTGAAAAACTTTCTCCCATCCATTCCCCAGCTGTGATATCTGTTCATATGAAATGTATTCCTGCCAGACATTTACAGAGGTGTACAATGAAGGTGAAGAGGCATAATGACAATAGGAAGAAGACGTGTGTCTGGGAAAATGTACATTAGAAAGAGAAGAATATATGGTTAATTCTCGCTCTAATAAACCCATGAAAATGCTCGCACAAAAACAGGTTTACATGCAGTGTGAGACTGTGAATGCTGCTTATGCATGTTAGTGTCCTTGTTGCTTGAATGTATAATGATGAGGAGACTTGTAGAGTTATTGCTTCACAAGATCTACAAGAAATACAATAAAAATGACAACATTAAATGCGGACATACAGTATAATCACTTAAACAGGAGACAATGGCAGAGGGACCATTTGTGAGGCTGTCCTTCTCTATATTCAATGTGATGCCTGTACCATTCTGAGAAGTGAAGTCCTTGAAGAATCCCCCCTGACACAAATCCATAAATGCCTGAATAACCTTAATATTTAAACAGATAAAAAGAGGTGCCCGTTGAGATTCTTTCAAAAAGACTTTGAATATTAGACTGTGAGTCCTGGGAGGCCACTTTTCACAGATAGGACTTAAATCCGATTAGATTTGAATAGAGCTGTACCGTGTGCAGGATGGACCACAGAGGAGTAGAGGGATTCAGGTGGGAGGGATAACAGTCTGTTCTAATTACTGGCTCGCCACTCCCCGGCAGACATGGTACCAGAGTGGTGCGGGGCAGGAGGTGCATGCTGGGAGCTAGGCTGAGTGAAACCTAAAGGCTACACACTGTAAGGTGGTGATTCCACAAGTAACATAAAGTTAGAGTACAATGACCACTGTGAGCTTGACAGATCTCTGAAGAGTTGGATCTTATTCAATGGTTGCCTTCTTGCAATCTTGGATTAAGTAGTCTTAACTATTAAGACATAAAATTATTCTAATCAAAGGAGAAAAATCTGAATCTTTGTGTAATTCTCTCCCAATAACAATAACATCACAATGGACCTCTGAAATACCAGTGGTGCAGCACATTAAGAGCTAATGGTACATGCTAGGAAGATATAGCACGAGTGTATGTGTGTCATAGGTACAATGAGAGAGAGAGAGAGAGAGAGAGAGAGAGAGAGAGAGAGAGAGAGAGAGAGAGAGAGAGAGAGAGCAAGCAAAGGGAGTCCGCCCTGTACCGACTGCGTGTCAGATGTGGGAGCTGGGCTGTTATCTGCTGATCCCAGAACTTCCCCTGGAGCGCCGGAGTGGGTCTGTCTCACGTAGTGCACCCTGCACTGGGACTACGCTGCCGGCTGACAGGAAGGCTCGATTAGCGTGCCACAAAGAGGCCGAAACAGAAGAGCACTTCCTCGACCAAAGGAGGTTAGTCTGGAGAACACACTCCAACCCTCCTTCCTGAAAGGGGACAGTGACAAACACACACACTGGACAGCCCAGCTCAGGGACTGTATTACGGACTTGGATCTAGATTCATTGACACACACAGAGAAAGACACACACACACACATATATTACAGTGATTGAGATATACACAAAATGTATTCAGGTCAATGTGTTAAGTTCTTATTAACGAGTGAATAAAAAAATGAAGTCTAAATCTAGTCTATGAGTAGAACACAACTGTTTAATTGATTTAGAAGGTCACACACTTCACCTTTTTGGGAGGATGCTTGCAGTCCTCCAGAGAATGAGATGAGTATGCTTGGGCTGGCCACGGTCCTGCGCGTGCTGCCACAACCCAGACAATGGAATGGGGATGTGGAAGTGGGCCTGGGCCAGATGAGGAAAAGGAGATAGCATGGGTGGGGTGAGGGGTGGAGGTGCGCAGAGCAGGGAGCGGTGGGCTGTTATGGGACCTTGTGCCGGAATGGCATTGTTCATGAGAGGAAAAACACCAACAACAACAACAATTAAAAAACACAACACTTCCTGAATCTTTTTATACGATCATGCAGAGAACAATTGAGCGAGTGGGATCCGCTACTTTGAAGATATTGGGGGAGGCCTCCCCTTTGAGTCTTGCAATGATCTTTTCACACCTCTCTCTGAAACAGGCAGGAAAAATAAAACAATGCAGTTTGCTGACCAAGAGGCCTACTGATCAAGTACATCATGTCCACTGAGAGAGATTACAATACCCTTTGACCTGTGATACATTAAATAATGAACTAAATGTTAATAAGGGAAAATCCAATATGAATTGATATTTCTTCCAAATACAGCATATGAAATAGATCATTATCATGGTAACAAGCTCAACAGATTTCACTTATTTCAAGAAATTACTGGAATGAAATGCATGGAACAAAGACTGAACAAGCAGAAGATGAAGAGGCCTCTGTTAGGCATCACACTGGAGATGAACCTTGGCTTTACTTAGATGTTGGCCTCCACCTGAGCAGACACTTGATAGTCATACATTTTTGTTGACTCAAGAACTAAGGAAGGACCACACACGTTGTATAAAAATACTAGAGTTTTTGGACATGCCTTGAAATAAGATCGCCGTCTAAACGACTGAGAAGAGAAAGAAAGTGTGTGTGTGTATACATGTGCACGTGTGTGTAACTGTGTGTGTGCATGCGTCTGTGTAACTGTGTGCGCATGTAGGTCTGTTTCTTTCTCTGATTTTTCTCCACTGAGTGTGCTTGGTTGTAGATTTCACTAACCCTGAGGTCATGCACCTGATATACCTCTGAATCATGCTGTTAGCTGAAGTGTAAAAATCCTCCCAGGGAAAGATGTATCAGGGGATAAGAGTCCAGTGGTGTGATGTACTGCAATAGTGCTAGAGCCTCCAGGCCTGGACTAGACATTGCTATTTTAACCATTTAGTTCTGACACCATTGTTCCTAGCTTTCCAGTGATTTACTCTAATACTCACATGGGTTGTGGCTGGATCAGAGCAAGTTGAAATCTTTTCATTAAGTAGAACCACATGTAGACATTGTCTAGGTGTGGGTATTATTAGTGTCTGCATAATTGAGTGTGTGAACAACATAAATAGATAGTTCATAGATTAGATAGCATACTTATTGTTAGCCAATGTCATACAATTTTATTCTGGACATGGTAGAAACTGATGGTGGATACTCTCAATGGGTCAAGCTAGAACACTTTTACTTCTCACAACTTGTTACAGAGGCAACAAGAAATGCCTTGTTCCTTGGTCAGAGCTTAATAATGTGTTCAGGTTACAGGCTTCTCCAGAAAGCTGCTTTCACCAATCCTGCCAGGTTACAATAATCTCTCTCCTCAACGGTCCTGGATGTGACGTAATGGCTTGGCACCACAAGTTAATCCCTCTATTTTGTATCAGTACAACCTCTTTCTGTCTGAAACACTCATGGAAGTTATAGGAGAAGCAAAGAACCCCATACACAGAGGAACAAACTAAGCAGGTGTGGTGAAAAAAGAGTTAACACTAGATGTCAGGTAATAGTTTTTAAGACACTTTGACAAGAACTCTCTGGTGTGATTGCGTAGGAACATAGGGTGACCCATGTTTTTACATGGTGAAAGAGGTTTTTAGTCCGAGTGAACTTTGGGATTAGTCTTTGGTGGAGGTTGCTTGGGTGTTAGGTCAGGATGCTTTCAGTTCGCTGTTTCTGAAAGGCAGGTTCATATAACGCCAACTCATGGCTGGGCTGCGGAAATGGTAGACTAATGAAGTCGATTGTGGAAATCCTTTGGCCTTGCAAAGCTGGTAGCCCTCTGAAATCTCAATGAGCCCACTGACACCCAAAGCAAAAAAACGTTTTTGTGTGAGGGCTGTGGGGGAGGGAAAAGCTCAGAAAATTCTGAATATTTTTGTGTTTTACACAGTTAAGGGGAAAGAATGAGGGAAGTGGATGATTGGAGACTGGGGATTCTTTCTCATGAGATGAAGTCACTGAACTGGAGCTAACCCCAAAACCCGGCAGTCTGAAGGACATTCTCTGTTTCCTTTGATTAGAGAGGCCTCAATCCATGCTGTTAGTAGCACTCTGGAACTAACAGCTTTTTCTTTGCTCCTGCCACATACCATTTGAAACTGGATGAAAAACCTGAATTTACAGCCTACTTCTACAAATCTCAATCAGGATTTTTTTAGTTCTGCTTCAGTTAGTACATTTTCAGACATTGCAGAAATGTGTAAGAGGAAAGGGACTTCTACGTAGCTTGGCAGTTTGGCACACTTCAAAGATAATCATACTACTGCTCCCACCAGTGTGTGTGATTTCCAGTATTATCCAGAATAAACCCCAAGATTCATCCTGTGACTTAGTGTATCTGTGTATAATTAGTGGAAGCAAGTCTCTGATGCCTCCCTTTGTTTGCCTGGCCATTGGCATATTGTTCTGTCGTGAGTTTGGGAGTATTTACCAACTGTCAATTCCCTTTGCTTTTTTGTAAGCAACATATTACTTTTGATACATGCTCACACACACACACACACGCACGCACGCACGCACACACACACAGACACACACACACAGGCCAATGGTAACAGCTGTCTTTATTCTGTGCTGGACAGGATCTAACACCACAGCAGAGAATCTGGGTCAGAATATTTGGAAAGCATGAATATCAAATAGTGTCCTCAAACTGGTGAATTAATATGACTTTCACTGGTGACATTTTCTAGCAGCATATGGCAGTGAGCTCATGGGAGAGCAGCGCTTTTTGATGAATGTTTTGAGTCTGAGGGACCAAAGAATGGTATTGGGCATATGTCACCTTCTGTTTTTGCCTTGTGAAATGGTAAAGCAGCCACACATCAACTGGATACTGAAGCCATAGAACTGCCATTTCAGATAACATGAACCCCTGCAGTTTTAAAGCATGAAAAGGGATGGTACCAATGCCCTCATGGTATGTGTGTCTTGGGGGCTTGGGTTACATGCAAAAAAAGGCAAATTTCTGTTGTCTGAAAGGAAAACTGGATCTCTGTAAGATTCTATGGCTTCCTGGCTAAATATTCCACATTGACTTTACCTGGCATGAGGCATTGCAAAGGGTTAACACTGTAATATTGCACAAATCAGTCAATGATGGAATCCCAATTACCACTTCAGTTTAACGTTGATTAGTACATTGAGTCCACTCTCTGATGCAGTGTCTGTGGCGGCTTAAGCATGGAGCTGGAACCTCATTCTCAGACTGCTGCCATTTTTTGCAGATGAGAATGGACCATACATTGTCTGAGGCCCTAATCACTGTTGTACCCGCTACCCCTCTTCACCCACCACACCCCCATCCTTCTTATCTTTACACTGAGGCACAAACATTTGTGTTCAGCAGTTTCTGCAAACAAATTCAAATTGAAAAGGGTAAAGTCAGAAATTAATTATCCATCTAAAGCCAATGTACTGGAAAATATAATTTATGGAACAATTATGAAAATGGTGCGCTTAAGTGAAAACCCTGCAATAATTTAATTAATATTTTATTTGAATACTCATTACATTTTTACCCATGTAGGCTGTTGAATTAAGTGGTATTTTCAGAGAAAAAAACTGCCTGTACTGCTCTCAATGAGATTGGAGCTTCAACAGCCTGTTGTTATATAGATAGCAGCTGGGAACCAAGAGGTGAATGTTCGGCGGGTGATTAAAACATTTAAAAGATGAGACCTTGACCCTTGACATTGAGATAGCTTATGTGATAAAGCATATTAACACAACGTTGTTGTGGACTTTATTTGACAGAGGAAACTATGTGAATTCCAGGGGATGACACATACATACACAATGTGTACACTGCATCTACGTGTGCGTGTGTGCATGCATACATGCATGCATGCATATGTACTGTACGTACAAACGTTTGTAAGCATTCCCCTGTGTGAGCATGCATTTCCCTCCCCTTGTTACTCACATGGTAGTGCAGTGGCTTTGCAGCACACAGTGGCTCTTTATGCTAGGCAAGGACTTGCCCTTCTCCCTGTCAGCAGCCCACTGGGAACAGTTCTCTGTGTGCGCTCTCATTGGCATGCTAAAGAGCCCTGATATTTTTGTCTAACATATTAAAGAGGGAATTAAGCAGAGCTATTGAGGGCTTATGTCCTGAGCATTTTAACTTTTTTTTTCATGGCTATTATTTGAAATCCAGCCAAGTAAATTCTAAAGATGGGGAGGAGAGAATGGAAAGAGAGGTTATTGACAGCGCTGCGGTCAGTACTTTGAGAGACAAGCGGAAACAATGTGCTGACTGTTATCGAAGGACTGGCTTTACTGTATTGCATGGGGAAATAAGTGTCCTGTCTGTGCTTTATTCACCAGCTTTTCTCTCTCCCAAGAAAGTTGTTACAATGAAACCAAGTCTAAAGCAGTAATTTGTAAGTCAAGAACCTGGCTGAGTGGATTTCTGTGGGGAGGGAGGAGTTGAATGGGGGTGGCGAGTGAAGCTAGGGCCTAGGGTATATTCAGGGGCAAGTAAAACTGGGCAGCTTTGCCTGCCACCTCATTGGCCTCCTGTCCTGTGGTTAGCTCATGTGGTCAGGCACCACCAGCACATTAGTAGAAAGTGATAGTGGATATTCATTCAGATGTTAATTCAGTTTGGTAACAATTGGAAAAGCCTTATCTATAGTAATAGGACCCTATAATTCAAGGCAATGTTGGAGAGGCTTCTTTGTAAAACGTTCTTATTGTGCGGTTCATCCAATATCTATGAAGCAGAACATTACAATGGGTATGTTACTCATATTGTATGATATGCTCTTTGAGCAGTGGTAATATCAGTTGGTCTGACAGCGGCAGATTCCCTGTCGGCTATATAGTACAGTGATAAATCCAGGAGGCTGCTCTGTTCTGCAGCCTGGGAACATTAGACAGAGGCAGGCCCAGCTCTTTAGGCAGGCGTTTATGACGGAGTCCCTAAAGTTACAAAACGATTATGACAGCCTTGAGCTGCCACTGGAAACAAACCCACTGACACGTTGACAAAATCCCTGCCCCGTGTTTATATGGCGTTTTGCAAAGAAATCAGAAAAGGTAATCATGTATGGAAGCCGGGGTTAAGAAGCAATGTAACAGTCTATTAACTTTAATATAGATATGTGGAATAAGCATATGCAGGGGGCCATTAGCATAAATCTTGGTTACACACGAGTGGTGCAGCGCACTCTGTTCTCTCTCCACAGTGGGGTCTAATGACAAACACTGTGAATGAACTGAGCCTGAGCCAGCCTGCTGACTGCATGCTTGAGCTCTCAATTAGCCCCCTTACCATTTACCCTCCTCTGCACTAACAGTTCTCCTGCCTTCTGCCTGTATACGGCCCTGCTGGGGTGGGACTGTTCAAACTGCCAGCTAATGATACAGCAACAAGGCTATAGGAAATGTAAACAATACTAAACAATTAAATGAAACAATGCATACACACCTGTATACTTTTAGATTGAATAGCTGTATCAGATTATATATTGTAGGGGAAATGTAAAGAGGACTATGACCACATGTCAGTTGATAAAAATTTTTAAATAATCAACAACAACAGAAAAACACTACATTTTAGTGAAAGAGTACTTGTGTTTGTCATCCATGTGGGGCAGAAGAACAGCTACATTATGTTTGATTCATCATCAAAGGGCCCTGAAAGGATACTGGAACAAGAGAGATATTCCTGATTCCTCCACAGAACTATATTCATACTTCATAATGTTTGATGTTTTACTGAGAGAGGCTTTCAAAAGAACAGATGTGCTTGGAACTCCCCCCCCAAAATTTTACAGGAGTAATGTCTAAAAACGAAGGTATGGAAGTGTTCATTATCCTATTAGTAGTAGTAGTAAAAGTATAGTAGCAGAAGGAGTATTTGTTTTAGTAGTAGTAGTAAAAGTATAGTAGCAGAAGTAGTATTGGTATTAGTAATAGTAGTAAAAGTATAGTAGCAGAAGTAGTATTTGTATTAGTAGTTAGAAGAAGTGAATGATAATTCCATTGATTACCTCTTAATCTTATAACGAAAACTTTGTTACACTTAGACCACTTTTAGGATGACAAACAACACTGTGGTTTGCTATTCACTTATTTCACCTATGTGGTTCAGAGACGGTAAAACACATGTCATCTATGACTACATTATGTTGTGAAGTGATGTTTGGCCTCCCTTTCCTCTGTTACTCTGAGGGTAAAGATTAGTCATCACCCCACTTAACATCCTCCTCACTTTCTCACATGGCTGTTCCTCTGTTAGCTCCATATCCTGGAGATGACACAGCACACAGGGTCTTCTTCACAGCTGCATCATGTTACATGGCACTCAGTTTCCTTTTCAAGAAAATGAATAAACAATGCAACAATCTATGATTTGCTGTAGTCTAGCAGTTGAAAGTACCAGTCTTACCTTGGTACCATATTACGCTACTTGTGAGATCTAACTGTCAATTCATCTGGGACATTAACATCCCTACACCACTGCATACTCTGCCTGTCTGTGAAATGTCCCTACATTGTTTCTGTCGTATTGAACCCTCAGAACCACCATGCATATCACATTGTTGCATTGTAAAAGTCATACATCACATGATGGAAAAACCCAATTGAGTTGGAACCCACTGTAACATCTTCACGGGCTAATTGGATTGGTGTTTAGCAAGACCCCGAGAGGAGGCACGGACTGCGTTCATGCATAAAATTGTCTTTGTTTTCTCACTGTCGTTTTCTCTCCCCTTCTCTCTTGGTTGCATTTCCCACTGCCTCCCCCACATGCTCAGGCCATGGAAGGAGTTGTATTAGTATACCTTTGTGCCAGCATGGGAGGAAAAAGAAATGATCTAGGTATTGAATTTCAATAACACATTTCCTGGGGTCCTGCAGAGTACAAGCAATCAAGGGTTAAATTGGATCTGTAACGTATGCTCTGTGACCCATAAATCGCTTACCCATCAAACAGACTCATTACGAGCCGGCAAGCAGATGAGTGTTTGTGAGCCTTGCCTCTGAGCGGCGGGGATTGTGTGTATTACCACTAACACGGCCGAGGTATTTACATTTTGATTTTTTCGTAATGGGTTTTGACATGTTTCATTTCCTCTGGGGGAAGCGCTCGAGACCTCCGAAAGTAAATGTTGCTAAAAAGTCATCAAGGCAGAATATTAAAATGCCATCAAATAGGAATTTCACTAATGCGATGGGGCTGGGGCTTCAGGTACGCAGAGCCAGGGTCAGAGGGGCCTGGTTCTGGGAGAAACACTATTTGTTCCCCTTGGCTGCCTTTCCCCCTCTTAAATACATTATTAAAGGACTTCTACCCCTCCCCCCTCCATCTCTCCGCCGCTTAGGCCTCATAGTTCAGCCACACCATTTGAAATTAAAAAGAAGCAAGAGAAGAGTGAGCTGATGCACACAGACCTGCAAACGAACACCCTTTTTGGCTTAATTGTGCATCAAAGTATTGCATTCTGAAATGAACGACTTCGGTATATGAGGTATAAGCTGGCCAAGTGTACAAATCATCATGTTTTGTATGGCACTTTTGGTAAAGCTTGGAGGCTGTATTTTTGCATATGTCATTGCATAATGATGCACTTTTGAGTTGATAACTAGCTAACATTATAGTCGTGGCAGTTGGCTTAATGTAATTCAAATATCCCTATCATCATTTGGGGCGGCAGGGTAGCCTAGTGGTTAGAGCGTTGGACTAGTAACCGAAAGGTTGCAAGTTAAATTCCCTGAGCTGACAAGGTACAAATCTGTCGTTCTGCCCCTGAACAGGCAGTTAACCCACTGTTCCTAGGCTGTCATTGAAAATAAGAATTTGTTCTTAACTGACTTGCCTAGTAAAATAAAAAATAATTAAAAAAATATGGAAGCCAATATGACACCAATATCAATGAAATTCGCAAATCAACTTGATTGGATGTACATAACATCTATGATCCGTCCAGTAGTTACTGAGAACCACTATATTGGATTTTTGACAGGGTCGTTAGCATTAGGGTCGCCAGAATTAATTTTGTTGAAACCTAGCTCGAATTCTAGACGGTGGATTAAAACTTGGTTGCTGTGCAACAGTAGCAGCTAGCTAGTAGAAGGTTGGTGTAGCTAGCTACACCAGTTGGATGAGAAGCAAAAGGAAGGTATCTAGGTATATTTTGCTAAGGAGGGTTTTTCATTTGATTGAAGTCATGTGTAAACTACTGACATGGGCACGGTTTCCCCCGATAGCGATGGAGCTTAGGTTTACAAGTGTTTTAACAATGTGTTTCCCAAAACACCCCGCAGAGCGAACGGTCGCTAAGTGCGTAATTGGAGCATGTGTCGATACTTATAGGATCGAAAGAAGTTGAGCGCCGATCTTGGATCAGCTTTCTCAATTCTCATCTTACCTTAACATTAGAATGATTTCACAATACTGACGGCGGATCAGCTCCTATTACCATCTACGGCTGCAAATATTGAGGCGGCTTATTCTTACTCAATAAAAATGCTCTAAAATCCCAGATTTGGCACATCATTGCGCGCACGTTAGGATACACATGAAATATGTATTGAGACAAATTACAGACAGTAGCACACAAGTAGCAAAATAGAAATCAATTGATGGAACATAAAATGTACAGTATTTCAATATGAATGAAATAGGCCTGTAGCCTACATGTTAATGCAGTCATCTCGGTTTTCATTTTAAGCATATTTTTATACGTCGGTTGTTTGTATCAATTGAAAAGACATTGGCAATGTTGTGTTTGTAGTCAACTTTGTTTTGAAGTTATCAGAGGTCCCAGAGGGACGGATAAACCATGTATGTATATGTTTAGCGTCAATCTTCTGTGTATAAAGTGACACGGGGGTGCAAAAAAAGCATCTAACGAGGCACTTAGATGTTCTAAGTGTTCTGAGGCAAGTGTTAGATTTTGAGTGTTTTCAAGTGCAATGTTAATAACGATGGTTTTGGGAAACAGCTCAGAGATTTAACGATGCTCCTACAAAGATTCTAATGATGAAATTAGCCTTAAGATGCTTTTGGGAAACACTTGCGTGTAATCAGAGCACAAACTAATAAGCTAGCTGTCACGATCGTCGACAGAATTGGACCAAGGCGCAGCGTGCAGGGTTAAGTGAAACATTTATTTAAATGCAACTCACCAAAACAAAAGAAATAACACAACGACCGTAACGCAGGTATGACACACAGGTACACACAACTACAAACCTAAGTATAATATTCCACAACAAGGTGGGGGACTAAACAACCTAAATAGGATTCCCAATTAGAGACAACGACTAACAGCTGCCTCTAATTGGGAACCCAAACCAACCAACATAGAAATACAAAACATAGACCAAAACAGAGCAGGGACAGGACGTGCTGGGCTCTCGATGCGCTCAGGGGACCTGATGCGTGGAGCAGGGACAGGACGTGCCGGGCTCTCGATGCGCTCAGGGGACCTGATGCGTGGAGCAGGGACAGGACGTGCCGGGCTCTCGATGCGCACAGGGGACCTGATGCGCGGAGCAGGGACAGGACGTGCCGGGCTCTCGATGCGCACAGGGGACCTGATGCGCGGAGCAGGGACAGGACGTGCCGGACTCTCGATGCGCTCAGGGGACCTGATGCGCGGAGCAGGGACAGGGCGTGCCGGGCTCTCGATGCGCTCAGGGGACCTGATGCGTGGAGCAGGGACAGGACGTGCCGGGCTCTCGATGCGCACAGGGGACCTGATGCGTGGAGCAGGGACAGGACGTGCCGGGCTCTGAAGGCGCACAGGGGACCTGATACGTGGAGCAGGGACAGGACGTGCCGAGCTCTCGATGCGCTCAGGGGACCTGGTGCGTAGAGCAGGGACAGGACATGCTGGGCTCTGAAGGCGCTCAGGGGACCTGGTGCATGGAGCAGGGACAGGACGTGCCAGGCTCTCGATGCGCTCAGGGGACCTGATGCGTGGAGCGGGAACAGGCCGTGCCGGGCTGTGGAGACGCACCGGAGATACAGTGCGCAGAGCCGGCGCAGGATATCCTGGTCCAAGGAGGCGCACCGGAGACCCGGAGTGCTGAGCCAACACCGTCCTTCCAGGCTGCACACCCCCCCTAGCTCGACAGATGCGGGAAGCTGGCATGTTGCACACCGGGCTGTGAACACGCACTGGTGACACCGTGCGCTTCACTGCCTCACACGGTGCCTTACCAGTGCGATGCTCCCTCTGGTAAGCACGGGGGGTTGGCCCAGGTCTCCAACCTGGCTCAGCCAACCTCCCCGTGTGCCCCCCCAAAAACATTTTTTGGGGCTGCCTCTCGGGCTTCCTCGCCAGCCGTGTTCCCTCGTACTTCCGCTCATAGAAGAGCCGCTCTGCCATCGCTGCCTCCAACTCCTCCCTGGGACGGCGATTCTCCCCCTCCTGGCTCCAGGGTTCCCGTACGGTTGCACGCTGCTTGGTCCTGGTGTGGTGGGATATTCTGTCATGATCGTAGACAGAATTGGACCAAGGCGCAGCATGCAGGGTTGAGTGAAACATATTTATTTAAATGCAACTCACCAAAACAAAAGAAAGAACACAATGACCGTAACGCAGGTATGGCACGCAGGTATGGCACGCAGGTATGGCACGCAGGTATGGCACGCAGGTATGGCACGCAGGTATGGCACGCAGGTATGGCACGCAGGTATGGCACGCAGGTATGGCACGCAGGTATGGCACGCAGGTATGGCACGCAGGTATGGCACGCAGGTATGGCACGCGCACAGGCGCAAACCTAAGTATAATATCCCACAACAAGGTGGGGGACTAAACAACCTAAATAGGATTCCCAATTAGAGACAACGACTAACAGCTGCCTCTAATTGGGAACCCAAACCAACCAACATAGAAATACAAAACATAGACCAAAACACCCATGATCACGTCCTGACCAAAACACAAATGAGCAGCCAAAAGCGCTACCTATGGCCAGGACGTGACACTAGTGAATGTCCTTGGCTGCTATTATAGCCAGTTAGATACACCAAACTTTTGGAACTTTGGGAAAATTGCCACACTGCTAATTCATAATAAATGCACACACCAGAACAGATGTTAGAAAATCCAAAGCAAATTCTAGACCTTACTTAAGCATTAATTCAGTACGCTCCCTCCTCTGTTAATGCAATTTTCTTCTTGTCATTATAATCCAAATTTGCGCTGACTAATTGACAGAGTGTCAAGTTATATTTCAATGTGTTTCCGGAATCCTGAAGTCACCACCCACAAGTAAAAAGTATCAGGGCTGTGGGTTGCATACGAAGCATCCAGCTAAAACAACATCATAATGATCATTGCTTGCTTGCGCGACCTGTGCACAGTCAAAAGAAAGTGCCATCCTTGCTAACTTGGTTAGCTATGTGATAACATTTGACTGTTTTCAACACATCAACTGTTTCAGACATATATTTTTTTTTACAAAGCAAGAAATATAAACGGTCAATCAGTAATGAGTGAATGAACAAAAACATTTTGGAACGAACATGAGTTGTCATCTGCAGACTATCCATTTAAATAAGTTGATGTATGTACAGTATAAGAGGGTTTGTAGCATAACGGTTAGTGTCACTGCCCTAGGATTTGAAGGTCCTGGGTTTGCCTACTGGAGGAGATATTTTGACCATTCTTTTTCATGTATAGTTTTTTACACCCCCCTCCCTTTCCCAACACACACACACTGTCGTGCACACGTAATCACGGTTTGTGCTTATTGTCATTTATCAGGTGTCTCTTAAAAAAGCCTTTGGATTCGTTGGGCATCGTTGAGTGGCAAGGGACAGGTAGTGTGACGTGTACTAGTACTAGTGCATACATGTTGCTACTATGGAGGAGAGAACGGTGGAGAGGCCAGCTCTCAAACTCTCAAGGAAGATGTCGTTGCCCTCATTCGTCAGATGCATGACATCCCTACGGTACAAATGCACGCGATAAGTTGTACAGGCTGTAAACGCTTCTCCTTTTCATTACCTACTTTATGTCATTCGAGAAGCTAAGATATTTGACCCACGTGGAGCTGAAAAATGACTTATGCTTATTCATATGCACAATACATCGCACATTATCAGTAGTACATCGCACACTATCAGTAGTGCTTATATAAGTTCTGTTGCAAATCTGTGAATACTCCCATCTGTTTTCATATTTATACTGCCATTTATAAATGTGGGACTGTGTGCTCTTTTACTGGAGATGGAAAGTTGAGTACAGCATTACTAAGAACATTTGTAGCTAAAGGATTTAGAGCACCTATGCAATGTCAGATTTGTAAATATGTATTCTTAAGTGTTTTGTACTTGTGTAATGACTTCTCAGCAGTTTGTCACGTCACAGTGTTTGTATCAGGAGTTACAAAAATTGCTATTGACGAGCCACAGGCATATTCAAGCTTTTTTTGTTCAAGCCCAGTACTACTACAACTGAACTGATTCTACTACTCAGCTGTTCATCAAGACCTTGAATGGTAGAATCAGGTGTGGTAAACTGGAAAGCATGTATAACCCTGCAGCTCTTCAAAAGCAATTGTGTCCAACTCTAAAATGTATATACAAAGTTTACTATGTCTGATGAATGTATGTTTGATTGTAAATTGTATATTCTGTATTAACTCACTGTTGTTTAAAGATAATGTAGTACTAGGCCTTTCATCAGTAAACTTTAAAGTACATTTTCAGGTAAATAGTTAATGACTTCATGTTGATTATTTTATGTATTTTCCGTGAGCTTTCTTGATTGTCTTTTTAAAAGAGATCAGGGGAAACATTTCCAGTTTACTACATATTGGCTTAACCCTCCTACTGTATTGCGGGTCGAATTGGACCAATTTACAAGTTTTCTCTCTGAAAAATGTTAGAAGATTAAAAGCCTAATTCATGCTGTATTGTCCTGCAATTAAATAATGTTGTACTGTGCATTATGAAAGTATTCAGACCCCTTGATTTTTTCCACATTTTGTTGTGTTACAAAGTGGGATTAAAATGGATTTAATTGTAATTTTTTTGTCAACAATCGACACAAAATACTCTGTAATGTCAAAGTGGAAGAAAAACATTTGTAAAAAAGTATATGAAAAATCTAATCAAATCTTGATTAGATAAGAATTCAACCCGAGTCAACACGTTAGAATCAACTTTTGTATCGATTGCAGCTGTGAGTCGCTAAGAGCTTTGCACACCTGGATTGCACAACATTTGCACATTGTTATTTTTTTTAAGTCTTCAAGCTCTGTCAGGTTGGTTGTTGATCATTGTTAGACAGCCATTTTTAAGTCTTGTGATACAGTTTCAACTTAAATTGGATTGAAAATCTAACTAGGAGACTCAGGAACATTCAATATTGTATATATTTGGCCTTGTGTTTTAGGTTATTGTCCGGCTGAAAGGTGAATTTGTCTCCCAGTGTCTGCTGGAAAGGAGACTGAGCCAGGTTTTCCTCTAGGATTTTGCCTGTACGTAGCTCTATTCAATTTATTTTCCTTTGTATTAAGGACATGAAGTTAATTTCTTTGCCACATTTTTTGCAGTTTATCTTTAGTGCCTTATTGAAAATAGGATGCATGTTTTGGAATATTTTTGCTTCCTTTTTTTCACTCCGTCATTTAGGTTAGTATTATCAATGTTGTTGATCCATCCTCAGATTTCTCCTATCACAGCCATTAAACTCTGTAACTGTTTTAAAGTCACCATTGACCTTCCTTCCTCTCCGGCAACTGAGTTAGGAAGGACACCTGTATCTTTGTTGTGACTAGGTGTATTGATACACCATTTAAAGTGTAATTAATAACTTCACCATTCTCAAAGGGATATTCAGTGACTGTTTTTTGTTTTTTGATCTAACAATAGGTGCCCTTCTTTGTGAGGCATTGGAGAACCTCCCTAGTCTTTGTGGTGGAATTTGTGTTTGAAATGCACTGCTCAACTGAAGAACTTTCAGATAATTGTATGTGTGGGGTACAGAGATGTTAAACACAATTATTGCACATACTGTAGAGGGAGTCCATGCAACTTATTAAGAAATTTATTGCTGAACTTATTTAGGCTTGCCATAACAAAGGGGTTGAATGCTTATTGACTCAAATCAAATCAAATCAAATCAAATCAAATTTTATTTGTCACATACACATGGTTAGCAGATGTTAATGCGAGTGTAGCGAAATGCTTGTGCTTCTAGTTCCGACCATGCAGTAGTATCTAACAAGTAATCTAACAAATTCACAACAACTACCTTATACACACAAGAGTAAAGGAATGAATACGAGTATGTACATATAAATATATGGATGAGCGATGGCTGACCGGCATAGGCAAGATGCAGTAGATGGTATGGAGTACAGTATATACACATATATATGAGATGAGTAATGTAGGATATGTAAACATTATATAAATGGCATTGTTTAAAGTGGCTAGTGATACATTATTTCATCCAATTCTAATTATTAAAGTGGCTAGAGATTTGGGTCGATGACCGAACGGCATAGGCAAGATACAGTAGATGGTTTAGAGTACAGTGTATACATTTGATATGAGTATGTCGGATACGTAAACATTATATACAAAATTGTTTAAAGTGGCTAGTGATACATTTGTTACATCCAATTCCTATGTATAAAGTGGCTAGAGATTTAAGTCAGTATGTTGGCAGCAGCCACTCAATGTTAGTGATGGCTGTTTAACAGTCTGATGGCCTTGAGGTAGAAGCTGTTTTTCAGTCTCTCGGTCCCAGCTTTGATGCACCTGTACTGACCTCGCCTTCTGGATGATAGCGGGGTGAACAGGCAGTGGCTCGGGTGGTTGTTGTCCTTGATGATCTTTTGGCCTTTCTGTGACATCGGGTGGTGTAGGTGTCCTGGAGGGCAGGTAGTTTAACCCGGTGATGCGTTGTGCAGTCCTCACTACCCTCTGGAGAGCCTTACGGTTGTGGGCGGAGCAGTTGCCGTACCAGGCGGTGATACAGCCCGACAGGATGCTCTCGATTGTGCATCTGTAAAAGTTTGTGAGTGATTTTGGTGACAAGCCAAATTTCTTCAGCCTCCTGAGGTTGAAGAGGCGCTGTTGCGCCTTCTTTACCACGCTGTCTGTGTGGGTGGACCAATTCAGTTTGTCCGTGATGTGTACGCCGAGGAACTTAAAACTTTCCACCTTCTCCACTACTGTCCCCTCGATGTGGATAGGGGTGCTCCTCTCCTGTTTCCTGAAGTCCACGATCATCTCCTTTGTTTTGTTGACATTGAGTGAGAGGTTATTTTCCTGACACCACACTCCGAGGGCCCTCACCTCCTCTCTGTAGGCCGTCTCGTCGTTGTTGGTAATCAAGCCTACCACTGTAGTGTCGTCAGCAAACTTGATGATTGAGTTGGATGCGTGCTTGGCCACGCAGTCATGGGTAAACAGGGAGTACAGGAGAGGGCTGAGAACGCACCCTTGTGGGGCCCCAGTGTTGAGGATCAGCGGGGTGGAGATGTTGTTTCCTACCCTCACCACCTGGGACCGGCCCGTCAGGAAGTCCAGGACCCAGTTGCACAGGGCTGGAGTCGAGACCCAGGGTCTCGAGCTTAATGACGAGCTTGGAGGGAACTATGGTGTTAAATGCTGAGCTGTAGTCGATGAACAGCATTCTTACATAAGTATTCCTCTTGTCCAGATGGGTTAGGGCAGTATGCAGTGTGATTGCGATTGCGTCGTCTGTGGACCTATTGGGACGGTAAGCAAATTGGAGTGGGTCCAGGGTGTCTGGCAGGATGGAGGTGATATGATCCTTGACTAATCTCTCAAAGCACTTCATGATGACGGAAGTGAGTGCTACGGGCGATAGTCATTTAGCTCAGTCACCTTAGCTTTCTTGGGAACAGGAACAATGGTGGCCCTCTTGAAGCATGTGGGAACAGCAGACTGGGATAGGGACTGATTGAATATGTCCGTAAACACACCAGCCAGCTGGTCTGCGCATGCTCTGAGGACACGGCCAGGGATGCCATCTGGGCCGGCAGCCTTGCGAGGGTTAACACATTTAAATGTTTTTCTCACATTGGCTGCGGTGAAGGTGAGCCCGCAGGTTTTGGTAGCGGGCCGTGTCGGTGGCACTGTATTGTCCTCAAAGCGAGCAAAGAAGTTGTTTAGTTTGTCTGGGAGCAGGACGTCATGGTCCGCGACGGGCTGGTTTTCTTTTTGTAGTCCGTGATTGACTGTAGACCCTGCCACATTCCTCTTGTGTCTGAGCCATTGAATTGTGACTCTACTTTGTCTCTATATTGACGCTTAGCTTGTTTGATTGCCTTGCGGAGGGAGTAGCTGCACTGTTTGTATTCAGTCATGTTTCCGGTAGCCTTTACCTGGTTAAAAGCAGTGGTTCGCGCTTTCAGTTTTGCGCGAATGCTGCCATCAATCCATGGTTTCTGGTTGGGGAAGGTTTTGATATTTGCTATGGGTACAACATCACCAATGCATTTGCTAACAGGATGCAGGATGACTCAAGATGTTTCAGCTTTTAATTTGTAATTAATTTGTGAAAGCTGGTTGAAAGAATGCCAAGAGTGTGCAAAGCAGTCACCAAGGCTACTTTGAAGAATCTAAAATCTAAAATATATTTAGATTTGTTTAACACTTTTTTGGTTACTACATGATTCCATATGTGTTATTTCATAGTTGTGATGTCTTCACTATTATTCTACAACGTAGAAAATAGTATAAATAAAGAAAAACCCTTGAATGAGTAGGTGTGTCCAAACCTTTTTCCACATTTTGTTATGTTACAGCCTTATTCTAAAACAGATTAAATACATAAAAATGCTCAGCAATCTACACATAATACCCCATAATGACAAAGTGAAAAAAGGTTTTTAGAATTCGAAAGGTATTCAGAACCTTTACTATGAGACTCGAAATTTAGCTCAGGTGCATCCTGTTTCCATTGGTCATCCTTGAGATGTTTCTACAACTTGATTGGAGACCACCTGTGGTAAATTCAATTGATTGGACATGATATGGAAAGGCACACATTTGTCTATATAATGTCCCACAGTTGACAGAGCATTTCAGAGCAAAAACCAAGCCATGAGGTCAAAGGAATTGTTCGTAGAACTCCGAGACAGGATTGTGTCGAGGCACAGATCTGCAGCATTGAAGGTCCCCAATAACACAGTGGCCTCCATCATTCTTAAATGGAAGACATTTGGAACCATCAAGACTACTTAGAGCTGGCCACCAGGACAAACTGAGCAATCAGAGGAGAAGGACCTTGGTCAGGGAGGTGACCAAAAACCTGATGGTCACTCTGACAGAGCTCTGAAGTTCCTCTGTGGAGATGGGAGAACCTTCCAGAAGGACAACCATCTCTGCAGCACTCCACCAATCAGGCCTTTATGATAGAGTGGCCAGACGGAAGCCACTCCTCAGTAAAAGGCACTTGACAGCCCACTTGTAGTTTGCCAAAAGGCACCTAAAGACTCTCAGATCATGAGAAACAAGATTCTCTGGTCTGATGAAACCAGGATTGAAGTCTTTGGCCTGAATGCCAAGTGTCACTTCTGAAGGAAACCTGGCACCATCCCTACGGTGAAGCATGATGGTGGAAGCATCATGCTGTGGGGATGTTTTTCAGTGGCAGGGACTGGGAGACTAGTCAGGATCGAGGCAAAGATGAATGGAGCAAAGTACAGTGAGATCCTTGATGAAAACCTACTCCAGAGCACTCAGGACCTCAGACTGGGGCAAAGGTTAACCTTCCAACAGGACAACGACCTTAAGCACACAGCCAAGACAACGTGGGAGTGGCTTCGGGACAAGTCTCTGAATGTCCTTGAGTGGCCCAGCCAGAGCCCAGATTTGAACCAAATCGAACATCTCTGGAGAAACCTGAAAATAGCTTTGCAGCAACGCTCCCCATCCAACCTGACAGAGCTTGAGAGGATCTGCAGAGAAGAATGGGAGAAACTCCCCAAATACAGGTGTGCCAAGCTTGTGGCGTCATACCAAAGAAGACTCAAGGTTGTAATCGCTGCCAAAGGCGCTTTAACAAAGTACTGAGTAAAGGGTCTGAATACTTACGGAAATGTATTATTTCCATTATTATTATAATTTTTTTTTTTAAATAAATTTGCAAAATGTATTAAAAAACTGTTTTTGCTTTTTCATTATGGGGTATTGTGTGTTGATTGATGAGGAAAGAAAACAATTTAATCAATTTTAGAATAAGGCTATAACCTAACAAAATGCAGAGAAGGTCAAGGGGTCTGAATACTTTCTGAAGGCAATGTATATGTACACTACCGTTCAAAGGTTTGGGGCCACTTAGAAATGTCCTTGTTGAAATGAAAACATACATGAAATGAATTGCAAAATGAATAGGAAATGTAGTCAAGACGTTGATAAGGTTATAAATAATGATTTTTAATTGAAATAATAATTGTGTCCTTCAAGCTTTGCTTTCGTAAAAGAATCCTCCAATTGCAGTAATTACAGCCTTGCAGACCTTTGGCATTCTAGTTGTCATTTTGTTGAGGTAATCTGAAGAGATTTCACCCCATGCTTCCTGAAGCACCTCCCTCAAGTTAGATTGGCTTGATGGGCACTTCTTACGTACCATACGGTCAAGCTGCTCCCACAACAGCTCAATAAGTTTGAGATCCGGTGACTGTGCTGGCCACTCCAATATAGACAGAATACCAGTTGACTGCTTCTTCCCTAAATAGCTCTTGCATAGTTTGAAGCTGTGCTTTGGGTCATTGTCCTGTTGTAGGAGGAAATTGGCTCCAATTAAGCGCTGTCCACAGGGTATGGCATGGCGTTGCAAAATGGAGTGATAGCCTTCCTTCTTCAAGATCCCCAAATCTCCCACTTTGCCACCACCAAAGCACCCCCCAGACCATCACATTGCCTCCCCCCATGCTTGACAGATGGCGTCAAGCACTCCTCCAGTGTCTTTTCATTTTTTCACCTCAAACTTAGATTTGTCTGTCCATAACACTTTTTTCAATTTTTTCATTGAGCAAGAGGACAAGTTCCTCTTGCAAGAGGACAGAGTTCCTCTGTCCAGTGTCTGTGTTCTTTTGCCCATCTTAATCTTTTATTTTTATTGGCCAGTCTGAGATATGGCTTTTTCTTTGCAACTCTGCCTAGAAGGCCAGCATCCCGGAGTCGCCTCTTCACTGTTGACGTTGAGACTGGTGTTTTGCGGGTACTATTTAATGAAGCTGCCAGTTGAGGACTTTCAAACTAGACACTCTAATGCACTTGTTCTCTTGCTCAGTTGTGCACTGGGGCCTCCCACTCCTCTTTCTATTCTGGTTAGAGCCAGTTTGGGCTGTTTGCGCTGTTCTGTGAAGGGAGTGGTACACAGCGTTGTACGAGATCTTCAGTTTCTTGGCAATTTTCTCGCATGGAACAGCCTTCAGTTCTCAGAACAAGAGTAGACTGACGAGTATCAGAAGAGAGTTATTTGTTTCTGGCCATTTTGAGCCTGCACGTGGACTGGGATATGTTCCGGACAGCATTTGACAACAACATTGATGTATATGCTGATTCGGTGAGCGAGTTTATTAGCAAGTGCATTGGTGATGTTGTACCCGTAGCAAATATTAAAACCTGGATTGATGGCAGCATTCGCGCAAAACTGAAAGTGCGAACCACTGCTTTTAACCATGGTAAGGCTACCGGAAACATGACTGAATACAAACAGTGTAGCTATTCCCTCCGCAAGGCAATCAAACAAGCTAAGCGTCAATATAGAGACAAAGTAGAGTCACAATTCAACGGCTCAGACACAAGAGGAATGTGGCAGAGTCTACAGTCAATCACGGACTACAAAAAGAAAACCAGCCCCGTTGCGGACCATGATGTCCTGCTCCCAGACAAACTAAACAACTTCTTTGCTCGCTTTGAGGACAATACAGTGCCACCGACACGGCCTGCTACCAAAACCTGCGGGCTCTCCTTCACCGCAGCCAATGTGAGAAAAACATTTAAATGTGTTAACCCTCGCAAGGCTGCCGGCCCAGATGCCATCCCTGTCCGTGTCCTCAGAGCATGCGCAGACCAGCTGGCTAGTGTGTTTACGGACATATTCAATCAGTCCCTATCCCAGGCTGCTGTTCCCACATGCTTCAAGAGGGCCACCATTGTTCCTGTTCCCAAGAAAGCTAAGGTAACTGAGCTAAATGACTATCGCTCCGTAGCACTCACTTCCGTCATCATGAAGTGTTTTGAAAGATTAGTCAAGGATCATGTCACCTCCATCCTGCCAGACACCCTGGACCCACTCCAATTTCCTTACCGTCCCAATAGGTCCACAGACGACGCAATCGCAATCACACTGCATACTGCCCTAACCCACCTGAACAAGAAGAATACTTATGTAAGAATGCTGTTCATCGACTACAGCTCAGTATTTAACACCATAGTTCCCTCCAAGCTCGTCGTTAAGCTCGAGACCCTGGGTCTCGACCCAGCCCTGTGCAACTGGGTCCTGGACTTCCTGACGGGCCGGCCCCAGGTGGTGAGGGTAGGAAACAACATCTCCACCCCGCTGATCCTCAACACTGGGGCCCCACAAGGGTGCGTTCTCAGCCCTCTCCTGTACTCCCTGTTTACCCATGACTGCGTGGCCAAGCACGCATCCAACTCAATCATCAAGTTTGCTGACGACACTACAGTGGTAGGCTTGATTACCAACAACGACGAGACGGCCTACAGGGAGGAGGTGAGGGCCCTCGGAGTGTGGTGTCAGGAAAATAACCTCTCACTCAATGTCAACAAAACAAAGGAGATGATCGTGGACTTCAGGAAACAGGAGAGGGAGCACCCCTCTATCCACATCGAGTGGACAGTAGTGGAGAAGGTGGAAAGTTTTAAGTTCCTCGGCGTACACATCACGGACAAACTGAATTGGTCCACCCACACAGACAGCGTGGTGAAGAAGGCGCAACAGCGCCTTTTCAACCTCAAGAGGCTGAAGAAATTCGGCTTGTCACCAAAATCACTCACAAACTTCTACAGATGCACAATCGAGAGCATCCTGTCGGGCTGTATCACCGCCTGGTACGGCAACTGCTCGCGCCCACAACCGTAAGGCTCTCCAGAGGGTAGTGAGGACTGCACAACGATCACCGGGTAAACTACCTGACCTTCAGGACACCTACACCACCCGATGTCACAGGAAGGCCAAAAAGATCATCAAGGACAACAACCACCCGAGCCACTGCCTGTTCACCCCGCTATCATCCAGAAGGCGAGGTCAGTACAGGTGCATCAAAGCTGGGACCGAGAGACTGAAAAACAGCTTCTACCTCAAGGCCATCAGACTGTAAAACAGCCATCACTAACATTGAGTGGCTGCTGCCAACATACTGACTTAAATCTCTAGCCACTTTAAACATAGGAATTGGATGTAACAATGTATCACTAGCCACTTTAAACAATTTTGTATATAATGTTTACTTATATGACATACTTATATCAAATGTATACACTGTACTCTAAACCATCTACTGAATCTTGCCTATGCCGTTCGGCCATCGACCCAAATCTCTAGCCACTTTAATAATTATAATTGGATTAAATAATGTATCACTAGCCACTTTAAACAATGCCATTTATATAATGTTTACATATCCTACATTACTCATCTCATATATATATATATATATATATATATATATATATATATATATATATATATATATGTGTATGTACTGTACTCCATACCATCTACTGCATCCTGCCTCACTCATCCATATATTTATATGTACATACTCGTATTCATTCCGTTACTCTTGTGTGTATAAGATATTTGTTGTGAATTTGTTAGATTACTTGTTAGATACTACTGCATGGTTGGAACTAGAAGCACAAGCATTTCGCTACACTCGCATTAACATCTGCTAACCATGTGTATGTGACAAATAACATTTGATTTGATTTGAACATAATTGCAAAAGTGTTTCTAATGATCAATTAGCCTTTTAAAATGATAAACTTGGATTAGCTTGCACAACGTGCCATTGGAACACAGGAGTGATGGTTGCTGATAATGGGCCTCTTTACAGCGACAATAGTAATTTACAACATTAACAATGTCTACACTGTAATTCTGATCAATATGATGTTATTTTAATTGACTTTTTTTCTTTCAAAAACAAGGACATTTCTAAGTGACCCCAAACTTTTGAACGGTAGTGTATATCATTAGGCTGTATGTATTTTTAGATGTAGACCTATTGTAAATGTGTGTCATTGTAGCGTCGTCATCTTTATTGCAAAAATAAATACAAATACACACAACATTAAGCTTCATAGCCATTTGACAGAGGGAATGAACTGCCCATTGTTCAGCACAGCAGTTGATAAAACAGGCCCATGTTTGGAAAAAAACAAGTGGATCTGAGCTCATGTCAATATTAAACAGGTAAGTTAACGGTTACCGAAATCAGGAATGCAGACAGGCTCTATAGACCTCTGCAGGAGTGACTGTGTTGAACACACCACCACCACCTGTTGTTATGTAGGGTACCTACTCACCAAACAATATGTTATGAAATATGTATTTTTCAGTGACAAGTATTGTTTAAATACAAGGTTTAAGGAAATACAGGCAGGCACCAGAGACAAAACAGCTCACTCAATCAAACCTGATGGTGTTGTAAGTATAAAAGCAAAGCATGCTTTCATAAATAAAAAAATGCTTGAAAAGGTAGTGGAATGGGTAATGTTTTAGTGTGGGGTGGAAAGAATGCAATACATTACCTTGTATGGTGTACAAATCACATTATTGTGGGAGCACCTCTATGCGTATGAATTAGGCTGTTTGAGAAGGTTTGAATCCTAAGCAATCTGCCTACACATTGTTGAAAGTAGATCAATATAGCTACTTAAGTGGGTCAAAACTGTGTGCTAGAAAATCTTGGGAGAGCATGGGTGAAGTATGCACTTCTCACTTAAAACATAGTTTTTGGTATTTTATTTACATAAACATTATCCATTGAAATTCCGCATGAAACATATTGACAGAAAGCATTATTAGACACAATCTCCATCCCAATGTATAATTGAACACTGATCTTGTTCTAGTCTGTGGGCAAATACTTTGAGTCCTAACGGCTCAGGTTTAAACTGGCCATTGTGTCCCTCACACAGTTTTTTGTATTCCATGGGTATTCCTTTTGAGGCCATTAGCAGGCTGACAACCCACCAGCTGTCACTAATTGCCCACTAATGGGTTTGGGTGATGTGATGGTTTGTCTGTGAGGGGCGTTCAAAGTCTATACTGGAGGTCTTTCTGGATTGCCAAATCAAAGGGGACATATTTAAAAGCATGTAATGTTATTCTGTTAAACCATTTTAAACTGCACAGTACCTCTGCAATAACAAGCAATTTACGGAAGTGTACGGAAACAGATGCCAATATTAAACCCCATAGCCTACATTTTTTACGTTGATTGAATATAACTACAGTACGGTTATATCTTGAAATCTATGGTAATGAGGATATCCAAATGACTTCGCTATTTGATATCTACCTTACGCTATTACCTTGCTCACGTATAACATATCGTTATTTCAAATATCATAGCTTTGTTGCGGGCAGTATCTATTGTCATGCATGATATTTGTATTCTTTGTGGTTGAGATCTTTGCAGGAGACAAGCAGGGCACGTGTCTGCCCTCTGCGTCAGCCAGCCCGCTAATAGATGTGAGGAGGTCATCTGGCATTAGCGGCAAAAGTACGTTAGCATTTGCGCTGAGCGTCTCTTGCCAGACTGTGTGCATGTTTGAAGGCGCTTGGACAAGCAGGCCCTTTCACGGTGATGAATGGCTTTTTTCAAGCGTTCTGCTCCCTAGTTATGAGAAGGGTGACCTGGTCATTGGACGACTTTATGAAGCTATAAAAAATGTATGTCAGTCTGCAGTCTCTAATGCCATCCCAAACAGAAGAGGGAGGGCGAGGGGAGCCGGAATGGTAAAAAGGCCATTTACCCTCTCTCTAAATAGCTCTCTGACTGCCCTTCTCCACTTATCTGACAATGTCCTTGTCTTTTGATTCTCTTTTTTTTTATTCTATAATTTTATGAGACAAAATTGAATCAACAGCAGACTGGACAGTATTTGTCCCATATTTTTTTCTGTCCAATACAGTCTGCTCATACAGTCTGCTCACTAATTAGTGTTTTGATATTGCATCCTCAGTTCCATGAAATATACAGAGTATAAAGAGATAAGAGAGAGAATTTAGGGTGTACAGTTAGATAGAAAAGTATTGTTATTCACAATTAATTGTCACATGGCATCATGATGTCCTATTTGCACCTACATTAATTTCATCAATGTCATAACACATGAATGTCAATGTTAGGAGTGTACCATTTATCAACAATGTTATTTCTCTGTTGCCGAAAAGCATCAGTATGCTGATGAGCAGAGCCTTTTAATAATTCCCCTAGAGTCTAGAGGCACAGGTGTGTCAATCTAAGTAACATAATAAAAAATCCCAATCAAAATCCAGCAGTTTAAGCTAGAGATATGTTTTTTGCAATGGGCTGCGTCTCAATCCACAGCATCAGCCTATGGCAGCCTTCCGCATCTGCGGTGGAAGGTGGCCAAGCTACAGCAGTGTTTGTCAGACCATGAGACATCCCGAAAATTGGTCTTCTCATGAAAACGGCTTGGCCTACAAATATTGCCTACAAATATAATATAACCACTATATGGAAAGATGAGACTCATTAGCCCCACGTCGACATGACAACTTCTGTTGGTAGTGTCCGAACCGTTTGGACAACAAACTAATGGGACCCCACTGTGGAAAGGGAAGATTCTCCCGAACACGACTGGTCGGAAGGTAACTCGTATCGGTTTAAAAAAGGAATGGAAGTATGGAGGTAATTTTGTGCCTACCCAAAAAAGGGGTTAAATGTGTGTAAAAAGAGATACACATTACCAGTCAAAGGTTTGGACACACCTACTCATTCAAGGGTTTTTCTTTATTTTGATTATTTTCTACATTGTGGAATAATAGTGAAGACATCAAAACAATGAAATAACACATATGGAATCGTGTAGTAACCAAAAAATTGTTAAACAAATCAAAATATATTTGAGATTTGAGATTCTTCAACATAGCCACCCTTTGCCTTGATGTCAGCTTTGCACACTCTTGGCATTCTCTCAACCAGCTTCATGAGGTAGTCACCTGGAATGCATTTCAATTAACAGGTGTGCCTTGTTAAAAGTTAATTTCTTCATGCGTTTGAGCCAATCAGTTGTCTTGTGACAAGGTACGGGTGGTATACAGAAGATAGGCCTATTTGGTAAAAGACCAAGTCCATATTATGTCAAGAACAACCCCAATAAGCAAAGAGAAACGACAGTCCATCAATACTTTAAGACATGAAGGTCAGTCAATTTCTGATGCAAAAACCATCAAGTGCTATGATGAAACTTGCTCTCATGAGGACCACCACAGAAAGGAAGACCCAGAGTTCCCTCTGCTGCAGAGGATACGTTCATTAGAGTTAACTGCACCTCCGATTGCATCCCAAATAAATGCTTCACAGAGTTCAAGTAACAGACACATCTCAACATCAACATCAACTGTTCAGAGTAGACTGCGTGAATCAGGCTTTCATGGTCGAATTGCTGCTAAGAAACCACTACTAAAGGACACCAATAAGAAGAAGAGACTTGCTTGGGCCAAGAAACACGGGTAATGGACGTTAGACCGGTGGAAATCTATCCTTTGGTCTGATTAATTGAAATGTGAGATTTTTGGTTCCAACCGCCGTGTCATTGTGAGACGCAGAGTAGGTGAACGGATAATCTCTGCATGTGTGGTTCTCACCGTGAAGCATGGTGGAGTAGGTGTGATGGTGTGGGGGTGCTTTGCTGGTGACACTGTCTGTGATTTATTAAGAATTCAAGGCACACTTAACCAGCATGGCTACCACAGCATTCTGCAGCGATACGCCATCCCATCTGGTTTGCGCTTAGTTGGACTATGACCCAAAATACACCGCCAGGCTGTGTAAGGGCTATTTGACCAATGAGAGTGATGGAGTGCTGCATCAGATGACCTGGCCTCCACAATCACCCGACCTCAACCCAATTGAGATGGTTTGGAAAGAGTTAGACTGCAGAGTGAAGGAAAAGCAGCCAACAAGTGCCCAGAATATGTGGGAACTCTTTCAAGACTGTTAGAAAAGCATTCCTAAAGAAGCTAGAGAGAATACCAAGAGTGTGCAAAGGCAAAGGCAAAGGGTGGCATCAAGGCAAAGGGTGGCTACTTTGAAGAATCTCAAATATAAAATATATTTAAAAAAATTTAACACTTTTTGGGTTACTACATGATTTCAGATGTGTAGTTTTCATAAAAATAGCAAACATAAAGAAAAACCTTTGAATGAGTTGTTGTGTCCAAACTTTTGAATGGTACTGTTAATGTATTTCTTGAGCTTTCTTATATCTCCTAGATAGAGTGCCAGAGACTTCAAAACCTTGTTTTGCAATTTATGAATGTGTTATTCATTGTGTTTCTATGGGATTTGGTACTAAAGACCACATTTTTATACCTAAAGGAGTCCTAAAATTCAAAATGAAATAGATAAATGATCTAACAAAAATAATCCCCGCCTGCCCCCCCACCCCGCTCCCCCTACTTCTTAGACTCTAGAGAATTTAAGAGAGACACAAAGGTGTTGTGATTCCTGTCACCCACAAGATTGTAAACACACCCAATCTATTTAAAAGTGGAGTACAAACCAAAAATACACTGATCAGTGATACAAGATTCACTCATCTACCAGTCCTTCCCTCATTTCCATGTGACATGGCTGAATCCCATTAATCACAAATGTCTTCCTTTTAATAAATATGCAAATTAATTTTAGCCGATTGGTGTTACAGCTAATGTTCCATTAATAAATCATGAGCCTCTTCGTTGTTTGCTTGCCAAGGTTTTGAGGAACAAACACTTCCTAAAAACAAGATCCTGCAGTCTAGATACTGTACAGTAGCTACTGTGACTAGCTTTATAGAACTAGAGCCCAGTTAATTAATGTATTGAGAAAATGTGTTTTTGTTGCAGACTCAAAGCAGTCTTGTGAATATATGTTTAAGTAACTCATTCACTTAATGAGGTCCACTTCAATTCAACCCTAGTTCACAGGTACAGCATTTGACTTAATATTGAAAAATATCATCATTTATTTATGAGTGTAATTAGGTCATCATGTCTGACAAGTACAATCCAGGCTTTTCGGGCCAGGAAGTAGATTGTGCTTATGTTTTAGTCAGACACCGGACACCACATTATTGTTGTGAGTTTCTAATAGGTTTTTAACTCACCTTTTAACCTGCACAGCCCCGTCAGAGCTCTAAAGGCCTTTGCTTCAGTTGACCTTGTATGCTAGCTTCCTGTTACTTGTGTATTATTTAAAGTTTACTTAAATATTGTAAGGCAATTACATAATACCCTTTCTTTGGTTGATAGCACCAGTCCACATCAGTCATTTACCGGTACTTTTGAGTTATATGAAAGGTTCACCTTTTTTATGAGTGATTGAAATTAAGTTTACCTTGAGTTCACTTTCTATGCCAGTAGTGAAATCATCCTTGATCATATGTTCTTTACTTTCCTTCAGGCCCAACATGCCCAAACATGCTTCGCCCGCCCAAAAATACTGGATTTCAATTTACTCAATATAGCATTATCCGCATTGCATTCCCACTAGTGCCTACAAGTAAATTGCTATAATATAGTGCCTGGAGCCAATATTGTAGTTAAGTCACTTAACTTTGAGTCCAAGTCCAACGTCCCTAGTGTCACACTTAAGACACAAGTTCCCTGCATAGTATTAAAGTTTGCGGTCTGATAATCTGTGAGGCTACAGTTTGTAATGTAGAAAGATAGCTAGCTAGCTAACGATGCTACACTTTAGTCGGGCTAGTTAACCCTCCTGCTGTGTTCCGGTCGAATTGGACCGATTCACAACTTTTCTGTAGTTCATTTAATCTGATTGTCATAAGGTTCCGTGACATTGTCCACACAGGGCATCTGAACACACAAAATACATTTTGATGATTTTCATTACATTTTGGGTGTCTTATTTAACTTTTGTACACCTGTGGAGTTCCCGGTCATCATTAGAAATGAATGTTCAGGCACATACCCATTCATCAGTTGGACACACTTCCTCTCCTAGACTCCCACATGCATGTGTGTTTGAACACACACACACACACACACACACACACCTCACTCCCCTTCTTGGCTTCCATGGCAACACCCACGGGAACCTTTCCCCAATAGAATCTTTCCCCCATGGGAACCACACCTGTTGGCATTCTCACAAACAACCGCAACATTGTTTCAATAATATATCAAACCTTTCACGCAGCTCTGGTATATAAAGCTTTTTTGAGGCCTTTCTCACAACTCATTCTGTGGCAGCACAATGACCAAACGATATACTGTATGTGAGGCTCTTGATCATATCTTTGATCATGACACTGGTGAGAAGATAGTCCTTGTTAAACTTGGACACAAAGTAGTCTGTGATAAAGAGTACAATATGTTTCAACTGAGTATTTGTTATAGTCAAAATAATCCATACATTATGCTTTTTTTACTCAAAAACGAGTTTTATGAGCTCAGGTCAATGAGCCCTACAGGCCATAAATAGCAAATAGAAGTTAAAAACTTGTAATGTTCACAAGAACTTAAGTTGATAAAGAGATCTAACACAACATTAGGTGATAATATATGTATTATTAGGGATTTATAATCAGCTATAATGGGGCGGTCATTTTGGACCAGGAACACAGAATGAATTAACATGAAACGAACACAACAGGAGGGTTAAATAATACAGAAGCTACCTTATATTGTAGCTAGGGAGACAGACTTTTACCTGACTTTACCTGAAGCCACTACTGGTTGAGTCCACTACTGGTGTTTAAAGACATCTTAAAGATGCAGTAAGTCATGTCAGGAGCTAGCATATTCATTACTTACCAACAACAGCTGCAAATTTCAATAAAAATACATCACGTTTTGAAGTTCACTTTCCTTGTGTTGTCAAACAACCCTATCGTTAATCTAGCAAATCATTTGTGTGGGTCATAGTGCAGTATTTATTAAGTTTCATAGTACAAACGTTTGTTAGCACATTTTTCACACTGGCTTTAGCCACGGAGGGAGCAGACCTGCCCCGGCTAGTGAAAGGGGTTACCTAGCAACACGTGCTTCGGAGAGAATCAATGTCTGCATTGCGCAACAAATTCCCATGATTTGTGAATCTGTTGGACCGAAAAGCTAGCACGATAGATGTAATAGCTTTGAAAAAATACACTTTCAGCTAATAGGGAGAAGTATCTAACAAAATAACTGTAATGAGCAAAAATATAAACGCAACATGCAATAATTTCAACGATTTTACTAAGTTACAGTTCATATAACAAAATCAGTCAATTGAAATAAATTCATTAGGCCTTAATCTATGGATTTTACATGACTGGGCAGGGGAAAGCTATGGGTGGGCCTGGGAGGGCATAGGCCCACACATTTAGGAGCCAGGCCCAGCCAATCAGAATTTCCCCTCATCTGGGTTTTATTACAGACAAAACAACTCCTCATTTTCATCAGATGTCCTGGTGGCTGGTCTCAGACAATCCTGCAGGTGAAGAAGCTGGATGTGGAGGTCCTGGGCTGGTGTGGTTACACGTGGTCTGCGGTTGTGAGGTCGGTTGGACGTACAGCCAAATTCTCTAAAACAACGTTGGTGGCGGCTTATGATAGAGACATCAACAATAAATTATCTGGTAACAGCTCTGGTGGACATATCCTGCAGTCAGCATGCCAATTTCATGCTCCCTCAAAATTTGAGACATCTGTGGCATTGTGTTGTGTGACAAAACTGCAGAGTGGCCTTTTATTGTCCCCAGCACAAGGTACAACTGTGTAAGGATCATGCCATTTAATCAGATTCTTGATATGCCACACCGGTCAGGTGGATGGATTATCTTGGCAAATGAGAAATGCTCACCAACAGGGATGTAAAACAAATGTGTGCGCAACATTTGAGAGAAATAAGCACCTTGTGCGTTTGGAAAATTTCTGGGATCTTTTATTTCAGCTCACTTCACATGTTGCGTTTATATTTTTGTTCAGAATACATTATGGCATTTACTAATCATAAACTATTTAAATATGATATACTTTTGGTACATTTTTGGACAGAATTCTTACTTACTCAACCTTTTAAGGTAAGATTAATTTCACCTAACCATGAGAATAAGTTTAACCATCGCTTTAAACCAATGTTTCTCAATCCTGGTCCTGGGGACCAAATGGGGTGCACAGTTTTGATTTTGCTCTAGTACTCACACACTTCATTTAACTAATCAACTCGATCATCATCAAGCTTTTGATTTGAATCAGGTGTGTTAGTGCTAGGGCAAAAATAAAATGTGCAGGATTGGACCACGATTGAGAAACACTGTTTTAAACAAAAAACGAACATCTTTGGAATGACTGATCTACAAACCACATCATAGTGTTGCTGGTATCTGTAAGAGTACACTTGTTGAACTTGTCTTCAGACCATTTAGTACTTTTTCAGTATCTTAAATATTCCAAAAAATATTTAAAAAAAATAAAATAATAATTTTATCAGACCAGTGAGGTAGGTAGAAGTGAGCTGTGAGGGCTAAACTGCCCGCCTCTGTCTATTCGCATGTAATCAATCATGGGCCTTTCCTCAGTCACTTTGATCTGAAAACAGCTGTAATCTGTGGTCATTGTTGCCAGTGTAGATTGTTTGCCAAACTATTACCATAACTGTCAGGCCAAATCAGAAAAATAATCTAATCGCTCTGGACAGATGCGGTACCCTGCATTATTGATACGGTCATCTCAGAGAGAGAGAGAATGATAAAACATAGTTCTATTTACAAAGGGAGATTGGTTGGGTCCTTGAGAGTGAGTGAGTGGGACAGGCACTTCCAGGAAGTGAGATATAGCCAGTTCAGGGGGGGTGGGAACACATTTCCTGGGTTTTTGGGGTCACCTCACCCCATGGGCCTACTTCCTCTCTGAAAATGAATCACCCGAATACACACTGGACTGAATTCTCGAAGTGCCTCCACTGGCACCAAGGCCTTGACACTTAATATCTGAGTTTTACCTTCCTGTTTTTATTGCAAAGCAGGGTGGCCAGGGTTGACCTTCAAGGCAAGGCAATTTATGTATTAACTCTTGAATATATTAGCACATCCACATACCAACATTTATCCTACTACTTTGTGTAAGTATATGCATCCTTTCGTAGGTGTTTTTCTAGTGGCAAAATTAAATTCAAATGAATCAGACTTGTCCAATGTGAAAAAGAAACAAGCTACCCTGAGTAGGAAAAGTATTTAACGTTTCCATTACTGCACATGTTGTACCTTCCAGAGAGGTCGTGAACCAGACTGTGCAATGTATGTTTATTTAACACCCCTTCCGACTGCATCAGAATGCTTTTGTATTTTAGTGTGACCAATGGAAAAACTGCAACCTTAGATTACAATGCATTATAACCAGAAAGGTGTGGGAGGCTGTTGGTATAAGCTTTCAGGTTCAACATGTTCCAGGTCCTTGAAGCAATTACATGTCTGAAGTGTTTCCTCTTGACTTTTGTGTCACCTAGTGTTCCACCCAAATGACAAAACCATCAGCTGACGAGTTGCCAGACTTTCCTTTGTGGAAACTTGTTCATCGCTGGCACAGGACACATTTTGGCAAGATACAGAACAACCGATTACAAGATCTGGCATATGGAAGGACAAACAACTCCCCACTCAGTGTATAAGGTTTGTGCCATCTTCTTCATGGACAAATAAAGAAACATGATTGTTATACGGGAGTGATTGCTGGGAATGATCAAGTTAATAAGCAATGGGCAGTACAAGCAGCAGGACACCCTTAGCTGTGGATGACCCTGCACTGTAAGGAAGTCCTTTAGACAATGCACATACACAAATATGTAGTGCTATAGTTGTACTGTGGTAACCTTTAATTTAGATTTTGCTCAATAGATTTTTTTATTTCCCTATTCCCTTCCTCTCTACTTGAACTGTGCACAGGACATGTCAATTTCATTCAAACTAAATAAATATTTCCCTAAAGCCACTGCCTGTCTAAATCTGTTGAAGCCAAAATATCCCTACAGGTGACAACAGCGATAGATACTTAGATCAGTCACAGGACCTACTCTGTCTTCTCAGTCTTCATTCTGTCCTGGGTCCTTAGATTATCCAATTTATAAGCCATGTACATCACTGATCTAAGATCTAGACACACAATGAGTTAAATAAATATGCTATGTCACAATTGATCATCCTTTGACGGGAAAAGGAATGTCGGAATCAATTGAGTCTTGGCCTGAGAATTTTCTCAGGACAGTGGGCAAGAATGGAAAAAAAACCTCAGGCCTGAGTTTGATAAATGTATCCTTATTATCCCTATTGATGTTTAAATTTCTTCAGGCCTGTAACTACATGGGCACCAGGCAGTGACAGAGTTACTACAACCTCCTTCAATCCATAATTTACACCTGTTAGTTGACTCCCCCATCGTTTGTGAGTATACTCAGGCTTAAAGGTTAACAAAAGAGAAGCAGGTCTACCTCTGCTGCTGCGACAACGGATCAATGTCAAGTAAATAACCTTTTCTACCTTATTTCCCGAGCGGTATCGATCCGTTTCTTCCCCTCCTTCCCCCTCTCCATTCCATCCCTCCTCATGTCTCCTTGCTTTCCAACCAGCATGTGATCTTCAACCACTTTCATATTAGATGTGTAATGTCACGTTTCACTTCCGGACGGACAGACCAAGACGCAGCGATGTAGCCAGAATACATGATTTAATTATAACACACGGGACAGAACGAAAACAAAACAATAAACGAAGAAACAGACGTGAGCCCTAACGCTAAATCCTAAAACACGAACACAGAACTCTAAACCTAAACATGAATGGCGAAATCTAAGTGAAACACGGAGAAACCTAACTAGACATGACTGTAGAAACCTAACTAGACAAGAACCCGACCGAACACGAAAAGCCTAACATAAACATGACATGAACATACAATAACCCACCAAACTAAGGTGCAATTCCCAAACATATAAATGGTTCCCAATTAGAGACAACGAGACTCAGCTGCCTCTAATTGGGAGCCATTAACCCAACATAGAACTAGACACCATAGAACTGTGAAAACCCCTAAACCAAAATGAACCCAAAACGCTCCAGCCTGAAAACCCAGGACTGGGCGTTACAGTACTCTCTCAAAGGCGCGGACTCGGACGCGCCCCAAAAGTCTGTGGGGATCTAGGTGGGTTCCTTTTGTCCCAGGTGGGGGCTCCGGTGCTGGCCGTGCTGGTCTGATGTCACGCACCGGAGGCCCTGGACCCTTTCTTGGAACTCTGGTGCGTGGAGCAGAAGCTGGCCCTACCGGACTCGTGATGCTCACTGGAACTCTGGTGTGTGGAGCAGGAACTGGCAGTACTGGACTCGTGATGCTCACTGGGACTCTGGTGCGTGGAGCAGGAACTGGTCGTACTGGACTCGTGATGCTCACTGGGACTCTGGTGCGTGGAGCAGGAACTGGTCGTACTGGACTCGTGATGCTCACTGGGACTCTGGTGCGTGGAGCAGGAACTGGTCGTACTGGACTCGTGATGCTCACTGGGACTCTGGTGCGTGGAGCAGGAACTGGCAGTACCGGACTCGTGATGCTCACTGGAACTCTGGTGCGTGGAGCAGGAACTGGCAGTACCGGACTCGTGATGCTCACTGGAACTCTGGTGCGTGGAGCAGGAACTGGCAGTACTGGACTCGTGATGCTCACTGGGACTCTGGTGCGTGGAGCAGGAACTGGTCGTACTGGACTCGTGATGCTCACTGGGACTCTGGTGCGTGGAGCGGGAACTGGCAGTGCGGACTCGTGATGCTCACTGGAACTCTGGTGCGTGGAGCGGGCACTGGCAGTGCGGACTCGTGATGCTCACTGGAACTCTGGTGCGTGGAGCGGGAACAGGCCGAACTGGGCTCGGGACGCGCACTCTGGTGCGGGAGCGGGAACAGGCCGAACTGGGCTCGGGGCCGCGCACTCTGGTGCGGGAGCGGGAACAGGCCGAACTGGGCTCGGGGCGCGCACTCTGGTGCGGGAGCGGGAACAGGCCGAACTGGGCTCTCTGAGCGCGCACGGGAGCTTGGTGCGCGGAGCCGGAACAGGACGTGCTGGACTCTCTGAGCGCACAGGGAACTTGGTGCGCGGAGCCGACAGGACGTGCTGGACTCTCGGAGCGCACGGGAGCTTGGTGCGCGGAGCCGGGACAGGGCGTGCTGGACTCTCGGAGCGCACGGGAGCTGGGTGCGCGGGCGAGCAGGACGTGCTGGACTCTCTGAGCGCACGGGAGCTGGGTGCGCGGGCGAGCAGGACGTGCTGGACTCTCAGAACGCAGGGGGAGCTTGGTGCGCGGAGCCGGGACAGGGCGTGCTGGACTCTCGGGCGCCGCGTGGAGCTGGGTGCGCGGAGCGGAACAGGGCGTGCTGGACTCTCGGAGCGCACGGGAGCTTTGGTGCGCGGAGCGGAACAGGACGTGCTGGACTCTCGGAGCGCACGGGAGCTTGGTGCGCGGGGCGGAGCAGGACGTGCTGGACCCTCTGAGCGCACGGGAGCTTGGTGCGCGGGCGGAGCAGGACGTGCTGGACTCTCGGAGCGCACGGGGAGCTGGGTGCGCGGGGCGGAGCAGGGCGTGCTGGACTCTCGGAGCGCACGGGAGCTGGGTGCGCGGGGCGAGCAGGGCGTGCTGGACTCTCGGAGCGCACGGGGAGCTGGAGTGCGCGGGGCGAGCAGGACGTGCTGGACTCTCGGAGCGCACGGGAGCTGGGTGCGTGGAACAGGGACTGGGCGTGTAGACACCACTACACGGACTGGGATCTTGGAACACGGAACAGGGATCTTGGAACGCGGAACAGGGATCTTGGAACGCGGAACAGGGATCTTGGAACGCGGAACAGGGATCTTGGAACGTGGAACAGGGATCTTGGAACGTGGAACAGGGATCTCGGAGCGTGGAACAGGGGTCTCGGGCGTGGGCAGGGGACTGGGCGTGTAGAAACCTCTACCCGGACCGGGAACCTGATATGGAGAGCCGACACCATATCTCCAGCTAGCTCACTAACCCTGGCCTCATGGGTGAGTGGAGCTGGAATCTCTCGGACTGGGCTGTGGATCCGTACCGGAGATTCTGCCCGTAGGACCACAGGATAACATGGACCCAAAAGGCGCACTGGAGACCTGGCTCGCAGAGCTGGCACCACTCTCCCAGGTAGCACACAGACCTCGGCCCGACCAATGAGTGGCGCTGGGATCTCTCTCACTGGGCTGCGGACACGTACCGGAGACACCGCACATGGAACTGGAGCAGGATATCCGGGTCCCAGGAGGCGCACTGGAGACTTAGCGCGCAGAGCAGGCACCACTCTTCCTGGCTGAACGCTTCGTTTACCCCGACTGATGAGTGGAGCGGGAATCTCTCGCACCGGCCTCTGACTCCGTATAGGGGAAACCGTGCGCAACACTGCATTGCACGGCCTCCCTTTGCTGCGGCGCTCTCCCCACGCTCTCTCCATGAAGCACGAGGGGTTGGCTCAGGAGTCCCTCCTGAACCGGCCAACCTCCTCGTGTGCCCCCAAAAAGTTTCTTGGGGCTGCCTTACGGGCTTCCTGGCCCGGCGAGGTCTGAGAAACATTCCTCTCTCCGGGTCCCATGCTCCCATCAAGTCCTCACACCTGCGCCGCTCCGCCGCCGCTGCTTCCAGTTCCTCTCTGGGTCGACGATACTCCCCAGGCTGGTCCCAAGCACTCCCATAGAACAGCTCCTTCTCCCAAGACCTAAGCTCCCGGGTCTCTCGCTGCTTGGTCTTTGTTTGGTGGGTTATTCTGTCACGTTTCACTTCCGGACGGACAGACCAAGACGCAGCGATGTAGCCAGAATACATGATTTAATTATAACACACGGGACAGAACGAAAACAAAACAATAAACGAAGAAACAGACGTGAGCCCTAACGCTAAATCCTAAAACACGAACACAGAACTCTAAACCTAAACATGAATGGCGAAATCTAAGTGAAACACGGAGAAACCTAACTAGACATGACTGTAGAAACCTAACTAGACAAGAACCCGACCGAACACGAAAAGCCTAACATAAACATGACATGAACATACAATAACCCACCAAACTAAGGTGCAATTCCCAAACATATAAATGGTTCCCAATTAGAGACAACGAGACTCAGCTGCCTCTAATTGGGAGCCATTAACCCAACATAGAACTAGACACCATAGAACTGTGAAAACCCCTAAACCAAAATGAACCCAAAACGCTCCAGCCTGAAAACCCAGGACTGGGCGTTACATGTAAAGTGGCATTTTGTGTCAGAACATTTTTCTGTAATTTTCCTCTGAAACATATTCCTGTGAAGTCTTTCTTTACAAAAAGAGAGGAGAATAAATTCTTTCAGACATGTAAGTCTGATTTATTTTCTCAATTCATTTATTTTCTTTAGTTTGTGTAAGACTTGTTAAGAAAATCTCAATGTAACCATTTGTACATGTCATGGGTTCTTTTCATGCTCTTATACCTCATTTAGTCTCTTGGTTAGGATAAGATCCATCTTCTTGTTCATACAGAACAGTATATATTGGATAGATATATGGTGAGTTTACAAATTCATCATGAATGTGTCCATGCGATCAGATTATCCTGTCATGTTATGTTTATGCAAATTCACACACACCTGTGTAGAGAGATCTGCTTACATAGCCTAATAAAAAGCCAAGTTTAGATCCTAAATGACTAAAAACTCTGCGCCCTTCTTTACTTTGTGAAGGTTGGTGTCCAGTTAACTGGCATTGATTTCCTTTGGCCTGTGCAGATCCCACTCCAACTTGAGTGATTATCAAGCCCTTTCCTTGTGATGAGACTAAGACTCTCTCACAGCCTCTCTGTGATAAATGTGCCCTGTGATGTGACTCTTTCCCCTGCAAATACAAACAAGTGCTTGTTAGGTTGTAAGCTTTTATGGTCACACTTTCTTTAATTGTTAGGCAGTGGTGGGGCGACACTACCCGGTGAAATGCAAGGCAAAATCCAAAAGTTTAATTATTAAACATGCATCAATATACAAGTGTTTCATACCCATCAAAAGCTCTGCTTCTTGGCAATATCACAGCGTTGTCAGATTTCAAAAAGGCTTTACGGCGAAAGCACTACATTAGATTGTTTGAGGGTAGCACCTTCAATATTTGCCATTACCATGAAATCTTTAGCCAGCGCGGTCCATAGAAAATGCATTTCACAGGGAAAACCTGTGCCTTACCTTTTGTAGAACTTCTGCAGAGGGCTTCCTAAGTGTCCAACGAAGACAATCCATGGGTATTTGGTTCTAAAAAGTCATTTATTATATCCATAAATCTCTGTTTGGTTGGCGCCTTGTGTTCAGAAAATCCAACGTGAAGAGAACGCGTTCAACTAAACCTATAAACTTTTCCTCAACAAAACAAAAACCAATAAAAATGCATCCTTAGCTTATCTTTTATGAATAAAAGTGATAATCTTTCACTTGGATGGTCACCTAAACGTTATATAAGTCAAATAAAGTGGACTGCTCAGCCAAACGTGCGCCCAAAAACGTGCAACCGAAATAGAGGTCCGATTGCTATGAAACTTTACGTATACACTGCTGACATCTAGTGGAAGCAATAGGTACTACATTCAGTGTCCTGTTATGAAGACTTTTCAATAGGCACTTGTTAGGGAGCGGCAGCTGAGGTGTCGGTTTCAAAGTGAGCCATAAGCCACCAGAATGACATTTCCAGATGGAATTTTCTCTGGTTTTTGCATGCCAAATGAGTTCTGTTACACTCACAGACATTAAGTTAACACTTTTGGAAACCTCAGAGTGTTTCCTATCCAATAGGACTAATTATGTGCATATCCTATTTTCTGAGCCTGAGTGGCAAGCATTTTACTTTGGGCACACCAGACTCTCCAAAACCGACACCTCAGCTGCCGCTCCCTAACAAGTTAACGGCATGTTGCTCATCATCTAAATAATGCCTTGCTATTAGTGACTAATGAATAATACAATTAGGCACTGGTTACCGTAGGAATAACCTTTATATATCAGCCCAAACTATATCTCTTTATTCTTAGTTCACAGATTTGGCAATTGACTTAATAAGAAATTAGTCCTGAAATATATTAATATATCTATAAAGAAATGTAAAATAACAATGTACCTTAATTTACCATAACAGAGTATTACGGCTGAGTAACTCCAGACACCCTAGACTCTTCATAGAGGGCTGTCTGGCTGGGTTAATCCTCTGTGGCAATGTGTCCTCAGTTGAACTTGTAAACACAGTTGTTTACATCTGTGCCCCAGACACAGTTAGATCGTGAACCTATATTGATTTTATCATGCAACAACAGGAGAGCCAGATAGTGGTGAAACAGAGGTTGAATAGGAGTGTGTGTTGTTGCCCTTGTGTTACAAGAGCACCTAGGTCTGTGACACGATCAAAATAAGCACACTTAGTAGTGAGATAAAAGCTAAAACAACAAAATTGAATGAACATGTTTAATGTTCGTGGTAGTTGTGGAAAAGTGTCAGGCGCAGGAGGTAGTTCACATGTGAAAAGGTATTTAATTTGAGTCACCAGTCCACAAACAATAACTCTGGCGAAAATACAATACCCACACGATCTTCAAAGTAAACGGGCGCAAAAATCCATCAACCCGGCAACTACACATATAAAGCCTCAGTACACAGACTGGGAAACACACGAGAACGAACGGTACAACCTAACAATCACGCACAATGGGAAGAGGGGAAGGAAGGAATATAAATAGTTGCGTGATTGGGAGAAATTAACAACAGGTGTGTACAATAGACAAAACCAACAGAACACATGAAAAAAGGGGAGCGATGATGGTCAGAAAACCGGTGACGTTGACCGCCGAACACCTCCCGATCAAGACGAGGGACCGACTTTGGCAGAAGTCGTGACAACATGTCAAAACATGTAATGTCAAATCCACAAAGTCAAAAGAGTGAGATGGTTATGACTGAGAATTTACTTACGTTTCATAGATCAAAGACGTCATTGCATGCGAGATCAGACATGGATTGCATTGGATGTGTTGAAGGTCGGGGCAAAGGTTAGAATAATTTTCTCTACGAGGTATGGTAATTATCATATAGAACAAGATATGCTGTGGTTCTCTAGGTTTCCATTCCTCTGAATAGTACATTAGAATTATTACATGCATGTCTCAAAGACATCTTGACATAGCAACATACAGTAACTGACATTGGGCAGAGGTCAGAAAACAAAAGAGAGGAGGCACAGAGGTTGGGTAGCTATTCTGGAGACCAAGTGCCTTTACTAAAGGTCCATTGACAAAGAGTACATGCTGGTGTCACATAGCCTCCAAGGGTATGGTAGTATGGTGGTTGGGGTTAGGGTGAGGAGAGGTACAGAGTTTGAAGAAGGCATGGATGCTAGGGTTATTTTCAATGATGTAAATTGATCCTTGAGACTTGAGGCATGTTGAAAACCACCATTGTTGCTATTTTTTTGTGCTTGACTTGTCAGTCCCTTATTATTGAATGAACAATAATGAACAATGGCATTGTCTATACATTTACAGTCCACCAATGTTATTCACAAGGCTACTCACCAGTACTTGATATTACTTTTGTGATGGTCTATAGTGTCACGCCCTGATCTGTTTCACCTGTCTTTGTGATTGTCTCCACCCACCTCCGGGTGTCTCCTATTTTCCCCTTTAGTCCCCGGTGTATTTATCCCTGTGATTCCTGTCTCTCTGTGCCAGTTCATCTTGTTTTGCCAAGTCAACCAGCGTTTCTCCTAGCTCCTTTTTATCCCAGTCTCTGTTTTTTCCTAGCCCTCCTGGTTTTGACCCTTGCCTGTCCTGACACCGAATCCTCCTGCCTGACCACTCTGCCTGTTCTGACCTCGAGCCTGCCTATCACCTGGTACTGTTTGGACTCTGATCTGGTTAATGAACTGTCGCCTGTCCCCGACCTGCCTTTTGCGTACCCCTTTTGGTATAATAAATATCGGAGCTCAACCATCTGCCTCCTGTGTCTGCATTTGGGTCTCGCCTTGTGCCCTTATATATAGTGCAAAGCAGCCAATATTCAGTGGGCTATATCTACAGTATTTTGCTATTAAATATATACCAATTTGGCCATATTTTGGTATAATTATTTTTTTTATTTACTGACATTATTGAATGTGTATTCCTTTAGTGAGCCAATGCGTAGTTAAATCAGTCTGGAGAGAGAAAAATTAAACACACATCTGAAATGACAGCTCAATCTCAGAGGAGTGTCCGGGAGAGGAAATCTGTGTCACTGGATGTTCCTCAGTTAAATGGTGACCTTAGGTAAGATATCTGGTGGCTAACATTAGTGTCAAATTTGACACATAGCGGTCTCCCATTACTGAAGGTTACTGCTCTTCATTTTCTCATACAGTGAGGGAAAAAAGTATTTGATCCCCTGCTGATTTTGTACGTTTGCCCACTGACAAAGAAATTATCAGTCTATAATTTTAATGGTAGATGTATTTGAACAGTGAGAGACAGAATAACAACAAAAAAATCCAGAAAAACGCATGTGAAAAATGTTATAAATCACTGCATCAAAGGGACGATGGACGGGGCCATGTCCTTCCCTCAGCCAGGGCATTGAAAATGGGTCGTGGATTGGTATTCCAGCATGACAATGACCCAAAACACACGGCCAAGGCAACAAAAGAGTGGCTCAAGAAGAAGCACATTAAGGTCCTGGAGTGGCCTAGCCAGTCTCCAGACCTTAATCCCATAGAAAATCTGTGGAGGGAGCTGAAGGTTCGAGTTGCCAAACGTCAGCCTCGAAACCTTAATGACTTTTGCTGACGACACTACAGCGGTAGGCTTGATTACCAACAATGACGAGACGGCCTACAGGGAGGAGGTGAGGGCCCTCGGAGTGTGGTGTCAGGAAAATAACCTCTCACTCAACGTCAACAAAACAAAGAAGATGATCGTGGACTTCAGGAGAGGGAGCACCCCCCCATCCACATCGACGGGACAGTAGTGGAGAAGGTGGAACGTTTTAAGTTCCTAGGCGTACACATCACGGACAAACAGAAATGGTCCACCCACCCACACCCACAACAGCGCCTCTTCAACCTCAGGAGGCTGAAGAAATTTGGCTTGTCACCAAAAACACTCACAAACCTCTACAGATGCACAATCGAGAGCATCCTGTCGGGCTGTATCACCGCCTGGTACGGCAACTGCTCCGCCCACAACCGTAAGGCTCTCCAGAGGGTAGTGAGGACTGCACAACGCATCACCGGGGGTAAACTACCTGCCCTCCAGGACACCTACTCCACCCGATGTCACAGGAAGGCCAAAAAGATCATCAAGGACAACAACCACCCGAGCCACTGCCTGTTCACCCCGCTACCATCCAGAAGGCGAGGTCAGTAGAGGTGCATCAAGCTGGGACCGAGAGACTGAAAAACAGCATCTATCTCAAGGCCATCAGACTGTTAAACAGCCATCACTAACATTGAGTGGCTGCTGCCAACATACTGACTTAAATCTCTAGCCACTTTAAATAATAGGAATTGGATGTAACAAATGTATCCCTAGCCACTTTAAACAATTTTGTATATAATGTTTACATATCCGACATTACTCGTATCAAATGTATACACTGTACTCTAAACCATCTACTGAATCTTGCCTATGCCGTTCGGCCATCGACTCAAATCTCTAGCCACTTTAATAATTATAATTGGATTAAATAAATGTATCACTAGCCACTTTAAACGATGCCATTTATATAATGTTTATATATCCTACATTACTCATCTCATATGTATATACTGTACTCCATACCATCTACTGCATCTTGCCTACGCCGGTCAGCCATCGCTCATCCATATATTTATATGTACATATTCTATTAATTCCTTTACTCTTGTGTGTATAAGGTAGTTGTTGTGAATTTGTTAGATTACTTGTTAGATACTACTGCATGGTCGGAACTAGAAGCACAAGCATTTCGCTACTCTCGCATTAACATCTGCTAACCATGTGTATGTGACAAATAAAATTTGATTTGATTTGACTTGGAGAAGATCTGCAAAGAGGAGTGGGACAAAATCCCTCCTGAGATGTGTGCAAACCTGGTGGCCAACTACAAGAAACGTCTGACCTCTGTGATTGCCAACAAGGGTTTTGCCACCAAGTACTAAGTCATGTTTTGCAGAGGGGTCAAATACTTATTTCCCTCATTAAAATGCTAAACAATTTCTAACATTTTTCACATGTGTTTTTCTGGATTTTTGTTTTGTTTTTCTGTCTCACACTGTTCAAATACACCTACCATTAAAATTATAGACTGATCATTTCTTTGTCAGTGGGCAAACGTACAAAATCAGCAGGGGATCAAATAATTTTTACCCTCACTGTATCTATCCTAATTACCAGATTATTACAGTGTAACCAAACACAGGATATATACACTGAACAAGAATATGAACGCCACATGTAAAGTGTTGGTCCCATGTTTCATGAGCTGTAATAAAAGGTCCAAGAAATTTTCCATAAGTAAAAAAAGCTTATTTCTCTCATATTTTTGGTACAAATTAGTTTATATCCCTGTTAGTGAGCATTTCTCCTTTGAATTTGGCAGTACGTCCAACCAGCCTCACAACTGCAGACCACGTGTAACTATGCCAGCCCAGGACCTCCACATCCAGCTTCTTCACCTAAGGGCTCGTCTGAGACCAGCCACCTGGACAGCTGATGAATCTGTAGGATTGCACAACTAAAGAATTTCTGCACAAATTGTCAGAAACCGTCCCAGGGAAGCTCATCTGCGTGCTGGGTGCTTGACCTGACTTCAGTTCAGCGGCGTGATCGACTTCAGTGGGCAAATGCTCACCTTCGATGGCCACTGGCACAGTGGAGAAGTGTGATCTTCACAGATGAATCCCGATTTCAACTGTACCGGGCAGATGGCAGACGTCGAGTGGGCAAGCGGTTTGATGATGTCATCGTTGTGAACAGAGTGCCCCATGGTGGCGGTGGGGTTATGGTATGGGCAGGCATAAGGTATGGACAATGAACACAATTGCATTTTATCGGGGGTAATTTTAATGGACAGAGATACTGTACCGTGAAAAGATTCTGAGGCCCATTGTCATGCCGTTCATCCGCCGCCATCACCTCATGTTTCAGCATGAAAATGCACTGCCCCATGTCTCAAGGATCTGTACACAATTCCTTGAAGCTGAAAATGTACCAGTTCTTCCATGGCCTGCATACTCACCAGACATGTCACCCATTGAGCATGTTTGGGATGCTCTGGATCAATGTGTATGACAGTGTGTTCCAATTCCAGCCAATATCCAGCATCTTCACAAGGCCATTGAAGAGGAGTGCGACAACATTGCACAGGCCACAATCAACAGCCTGGTCAACTCTATGCAAAGGAGATGTGTCACACTGCATGAGGCAAATGGTGGTCACACCAGATACTGACTGGTTTTCTGATCCACGCCTCTACTTAAAAAAAAAAAAGGTATCTGTGACCAACATATGCATAATCTGTATTCCCAGTCATGTGAAATCTGTAGATTAGGGCCTAATGAATTTATCTAAATTTAGTGATTTCCTTATATGAGCTGTAACTCTGTAAAATCTTTGAAATTGTTGCATGCTGCATTTATATTTTTGTTCAGTGTAGGATAAATACATTTTTACCAACTTGATGGTGTGTTCAATTATTCATGTGTGTTCACTGAGCACTTAGATGCTATGGGAGCAAAAAGAAGTGGTTGCAAAGTTTCTTATGTATTATGTTACAGTTGGACTTGAGAGTATCATTGTTTATTTTCTTTTGTTTTACCGCGCTAGAGCATGCAGCTAACTAAAGCCAGGCCCCCAGGTTTTGAGAAATAAAAAAATAAAGAGATGTACTCTGTGATCCAAGGTCAGTGACCTGCTCTGTAGCTGTCTCCATTCCACCTCAGGGCACCTGCTAATGTCAGCCCTCTTTTAGATTGCCCAAATCGTGGCTTGCCACTGGTTATTTACAGCGGCGATAAGTGATCCCAGTGACCCCAGAGGTCTGACACACCACTTTTTTTTTACGTTGCCAGAAGTCAAATGCCATAGCATTGCCCCAGGATCAAAGCCTTCAAAGTCAAACTCTACTTAGGCATCCATTGAAATAAGAGCCCCAGGCCCAGCCAAGGATGCACAGCCAACTCATGGCCAAGCTGTAACTCACACACCAGCCAAGCAGCGGCTGCACATATACACACACACATGTTCTCTCCCTTGTGTGAAATAGCTCTCTTATTGAGGTCAAAGTACAGTTAACTGTTGTGACTCAGATAACTCATTAGGTGCTACATTGCAGACAGTGTCAAGAGCAATGTTTATTCTACTCCAGGCTCTGTTTTCTTATGTATTGACAGCATTTAATGGATGTGTAATCCTTGATTTTATGTTGTACTGACAATATCGGTTATAAATCACTGGGAATACATATTGTACTCATTCTCTCCCACCTTCTGGCTCAATTCTGGTCTGTGCTGTTCACTTCCTTTTCCTGTTCTCCACAACCCTCCACACACACCCAATACACAGGAAATGGAGTCTGGTCTCTTGACAGATAATGTGACACACACGTGTGCTAGCGGAAGACAGGGCCATGGGCCACAAAGAGACACTCTGGGTCTGGGACTGTGATAACATCAGGAAGGGGAGCAGAGCAGGGAGAGGTGTCTGCAGGAAAGGGAAAGGCTGGTGAAGGAAGGCCCATGGAATCACTTATCTCCCAGAGGAGCCAGGAGGCTGGGTGTCACCTCCCCTGTGTCTCTGTGTCGTGCTAGAGGATGGGCGGCATGGACCTACAGTATTTTTGTCATCACAATTTACAACTTAATCTGTGTCCTGATTCAGTCTTGTGTCCCACAAGACTGTATACCTCACAAAATTATTGTGACCTAACATAGATAGTAGATAGTACAGGGTACAATCACCTGGCTGTATTTCAGTAGCGTTATGGAGTGGAAAACATACACATTCTTTTTTTCTTCCTTTATTTTTCCCTTGTTGTCTTCGTGGTTAAATTCAAGGTCTTCTTACTATAGTACAGTACTGTCCTTTTGTACTTTGTACTTAATAATGTGTCTAAACTTTAGAAACATCAAAGTCTGAAAATCATGAGCAATAATTCTGTTCTATCCCTCATAATGACAAATGGCACAGATCTTAACCTGGAGATACTTAACCTAGAATTATTTTATCATGAGAGTGAATTCAACCTGCATTTTAGAAAGTGGTAAATCATGGCAGTGTGTTAGAAGCAGGCTGTAAAGTAAACCGCCTGATGTCTCCCAGCTGAGACCATTTACCTTTCTTTTCCCTTTACTCTCCCACTTCCCCTCTTTCTAGGCCCGTAAATTTGAAATGGAAAGAAGAAACCAGGGGGAACTGATTAATTGGCCTAACAAGGTTTTCTGCCTCAGTGATGATCCTGTTAAAATCTGACTGTACTTAAAGATGAGGAAACGCTCATGGTAAATAACCCCAGGGTGGCTCTAAGTCTTCAATTCCAACAGTATTCAGAGACATTTGAAATATTCTGTGCCTACCCACATTTCAAGAAATCAATCAAAATTCTAAACTATATTTACACATTTGAAAATTTTAGGGTGGCAGGGTTGCCGAAAGGTTGCCAGTTCAATTCCCTGAGCTGACAAAGTACAAATCTGTTGTTCTGCCCCTGAACAGGCAGTTAACCCACTGTTCCTAGGCTGTCATTGAAAATAAGAATTTGTTCTTAACTGACTTGCCTAATAAAATAAAAATATTTTAAAAAAACACATTTTAAGATGTTCTCCTTTGACTATGTGTGCAATGTTTCATCTACATTTTGTATAGACAGCTGCATTGATGTTATCAAAGATGTACTTGTGAACAGGCCTACTTATTATCTCAGTCATATACTGTAGATTCTCTTGAAGATACCTCTGTTGGAATATGAGACATGATCTCTTTGGATCAAGTCTGTTTACATGAAAAATATAGACTATAAACAGGTATAGCCAGGTGAAGAAACTCATGTACTGTACTGATGAAATGTACAAAGGGGAAATATTGTCCTGTCGTCTTTGGACCATAATCACAGTGGAGAGCGCTGGGAATAAATGTTGAGGTTAGAAAGTCCAGACGGTCTTTAAACTGTATTCCCCCTCCATAAGCAGCCTTGATTTATGGGATTCTCTAATGGTATCTCTGTTGTGATCTGGCTTCCTTTCAGCCTGCTCTCATCTGAAGCTTAAAACTCATCAGGTTCTCTCAGCCCTGTCGTTAATCCTCAGCTACAAAGGAAGGTACGGCTGCAGAGAATTAGGAATTTTTCCTCCTTCCTTTCCCCTCTGCACAGACACTCTGGCTGACTGATGAATGATAAACTGATGAGCAGGCCTAATCCAGGAGAACCCCCTCCCACTGGCTCGCTTTACATTCCCCAAACAGATGTATTCTTTGGTTGAAATTTGCCATGAAATTGGGAGCTGGTTTGAAAAGAATTCCTTACATGACGCTGCGATGACTGAATGCGTACAGTTGACATCTGATCTGTGGCCTGGGAGTGACATTCCCCGTTTTTGTGCTAGTGTGAGTGGGTGGGCCAGAGGAACAAGAGGTCATATATGAGCCCCTATAAATCCATTATAATGTGATGTGACTTATTTTAAAATAGATCTGACTTTTTGACACAGCCAGTGTTCTTTGAAGACCACACACTCAAGACCAAACCTAGGGACATGTTGGATTGAACATGGGGTTACGGGAACAGAGACTAGGTTGGCACATTACATTAATGGTGACTTCAGATTGACTGGTATATCTAGGGATAGTTGGCGAATGATGGCTGGTGGGGAGGAAATGAAATGAGACTCATTTAAATTGTTCTGCTAACCATTAATTTCACAAACAGAATCAAAGTCTAGTAGATAATAAAGTTGTCCTCCAATAGACAGAAAAGTCCACAATATGTGTATAATTTGTGTAATGCCTGTTTCTCGAGGCCAACACAGCTCTACCTAATGCATTGTCAGGTATCTATGAGAGCTGTGTAATTACTTACGTAATACATTATTATGTAATTAATTACACAGCTCTCATAGATGCCTGAGACAAATCATAAGCTGAGAATGTCTATCTAAGGCCTATTGAAGGCATTATGGCAGGTTTATAATTCTAATGGTATGTGATTACCTTTACTACTTGCTGAATTAAATGATAATAACAGGCTGTGAATTGACACAAGCAGAAAAGTTTGTCAGGAGAGCTTTTGTTAGACTTGATACCAGTGGAGGCTGGTGACTTGAACAATTGAGGAGGATGGGAGATCAACGGTACAAGCACCAACCCACAGAGATGACAAAGCGTGGTTCAAAAATCGTCAAAGACAAATTATTTTGACCTAAAGCATTTCATAAAGACATTTGTAGTACAATATTATGGGGAATGGGAAAAAGAGGGCTACTTACACAGTGTTGGGAAAGGTTGACATCAGTGATTGAATGAGGGTATGAGACATACGTTGAGGTGTTCAGAGGCTTGACTTCAGTATATGACAGGGGTTGAGGTGTTCATAGGCTTCAGTGTAGGACAGGCTCATCATGGATGGATGGTGTTGGAGAAGAACTCAACTCTTCCACTGAGGGCAGGACAGGAAAAAAAAAAGTGGTGCGTGCATTTGTATTCACCCCCTTTGCTATGAAGCCCCTAAACAAGATCTGGTCAACCAGTTCCCTTCAGAAGTCACGTAATTAGTTAAATAAAGTCCACCTGTGTGAAATCTAAGTGTCACATGATCTGTCACATGATCTCAGTATATATACAGTTGAAGTCGGAAGTTTACATTCACCTTAGCCAAAGAAATTTAAACTCAGTTTTTCACAATTCCTGACATTTAATCCTAGTAAAAATTCCCTATCTTAGGTCAGTTAGGATCACCACTTTATTTTAAGAAATGTCAGAATAATAGTGAGAATGATTATTTCAGCTTTCATTTCTTTCATCACATTCCCAGTGGGTCAGAAGTTTACATACACTCAATTAGTATTTGGTAGCATTGCCTTTAAATTGTTTAACTTGTGGCAAACGTTTTGGGTAGCCTTCCACAAGCTTCCCACAATAAGTTGGGTGAATTTTGTCCCATTCCTCCTGACAGAGCGGGTGTAACTGAGTCAGGTTTGTAGGCCTCCTTGCTCGCACACGCTTTTTCAGTCCTGCCCACACATTTTCTATAGGCTTGAGGTCAGGGCTTTGTGATGGCCACTCCAATACCTTGACTTTGTTGTCCTTAAGCCATTTTGCCACAACTTTGGAAGTATGCTTGGGGTCACTGTCCATTTGGAAGACCCATTTGCGACCAAGCTTTAACTTCCTGACTGATGTCTTGAGATGTTGCTTCAATATATCCACAAAATGTTCTTCCCTCATGATGCCATCTATTTTGTGAAGTGCACCAGTCCCTCCTGCAGAAAAGCACACCCACAACATGATGCTGCTGCTTCACGGTTGGGATGGTGTTCTTCGGCTTGCAAGCCTCCCCCATCTTCCTCCAAACATAACGATGGTCATTATGGCCAAACAGTTCTATTTTGTTTCATCAGAACAGAGGACATTTCTCCAAAAAGTACGATCTTTGTCCCCATATGCAGTTGCAAACCGTAGCCTGGCTTTTTTTATGCGGGGGCAATTCTTTCCCCTGGGGCCTGGAGTTTTCCCTTATTTGGTAACCTAACCAGGAAAACTCTGATTAATCAGTTGGAAAAAGATTTCAACACCCCAGAGAAGACAGTAGAACCTTCCATATGCTCAGTAAGTAAAGCATCGTAGTGTGTAATTACCTCTGCAAGCTCCTTGCAGTTTCCCTTGTTAGCTGAACTTTTCCTCTCATCATGCTCCTAAGTAAAAGCTAACTCTTGCCGATAAGCTGCTTGTGACCCTGTTTCTTCTTACCTTCTCGTTGTGTTGCGCAGTTTGAATACGCAGACGTTTGTCCATTACATGATAGATGCTTTTTCCAAGAAGCTAGAATCTAAAGTGGGCAATGAAAGGGGTTCTTCAACACAAATCCGTTAGCTAACCATTCTGGAGGAGAAAACTAAAGTTAGCTCCACACAAAAATAAAGTTCTAAAACCAAGGAAACAATATAGAATCTAACTCCTCCGTCTGCTGTAGTTTGAATAATCTAATTTGAATTGAATAATATCCTAAAAATACTCAACTATCACTCTTCAGTCTCAATCTCTTTCCAATATGTCACCAACTCACCAAGCTTCTCAACACATAGAACTCCCATAGTACTCTGTGGCACAACCCCAAAACACCACAATAGGTTCATTCTCTGATCCTAATCCTATGATTGGATGGACAACATGTCAGTTGATACTGCAAAAGCTTTGATTGGTTGGAGCATCCTTCGGAAGTGTCATAATTACCATGTAGGTCTATTGAAGGGGGTAAAGCATACGAGCCTCCTACAGTAGGTTTTGTATTGAAGTCAATGTAGCCAGAGGAGGACGGGGAATAGCTGTCTTCTGGCTACACCATGGTGCTAGCCTTGAGTGTGTTGTTGAGGCTACTGTAGACCATTGCAAAACAGTGTATTTTAATCCATTATTTGGTGACGTAAATATATTAAGTATAGTTTTATTTAAAAAGGATAACTTGTAAAGTGTTTCATTATTTTAAGTGTTTCTGAAATTCACTGGGTAGGATGGTCCTCCCCTTCCTCCTCTGAGGAGCCTCCACTGCTGGACACTTGCTAAGTATAACTGATAGAGGCTGAGATGACAGGTCTGCATATTGAGCAATGTAAACTCTTGACAATTTTCTGTCATCTGTACAAAATGCAGACAGATACAAGAAAAATCCCAACTGAAAAGATTGACAGAGGAAATTCACCTCTAGAAATCATAATTCCTCTGTCAAAGCTCATGGAAGGCAGCGCTCAAAGGGAAATCAAAGTCATATTCAAGAGGTTCTCACAGTACAACCATTGGGTAAGATAGTACTTATCATATTAATCAAGAAGAGAAAGCAACAGCGACTATTGATTTCCAGAACATGAACATTGATTATTCGTTCACCAAATTCATACAGTATCTGATCATAGTGTTGAGTACATTCAGAAAACGAAAATGTATTTTATGGTTTGACAATATTATCAATGTTGACCCTGGTGCCTTTGGGAGACAGCTGTGGACAGACACACTGTGTTTGTGACTTGGCCGCAGAGGGCTTATCGTTAATCCCCGGTTGTTGCTGTTGAAAACCTTTTTCATTCACTAAATCACAGCTCTGCTCAGATTTTGGTCTGTAGCCTGTGTTCACAGCGCAGATGTTGTCTCCTCAAACATGGAATCGGTTAGTTTCCTCGTTTCCTGTTCTTCCTGTGGTCTCAGAAGCAGCACGGATTCTTAGCTCCTGGCTGTATGGTGACAGTTTGTTGTGATCTCTGTGACAGGGTCTGCTCCCTAGGGGGCTACAACCTCATGCACATGCAAACACACACACACAGAAATGTGCAAGCACATGTGCACACGCACACACATGCACACAGACACACGCACACACACACTGAGAAAGACAAAGGCAAATACAAACAAGCAAGCACTCATACTTACTAATACACACACATGCACAGACCACACCATTCTCCCACCCCCTCACATTTGATTTTCCTGCATGTTTTCCTCGTTCCCTTGTTCTCCCTCCATCTCTTCTCTCAAATACAACAATCGTTTTTCCTCTCCCTCTCCCCCTTGATGTAACCTCTCTGTGGAGAAACAAAGCAAGCGAAAGAAGGGCCCTTTAAGTTGCAGATTGAGATCTCAAGTGCTGATACAAGAGGAGGACTGATGGGGCTTCAGTGAACTGTCTTTGTGTCATGTTCATGGTCTCATGGTGCAAACGTCTGCAAGAAAACTGTGATTTAATCTGACAAAAATAGCCAGTATTATTTGCACTAGGAGTAGCAGCAATCTGTCAAACTGTTTCTCTATTTCCTGTAAAGGCTATCATGCCTCTTTTCCTGCACACATATTTGGTTATAGAGGATCTACTTTCTAGTTTCACAATGATCAATTTGAGAGAAAAAAAGCATACTCATTGTTGTGTACTTGTACTATACCGCAGCTATGCTATAGTGTACTTTCTATAAATGGCATATGGTCCTTGCAATATACATATCCGTTTTAAAGAAGCACTATATGTACAGCAAATCCAAGCAGTCGGGCTTAGTTCTTTACCTGTTGACATTCTTTGTCGAAAGCACATGCTTTGCAGGATTGAAGTCTTCGTCAGGCTTAAGTATAATGTCATATTCTGCCCACGCTGTCACAAAGCATTACACATAAACGGATTTTCCATTTTCTTGAGTGAACCTGAACAAAAACATTTGGGACAGCAAGATAATGTGATGTCCCTTAACTTTTACTAATCCACTGTACATCCAATGCTGGTAGTTTCATCTTAGTCCAAGTAGGACTGACACTTATATATTACCATGGAGCATTAGTTGACAGAGACTTTTGACAAATGAGATTGCTGGCTACTCAGACATCACATTAGGGAAACAAAATCAAGTGAAGTGGAGTGTAATACAATATGATAAGCTTTGAGTTAGCCTGTACATTCAGAAAGACTGACTTAGAGCTGTAGACTAGAAGAAGCCTTTCACAGTATTGCTTGCAGGCTTTGGGGTGAGTTGCAGAGGAATCTGACTGTGTAGGAAGTTCTTCCATGCCATTGATATTCATCGCCTTTAGGCAGGATAACACGTCCTTTGTCATATTACAGATGTCGGATCTTAATTTGATCACTCTGTTGACACTGAGGATTTTCCTGCATAACAGGAAATGCAAAGGTGTAGTGTTTTCAAGGTTTAAAGGCTTCTAAAGTTTGTTATTTCCACTGTAAAATGTCAGACTTGATTTGCCCTAAAGAAACATGTATCAACCCCCCTACAAAACATTTCCTGTTGTAGCAAACTCTCAAATTAAGATCCTACATCTGTATGGACTCTTTGTCCCTTAAAGCTAGAGGAAGGCCTTATTGTTTTTTCAATGTGAACACTGCATATCGTGGACTGCCTTGCATGTATATAAATGGATTCTTTGCCTGACTCATTTATGTTTACATTGGTGAAATATTAGATTTTGCTCAAAATATTCCAAACACTCACCACACTCTCTCATGCTCACACAAAGCATGTCTGACCTGTGTTACTTGTACTCAAGTTTATTGACACATTTTATTTATTAAATTAGTAGAAGTACTACGTGGTTACCTCACAGTGTTTCTGAGTTCTTTGAATATATCTGTTCCGTTTCATCTGTACCTTAACACTATGGATCACTGTAACAATAATGACTCTAATGCTGACCTTCTAACCTTACTACATCTCCTCCAGATAGAGGACATCTGTGAACCTCAGCTTTCATTATTAGAGCTTTGATGTATTGCCGCTATACAGCTTGGGTTAGGATTATAGAACATCCAATGAGAGATGAGAATCAACCCCTGTTTGACGACTTTAGTCAGAGTTATTTTCTACGAAAACACACAGTGGATTCAAATTCTAACATTAACCCTTCCATTAAATGTAATACAGCATGAAATCAAAATGGACCAGTTTAGGTTTTTTTCTAACACTGTCTTTTAACAGTGTCTGAATAGAGAACATACACATTTACAGCAGTCTGAGAAAATTTTGTTTTACCCAAAAGTATATACTGTAATAGCTATTTAAAAAAACGGTCCTCCCCATTCAGCCCTTTCTTCCATGACACACATTCTACTGGGCTGTCACCATTCCCTCACTTCCCCTACCTAACATCTTCTGGGGCTTTGTTCACCTCGCATATGTTGCTCTCATTGTCCTGATGTTTTTGTCAGTTGAGCCTGGATAGCATCAGAGCTGAAGGTTTGTCTGTCCTGGACTTTTGCTTTTCGTTGGTATCCACCTTTCTATTTCAGGGAGGGAGACACTAGTGTGGAGACAGCAGAGGCAGTAAAAGTCAGGACTACTAACCTTGTCCTCCCATGGTCACGGGTCACTTGGCAAGTGCACATCAGAATTCATCTCACTAAGAACCTCCTCTCAGAGCCTAGGGTATGGGAAATGGGATGAGAGAGAGAGGGGAAATGGGATGAGAGAGAGAGAGAATAAGTGAGAGCAAGAGAGAGAGCATTATAAACCTGTATAATTTGCATGACATTATTATTTTGTCTATGGCTTTGGCTTTGTTTCTATTGTATTTCCTGCATGGACAGCATGTCTTTCTGGAATTTGTATATACATCATGTCTGGTTATGGCTGTAAACCATTAGGCCTTTCCAAAATAGTTTATTAATAAGACTATGCTTGGCCACAACAAGTGAAGTCAAACAAGACCAGAACAATATCATGCAATACAGCGATGAACACGTACTGTACAAGTGCAATTATTGCCTTGACACCTTGACTGGCTCATGAATTCTTCATCTTTCTTTCAGCTGGGCATAATTGAGACCGTTAGGTTCAGACCTACGTGTGTAATGCATATTACAGACATGATAGTTACACAACATCTCAGGCAAGAGCTGTGGCCTGCATGGAGAGAGACAATGGCTTTTTGTATTTACTCCCATTTCCTTCCCTAATGAAGTCATAGATTAAAGTGAAGCGACACAAAGGGCTGTCTGTTTGCCACAAGAAGCACCTATCCAAACACATTGCATCAGGGCAAAGCTGAGCAATTAACCTGCCGAAGCCAGTGAGGACTTGCAGATTGACTTTTCCCTATGTTGTACAGCACCTTTGGGCACAGCTTGCACTCGTGAGTCATCCTGTGTTTGAGTCTCTGTTAAATATCGAAATAATAATGATGTAATGAGAGGCCTTTCGTTTTCAGCGCTTGACCTGGACATTGACTAAACAGTCTTTTCCCTTTCAGGCTCTAGAGCAAGATCAATAGGTTGAAAACACTACCAAGCATCTTCCCCGGGTTTACAGATTAGTTATGTGAAATTGGTGTGTTATTCAAAAAGGGAATTAGATGTTGTGAGGTCCAGTATGCTTTGGCCAGCTACGGAACAGAATATTGGTGGTTCCCATTGTGTCCATCATCATACCATCACTCAGTAAGGTACTTAAACTTTCTCTAGTGTCAACATCCAGTGGTCTCATACATGGTGTTAACTCTAATTTAATGGGAGCAAGAGCATCCACACTCAGTTCAGTAGTTCCACATGGTGTATTCTGAGACGTCCACTGACATGCTCTTGAGACACTGCAATTCACTTGGCAGAATGCTTGATTAACTGCTGCAGTTTCTTTAATGTGTTACAGTATGAAATTATACTGCTCTCCTTCCTCTGAATAGGATGTGGTGGTACCGTAGGTGTAAGTCATTTCCCTATGTTTTGTACAGCTTCTCCCCATTAACACGTAACACTTAGAAGATCGCTGGGTAAATGATCGACTCACATGACAGTTATAGGTCTCTGGCTGCAGATGACAGGGTGTTTTAAAGACGCAGTAAATTATTTAGAAAGTAAAAGCATAAGCCTGGAGGGAGAAAGGGGGTAAGCATGCTATTAACATTCAATGTATTCGAATATATAAACCACACATTTCATGTATTTGTCATTTGTCTGTGCTACTGTATTTCATGTGAACACATGCACACAGATTGTACACAGAACATGCATGTTTCCAAGTAGATCTGCAGTGCTTGTGTTTGTAAATTGGAGGGACCTTGTTTAGGGATTTAAAATGGTTTGAAAATGGTTAATTGGAGCAGCATGGGTTTTTATAGAGGAGCTGTCTTTTGTTGCATGCTTTCTCAACCCTTTGACCTGAAGGCATACACCTGGTATTGGGTCAGGTTACTGCCTGGCTCCAAGGCTTGCAGGTCAAGACCTGGTGCTTCACAGGCCTCTAATTCCTTGCATGTCAACATATTTAACTGAAGGGACTGGTCTAAGCACTCCCAATCATCCCTGAAAAAAGACTGCACTCTGTCCTTAGCTAGCCTGCCCCCTTTCTCACTCTGCACTCTCTCCTTAGCTAGCCTGCCCCCTTTCTCACTCTGCACTCTCTCCTTAGCTAGCATGCCCGCTTTCTCACTCTGCACTCTCTCCTTAGCTAGCATACCCCCTTTCTCACTCTGCATTCTCTCCTTAGCTAGCCTGCCCCCTTTCTAACTCTGCACTCTCTCCTTAGCTAGCCTGCCCCCTTTCTCACTCTGCACTCTCTCCTTAGCTAGCCTGCCCCCTTTCTAACTCTGCACTCTCTCCTTAGCTAGCCTGCCCCTTTCTCACTCTGCACTCTCTCCTTAGCTAGCCTGCCCCCTTTCTAACTCTGCACTCTCTCCCTAGCTAGCATGCCCCCTTTCTCACGTTTCTCTCCAGTCCCCAAAGTGATGATTTAACTCTTTAAGCATGTTGAGGGGCTTTTGTGGGGCATTAGCCTGCTGAGATTTATGGGTTTAAATGAATTATGATGAGAGCATCTGTATGCACAACCAGACCCAGCCGCTTTTACACATCACTTAGAGAGAGAGAGAGAGTTAAACATTTAGGGACCTTGTGACTATGACATATTTCACTATTCTCCTCCCATTGTCCCAGAATGGGGCCTAGGCGTTAGGCACACTAATGAATCTTAATTATCTTCTTATAAGACACAGATATCACACAGACTATGCGAGGTGTGCATTAATAGTGTTCCTTAGTCAAAGTTGGAAGTAAAGTGGTAGAGGAAATAAACAATACCCAAGTAATGACTTGCTTGTTTATTGTTGTAAAAATGTCCCACTAATCTACTATTTAAATGCTTTAGAAAAAATTAAAAAAATTGCGCTCACATAGGTAATGAGGTGTTACCGGTGAAGTGACACCATCCTTACAAATGGGAATCAATGTACATGTAAACACTCTGGGCACTCCTGCTATATCTATCATCATGCTACTGACACAAGCCTGTACAGTATGTGGATCAGTAGAGGCTTGGAAATGTACAGTATATATGGGTAGATAATGGCTCTTATTCTCTTATCCAATTATCAGTCTGCCCACAGGGTCCATAAGCACCCCACAAAAAGAGACTTTCTCTGGCACCTCTTCAGTAAGTACACCAGGGGGAGCAGTTATACTGCTAGTTTAGCAGCACTTCTTGGAGCAGATCATCTCATTGTTTCCTGCCTTAAATGCTTTCACATGCAGAAAAATGGACATTTCTTGCATGATTACATAAATACGCATGTTTAGTCTGGAGGCCGGCTCCATAGCAAGCCAGACTGATGAAGTGGACGGTACTCATGTATCAGAGCATTCAAGAGTAAAATCCTGCATGAGTGCCCTGAACACACTGCTTTGATTTTGTGGTTTCCCTTGTTGTCCTGTGTATGTCATTGTCCTGTTCTCTGTGTCTCTGTTCGGTTTGAGGGACTCATTACAAAATGATAGTCCACTGCTTGATCTATAAGCTTATAAGCTGACATGTAAAACTAACAGTTCCTCTCTTTCTGTGAAAACAAAAGAATATAAAAAATTAAATACCCCTGCCATCAACCGCTCATTAAAAAGCTGACTTATCCACTCCAATATCCAATGAATCTTTGTTAATTCTGCTCCTTTCAACAAAATCCTAATGAAATTGACAACCACTGTGACTGTCATTTGGCGATGGGCTTTCTGCCCTAGACCCAGCACTGACTGGCAGCTGGGATGGAGATGACATAAGTAGTAGGTTTAGTATTTTACCTTCACTTGTGTGCACTCTATTGTAGACTGCTGTACACCCATGTCTTTTTTAATGCAGTCAGATTACTCAGCGCTTTCATTCTGTCAGTCAAAGGATGAATGAACCTCTGTGAACTGTGCTCTCACCATCATTTCAGCAATGATTACCTGTTTCACCTACACAGGCCTTACCAATCCAATCGACCTGATCTCTCTGGCATACATAACCACATAACATTTTCATATACGCAAATGTTGAGATGTTGAATAAATTACAAGCCGGTTTGTAAATATGTCCAGCTATATGGCATAGGTGTATTAAAGTATTTGTAAGTAATACTCTTAGCACACAGAGATATTACATGAAGATTGATCTGTTCCTGTGCAGAGACACGCTGATCATACACGATCTAGCCCATTAGTGGAGTGAATTTTAATCAGAAGCTGACTTAGCACTACCATGTTTCCTGGCACTCCTTCACTGGCTTCCTGTCTTGTCTCATTTCAAGGGTACACCAAAAACAAGGAAACATAGCAAACAATATGGCTCTTCGCCTCTTGTGCCTCGGATGATTTCATTCTTTGTCATCTTAGAATGTCTTGGCCAGGTATATAAATTACAGGAAAATAAAATGGAGATAAATCCAAACTTTAAACTGCAGCGGGCTCTGTGAGGCTCTGTGATTTTTGATCATTTGTCAGGATCAGGTAAATGGTTCTATTACCACCACTTCTTTAAGTCCGTTATAGCTCCATATAACTGACATACGGCACAGCTTCCATTTCTGTTCCAGACAGTTATGGGGCTTTAGTGATCATGTGAGGAATTTCCTCAGTGCCCTTGGTTTAATGGCCTGTGTGTCGTACATCTCTGAAGAATATACCAATTGGAAAAAAGTATCCGAAAATACAGACGCTCTTCCTGTTTCATTCCCTCTCATTTACTGATAAAATTGTAGCTTAATGTTTCAGGTAGTGGTTATGATAAGGCCAACAATACTGTCAATACTGCCAGTGACAGTTTTTTTTCTCTACTCATTGCATTAGGACAAGATAAGATTCAACATGTCCTTGTTGAAGAAGGAAGCAATGTTGTTATTGTCGACTAGAGACTTTGTGACCCTTTTAATGGTGATCAGTGAACCTTGGCTTTCAGGATCTCTCTCCTCACCCCTGACTTCCTGTTCTCACTCTGTTCTAAACTAAAGGGAATGGCTCTACTGTGCACCCCCTTCCTTTCTCTTCTTCTGCCAGGAATTGCTCAGAGTTGTGTTGCATCTAACTGATTTCATGTTATGTATCTATGCTCTGCTGTCTTTCTGTAGACTTTGCACACTCAGGCTCTCCCATTCAGTATCCACCCTTAGACTCTCTGATATATGACATGAAATACAGTATGGGTATTAAGAGGTTTTAGAGTGGAATGCTGTCTGGCATAGCTGTGCATATATTACTCAGTGTGATTATTAACACATATTTTAAGGACAACCTTGTAATGACCTGACAGTTTCTGAAATGTAAATCAATGTTATGCCTTGAACTTTGCCTTTTCCTTCTTTATGTATTCAATTGCTGTTTTTCATATAATGTGTATGGTTCTAGGGCTTAGGAAAGGGACTACATGCAGAAAAACAATGGTTTGTTGATAGAATTACAAATTATGCATTTTATTGATAGAAAAAGGTGAACAACTTCTAAATAAAAAAGTATTTATGAACCTGAATTGAAAATATGACTTCAAATACTATATACTTCAATGTGCTGATCCAGTGATGGGAATGTTTCAGAAAGACAAAAACCACGTGGCCCAAAACTCAAAGTTCACCAAACACTAAGTCTCTAATTGCTGGACCCTTTGAGTATACAAAACATCTGAAAATGTTGAATTACCTCAATTGGTGTTCGGAAAGTTGAACAAATACTTGTGAGAGGCCTTTATAAGGGGTTATTCACTAAATTGGTTATTAAAATATTGTGGCATAGAGACACCTGTTAGAATCAGCAGATATAGAATGTAGATCAAACTGATATGACAGTGTGTTCTTTAACTAATTATTGGGATTTGTATTATGATTATTGTACTTTATCATACAGTCTTGTAAACAAAGACTGTAAACAAAAATCAAATAGCAGATGTATTTTTTTGTATGTCCCAATCTTGCTGTGTTAGTGGAGTGTGTTTCTACTGTAGTTGTATCTACCTTAACACTGATAGAAACAATCCTAAACATTTATACTACATTTTAACATGAGACTGTTTGCAATGTGCTGAACCAGTGGGCAGCACTAGACCATTACATTGAAATCCCATTGTTTAGCAGCCATGACCCCTACTTTCCAGTTTCACTTTCTCTGTTTTCTTGTTGTTGCTTGCATTTTCCTCTAAGCTGCAGCCTGCCTCTTTCATGAACTGCACAAGCCCAATATTAACCACCTCTATACTGGAGTGTAGCCCACCATCCACACTTTAAACCCACTCCCCCTGTGTAAACGTTAATACAAATAGCAATTTAGATATTACTTTGTAAATGTTCAAATGTATCATTACTAGTGGTAGTTGTATCACTGGTGTGATTTCATGAATATAACACAATACAGATATATACGGTTTACAATAACTACGAGACTTTCAGTGAATTATAAACAATATTTTCTAAATGTATATTACATTGCTGATGTTAGCTCATAAAGTTCCATGCAATAGTTGGCTTTTCGTTTAGATGCGTAAGTGCATAATTCTAATAAAGTCCAGATGAAAAAGAAAGTCTGTGATCAGTGAACTGTGACTGTCACAATAAGGACCCAGTTTATCTTGTACTTAGTCTATTCCTGGTCTTGCCTCTAAGCATTTGTATAGGAGTGGAGGTGGGGGTGGAGCCATTTACACTTCTTATTTAGCCCCTTTTTTCAAATCTGAAATACTAATGGTTACCCCCCATTTTCAGTTCTGTGGCTCAACCCCCACTGGAGACCTGTTCAGGATCTCCAGTGAGGCATTTGTGTGTGCCTAGCTATTCTTCTGCTCTTAACCACACAGGCTCGACTTCACAGGACAGTTGACAGCCTGTGGACAGCAGATGAAAAAGTAAGGCGGCATATCCCGCGCCGGTTAAGTCCTCAACTAATTAGCAAAAATGGTCTCCTTTCTTTTCTTTTTAACCATTTAGTCTCGGGGGGGGAATAGGGAGAGAGAATAAGATAGAGAGAGGAGGGAGAAAGAAAAGGGGGAGAGAAAGGGGGTGATGCTGAGAGTGGGGGTGGAGAGAATTGGAGGGCGGGAGGGAGTGACTGAGAGGGAGGAGAGGCATCTGAGCTCTCAGCTGGGCTGTTTTGAAAACACACTTTTGAAAGCCTCTCCCTTAATTCATGGCTATTGTTTTTGGCCCTTTTGTGTTTGCCAGTTTGACCACATAACATCATACATCTGGTCTATAGCTTGTTTGGGGAATTCTCACTCAGGGACCCATGGTCTCCTCCTGGGCTCAAATTCAAGTGATCGTGTAACATAAAAGGGCCCAAAGTGTGGGCTGAGGGAGACACACAGAGCGCCAGAGAGGGGGAGAGAGGCCGGGAATGTGAAACGTAGGAGAAAGCTGAAAAGCATTCCACTACTTGCTTTTTTACTTACATTCTCTCAACTCCCTTATAACTCAAGGCAAAATGTGGAAATGTAACTTACAAACTTACAAAACTAATTGACAATTAAGAAAATATGTACACTACCGTTCAAAAGTTTGGGGTCACTTAGAAATGTCCTAGTTTTTGAAAGAATAGCAATTTATTTGTCCATTAAAATAACTACAGTGTAGACATTGTTAATGTTGTAAATGACTATTGTAGCTGGAAACGGCAGCTTTTTAATGGAATATCTACACAGGCGTACAGAGGCCCATTATCAGCAACCATCACTCCTGTGTTCCAATGGCACGTTGTGTTAGCTAATCAAAGTTTATCATTTTAAAAGGCTAATTGATCATTAGAAAACTATTTTGCAATTATGTTAGCACAGCTGAAAACTGTTGTTCTGATTAAAGAAGCAATAAAACTGGCCTTCTTTAGACTAGTTGAGTATCTGGAGCATCAGCATTTGTGGGTTCGATTACAGGTTCAAAATGGCCAGAAACAAAGACCTTTCCTCTGAAACTCGTCAGTCAATTATTGTTCAAAGAAATGAAGGCTATTCCATGAGAGAAAATTGCCAAGAAACTGAAGTTCTCGTACAACGCTGTGTACTACTCCCTTCACAAAACAATGCAAACTGGCTCTAACCAGAATAGAAAGATGTGTGGGAGGCACTGGTGCACAATTGAGCAAGAGGACAAGTTCCTCTTGCAAGAGGACAGAGTTCCTCTGTCCAGTGTCTGTGTTGTTTTGCCCATCTTAATCTTTTATTTTTATTGGCCAGTCTGAGATATGGCTTTTTCTTTGCAACTCTGCATAGAAGGCCAGAATCCCGGAGTCGCCTCTTCACTGTTGATGTTGAGACTGGTGTTTTGCAGGTACTATTTAATGAAGCTGCCAGTTGAGGACTTGTGAGGTGTCTGTTTCTCAAACTAGACACTCTAATGTACTTGTCCTCTTGCTCAGTTGTGTACCGGGGCCTCCCACTCCTCTTTCTATTCTGGTTAGAGCCAGTTTGCACTGTTCTGTGAAGGGAGTAGTACACAGCGTTGTACGAGATCTTCAGTTTGCGGGTACTATTTAATGAAGCCGCCAGTTGAGGACTTTCCAACTAGACACTCTAATGTACTTGTCCTCTTGCTCAGTTGTGCATCGGGGCCTCCCACTCCTCTTTCTATTCTGGTTAGAGCCAGTTTGCGCTGTTTGTTCTGTGAAGGGAGTAGTACACAGCGTTGTACGAGATCTTATGTTTCTTTGCAATTTCTCGCATGGAATTCCATTAATTTCTCAGAACAAGTAAAGACTGACATGTTTCAGAAGACAGGTCTTTGTTTCTGGCCATTTTGAGCCTGTGATTGAACTCACAAATGCTGATACTCCAGATACTCAACTAGTCTAAAGAAGGCCAGTTTTATTGCTTCTTTAATCAGAACAACAGTTTTCATCTGTGCTAACATAAGTGCAAAAGGATTTTCTAATGACCAATTAGCCTTTTAAAATGATAAACTTGGATTGGCTAACACAACATGCCAGTGGAACACAGGAGTGATGGTTGCTGATAGTGGGCCTATGTACGCCTATTTAGATCTTCCATTAAAAATCAGCCATTTCCAGCTACAATAGTCATTTAAAGCATTAACAATGTCTACACTTTATTTTTGTGTTATTTTAATGGACAAAAAATATGCTTTTCTTTCAAAAACAACAACATTTCTAAGTGACTCCAAACTTTTGAACGGTAGTGTACATACATATAGGTACACTGGCTTTAGAAACATTTTTCAATCAAATTAATATTTATTTTTAATGAATGGGCAGTACGTCAGAAGATTCAGATCTCAGTTAGTTGATGATTGGTAGTAGTAGCATGTCAATATTGGTTGCTGTTTTTACAAGAGCTCATGTTCCAATGTTATGGAACCCGATCCTAAGGGCCAATGTTTAGCGGCGTTGGTTCAACGGGTGGATGGGTGTAAAGCAAGGAGGGGGCAGGCAGGCTACAACATCTTGTTTGACTTGCGCGTTTGGAAGCGCCTCTCTTCTGGGTCGTCATCATGTGTGGGATCAGTTCTTTGTGACAGGGTCAGGCCTCCAATTTACATCTGAAATTTAGAAGCCATCTTGACATACTCATTATAAAATGGGATCAGGAGGAATCTATTTAAATCTGTTATATGCAACAGTAATTATTACATTTGTTTTATTATTATTTTATTTGTCGACCTCAGTTTCATTATTAAGGATCAGCCTAAACAAATAGTTCCTGTAAATATGTACATATTTAATTATTTTTGTTAATTGTGTTTTTTTTATCAGCTGTTTTGTTTTTGATGACATTGACTTTTATTGCCTATTTATTGCATATTGCTGGTGGTTTTGACCCACAGATTTACAGATGGCCTGGCAAGTCAACTCTTATTGGCTTGGCAAGCTATGGCTAGCTAGTTTACTGGCTAATTGTTTTGTTTGAATGATGCATCTGGACACTGTACCATTTTCTTTGTTTCACCTGACTGCTGGTTCCTGATCTTTTGAAAACATAAATTGAAGAGTCACCTGAAGCTTGAGATGAAGAAAAATGCAATAAAGGAATGCAGTGCTGAGGCAGAAGGCTCGTAGTGAGGACTACTACTACTCTGAACTGTGTGTAGTGAGCTTTCTGGTGCCCAGAGCTGCTGGGGCATCATCCAAGTGGGTTCTACACATTGTGATGGAGGAGAAGTCCAGTAACTACATGACTCAGGCTGGTTCCCAGTGTAGTCCTGTACATGATCGTCACCAGACTCTTCATCAACCATCTCCCTAACCACCTTCCTATGATCAAGCCATGAACTGTCCCTCTCCATCTTTGGAGGATGCATGAACTCAAAAGACTTGGCCTCTATTGGTTGACCTAACTATAGTTAGGTTGCACATGATGATGTATTGCTTGTTTGTTTTTTTGCTTTTGAAGCACTTTGAGATTGTTATGAAAAGCGCTATAGAAATGTAATAAATTATTATTATTATGAAACCTGAAACCTGGAATTTCTGTAAGAAAGAGCCAAGTTGGTTTACAAAATGTATGAAGACCATAAACCCTCACCTGACAGTTTATTAGGTGAACCACCACCTACGGAAAGTGAGTCACGTGGCTTGCAGACAGGCATCGAGGCATTCAGTTAATGTTCAATTGAACGTTAGTATGGGCCAAACGAGTGACCTAAGCGACTGAGCTCGATATGGTACCAGGCATGCCGGATTCAGTATCTCAGAAATGGCCACCTTCCTGGGCTTTTCATACACGACAGTGTCTAGGTTTTACTAAGAATGGTGCGGCAAACAAAAAACATCCAGTCAGCGGTAGTCCTTTTGGCGAAAACAGCTTGTTGATAAAAGAGGTCGAAGGAGAATGGCAAGAATCATGCAAGCTAACAGGTGGGCCACAAACAGACAGATAAGGTGCAGTACAACAGTGGTGTGCCGAACTGCATTTCGGAACGCACAACTCGTCGATCATTGTCACGGATGGGCTATTGCAGCAGACGACCACACCGGGTTCCACTGCTATCAGCTAAAAACAAGAAGACTGAGCACGGACCAACATCCCTGGGGAACGTTTCCGACTTGGAAAATCCATGACCGAAGAATTCATGCTGTTCTGGAGGCAAAGGGAGGTCCGACCCGGTATTAGATGGGTGTACCTAATAAACTTGTCAGTGAGTGTATATGTTTTGTACAAACATACAGTATATTACAATAACACAAATAGGTGATAAAAAATGTATTTAACTCAATAAGGGATTAGTTAAATTCACCAGTTAATCATTTATGCATTAAATTATGCAGACACAAAAAAATCATCAGTGAGGAACCTTGCTATCCTATTGAGCATTCAACATCAAGCACTGGCTAGAAGTATGAGATTGTCAAGTTCTGTGTGTCACCCGAGGAGAAACAGAGAATTCAAGGACAAGTTAACTTTTTCTTAACCAAATCTCTATTTTTGTTATATTTAAATGCAGGGACGCCACTTTGGTTTTAGAAGTTGGGGACACATAACCTGGTGTGGGGTCTGTGGTTCCTTCCCCCAGAATTTTTTGGGACATCTTAAACTAATTTCCTGCATTTGTACACAATTCAATATGCCGTCTCTATTTAGAACAAAAGCAAAAATACCCACAGTCATTCAATAATAAATATTGTGTTGCACCTTTAACCAACACCCTAACAAATGGACAAATCTTGAAAAAATACAAATACTTTTGATTGTCTTTATTAAGACATCCTCTATATCAAATTTCAGCCAGACCGACAAGCCAGCCCGAGCCGCCTGTACGACCGAACCCCACCAATTTTGTCAATAGCTCAATTCTCTCCAAACAATTCTCTCCCAGTTCACACCTTTAATTTTTTAAATTCTCAAGGCAAAAGGTTTGGAAACAAAAAACGAAACAAATAAAACCCACATACACCTCAAATACATTACCGGTCAGAAGTTTTAAAACACATACTCATTCAAGGGTTTTTCTTTATCTTTTTACTATTTTCTACATTGTAGAATAATAGTGAAGACATCAAAACTATGAAATAACACATTTCGAATCAGGTAGCAACTAAAAAAGTGGTAAACAAATAGCCACCCTTTGCCTTGGTGACAGCTTTGCACACTCTTGGCATTCAGCATCAAACCCTTAAATGAGTTGGTGTTCAAAAACTTTTGACCAGTAGTGTATACATTAACACACAGAAACAGCAAATCCTCCATATAATTAATCTCATAGGACTAATAGTACTGTAGAGCTCTTTTTCTTGCACACAATAAAGCTGTGTTGCCCCATCCTGGCCCTAGGGGTCCACCACCTTGCAGCCCCCCAACCCAACCCACCCCACTCAGCTTTAGGATCTTAGTGAAACATTTGGGTGTGGGGTGTGTTAGGATGGCAGACCACCAACCCACAGGACGGCAGACCCCCAGGGCCAGGAATGAGCAGCCCAGCAGCTAGGGATTTCCTAAATAGGTATCTCCCCTGAAGTATGCCTGTTTTCAATACAGACTCCATTAGTCTTACTATATTCCATGTAAGGCATCCAGACCTTAAGAAAGTTGCCCAGTATAGCCTTAATCTTGTAATAATTCAAATCTAGTGATACATAACTTGATATTGTGGGAGGATAACCAACCTTCCAATGAATGGCGATGCAGTTCTTAACCACTATAAATGCTAGGTTACACTGTTTCTCCAGTATCAACATTTCCAAGCAAACAAAAACAGGGAGAAGGGAGAATCTGTAGACACGCTGAGATAAAAGAACATTCTCTTATCCAGAATTCAGCCAGCCTTCACAAGATCATAACATATGCCAATATGTCCCCTTTTCTGTTTTACACCTCCAGCAGAGGAATTACATTTCTGATTGCATGTAATTCAGTTTCACTGGCATATAGTACTTTCCATGGACGGCCTTAAACTGCAGTAATTTATTTCTGAGATGATATGAACATGACTGGGCATTCGAAACATATCTGTATCCATTCATCACCATCAATAGCTTCTACCAGCTCTTCCTCACATTTTTGTTTTACATGTTTTGTGTGATCGGGAAAGCCTCTCTCAACCCTTGATACAGTTTGGAAATTAACTTTGGAGGTTCGTCAGACTGCCTTAAAATAGCATCTTGCTTGTCCAGTGTTTGCAGCACAGAGAGAATAAAGTGTTGCATCTGTAAACATTCACCTCACCTCTTCCCTGGCTGCCTGACCCTGCTGAGACCCCTGTCACCATCTGATCCGCCTAAAATGAGGCATGCCAAATAATTACCTTGGTTTACATTTATACATTATATTATTCAAGAATAGAATCAATGGTTCAGTAATTGAAATGACCATTATTCCCAGATCCCAGACTGCAGCTTTAAGCTTAAACTGCTGTCCTGTATCTACTGTAGGTCTATCCATCAAGATAAAACTTTGTATCATTCACTGATATTATTAATATACTGCAAAATTCACCTGAGCTCCGTAGACTGGTCTTCCCTGGCTGTCTGACCGCGCTGGGACCCCTGTCAACATCTGATCCTGCTAAAACATAATCATAGTGTTGTGTACCGACAGAGATCATTGCGACACGGTCGGGCATGTTTGTCAGGCAGTTGACTTTGGGATGAAAATATTTTTGTTGTCCCACAGATTATTTGGGACGGTCCTTTTCTGCTTTGTATGCATTAGCCTACCTACATTTTTCACATTATTTACACACTTCCGTAATCTACTTCTCCTAGTTGGGCGTGAGAGTTAAAGTGTGCCTAGTATGTGTGGTCTCAATACATTAGGCAGAGAATCACGTGGCAGTTAACTTAACTCTGACCACTCTTGCATCAAGGCCTGATTCGTGGAGTGCTGCCGAGATGGTTGTCCTTCTGGAAGGTTCTCCCATGTCCACAGAGGAACTCTGGAGCTCTGTCAGAGTGACCATCGGGTTCTTGGTCACCTCCCTGACTATGGGAGCCTGGACACAATCCTGTCTCGGAGCTCTACGGACAATTCCTTCGACCTCATGGCTTGGTTTTTGTGTGCCTTTACAAATAATGTCCAATTAATTGAATTTACCACATGTGGACTCCAATCAAGTTGTAGAAACATCTCAAGGATGATACATGGAAATAGGATGCACCTGAGCGGACCTGGATGTAGTAGCTACTACTAGCTAGCGTAGATTATTCATTCACCTCAGTCAGTCAATCAATCAAAGGTATTTACAAAGCCCTTTCATCAGCAGATGTCACAAAGTGCTATACAGAAACCCAGCCTATACCCAGTGGAGAGGGATGAAACATTAGCTAACGTTACATGTGAATTACAATACTAGCTCAGCACTGCGAATACACAATTTAGTTTTTTCTGTTAAGTTAAACAGAAGTTACCTTGCAAAATAGATCAGTCAAATTAAGAGTAGCCAGTTTCTGCTCTGCTTGCTTTTTAAACTGTGTTAAAGAGCTCCTCACACACACACTGAACTATACACAACTGCTGGTTCAGCCATTCTTCCAGAAAGCTTTGCCTTCACACAAGCTGTCAGCCCACTCTGTGGTGTCCGCCGGCTGAACACTCTAAACAGCGCACCCGACCGCTCGTAGGTGCCCGCATGGTCCTAAAGCACACTTTCACACTTTTTGTATCACACTGCAATGATGAAACTTGGAGGGACAAAAATGCTTAGCCCACCAGCGATAGACTTTGGCTCAAACTCGGCTCAAACACGAGACATACAGTTGAAGTCGGAAGTTTACATACACTTAGGTTGGAGTCATTTAAACTCGTTTTTCAACCACTCCACAAATTTCTTGTTAACAACTATAGTTTTGGCAAGTCTATAGTTTTGTGCATGACACAAGTAATTTTTCCAACAATTGTTTACAGACATATTATTTCACTTATAATTCACTGTATCACAATTCCAGTGGGTCAGAAGTTTACATGCATTAAGTTGACTGTGCCTTTAAACAGCTTGGAAAATTCCAGAAAATTATGCCATGGCTTTAGAAGCTTCTGATAGGCTAATTGACATAATTTGAGTCAATTGGAGGTGTACCTGTGGATGTATTTCAAGGCCTACCTTCAAACTCAGTGCCTCTTTGCTTCACATCATGGGAAAATCAAAAGAAATCAGCTAAGACCTCTGCATTTTATTTTAGACATACACAAGTCTGGTTCATCCTTGGGAGCAATTTCCAAACGCCTGAAGGTACCACGTTCATTTGTACAAACAATAGTACAGAAGTATAAACACCATGGGACCAAGCAGCCATCCTACCGCTCAGGAAGGAGAAGCGTTCTGTCTCCTAGAGATGAATGTACTTTGGTGTAAAAAGTGCAAATCAATCCCAGAACAACAGCAAAAGACCTTGTGAAGATGCTGAGCGAAACAGGTATTTTTAAAAATCTATATCCACAGTAAAATGTGTCCTATATCAACATAACCTGAAAGGCCGCTCAGCAAGGAAGAAGCCACTGCTCCAAAACCGCCATATAAAAGCCAAACTACGGTTTGCAACTGCACAACTTGACAAAGATCGTACTTTTTGGAGAAATGTCCTCTGGTCTAATGAAACATAAATAGAACTGTTTGTCCATAATGACCATCGTTATGTTTGGAGGAAAAAGGGGGAGGCTTGCAAGCCGAAGAACACCATCCCAACCGCGAATAACGGGGGTGGCAGCATCATGTTGTGGGTGTGCTTTGCTGCAGGAGGGACTGGTGCACTTCAAAAAATAGATGGCATCATGAGGGAGGACAATTATGTGGATATATTGAAGAAACATCTCAAGACATCAGTCAGGAGTTGCTTGGTCGCAAATGGGTCTTCCAAATGGACAATAACCCCAAGCATACTTCCAAAGTGGCTTAAGGACAACAAAGTCAAGGTATTGGAGTGGCCATCACAAAGCCCTGACCTCAATCCTATAGAAAATGTGTGGGCAGAACTTAAAAAGCGTGTGCAAGCAAGGAGGCCTACAAACATGACTTAGATACACCCGCTCTTTCAGTAGGAATGGGCCAAAATTCATCCAACTTATTGTGGGAAGCTTGTGGAAGGCTTCCTGAAACGTTTGACCCAAGTTAAACAATTTAAAGGCAATGCTACCAAATACTAATTGAGTGTATGTAAACTTCTGACCCACTGGGAATGTGATGAAATAAGTAAAAGCTGAAATAATCATTCTCTCTACTATTATTCTGACATTTCACATTCTTAAAATAAAGTGGTGATCCTAACTGACCTAAGACAGGAAATCTTAACTAATATTAAATGTCAGGAATTTTAGCTTCCCAAGAAAGCTAAGGTAACTGAACTAAATGACTATCGCCCCTTAGCACTCACTTCTGTCATCATGAAGTTCTTTGAGAGACTAGTCAAGGATCATATCACCTCCACCCTACCTGTTACCCTAGACCCACTCCAATTTGCTTATCGCCCCAATAGGTCCACAGACGATGCAATCGCCATCACACTGCGCACTGCCCTATCCCATCTGGACAAGAAGAATACCTATGTAAGAATTCTGTTCATTGACTACAGTTCAGCATTCAACACCATAGTACCCTCCAAACTCATCCTTAAGCTTGAGACCCTGGGTCTCGACCTCGCCCTGTGCAACTGGGTACTGGACTTCCTGACGGGCCACCCCCAGATGCCACTACCAACATCTCCACTCTGCTGATCCTCAACACTGGGGCCCCATAAGGGTGCGTTGCCATCCCTCTCCTGTACTCCCTGTTCACCCATGACTGCGTGGCCACACACGCCTCCAAACTCAATCATCAAGTTTGCAGACGACACTACAGTGATAGGCTTGATTACCAGCAATGACGAGACAGCCTACAGGGAGGAGGTGAGGGCCCGTGGAGTGTGGTGTCAGGAAAATATCCTCTTACTCAATGTCAGCAAAACAAAAGAGATGATCGTGGACTTCAGGAACCAGAAAAGGGAGCACCCCCCTATCCACATCGATGGGACAGCAGTGGAGAAGGTGGAACGTTTTAAGTTCCTCAGTGTACATATATCGCAGACAAACTGAAACAGTCCACGCACACAGGCCGTGTGATGAAGAAGGCAACAGCGCCTCTTCAACCTCAGGAGGCTGAAAAAATGTGGCTTGTCACCGAAAACCCTCATTAACTTTTACAGGTGCACAATTGAGAGCATCCTGTCGGGCTGTATCACTGCCTGGTACGGCAACTGCACCGCCCACAACCGCAGGGCTCTCCAGAGGGTGGTGCGGTCTGCCACCCGCTTCCATCCAGAAGGCGAGGTCAGTACAGGTGAATCAAAGCTGGGACAGAGAGATTGAAAAACAGCTTCTATCTCAAGGCCATCAGATTGTTAAACAGCCATCACTAGCACAGAGAGGTGCAGACTTGATATCATTGGCCACTTTAATAAATGGAACACTAGTCACTTTAATAATGCCACTTTAAGAATGTTTACATATCTTGCATTACTCATCTCATATGTATATACTGTATACTGTATCCTTCACTACCTATTTTTTACTATATATTGCATCTTAGCCGCTCTGTCACTGCTCATCCATATATTTTATTCTTATATATTCTCATCCCATTCCTTTTGTTGTGAAATTTGTTAGATATTAGGTTTTGTTGTGGAATAGTTAGATATGACCTGTTAGATCTAGAAGCATAATAAGCATTTCGCTACACTCACAATAACATCTACTAACCATGTGTATGTGACCAATAACATTTGATTTGATTTGATTTCATGCTTGTTTTGCAGATGCAGGGGCATATATAAAACATCAACAAAGGTTCCAAAAACACCCAGAAATGTAATTTTAGAAATGGCAATGCTTTCAGTGTAGTGATGCAGGTCTTTAGATGTTGTATACATGAAACTGTGTCATTCTGAACTTTATCCGCAACATGACATGATTTTGTTGGACTCGAGCGGTACTTTTCTGTATTGCCTGCGCCTGTGGTATAACATGCCATTTACGACAAAAATTGAAATTTGGTAAAACAAAAATGTACCTGTCCTCAAAGAGGAAGGAGGGCTGTTGCATGATATGTCCAGCTTGTAAGTTCCACCACTACACAGTTACTGCAAGTCTATGTGCAGGCTGAGCTGGGCAACTGATCGCCCAGGGTGGGAATGAACACATCTTGAGGGGATTTCACCAAAGGCCCAATTTGGCAGCTTCACTCCAATGAGCAAAAGAGAAAGAGAAAGAAAGAAATTGAAACGGGAGGTTTTTCTCACAGCTAGCTGTCACCTATCTCACATAAAAGAACACAGGATGGGCTGAGTTAAGCACCCCAATATTCACTCATTTGAAGGGCTTAGTCCACAATGGCACAGCCTAAAATACCCATCACAGGCTATTGGTATTGAAACTTTTTCTTCTTTTTTTTTTAACTCCCCTAGTGCTTGAATAGCTTGCCAGCAGGGCTGAACAACCCACCTTCCTCACATTAGACCCAATAGAGGGAATACCCTTTCGCCTCAATAGAGGATTCGCTGGTTAAAATATCATTAGCCTACATCAGCATTCAAAAACAAATTGCCTGTGGTCATGGAAAAAGGTAGACTGCACAAAATACTCATCACTCATTATATTTTAATGTTAGTAGAACCATGGTGACTGACAGTGTTTTATAGATATCTTGTTTTTAATATTTTCCATGGCTGCCTAGTTTGGAAAGTTTATGAACTAATAATATTGGGGGAAGGTGGTTCTGAAAAAGCCAATATTATCCTAGAAAGAGACCAACATCTGTTGTAGTAAGAATGTAGTAGTTTTGCACTACCCAATGTTAAGTGCAATAAAAGAAAAAATCTGCTATGTGTGCTTCTGGATGCACAAGAAATTTTCCAACTGGGAAATCAAATATGTTGATTGATTGGTTGATTGTTTGGTTGATTAGCTATTGGATTTGGAATCATGGACCAAACTCATTCAGTATCATCAAAGCTCCTGTAGGTTGTAGGTTAAGCTCTGTAGGTTAAGCTCTGTAAGCAGCCATTGTTGGGTTTCAAGCCAGGGTTGGGTAGGTTACTAAAAATGTAAGCCGTTACAGTTACTAGTTACCTGTCCAAAATTGTAATCAGTTACGTCACTTTTGGATTACCCAAACTCAGCAACATAATTTGATTGCTTTCAGTTACTTTTGTATTACTTTCCCCTTAAGAGGCATTAGAAGAAGACAAAAAGGATCCATAAAACACTTTTGGTATGTTGTCATAGTGGTCTCTGAATTGAGGTCCGACTCGCTCAGGTAGAACAAACTTAAACTTGCCTTTCAATGCTGAATTGAATTTCATTGAGAAAACAGAAAGGTGTAATAATGTTTTTTTTCACTAACATCCTTTCTGAATTGAAAAGCAATCCAAGAAGTAATCATCTCATTTTTCAAAAGCTTATGTAATTTGATTACAATATTTTTGCTGGTATCATAGATTACAGTTACAAACTGATTACAGTTTTTTTTTATCTGATTACACAAACCAATCCTGGTCCAAGCCATGTACCATGGACTCATAACGCTTGGATGAGCTATTGACTTAAAAGTCTTCTTTTCCAGAATTGCTGGACCGATTGGTACCACATTTGATATACCGCATCTAGGGACCTTAAATAGCCCTTCTATAATGCCATTTACCACAATACAGCATATACTGGTGTCTACAGGGTCATATCAACAAATCAAAGCATCTGCCAGCAGAAGAGCATTCGGTCTAACAATGTTTTTTGCCGGCTAAAAAAACGCCTTCTGAGGATTTTGCATTGTGCATCGTGGCATAAGTTACTGTAGTCCACAGCAGCGCCTTGATGCTCTGGGCCATGAACATACCCTGTTGTCATAAGCCTGGGGTACAGCTCATAAGCAGCACTGAGCTCATAAAGGGGTGTATAGTCCTTCCACTTCCCAGAGGAGATGGGAGTCAGGCTCGGGGCTGAGGCCTATAAACCCTGGGATGTCCAGGGAGTAAAACCAATAAATCAATATTGGAGAAAATAAGAGAGAAGGGGAACATTTTGAAAAGCCTCTGCACTTCACGTTAGAAGGTAAACACTTACACGTGCACACACACCCTCACGCTCACACTCACACACACACACACACATGGATGCAGATACACAAAAAAGGCACCCCCATACACCCACCCCAACAATGAGAGGAGAGAGAAAAAAATGGTTCCCGGTAGTGGGGTTATAAATTAGGAGCTGTCAGTATTACAATGTATATTAATAGTCACACCTCTTTTTAATGAGTTTGGCATTGGCAGCTGAGAGGAAATACAAGTCATCATAGCGCTGCTCATGCACACCCCGATGAAAGAACCTATAATAAATCTTGTGAGAGCAGGGCTCACCATAAATATGCATTGCATAAGGCATCTGTTTTACATTCTGCATATAAATCAACCAGAGCGCTGAATAGAAATGAATCAGATGCTCGACGCTTGATTTGATAACAAATCGACTCTGAACTTGGGAGGGGAGAATTTAAAGCCCCCAACATCCAGAGGAAGTGAAGTGGGGACAGGTAGGACCTATGAGGCTCTCTTACCTAGCACCTTTTTCGCCAGGCGTCGGATAGAAGGGAAGCCTCGCTGGGAATGTTGTCAAGGGTGCATGGGGGAATGGTAGCAGCCTAGCCTGTCTTCTCAGTTATCACCTCACAGTCTGTGTGCTCCTCTGCCCGCTACAAATTGTGCCCTTATCCCTCCTGTGTGAGTCAGAATCGCTGAGTGGCAGGGCATGCCATAGGGGCAGACTGTTTGTTTTGGACACACCTGGATAAAACTGCTATTGTCTCTGAAAAATATGTCATTGTGAGAACAGGTTTAGAATGTTTAGCATGAGCCGAGAACATGCTAAAAGTATTTTAGATGATATGCTGTGGCCCATTGGTCCCACCTGATCTAAGAGTGTCAATGGCAGCTTTCCAACCTGGTCACAGTAGCGATTTAAAACTACAGCACAACACTAGGGACGTGAAGGGCCACCAAAGGGCCTTGTGGATGTTTTAATATCATTAGCATATAATAAATATTAAAATGATTTGGCAGGGCCATGTATTCATAAATGCCTAGGGAAGCCAGGCTTCCCCCCCCAAAAATACCATAATTTTCCTTCAATTCGCAAGCGGCTGAATGTATCTTACTGGAGAAAGCATCTGAGCGAGAGAAACAGCGCCCCTCTGTCCCTGCACGTGCAGCCCATCTATTTGATGCTGTCTGGTCAAAAAGTGTATGACATTGTTACTGCCTGTAGCATTGAATGAAAGGGAAGCCAGCGAGCATTTGGCCTCACTTGATAAAAAGAAGTATCAAATAATAGCCAATCACCGTTGAGCTAAATTGAGTGAGCTTTAACTGTGAATGGTCCTGGCACACAGAAAAAAAGTGTCAAGGGAACCCAGTTTGGATTTGGCTTCACACCAATCAAATCAAAAGCAAAATGTCATTGACAGAAAAATCTAGAATTGTTGCATCTCATTGTGTCATTGTCCTCCGGTGGCTAGATAGCTAGCTAAAATTATCCCTTTCCTAAATTAGCCATGGATGGAGATAGGGATTTGGACTTGTGGTTTTACTTAATCCTCTGTACTGGACAATGATTATAATGGGGATTCTCATCCAATCATAAATGCATACACTGTGTCCCTGGCCTGAGAGGATGGAAGTTCAATATGTAGCTAAATGAAGTAGGCTAATGTTAACTAGCTAGCTCATCGTTGCCAATGAAAGGATGTTAGGCTAGTGAGCAAGCATTTTAGCCAGGTAGCCTAGGACAACAAAAAATAAAAGCGTGTACTGTACGACAGTATTATAGACCATTTTGTCAAAATGAAAGAGAGGAGGATGGCATTGGTGTTTCTCTACAAGTAGGGTGAGTCAACATGTTTTTTCTACTTGCCTGAATGCACGCACAAATGCACACACACAGAAATCAGAACCATGGACAGTCACATCATACTTAGCTTATGTTGATTGGACTAAATTGTTTTTGGTATCTTTTATTTGTCACTGTATTAGACTAAGCATAGGTGATTTGATGATGTTGAAATGTTGAAGTTGAAACAGTGCTGGAATAGTGGAGGCAGCTCCTGTTTTCTTTGCAACTTGAGGTAACTCCGTGGTTCTAAATCAATAGTTGTTTAGTAGTCAGAAAATGTCGGAAACGATGCTGTAGGTTATGTAACTATTTCGATACATGCAATATGCTTTGTGGACTTCACTGGACAGAGGTTGCGCACTGGTTTTGTGATGAAACAAAGGTGTGGTTGAATTTATTCTATGTCTCTGTCTTCTTATTTTCTCGGCCTTAAGCCTATATATCACAGTGGCAAGGCATATGAACTAACAGGTTATAGAGAAAACAAAGCAATTACTACAACACAGATTGTAATAGGGCTTTTTTTCTGTCTTGGCTTCCCCAATGATTTTACCCACACAGTGCTACTTGACTTGGACCGGAAATTCATATCTAGGTTAGGTTCTACATGCTGCCTATGTTTTGGATATATCTTTTCCCAGACATGTTCCTTCCCTTTACACGTAGACCATTGTCTGTCATTTTAAAGTGCACTGTCAAGTGGGCTAATGGCTTCAACCACAGTCCCGCCACATAATGAAGTATAAACAAAACATGGCAGCCGCAGGTGTCCCTTATCCCATTCTTACTGCTTTGTGTATAATTTATTCATGCCTGCAGGTGGTGGTGGTCAGAGACAGGAAAGAAAAAAACATGTGGGAGCTCTCTATAGTAAATCCTCTCATGATAAAAAAAGTATTTTGCCAAGGAAATCAGCTTAAATTACAATGCTACAATTTATGGATAAATTATAATGTGGACATGGAAAGATTGAGAGACAGTGAATGTCTTATCTCTCTATTTGTTAAAATATTGTGTTTTTACGATGGTATAGTTGCTTGATATTATCATACAGTAATGTGGTGAAGTCATATTATGCTTGAAAAAAACTAATTTGGTGATTTGCCTGAATTATAGTAAAATTCCATAGCCATGTACAGATGTTTACTGTACTATGCGACATACTTATTCATCCTAATTGCCCATTTACTAGCTACAACAAGGATCATCTGTAAATAATCAGCTCTCTGACTACCTTCAGGAGAGAAAATGACGTCTGAACTGAATCATATAGGCCTACTCCACAGCTCTCTGAGCTTATCTTGGCCTCTTAATATGGGAACAGCTGCTGCAGGTGCTATCCCGGCATTACCTTCCTTCTAAAGAGGGAATCATGGTAAAGGATTGCTATGGTCAGGTTACAGTAATTGACTTACAAATGATGATGATGATGAGGATGAGTGGCCCCTGGCTAAAAATAAGACATATCTACTTCCCAGTGTCATCATCACACCCAGTTAGTGAGAGAGAGTTAGTAGGAGAGTTAGTAAATGTACATTTTACATTTTAGTCATTTAGCACAGGCTTTTATCCAGAGAGACTTACATTCATCTTAAGGTAACTAGGTGAGACAACCACACATGAGGCGGCAGGGTAGCCTAGTAGTTAGAGCGTTAGACTAGTAACCGAAAGGTTGTTCTGCCCCTGAACAGGCAGTTAATAAATAATAATTTGTTCTTAACTGACTTGCCTAGTAAAATAAAGGTAAAAAAAATAATAATATCACATTCATTGTAAGTTAAACATTTTCACAATGAAGCAGCAATCATTAGTAGTAACTCTACAAGAAGAAAGAGCGGAAGGGGGGTTTGGGGCAATGAGCATTACAAACTCAAACGTTAATGCTGGCTGATATTGATGAAAAGGGGAAAATATCCATCAAAAGAAAACCCAAATGGGATCCCTCTCCTCAAACATACAAATGTTATTCTGTTAACAGCTGGAATCAAACATCTGTCTGTGAAGTCAAATGCCAAGGGAACAGATGCTCCTACTGCCATTTCTGTTTGTTATTGGAGTTTGAAGTGCCCTTGGGCTGAACATGTACTGGAAAGGTATGCCTTTCATTGCATGTTGCATGACATGGGATTTCACTCTAACTCTGTTGAGAGACAGATAGTGTTTCGCAGGAGTCGAACATTTGTGTGTCTTTCAGACGCATGGAAAAACAATACAAAACAGTACTGTGAAATACATTACCTGTATTTTTCTGTACTCATGTGAATGAGATGGAAACTGTATATGTGAAAGAAAACTATGGAATATCATAGAATAATGCATGTAGCATAATACAAGACAGAGGGTATACAGTTGACATGCCTAAATGATCAGCTCATCATCCGAACCAAAACTAAATAATTAGGCTGAGAGATAGCCTGCAATATTTTTTCTATGACCTATTATTGATTATGTTATGATTGCTACACAAGTATGAAAGTAATTATTGATCGCAAACCCACATTGTTAGATCTACAGTATAATGTATTTATGCTAAGATGGGGAGTAGGAAGAGTGGTTGACATAATCATCCTGCACTATGGTCAGCAATCACAATACAAACTGCACAGGGACAATATTAGATAATTACCCTGACCTCCAACAGGTTTTTGTGGATATGAAGCCTCTAAACAAAGGTAGCCAGAAGGAAAGTTAGCGGCAACATCATCAGAAACCATGGCAAATCTATCAGGGGAACCTGCTCCAAACATTGCTATTATTCCTCTGTTGGAACAAACAGATGTTTTTTTCTAAGAAACACCACAAGCCTGTCTTGTTTAGGGGTCCAATAGTGGCTTTTGGGAGTCAAAGTCTCTCTTGACTTTTGCAGCACATAAATGTAATAGTGTTCAATGTGCTTGATAACAAGTGTGGTAATAAGCTAGCTAGTCTGACAATGTTAGCATTTAGATAACTACTTAACTATGTTACCTAGCATAGCAAGGTCTTGCATGATGGTCACTGCCAGCTAACCAGCTTTGTAGCTTAGTTATCTAGCTAGCTACCTATGTTGGCTTTTGTGATTGTAGATTTAGACCTCAGTTGCAGATACACTTCGTTCACACAACATGTAGGAGAAATATAGAAGTACACCATGACAGCATTTGATAATTCAGCCACTTTATATCAGGTGGGTTGTATGATTCTCACAGTAAAAATGGGAAGGAATTGAGATAGACAGAGTGATAGAGGGAGTGACAGAGATAAAGGGAGATGGTGATTTTGAGGAGTTCTCCTGCAGCTTTATTCATACCTGCACGCTCTCTGTGGCAGCATGTTCGGCTGGGGTCGTTTGTTGCTCGACGGGAGTATTTGGGAATGATTAATTGCTCTGTCTTGTGAATGGAGCCTTTCAAAACAGCGGGATCCTCTGCATATGTAAATACAAGCAGTCTCAGCGCAGCACCGTGGAGCAGGATTAACAAAACGACTCTGCTCTCAGATTCAGACCAATTCACCAATATTTTCTATTATCCCTGACAACCCACAGACGTGAGGGAAATCCAACATATATTTTATCCCCCTCAAATCCACTGTACTTAAGATACTGAAGACTACATGTTGTGATATTTCCCTTTGTTATCTTCCATCACTTTTATATGTCAGTGTTCAGTGAAATAAAAATATGATACATTTGCATCAATGATTTGATACTTGAATTCGATACAAGCGTATAATGATTCTCAAATTAGCGCTTATGTGATTATGAAACGTGTGTAAAACAATTTTGACAGGGTGATCTTCACTGAGCAAACAGTGAGAAAACAGCCTATTATCACACCAGAGGCGTAAGAAAGACTTTTTGGACTTAAGTTAGGATTTCTCTTACTGGTGACTCCACTCGGACTTGACCAGTGATGACTTTGTTGTTAAAAAGTCTCTCAGCCTTGCTTAATTCAACATGCTAGGTACAACAGCTACTGAAATACTGTAGCTGACTAATGTGCAAGACTATAAGTTTTAGCGTTTTAGTTTAAGTAATTTAGGTTCAAAGATTGTTGGAATGCAGCAATTTAGTACTATCAAGGGACTCGTGACTTGACTTGGGACTTGAGTATAAAGAACTTGGACTTGATCGCTAGGGACTTGGGACTCCACTTGGATCTCGAGGTTTAGTGACTTGACTACTTCACTGATGGTTGGTCTTTATATAGCAAATATTTACATTTCCTGAAACTGCGTCCTCAAGTGGCAGTAGGCTATACTGGCAGGGTTCATAATCTGTGAGTGGCTACAGTTCAAATCCAGCCCTGTTTATGTTTTCTAACCTTACCTAACCCATACCTTGACCACTTGCTAGCAGCCTAAACAATAAAATAACACTAAACCTAACCCTTAACTATAACATGAACCACTCCCTGTCATGCCTAAACTTACCCTAACACTTAGCGTGACCTTTTTTCACAGTGTCACGCTATATGTTTACTAGTGAAAATTCCTTATAGCCATGCATGTTGTTGGACTAATAGGGGAGAAAACTATGCCATTAAACATTGTTATTGAGAATCTTAATTAGAGTCATACAGTATTTTGTACAGTTACAGTCTATACATTAATCCTAACTGCTTTTAGTTTACTCTTAACATGCTCTTTGTATACAGAGTCCAGCTCTTCCTTAAGTATGAATTAAGGGATTTCTTTATTCCCTTAATAGCCCATTAATTTCTCCTCTATGTGTGCCTTGGGATGCACGTCACTCCTACAATTATTCACTTGGACCAAATGTCACCAATCTCACTTGATGAATTCCCAAATAGAGATACTTTTCAAGATTTACCTGAACCACTGGGAAATAGCTTTTATTCATTCAGCACACTCTTTTATTTTTACATTGTCAGTAAACATGATTTAGGATATAAACTGTTTCTTCACAGTACAAGAAGTTTAGGTTGTTAAGATGTCCTTCAAGGTGTCAATTATAGAGCTACAGTACACTTTTTCCTTCCTCAGTGACCTTTTCAGATTCTCTCAGAAAGAACAGATACCTCCCAGTGGTAAGAGATAACAACTCTATTTTTTTCATTTAGGTTTTTATTCTTCCTTGTATTTCTTCTGACATCTATACATCTTCTTGGCATTTGGAAAGGTCGGACATATGTTGAACATCATATCCATTAATGTGAAACTTCTTTGTTGATGTGGGAAATATGGCTGAGTGTTCTCTTTCCTAACAGTCAATCAATTCACAGTGAACATTAAGAATTCATTTTAACAATTTGGCAATAGCAAATAGTATTTTTGAAATAACTTGAAAAGACTTTGACTTTGACTAAATTAACTTGATTCATTAGCTACAGTATAGATTGATAACATAACATAATATGGTGCCATAATATGCATTGCCCATAACTTTTCCAATCATACGTTTAAAGAACACGTGAATTAAATCAGAGGATGTGTTAACCTCGTGAAATAAGCATACACATACATATATCACACATTCTCTTTCATTTGACAGTCAAGCAGTCATTAGTAATGCACCCCGATTTAGTTTTACACCCTATTATTGATTGCCAGCCTCGTGTTAACTTGCACAGTTGATGTACTGTAAACCTGACTTAGTTAGCTTCTCTCTAGAGTGTCCTGACTTCAGCTGTGTGCCACTTAATGCATTATGTTCCCACAGCTCCATCTCTCATGCACTGCTTCACCCCAGGAGCCTGAACCAAATGCATAATTTAAAAAGTCCTTAATCTGCGATGGCATTCCTATTTGGTCACCAGCAGACTGCATTTTATGGTGTCAGCTTTCCTCAACAAAGGTCAATAGCCTTTTTTTTTTGCTATAAATAATACAGCAGCAACATGTTTCTGTGAGGTCCAGGTAACGCTGCTCCATTGGGATTTACCATTCCCTGTACAGCTCTATAATCTATACCTTACACTTACTGTGTAATCTTCAAAAGAGCCTAAGTAGATATGTGACAATTCATCAACACTTACAGTGAAGGAAAAAAGTATTTGATCCCCTGCTGATTTTGTACGTTTGCCCACTGACAAAGAAATGATCAGTCTATAATTTTAATGGTAGGTTTATTTGAACAGTGAGAGACAGAATAACAACAAAAAAAATCCAGAAAAATGCATGTGAAAATTGTTATAAATTGATTAGCATTTTAATGAGGGAAATAAGTATTTGACCCCCTCTCAATCAGAAAGATTTCTGGCTCCCAGGTTTCTTTTATACAGGTAACGAGCTGAGATTAGGATCACACTCTTAAAGGGAGTGCTCCTAATCTCAGCTTGTTACCTGTATAAAAGACACCTGTCCACAGAAGCAATCAATCAATCAGATTCCAAACTCTCCACCATGGCCAAGACCAAAGAGCTCTCCAAGGATGTCAGGGACAAGATTGTAGACCTACACAAGGCTGGAATGGGCTACAAGACCATCGCCAATTAGCTTGGTGAGAAGGTGACAACAGTTGTTGCGATTATTTGCAAATGGAAGAAACAAAAAAGAACTGTCAATCTCCCTCGGCCTGGGGCTCCACACAAGATCTCACCTCGTGGAGTTGCAATGATCATGAGAACGGTGAGGAATCAGCCCAGAACTACACGGGAGGATCTTGTCAATGATCTTAAGGCAGCTGGGACCATAGTCACCAAGAAAACAATTGGTAACACACTACGCCGTGAAGGACTGAAATCCTGCAGCGCCCGCAAGGCCCCCCTGCTCAGAAAGCACATATACATGCCCGTCTGAAGTTTGCCAATGAACATCTGAATGATTCAGAGGAAAACTGGGTGAAAGTGTTGTGGTCAGATGAGACCAAAATGGAGCTCTTTGGCATCAACTCAACTCTCCGTGTTTGGAGGAGGAGGAATGCTGCCTATGACCCCAAGAACACCATCCGTCAAACATGGAGGTGGAAACATTATGCTTTGTGGGTGTTTTTCTGCTAAGGGGACAGGACAACTTCACCGCATCAAAGGGACGATGGACGGGGCCATATACCATCAAACCTGCGGTGAGAACCTCCTTCCCTCAGCCAGGGCATTGAAAATGGGTCGTGGATGGGTATTCCAGTATGACAATGACCCAAAACACACGGCCAAGGCAACAAAGGAGTGGCTCATTAAGGTCCTGGAGTGGCCTAGCCAGTCTCCAGACCTCTAATCCCATAGAAAATCTGTGGAGGGAGCTGAAGGTTCGAGTTGCCAAACGTCAGCCTCGAAACCTTAATGACTTGGAGAAGATCTGCAAAGAGGAGTGGGACAAAATCCCTCCTGAGATGTGTGCAAACCTGGTGGCCAACTACAAGAAACGTCTGACCTCTGTGATTGCCAACAAGGGTTTTGCCACCAAGTACTGAGTCATGTTTTGCAGAGGGGTCAAATACTTATTTCCCTCATTAAAATGCAAATCAATTTATAACATTTTTCACATGCATTTTTCTGGATTTTTTTGTTGTTATTCTGTCTCTCACTGTTCAAATAAACCTACCATTATAATTATAGACTGATCATTTCTTTGTCAGTGGGTAAATGTACAAAATCAGCAGGGGATCAAATACTTTTTTCCCTCACTGTATCTATGTGCATCTATTTTCAGAAGTGCTTAAAGTGTGTGTTTGCCTGCCATATGACATGTGCCACTGCACTCGGTGAGAAGGGTGTGCCCTCTGAGTAGAATGTGCTAATCACCTTGATTTTCAGAAGCATATAGCCCCTCCTCAAACTATGAGTGGCAAAGGGACAAGTCAGTGTCAGTGACATCATTGTGCAAGGTGCAGTCTTGGCTCCAGACATGCTCAAAGCTATTCCACCAAAACATAAGTCGTTGCCTATAAATCTGGAGGGACTCCATGGACCTTTGGGAACATTGTGCTGGACTGCACTGAAAGGACATCTCATGACACACAAACTCCATCACTGAGAGAATAAAAAAAGACATCACCTCCCAACAAGCCAGTGATAAAGGGTTTCTGGGCACGGGCTAAAATTAAGACTCTGTAACAAGGTCCCGGGCTCCTAGCCTGACAACCATTTTCTTTGATATTTATCATCTCTCCATGCCATTGGCTATTACGCATGAACTCGCTGTCTCATGGCAGGCCAGGAATTTATTGGTTCTTCATTATTAGGGGATTGCAGCGAAAGAAGGGAAAGGCACTGTGGTTTTCTGAGGATGTTACGATCGCCTCCTAGATTATGCACCTTGACAGGTTTGTCATCCCTGTGCACTGATGTGCTCTGTAGAGTGCTCTGATATCATTAGCTTCATTGCTACTAATGTCTCCCCTCAGCTGGAAGACAGGTCATATATTGTGCAAATAGGTGGACAAAAGCCAAGAGCCAGAGATTACGGAAGTAAGTATTACAGAAAATGGTAGGTACAGTGTTTAGTATATATTTTGAATGGCTTTTGTTTTAGACAACAATGACCATGTCATTACAGCAATAATGCAATTTGTAAATATATGTCAACAATATATACTGAACAAAAATATAAACACAACATGTAAAGTGTTGGTACAATGTTTCATGAGCTGAAATAAAAGGTCCCAGAAATATTCCATATGCATAAAAGCTTATTTCTTTCAACTTTTGTGCACAAATTTATTGACATCCATGTTAGTGTACATTTCTCCTTTGCCAAGATAATCCATCCACCTGACAGGTGTGGCATATCAAGAAGCTGATTAAACTGCATGATTATTACACAGGTGCATCTTGTGCTGGGGACAATAAAAGGTCACTCTAAAATGTGCAGTTCTGTCACACAACACAATGCCACAGATGTCTCAAGTTTTGAGGGAGCGTGCAATTGGCATGCTGACTGCAAGAATGTCCACCAGAGCTGTTGCCATTGAATTTAATGTTAATTTCTCTACCATAAGCCGTTTTAGAATATTTGGCAATATGTCCAACCGGCCTCACAACAGCAGACCACGTGGAACCACGCAAGTTCAGGAACTTCACATCCAGCTTCTTCACCTGCGGAATCGTCTGAGACCAGCCAGCCAGACATTGATGAATCTGAGGAGAAGTTCTGTCTGTAATAAAGCCCTTTTGAGGGAAGAACTTCTGAGTGGCTGGGCCTGGCTCCCAAGTGAGTGGGCCTGTGCCCTCCCAGGTCCACCCATGGCTGAGCCCCTGCCCAGTCATGTGAAATCCATAGACAATCCATTTCAATTGACTGATTTACTTACATGAACTGTAACTCAGTAAAATTGTTTAAATTATTGCATGCTGCGTTTATATTTTTGGAGACGTGTATGTACGAGTACTGTACTTCATAACTCTTCATGTGAATTAAGGTTCTCATGTTTTCAGTGTTTCCTTTTCTAAAATTAATATTTCATCATCTTAGTAACTTGAATCAGTATTTCCCTGGATGGGAGACAACAGGTTAACTGGTTTGACATTTTGCCACTTAGCTGACTGCACTATAAAAGGGTGCTGCGGCAAAGTCTTGTCAAAAACAAGTATCTGACCTTCATATTTTCACATTTAAATCAGTCTGTGTTTCCGCCATGAACCCTGCCAGAGTGCTAAGAGCTAATGGCATCTTCCTCAATTCATGCCAACTCCCATTGCCTTGCTCTGACAGTTACATACTACATCTGAGCAAGCTAAAAGTCAGCAACCCCAGGACCACAGACAGTTTTCGGGAGGATATAGCACATCATCATTCAATTGTAGACATAATATGAGTTGTTGTAACAGAGGTACAAACAGCATGAGGATGTACAGAATCTGCTGCAGTCATTTTCTGTACTATAGTACACAGTTAGGCTTGATGATATCCCCGCATAAATCTCTCAGCGCCTACAATACATGACAACTCATGGACAATTCAAACATATGTCATGGCTAGTCCCCATAGAATCTCAGTGATATTGACAAGCTTTATGCATAAGCCTCTGAAGCCATAATACGGTGAGAGCTGTCAGAGTTGGTGAAGACAGTCAGAGGAGCAAATGGAGGTGAAAGCATTAAGTTCGGGGGATGATTTGCAGGACATATGGACATGATGGCTCTTAGAACTCAGCTGCACAAAATAGGTCAAGTACTCGTTATGTAATGAGCCATGCTAAATCAGTTCAGGTTTTCCTCTGTCAGAACAGCAGGAATTGCAAGAAGGTACCCTCAATGAAGAATCCAGAGTGTATTATGACTGACATTGAGCACAATGTTTCATGTACCTTAAGATAACATCACAGGTGCTTTTTAAACTCTGAATAGTCACCTGAAAAAGTTCACAAAAATATGCGAGACCAACAGTACAAGTATAATTTACAACATGAACAGAACTGAATAGTAATTGCTGGTCACACTGGTCAGTCCATAACTCTGAGGTTCTTATCTTCTACAGAAAGCTATACTACATTCACAGGCCATGACCATACCCTAGTAACCCATCTCCACGTGTAAATGGCTGTCAAAAGGTGTAGAATGTTGTTGCAAACTGTCTCAGTGCAGCGTGTTTCAAGAAACATTAGACGACCAGGCTGAATACAATCCCGGCCCTCTGTTGGCATCCATTACCTAGACTAGGGGATCACACATCCGGGCCCCCCTCTCTAGTGAATCTGCTGGCATGATTCTGTGAAGCTGATGGAAAGTCCAAGATAAGGATCCGCTGAAGCGAGGAGAAACGGCTGTCGAGAATCTGGTGAGGGAAATTAAACCAATTGAGGAAGTGGCTATTTTTCTGGGCCCAACGTGAGTTATAGGCCAAGACAGGGGGTGTATATTTTTGTTAGGATAGAGAACGGAGTTGAAACGAGAGAATATTGCTGAAAGAGCGTCGCTCGCATTCAGCCACAGACAAAAGCTGGAAATGAAATAACTTCCTTTCCTCAGGAAAACACAGCAGCTCCTGACAGAATAATAGCAGTTGAGGAGAGGGAGAGAGTCCGGCAGCGTTGGCCCACAAACACAGGAAACTCCAGTCGCCTGCCTGACTTGTTAAAAGCTAACGGACACACGCACTCCCAAACGGGCGGAGAGACTCAAATACATGCATACTCCCACAGGCGTACAAATAGTGGTACATAGGCATTCTAGAACAGTTTGTCAAGAGACCTATTCTGCCATCATGGATTAGACACCTATACCTTTAAATATTAAAACAACACTGAATCCTTGATTTTCTGCAACACAATGGCTACTGTAACCTTTAGCTGTGGAAGAAAATGGGGAGGTAGCCTAAACATAATTTAGAAGTGTCTTTCATTCATATGGAAAATAGGTGTTGTATTTGCTGGGACAACCAATAACTTGCATTTTCTTACACTGTGCTATTTCTCTTTAACCTTTACTTTCACACACTACTGCTAAGGCCAGGATCTCCGGAGTCGGGTTCCTATTAGGCAAATAGGGACTGATAAATCTTTGGCACATCTTTAATGAGGACTCCACAGCCGAAGGTGTTAATTAAGAAAGGTCTCTATTCTTAAGCCCAATAGGCTGCCCTATACACTCCTGCCATCGCTGTGCGTATTAACACAAACAAATCAATTTTTGTATACGTTTTTCTTTTTTCTTTTTTTAGTAGCTATGAAACATTCTGCACCTTAAGAGTTTTTATATATATATATATATATATATATATATATATATATATATATATATATATATATATATATATATATATATATATATATATATATACATACTGTACCAGTCAAAAGTTTGGACACACCTACTCATTCAAGGATTTTTCTTTATTTTTACTATTTTCTACATTGTAAAATAATAGTGAAGACATCAAAACTATGAAATAACACAAATGGAATCATGTAGAAACCAAAGAACTGTTAAACAAATAAAAATATATTTTATATTTGAGATTCTTCAAAGTAGCCACCCTTTGCCTTGATGACAGCTTTGCATTCTCTCAACCAGCTTCATTAGGTAGTCACCTGGAATGCTTTTCCAAAAGTCTTAAAGGAGTTCCCTCATACGCTGAGCACTTGTTGACGGCTTTTCCTTCACTCTGCGGTCCAACTCATCCCAAACCATCTCAATTGGGTTGAGGTTGGCTGATTGTGGAGGCCAGGTCATCTGATGCAGCACTCCATCACTCTCCTTCTTGGTAAAGTAGCCCTTACACAGCCTGAAAGTGTGTTTTGGGTCATTCCCCTGTATAAAAACAAATTATAGTCCCACTAAGTGCAAACCAGAAGGGATGGCGTATAGCTGCAGAACGTTGTGGTAGCCAAGCTGGTTAAGTGTGCCTTAGTTTAATTGAGTTTATTAGTTTATAATGACGTGGACAGTCCCTTTTGATAAAAAGAGCTTTATTTTGAATTCAAAATAAATCACAGACAGTGTCAACAGCAAAGCACCCCCACACCATCACACCTCTTCCTCCGTGCTTCATGGTGGGAACCACACACGTGGAGATCATCCGTTCGCCTACTCTGCGTCTCACAATGACATGGCAGTCTGAACCAAAAATCTCAGATTTGGAGTCTTCAGACCAAAGGACAGATTTCTACCGATCTAATGTCCATTTCTCATGTTTCTTGGCCCAAGCAAGTCTCTTCTTATTATTGTTGTCCTTTAGTAGTGGTTTCTTCGCAGCAATTCGACCATGAAGGCCTGATTCACGCAGTCTCCTCTGAACAGTTGATGTTAAGATGTGGCTGTTACTTGAACTCTGTGAGTTACAATCTGACGTGCAGTTAATTGATGATTTCTGAGGCTAGTAACTCTAATGAACTTATCCTCTGCTGCAGAGGTAACTCTGGGACGTCCTTTCCTGCGGCGAAATGAGAGCCAGATTCATCACAGCGCTTGATGGGTTTTGCGTTTGCACCTGAAGAAAATTTCAAAGTTCTTGACTGACCATGTCTTAAATTAATGATGGACTGTCATTTCTCTTTGCTTATTTGAGCTGTTCTTGCCCTAATATGGACTTGGTCTTTTACCAAGTAGGGCTATCTTTTGTATACCACCCCTACCTTGTCACAACACAACTGACTGGCTCAAACGCATTAAGAAGGAAAGAAATTCCATGAATTTACTTTTAACAAGGCACACCTGTTAATTGAAATGCATTCCAGTTGACTACCTAATGAAGCTGGTTGAGAGAATGCCAAGAGTGTGCAAAGCTATCACCAAGGCAAAAGGTGGCTACATTGAAGAATCTCAAATATAAAATATATTAGTATTTATTTAACAATTTTTTGGTTACTACATGATTCTATATGTGTTATTTCATAGTTTTGATGTCATCACTACTATAATGTAGAAAATAATAAAAACAAGGAAAAGCCCTTGAATGAGTAGATGTGTCAAAACTTTTAACTGGTACTGTATATATATATATGAAGATCCATGATTAAAAACTATAGGATGTACACTGTGCTGCAGCATATAAACCAATGTAGCTAAACCCAGGGAGCAAAGTACTCTTTTACCACACTTTTCCATCTTGTCAATACTTTCTTCTGTGATGTACATGCAACAAAGATACATCACAGGTTATATCAATAGGTCACTGAATTATCATCTTAAACATCATGGTAACCTATTGATGTTAATCACTGTGTTAACATTAGCATATTGATTATATCATTCTACTGTACAATGGACACACTAAAAACAAATATTATGCAATTAGTTTATTGATTGCCAACATGTTTATTTTTAAGAAGACGTTCACTTGTTTGACTTAAAAAAGCGATGCTATTCACAATCAGTAGCTCTGTTATTTCAGAAAAGAGTAACACAAACATGAAATTCTGCGTAGCTATTATGAAGCTTTCACATAGGTGTCTGTTTGTGTGTTGAATGATAAGAGGTAGGTCTTCTTCAGATGCAGTCTTTAAAAGCTGTTTTCAATCAACTAAATGATTCTTCCCTTGTAATATGTTAATGCAGGTCTGATATATCAGTATAGGAAAGTTAATTACTGTATGTTTGGCAGTCCTGTAGGATGATGTACTTGATGTTGATAACTAGGATTATTAAAATGTCCTGTCTTAATTACAGAAGGCTCTGTTTCCAACACTATATCTAATAATGACCTTTTGGACTTTTTGCTTAACTTAAGGCCCGCACCATAGACTAAGTATTGAATAAGCTCTCAAGTAAAACATATATCATGCTTCACATTGACTACAATAGGTAAAATTGCACTTTCATTGTCTATTGCAATTAGGACTACGACACAATATGTTAGTACCTGTTAGTAGATAATGTAATGTTGGCTAGCTAACCTATCATAGTAAGCTGGTGTTTTAAAAAACAACTATGTTTGCTAAGTTATTAAAGTTACTTCCTGAATAGCAAGCAACATTTGTTTAAATCTCAATTAAGTTGTCAACAGAACTTTCACAATTATCAATTTACAGAGTTCTTAGCATACACTATAGAACAGCTCATAGGTGCGGAGGGTGTAAATGTTCATTACTGATACAGGAATTCACCCAACAACTCTTTTACAGTATAGCTTAACAATGTCTCTATGGGATATGCCTACTTGGTTTGTTTTCCCTGAGTGTTGGCTGTGCCTTTGGTGATTTTAATGCAGACTGTATCTTTAATTGAAAGGCTAACACCACAACAAAGAAGTAGTTCAGATCTTGGGAAAAGTCAAAAGGGTCCAGGTAACAGTTTGCAATGTTAGGGGTGCATGCGGCTTATTTTAGTTACTCTATCTTTACATTCCTTCCCTGTTTATTCTATTAAACTGGACAAGGAGGTGTAATTGCAGCATTATTAGTCTCTGATGTTAAACCTTGACCTGTGTGGGTTATCTTCTACTATACTTAGTTTTCCTCTTCCCATTTATCAATTGTCTGGTAATCTCTGACTCCAGGTTACAATTGTGAGAAACAATATCCATTACAGAATAGCCATTCAATAGCTTGACCCACAGTGCTTTTACTCACATGAAGAAAATAAGGGATAATACACAGAGGGTCCATTCAAATAGGTACAATTTAAGCGTTTAATGTTTAGCTTACTATACCCAATCAAACTACTAGGTAAGGGTAATGCATTTTAATGTGCAGACTAATGACGACAACAAAACCAAAATAATTATGATTTACTAGTTAGTGTGTTTTGCATTGAGGGCCTCAATCGCAAGTGCTCAGCTGACAACACTGATTAACGCACAACTCTGAAGACATTTGATTTCATTATCTTTAAAGTCAGTGGATAACAATTAAATGTGTCCCGTTCACTATATCATATGTCATTTAGAACATTTAACATGTATTGTCATTTAACAATGTGTATTATTGTCATTTAACAATGTGTATTATAGGGCGGTTTTGTGTATTTTCTCAGAACATACAGTTTTGGGGTAACATTGGACAGACAGCCATGTTCAATTGTAATCAGTGACAACACCTACCTATGTGTCAACCACATACAGTGAAATAATCATTACAAATGATAATGTCCTTTTCTTGTTTATCCTTCTACTCAGCACTTACTCTCAATGTCTCATCACTTTGATTCAACCTGTTAATTGGAATGAAAAGTCTCTTTGCATCACATATCCTGTACAGTGATTAGCTGTTAACACGGTTAAGAGGATCACTTAAAGCCTAATGTAATCCATTAACTCCAGGATGCCATGGTTCAAGTTCCGGTCAAGTCGTACACATATAATATGCCCTTTTGGAAATCACATTGAAAGACTTAGTGTGTGCCAGGTACCGATATACCCAATAGCTAATTGTAAAGCTTCTACAGACTGATTTGTAATATGTATTTAACATAATAGCTTCTACAGACTGATTTGTAATATGTATTTAACATAATAATCTGTTTTACTACAGTACTAACCACTAGAACAATGTTATTATTATTATTCCACAGGGTTTTTTCAAACTTTTAGAGGGATGTACACAGTATGTCTGTATATGAATGCAGCCATAAGTCATATGAAAACACTATTTGCCATTCGAGAATACTCTAAAGAGGACATTTTCATGTACAGTACAACAACATAGTGCATGTCATGTTGAGAAGCAAGAATGGTAGAGGATAGCCCCAATATTTTATTATATTGAACTAAAATATAAACGCAACATGGAACAATTTGACTGAGTTACAGTGTAAGGAAATCAGTCAATTAAAATAAATTCATTAGGTCCTAATCTATGGATTTCACATGACTGGGATTACAGATATGCATCTGTTGGTCACAGATATCTTAAAAAAAAGGTAGGGGCGTGGATCAGAAAACCAGTCAGTATCACCATTTGCCTCAAGCAGTGTGACAAATCTCCTTCGCATAGAGTTAATCAGGCTGTTGATTGAGAACTGTGGAATGTTGTCCCACTTCTTTTCAATGGCTATGCGAAGATGCTGGATATTGGCGGGAACTGGAACACGTTGTCGTGCAGGTCGATTGAGAGCATCCCAAACATTCTCAATGGGTGACATGTTTGGTGAGTATGCAGGCCATGGAAGTACTGGGACATTTTCAGCTTCCAGGAATTGTGTACAGATCCTTGCGACATGGGGCTGTGCATTATCATGCTGAAACATGAGGTGATGGCGGCGGATGAATGGCACGATAAAATGAATTGTGTTCGTTGTCCGTAACTTATGCCTGCCCATACTATAACCCACCGCCACTATGGGGCACTCTGTTTACAACGTTGACATCAGCAAACAGGACGCCATACACATCTGCAGTTGTGAGGCAGGTTGGACTTATTGCCAAATTCTCTAAAATGACCTTGGAGACAGTTTATGGTAAATAAATGAACAGTAAATTATCTGGCAACAGCTCTAGTGGACATTCCTACAGTTAGCATGCCAATTGCACTCTCCCTCAAAACTTGAGACATCTGCGTCATTGTGTTGTGTGACAAAACTGCACATTTTAGAGTGACCTTTTATTGTCCCCGGCACAAGGTGCACCTGTGTAACGATCATGCTGTTTAATCAGATTCTTGCCACACCTGTTAGGTGAAAGGATTTTCTTTGCAAAGGAGAAATGCTCACTAACAAGGATATAAACAGATTTGTGTGTGTGGAAAATGAATTGGATATTTTATTTCAGCTCATGAAACATGGGACCAACTCTTTACATGTTGTATTTTTTATTTTGTTCAGTGTATGTGTGTGATATGAAAACTACTGTTCATCTTCTGAGACTGAAACCTGTCTAAAGCATCTGTGTCTTTTTTGTATAACATCCTCATGAAACATATATTGATGATCTCAGGAATGTGCTGTTGGAACCTAATCAGACAACACAATGTAATACAATTTGTTCAGTTTTGAAATATAGTTGCATTTCCCTCACTTAACTGAGACACAAGTTACAATTTATAATCTTTTAAACAAGGAATAAACATATAAAAAAATGTCATATCAACCCTTTTTTGTGTATAGAATCCTTAAACTGGGAAGCCTCTTGTGGCACCTCATAAAACCAGGAAGTGTTTTATTCTACCAACATTCAATGGACCTGAATAAACTCCAAGGCACAGACATTTATTCATGTATCAGACATGTAAGTACATTTTAGGAGATGAGTTAGAATCCACATGAAAAAATGTGCTATTACTGATAAAGAACACACACACTGTATTCAGTTTGACTACAACGTTGCTCTGAACCGGCAAAGGGATGTTGTGTGTATTTTGTATTTTGTAATTTACCCATGGTGGCACATATCTTAATTCACATCATTTTATTGATCAAATTCAGGGGAATATGCAGGGGAATAACATCTGTATTGTACTTGTAAATTACATACGTAGCTCTGATTATTAAAACTGTGGCAAAGTTCGCACCTTTTATTTCCAATGACAATAGCACATAAAAAGTATAGCAGACAGGTGAACTTAAGGCTTACCTAGCACACCAGACATTCATATTAAGTGTACACTGAGAAAGATAAGCCAAATGCTCAAATGTGACCCTGTTGTTTCACGAGTGAGCATTGGTTAATTGATAATTTATAAGGAACCAGTTCCCCTTTGTAATGAATACTTGATCATCCAAATGCCAGTGCGTATTAAAATAGGTATACATAATGAGGTTGACAATCTGAGTCCGTTCAACATTCCACCTGAGTATATTGGCACAGGTACACTGTACTGTAAAGATCTGCAGCACTATAATGCCAAGAGTTCAATTGTTATTTTTGTAGTTCTCTGGAGACCATTAGATGCTCTGATGTTCAAGTTCTCCATGTTGGCCAGGTTATCCAATGAGCCCTTATAAATACCTTTGGTTCAATCATCCCCTGCTTATCCTAGCAGACGTTGTGTTTACATGACTGCTTTTACTTTTGTATAGTGGTTGCTTCCTTGATTCAACTTTTCTTTCCTGCAAGTATATTGTATGGTTACCAAACACCAGGGAGTGATGGTGCTATTTAAGAGTCAATGTGAATGGCAAATTAATATGTCCTACCTTGATATGAAAGAAGTGGAAATTTTATGTTGAATTCTCATTGTCAATACACTTTTTCTTGGGTAAGAATTAATTAAATGTTCACAAAAAAGGCAGACGGGGACATATTAACCATGCGTTGACTTACCTGGCCTTGGGAATATGTTTTATTCTGGGATTGTTGTTATTCTGCTAATAAATACATAGAATCCCGTTAGCAAGTATATAATTAGTTATCCATTGTTGACTATAACATCATATAATTTCTGAGCAACCACATTTCTCTGACTTTCAGAAGTTTGAAGAGATACAGCATTCCAATGCTGCTTTGAATCTATCCAGGAAAGGACTAATAATTGCATGCATAATCATTTAAACTCCTGGTATCATACCACCCTGCTATTACAAAGTTCCAGCCTTCCTAACTGAGCTGCTGGAGACGAAGGAAACTGCTCGAGGATATTACCAGGGTGATTTTAAAACAGCAACAAAGTTCAATAGAGATTATAGAAAAACTGTTATACAGCATGAAATGTGTGGTCCGGTGGACTGTGTTATAGTGTCAGTTTACTTAAGGTTACACGGCAACACATTTTTCTGTCAGCTATACCGGCCATTATAACTAGTTTCATAATACTCTATGACAGGCGTTATGTCTTACATATCTGTTATGTATGCATATACCTATATGTTACATACTGTTTAATAGGTTAGCTTTTTTACCTTATGTGGACTGCATCATAGCCAAGGGCCCGGTTGCATAAAACATCTTAGGTGCTTACTGTAAGGAATAATTTCCCTTACCTAAGGGGATACTATTTAATGGCATTGCATAGAGCCTTTGGTAAGGTGTCCTCAAGGGGTTTTACGGTAGTTTGAAGGCATGTATGGCTTACCATGGATTCATGGTAAGCCATACACCAACTAAACGTCTCGTCAAAGTGATCGCTTTCGTTTCGTGAGATAGCACAATAGAACTTGTACAATCAAGATAGGATATCCAAATTGCTTCAGAATATAATAAACCACATTTTTTGTTACTTTTTTCTCAACTTGTTTATATTACTTTCAAGTACGTCAAGATAGTTTACAGTATAGCTATAGCTAACTAAAAATCTAGCTTTGTAGCCATGGATTGTGCAACTTCCATTGTTTAGCTAAGTAGCTAGCTGGTTGATGTTTTCCTTTTGTTACCAGAGCAGATGAAAGCAACATTCACCTCCAGAAGATTACATTAATATCCATACTGAATGAAGCAGTTAAGGGAGCTCATGAGCACCCTTTTTCACTTAATTTAAGGGTGGAATTCACCTTAAAATGTTTTGTGCAACTGACTTAAAGTGAAGGAAACTTTAAGCGAAAAGATAAGGGGGAAATTAATATCTTGGTGTTTTATGCATCCGGGCCAAGGTCCTCAAAGATGTCAACTTAATGAAGATGGGGGTTTAGCCTCTGCATGTTTCCCTCTCCTCTCATCCTCTATTTTGTCCTCTCAAGCCAGAGACAAATCCCCATGCCCAGACCGTTGCTTTTATTAAATTCTCCTCAATAAAAAAGCTCAGACAGGATTTATTAGGTACTCAGCACAGACGTTTAGTATTTCCTCCAGTTATTAACTGAAAATCAATAGAAAGCAAAGAAAATGGAAGTCATACAAGTGTTGTCGCCCTGATATTATGTCGGCTGTCGGGTTAGATTCATGACAGGGCTTCAACACTTGCAAGGTGGACTTTCTGCTTACATTGCAGGACCTAAAGTGGAAGTTATTCATTAGAGTAACCCTGCGGTCAGATACATTTCCAGGCCCTTTCACTCATCTATCTTAGAACGGCCCGAGTGGAGTGAGAAAGGATGCTGATATACCCTGATAGAGATGTCAGTTTGTACGCATCCATAGTTGGATTTATTATTGTTTTGTTCTAAAGACCTCTTTAACACTGCCATGGAGCCTTTACCTTGAAATGTAAACTGGAATGGCCTTTAAGCTGAACCACAAGTTCCTTTTCAATGAGAAGCATTACTTTTATGTATTTATCATCAACTTATCTCCAATAAAAAAATTGTTCATCAAATTCAAGTGATTACAAGCATACGCTTGACTGGGAGAAAAAACTGGTTTGACCTCAAGGTACATGTGTTACAATGTTTACTCAGCTGATAGCTCTAATTTGTAAGACTCAATTGAGAGATTAAAATGACTTATTTTTAACAAATGTCCACTGATGTACAGTTGTTACCTTACAGGAGTTTCATGGCAATGCACATTGCATACACTTTAAATGGCATCAATGGTGACAAACAGTATGCAGAAAGAACAGTGAATGGTTGGCATATCACAGACTCCCGGGGTGGATTGGTGCATAGGTGGCATATACTTGTAGTCTGCTGTGAAATACTGTCTTCCACTAAAAGGTCTGCCCACGACTAACATAGCCTGTTGTGGCTTTACTGCTTCACTATTATATCATGAAAAACAAAGCCTTTGTCTATGCATGCTAGCCATTTCTGTCACTAAAAAAAGTTGAAAAATCTAGGAATAAAGAGCTTACCCACTTCACTAATTTAATTACTCTCAGGACCTCTATGACAGTAATGTAAATATTCTACTGAGAGGACCCAAGACACTTGGAGTAATTACTTAAGGCTTTCCTTCAGATCTCTCAGACTTTTTTATTATCCAAAAGCTTTTTAACATTAGCACTCCCTCCCTGACAAATTAAATGAAATTTCATTACTCCAGCCATCCTAATGGCATGAAACTATCTGCTGTTGTGTGCCTTGTCTCTTCCCTGGCTGCCCCGGCAGATTAATCAAATAGTCAGCTTCGGAGTCAAACTGGAGGGAACATCGATCCACGAGTCTGTGTGGTGTCTGAGGCTCCTACGTGTAGCTAGGAGGGATCTGAACTTTGAGTGAGAGACACATACTAACTATTGATCTCCATATGTTAAACACGCATTTCATGAGACCATTTCATGACAGTTATTCAGAGTCAAAATGTGACTATCCTCAGACCTTTTTCTAATTTATTCTGAAACCTATAACCTACCACACAAAGTACTGTATTTCGGTCATTTCTCAAGATATGCCATCATTTCCTGGCAATTTACATAAAGTATACACACCGTTTTCTTATATGCAAATGACTACAAACAGATCTTTTGTAGTATAAATACTGGTCTACAATGTGTCATTCTGTATCATCGTATAGGGATCGTATCTACACAATGTTTAGTAGTGCCATTTCACTGCTGCGAAACATTTACCAATACAAAATAGGTGGTCTTTATATATTTATCTTGGCAAGCCATTACCCATAATATTTAACACCTTTTGGCTTTGTAAGGGTTAAGCTGCTTGGCCTTTGATCTCTCAGGGGTGAGGTCTTGGCAAAGTGCCCCTCCTACCACCCCAGGCCTTATGGGACCTTCAATCCAATTGCTGGCCAAGAGTAGATGCAGATCTCAAGGTTACACCTGAGTGTTCAAGGGCAGGTCCAAGTGTAATCGGCACTTAGATCATAGATTAATCTTATTTGCTATCTATTAGGCTTGATTCTAGCTTCCCTCTCTCGCCTCCCAAAGCCAGGATTACCGTGATAGTTTAAGATAATGGATTCTTATAGAAGGGGAGGTCAAGAAGGCTTCTTGTGTCAGAACCTCCAGATAATATGATTGATCTAAAAGCCTCTTTCAAAAGGAGTCCCACCTTCACAGGCCTAATTGGCGAAAATGGATAGAAATAAATCTGAGATGCTGCCACTAGAGTGTTTTATTAATTAGAGTTTTATTTTATAACTAATGTGTGGGTGACAACAAATATGATTTTGTAAATGCATTTCATTCACTTATTTTCCAATTGTAATTCAAAACAATAGCATGCAATTTTTCCAACAGAAATGAGAAAAGGTAAGATATGTTCTATTTTCTTATGGAAGTTTCATGTAATCTCATACAGCATTCGACCTTTAAATTCTTGTGATTTGACGATTGTATACAATAACAAAATATTGATATTGACAAGCCTATTCAATAGGGCATACTTAACATTTCCTTAATACAAATTAAACTAGCCATTCCATGATGATGAGCTTCCATTACTATATTTACATTGCTTCAAATTCCCTATTAACATTTAGAAGTATAGAAATATATAGATATTTTGCCCCTCTCAGAGGCAAAAAGTTCATGTTCTATTGATTCAGTAAGTACAGCTTTGCTCCTTCCAATCCCAAAAAATCTCCCTTTTGTGATTTCTATTGGTAGCCACTAGCCAAACAGATAAAAGATAAACTGTGATAAAATATAGCCAAATGTGACAGCCTAACAGATAACCTCTGAAGACATGTTGGTTATCTTGGCCAGTCATCAGCAAATGGATATTTATCGCTAAAAACAGACTCATTGTTGTATCACTATGCCTGCATGTTTACCAGCTAATACAAGAAAGGGACATGTTATCTTTTCTGGAAAGATGTGAATCTATCAACAAATAACCACCGTATTATCAAACACACATACACACATGTATGCAGGCACACACACAAACACACACATGCACATATGTGCACACACAACCACACACACATACATATTGAAATGGGTGGTGTAAAAGCTGGGGAATAGTGAGTCTTAAAAAAGAAAACCATATACCTATGGCAAAAATGTCAGGTGTGAATAATATGAAAACATGGTTTGTTTATTCTGTCTAGTCAGGGGAATCTCAATCTTCAATGACTGACAAGCACAGGAAAATGGAAAGGTCTTAAAGCATGCCCTCATATATAGGGGAGGCCTTTCTTGTCAAACATAAACTAAATTAATGTTGAACCTTGCTGTCCCTTCAATATGAGAACCCATATAGCCGTTAGATGTGAGGGCAATACTTTGGTTGACAATTGTAGTAGATTTACTGCAGGGTAAATTGGGGTTTGCTCTCTTAAGAAAACATTGGACAGATTGAACAAAACCCATTAAATATATGATTGCACATTTGCAATTTTCTGGAATGCCACTGTAGTCCCATGTCATTTTTTGTGTCATTTTTTATATTCTGGATATATAGAACAGCTGTCTGTAACACTAAACATGAAGTTGTCCCTATTACTACGTGACTACACAGTAATAACTGTAGTAATAACATAGTAGTTACATAGATGTTGCTGTGCAATTACATTCTAATAAGGTTGTAGAGCTATCAGTTATTACACAATTGCTGAAGGTTATTCCACATGTGAAATTACTGACGTTATTACACATTTTCTTATTCCACTATGTAAGTAATGTTTTGTAATTACACATTTGAAAGTCAACTGTGAATTACCATGTTAATAATAACTCAAAATGAAATCTGACCTTGTTACATTTAACTACAGAGTGCCACTACCATTGAATCCACATGCAATATCAGGGTTGATAAATAGGCTATAGGACCTGGTAACAGCAATTGTAACAAGGCACACCCCGTCATTAACTACCGGTCATTTTCAATTTGTTTATTTCTATGTTATGACCTGGCTCAAAAGCTATACCGAATTAAGTATAATGTAAGAACAATATAGTTACATAGCATATACTTGTATCTATCATGTACCTACCCAGGAGCAAACAACTGAATGTGAAGTGTAACCCAGTAGGGTATAACCTTAATAACTACTATGAAGTTACAATGTAACAACCTTTGTTGACAATAGGCTGACCAGGATAAATTAGGAGAAAGGAGAACATTAAGTATAACCTTTTTAGTTAAATTGTACTTACAATGTAACAATCTTTAACACCAACTCATTAATTACAATGTTGCATTTGTATTTCCCTTGTACACGTAATATCCCTTGTACAAGGGATATACATGTATATACAATGTATTTACCCAGGAGCAAGCAACTTATTTCACCTTTATTTAATCAGGTAGGCCAGTTGAGAACAAGTTTCTTAAATGTAAAGTACAAGGGATATACATGTATATACAATGTATTTACCCAGGAGCAAGCAACTTATTTCACCTTTATTTAACTTCTCAGGGATTGCTGGGGTGCTAGCGGGCTGCTCCCGACACTACCAGGTAAAATGTAAGGCGCCAAATTCAAAATCCAAAGGTTGAATTATTAAACATCCACCAATATACAAGTGTTCCATACTCATCAAAAGCTCTGTTTCTTGGCAATATCACAGCATTGTCAGATTTCAAAAAGGCTTTACGGCGAAAGCAGCACATTTGATTGTTTGAGAGTAGCACCTCACATATTTTTCCCATAGCCATGTATCGATTAGCCATCATGGCACACACATAACACATTTCACAGTGAAAACAAATCAATGACCTGTTGAAGAACTTCTGCTGAGGTCATCCTAAGTGTCCAACGAAGACAATCCATGGTTCTTTTGTTAGAAAAAGTAATGTATTTTATCCATAAATCCTCCATTTGGTTCGCGCGTTATAATCAGAAACGACAGCTTCCACTACTCCATTAAAACGTGAAGCGAACTCGTTCATCTTATACCTATAAACTTGTCCAAGAACAATCAAACATAGTTTTAAATGTATCCTTAGGAACACTTTTACGTATATTTACTATTATAAATCAACCGGAATATAAACTGATCGATGAAGACGGTAAAAAACACACTGCGTGACTTCTCGGGCGCGCGCGCTGGGTACTGTTTACATGACAGAGTGACTTCCTTGTTTGCTCTTCTTCTCTGGTCTTATTCATCCAAAATGAAAAAAAATACACTGTCTCGAGACTGTTGACATCTGTAGGAAGCGATGGGTACTGCATTCATATGCCCTTATATGGTCATTTTCATGAGGGAGGGGTGCCCAAATGAGCAATGTGTCAAAATCACTTTTTCCAGGACAGAAATTCCTCGGGGTTTCGCCTGCTATATGCGTTCTGTTTTACTCACAGACAAATGGTTAACAGTTTTGGAAAATTCAGAGTGTTTCCTATCCAATGGTACCACATATATGCCTATTTTCTGGGCCTGAATGGGAGGCATTTTACTTTGGGCACGCCAGGCTCTCCAAAACCGACCCCTCAGCTGCCACTCCCTAACAAGTTAATCAGGTAGGCCAGTTGAGAACAAGTTTCTTAAATGTAAAGTGAAGTGAGACTTTTTATTACTTTGTAGTTAAAATGTAACAACCTTTGCAGACAAAAGACTAACCAGAAGAAATAAGAAGACAGGGGAAAAAAAACAGTTTGACTTTTCTTTAATTGTTTGACATATTCAAACCATTCAAATTCAATTCCCCATTTCAAGAGGTTTTCCAACTCGGTCAATAAGCGTTACTAAATTATCATAAAACTCATTAAACATTTAATTGTCAATGTTATTTAATATATATTTCTTCCTGACATTGCACTTTTGTACATAGCATACCTTTAAAACCATGACAAATGAAGAGACAGAAATATCATGTTGCTTACATTTTGGCTACAGAGGAGAGCATGAGAGGTGAGTGTGATGTCACGTCCTGGTAAAAGCCCACCGTTCGTTATACTGATGCTTTGTTTTTCTTCTTATGAATGTGCAAACAGACAATGTCAGTAAATAGTGAACAAAAACGTTAACTAAATTAAAAAGGACATTTTAAGTGAGAATAGGCATTGGTCTGAAGCTGAAAAAGAAAATAAATTCACATGAGCACCACATTGCCTATTGCACCCATGTTCTACTGAGGTTTTCCAGCACACATCTTAACCTTACAACAGTAGCTATGTTGGTACTGTACTTCAATGCATTGGGAAAGTATTCAGACCCCTTGACTTTTAACACATTTTCTTACGTTACAGCCTTATTCTAAAATGTATTATTATAATTTTTTCTCATCAATCTACACACAATACCCCATAAGGACAAACTGAATACAGGATTTTAGAAAAACAGAAATACCTTATTTACGTAAGTATTCAGACCATTTGCTATACGACTCGAAATTGAGCTCAGGTACATTCTGTTTTCATTGATCATCCTTGGGATGTTTCTACAACTTGATTGGAGTCCACCTGTGGTAAATTCAATCGATTGGACATGATTTGGAAAGGCACACACATGTCTATATAAGGTTCCCCAGTTGACAGTGCATGTCAGAGCAAAAACAAAGCCATGAGGTCAAAGGAATTGTCCGACAGGATTGTGTTGAGGCACAAATCTGGGTAAGGGTACCAAACATTTCTGCAGCATTGAAGGTCCCCAAGAACACAGTGGCCTCCATTCTTAAATGGAAGAAGATTGGAAGCGCCAGAGTTTCTCTGTGGAGATGGGAGAACCTCCCAGAAGGACAACCATCTCTGCAGCACTCCACCAATCAGGCCTTTATGGTAGAGTGGCCAGACGGAAGCCACTCCTCAGTAAAACAAAATTCTCTGGTATGATGAAACCAAGATTGAACTCTTTGGCCTGAATGCCAAGCATCACGTCTGTAGGAGCCAGGGATTGGGAGACTAGTCTGGATCGAGGGAAAGATGAACGGAGCAAAGTACAGAGAGATCCTTGATGAAAACCTGGTCCAGAGCGCTCAGGACTTCAGACTGGACAATGACCCTAAGCACACAGCCAATACAATGCAGGAGTGGCTTCGGGACAAGCCTCTGCATGTCCTTGAGTGGGCCAGCCAGAACCTGGTCTTGAACCCGAGCTAACATCTCTGGAGAGACCTGAAAACAGCGACGCTCCCCATCCAACCTGACAGAGCTTGAGAGGATCTGCAGAGAAGAATGGAAGAAACTCCCCAAATACAGGTTTGCAAAGCTTGTAGCGTCATACTGAAGAAGACTCAAGGCTGTAATTGCTGCCAAAGGTGCTTCAACAAAGTACTGAGTCAAGGATCTGAGTACCTATGTAATTGTGATATTTCAGTTTTTATTTTTTTATACATTTTTGCTTTGTCATTATTGTGTATTGTGTGTAGATTGATGACGGGAAACCCTATTTAATCCATTTTAGAATAAGGCTGTATCGTAACAAAATGTGCAAATAGTCAAGGGGTCTGAATACTTTAGGAATGCACTATATGTTTATGCAGGTTGCTTTGGATTCTCAAACAGCCTAATTAATACTCTTAAAGGAGGTGCTTCCAAAATAATGTGATTTGTACCGCATACAATGTAAAGAATTGAATTCTTCACACACCAGAGTAGGACCTTATCCCATTATGCTGTTTTAAATAAATGAAAGCAATTTTTGCTTTTATACTTACAAGACCCATGTTTGTCCCATATTTCATGAGCTGAAATAATAGATCCCAGAAATGTTCAATATGCACAAAAAGCTTATTTCTCTCAAATTGTCTGCACAAATTTGTTTACATTGCTGTTAGTGAGCATTTCTGCTTTGCCAAGATAATCCATCCACCTGACAAGTGTGGCATATCAAGATGATTAAACAACATGATCATTACACAGGTTCTTCTTGTGCTTGGGACAATAAAAGGCCAGTCTAAAATGTGCAGTTTTGTCACACAACACAATGCATAGATGTCTCATATTTTGAGGGAGCGAACAGTTGGCATGCTGACTACAGAAATGTCCACCAGAGCTGTTGCCAGAAAATGTAATGTTCATTTCTCTACCATAAGCTGCCTCCAATGTCACTTTAGAGAATTTGGCAATAAGTCCAACCGGCCTCTCAACCACAGACGACGTGCATGGCATTGTGTGGGCTTGCTGATGTCAATGTTGTGAATAGAGTGCCCCATGATGGATGTAGGGTTATGTTATGGGCAGGAATAAGCTACGGACAACGAACACAGTTGCATTTTATCAATGGCAATCTGAATGCACAGATATACTGTGATGAGATCCTTAGTTCTATTGTCGTGCCATTCATCAGCCGCCATCACCTCATGTTTCAACATGATAATACACGGCTCCATGTCGCAAGGATCCGTACACAATTCCTGGAAGCTGAAAAATTCCCAGTTCTTCCATGGCCTGCATACTCATCAGACATGTCACCCACTGAGCACTTTTAGAATGCTCTGGATCAACGTGTACGACAGCGTGTTCCAGTTCCCATCAATATCCAGAAACTTTGCACAGCCATTGAAAAAAAAAAAGGGACAACATTACACAGGCCACAATCAACTGCCTGGTCAACTCTATGCGAAGGAGATGTGTCGCATTGCATGAGGCAAATGGGGGTCACACCAGATACTTTCTGGTTTTCTGATCCACGTCCCTAACTTTTTTTTAAAGGTATCTGTGACCAACAGATGCATATCTGTATTCCCAGTCATGTGAAATCCATAGATTAGGGCCTAATGAATTCATTTCAGTTGACGGATTTCCTTATATGAATTGTAACTCAGGCAAATCTTTGAAATTGTTGCATGTTGCGTTTATATTTTTGTTCAGTACAGTTTAAAGGTGACATTGACCTTTGGAAGCCACATGCTATTTCTCTCTTAATAATTTGTTGTGTCTATAAAGGTTTTTAATCTGCAAAAGCAGGGGCGCAACATTGCATTTTTGTCTCCCACAGTTTTGTCATTGCACTGTGATGCAAAATGCGGCTCCTGTGCTTTAGGACCATGAAGATGCTTCAGTGCGGTAGGGCAGACTGTTTTCCTGGGTTCAACTGGCTGGATTTAGGACCGCACAGACACCACAGAGTGTGTGGACAGGCTGTGTGAAAGCAAAGCTTCTGAAAGGCTTCTGAAAGGCTGGCATATAGGAGAGATGAACAGAAGCAGCTGCTGTCTGAGTTGCTCTTTTACTCTGAGTTGTAAAAGCAGGGAGAGCAGAAACTGGCTACTTCTTAGTTGACTAATCTAGCTGGCAAGGTACCTGCTGTTTGACAGAATAAAGTATACTTATTCCCAGTGCTGTGCTAGTAGTGTACATGTCATTTTACGTTAGCTGTTTCATCTGCTTTCGACCGAAGTGAATGAACTAATAGCAGCTAGTTAGCTAGCTAGTAGCTATTACAGCGAGTTCAGTTCTAGCTAACCTCTAACTCCAATCCCAGTTAAAAGTCAATTTGTGGAATGTCTTTCCACAACTGAGCCAATCAGTTGTGTTGTGTCCATATTATGCTAAGAACCGCTCAAATAAGCAAAGAGAAATGACAGTCCATCACTACTTTAAGTCACAAAGGTCAGCCAATCCGGAAAATTTCAAGAACATTTAAAGTTTTTGTGCTGTCGCAATAACCATCAAGCGTTATGATGAAACTGGCTCTCATGAGGACCGCCACAGGAAAGGAAGACCCAGAGTTACCTTTGCTGCAGAGAATAAGTTCATTAGAGTTAACTGCACCTGAGATTGCGGTCCAAATAAATGATTCACAGAGTTCAACTAACAGACACATCTCAACATAAACTGTTTAGAGGAGACTGCATTCATGGTCGAATTGCTGCAAATAAACCACTGCTAAAGAACATGAATAAGAAGATTTGAGACTTGCTTAGGCCAAGAAAAAAAAAGAGCAATGGACATTAGACCGGTGGAAATCTGTCCTTTGGTCTGATGACTCCAAATTTTAGATTTTTGGTTCCAACCGCTGTGTCTTTGTGAGACGCAGAGTAGGTGAATGGATGATCTCCGCATGTGTGGTTCCCACCGTGAAGCATGGAGGAAGAGGTGTGATGGTGTGGGGGTGCTTTGCTGGTGACATTGTCAGTGATTTATTTAGAATTCAAGGCACACTTAACCAGCAAGGCTACCACAGCATTCTGCAGCGATATGCCATCCCATCTGGTTTGCACTTAGTCCCACTATCATTTGTTTTTCAACAGGACAATGACCCAAAACACCCCTCCAGGCTGTGCAAGGGCAATTTGACCATGAAGGAGAGTGGAGTGCTGTATCAGATGACCTGGCCTCCACATTCACCCGACCTCAACCCAATTGAGATGGTTTGGGAGGAGTTGGACCGCAGAGTGAAGGAAAAGTAGCCAACAAGTCCTCAGCATATGTGGGAACTCCTTCAAGACTGTTGGAAAAGCATTCCAGGTGAAACTGGTTGAGAGAATGCCAAGAATGTGCAAAGCTGTCATCAAGGCAAAGGGTGGCTACTTTGAAGAATCTCAAATCTCAAATATATTTTTAATTGTTTAGCACTTTTTGGGCTACTACATGATTTCATATGTGTTTTTTCATAGTTTTCATAAAAATAGCAAAAATACAGAAAAACCTTTGAATGAGTTGTTGTGTCCAAACTTTTGAATGGTATTGTACATGTATTTCTTGAGCTTTCTTATATATCCTAGATACAGTGTAAGACATACACTTCAAAACCTTGTTCCTTATGATTTAGTATTTTACTGTCTTTTTTTTTGCAATTTATGAATGTGTTATTCATTGTGTTTCTATGGGATTTGGTACTAAAGGCCACCTTTTTATGCCTAAAGGAGTCCTAAAATTCATAATGAAATAGATAAAACAATCTTAAAACAATAATCCCTGCCTGCCCCCCCACCCCTCTCCCCCTACTTTTAAGAATCTCAAATATATAATATATTTTGATTTGTTTAACACTTTTGTGGGTTACTACATGATTCCATATGTGTTATTTCATAGTTATGATGTATTCACTATTATTGTACAATGTAGAAAATAGTAACAAATAAAAAAAAAAACTTTAATGAGTAGGTGTGTCCAAACTTTTGACTGGTATTGTATCTGTCAGGTATCAATATCTAACAGCTGTTGTGTGTATGGAATAGTGTTGTAGCCTTTGTTTTGTCCCGTTTCAACAGTACATTTGATGATGTACCATTGTACCATTAGCTAGCAGAGCTAGTCAAAAGTTGGCTAACACTCGCTAGCTAGCTCACTAATTCTAGCTATTATTTTTTCATCAATTGCACTAGACTTGAATCAAACGATGAAACCAGCAGCCAAACAATTGGAGACCGATAATTTGAAGTTTTTTCAGCGCAATATGAGTTTTTATTTGTCAGTATTGCAATGTACCATTTATTGATATGTCAGTCAGTTTCCCTAGCTAATTCCCTAGTTTTCACACTGGCACGGTATAAACATCTCTTCAAGCTTCACTGCCATTGTGCACAGTCAGCACACAACACTATGCTCATGTCTTAGCACGTGTGGCTCCTTAATAAGATCAGTCTACAGAGTTCAGGTGCATTTTGCAGTATATTATAACAATCAGTGAATGGATACGAAGTTCCATCTTGATTTGATGGGTAGGCTACAGCCTGGGATCTGGGAGTAATGGTCATTTCAATGGTTGAACCATTGATTAAATTCATGGATAATATAATGTATAAATGTACACCAATGTAATTCTTTGTCATGCCTCATTTGAGCAGGGTCAGATGATCTGTGATGAATTTTGCAGATGCAACACTATTTTCTATGTGCAGCAAACACTGGACAAGCAAGAAGATTCAAAGATTGAAACTATTTTAAGGCAATCTGACAAACGTCGAAGGTTGATTTCAAAACTGTAAAACAAAAACGTGAGGAAGATCTGGGAGACGCCACTGATGATGATGAATGGATACAGATATGTTAGAATGCCCAGTCATGTTCATTTAATTTCAGACATCACTTATTGCAGTTTAAGACCATCCAAATAATGTATTATATGCCAGTGAAACTGAATATATCATGCACACAGAAATTTCATTATTTTCTGGACGTCTTTTGGGACATATTTGCGTACTGTATGTTATGGTCTTGTGAAGGCTGGCTGAATTCTGCCATAGAGTAAGTTCTTCTATCTCAGCATGTCTACAGATTCTCCCATCTCCCTGTTTTTGTTTGCTTGGAAATGTTGATACTGGAGACTGTTATGAGAAGAAACTGTGTAACCTAGCATTTCTACAGTAGTGGCTAAGAAATGCATTGCCATTAATAGGAAGTTTTTTAAATCCTGGATGGAAGAAATGTCATGTTATGTATTTCAGTATGATAAGGAATAAAGACAGACACCAATGTCAAGTTCAATAGCCTTGTTCAAGCATTGTACAAATCCCTACACACGAAGTCCAGGGAACAGTCTGGCTAGTCAATTACCTATCAACTAGACTCCGTAAAATCATCCTTTTCAATAGAAAGTGCAAACATAACAGCACAACATTAAGTTCTTAACAGTCAAGTCAAAACAATTGAAAAAGCATTACATTTTCTTTTTACTTCAGTTGTCATCTTCCTCTATTTTAATTAAAGTTTTTTTTTAATAAACAGAGGACAAGTTAACACAGTCTCTTGCGTACAGAGTAAGCCTGTCCGGTGGCTTGCACAGCCGACCCACCCGTGAGTAAGTATGGGCTCTGACGGGTAGGATTAGGGCCACGAGCTGGAGAGCTTGGTGGGGTAGAAGCCTCAACTTCATTTGGCTCATGTCTCAATTCTGCGCCCCTTGCCCTTAGGCCTGGACTGTGATCCAGCTCATCTAGGTGAGTGTATGGTGTGTTCTGGTTTGTCTGCTCTGCTTCGGCAGATCCACCCGATTGCATTTCATCCTCATCGTTTCACCCACCTCCAGCTCTGGTAGGTCTCGAGCAGTCCGGTCGTAGAAGCACTTAGCGAGCTGCTTTCTGTGTCGCAGTTAGTCCGTGACGCCAAGCCTGATGCAGAGCTCAAGTAGCTTGATAGCTACGGGGATGGTAGTCTTCAGACGTCTGGACAGAAGGCGTTGTGCTGGGCTGCTGTCCATGTTTTCGGTGGGTGTGTTCCTCCACTGTAAGATCGCTTTCCATGGGTCGTTGCTGTCACGCAAGGCCCTGCTCAACAGGTTTTTTTGGATTCTTGACAGCTGACTCTGCCTTGCCATTTGGTTTTTGGTGTCTTGGAGATGAGGTCACGTGGTCAAACTCCCATTCTGAGGCGAAACACTTGAACTGTGCAGTGAATTGTGGGCCATTGTCCGTGATGACCTTGTCAGGCTGTCCTTGCCTTGCAAACTGTGCCTTGCAGCGCTTTATGACCGTCTCTGCAGACAAGTCAGGGAGAAGTTCAATTTCCCAAAAGTCAGAGCAGTGATCAACAATGAGAAGATAGTCATTTTTTCTGTGGGTGAATAAGTCCATGCTGACAATTTGCCAGGCCCTTGTAGGCAGTTTGTGCGACATCATGGTTTCCTTTCGCTGTTCATGAGCGTACACGTTGCATGTGGTACAGCTGCTGACAAAGTCTTTAATTTCTGCTTGCATGGGTGGAACTATTGGATATAAGAGCAACGTCAACTTACCAACATTATGACCAGGAATACGACTTTTCCGAAGTGGATCCTCTGTTTGGACCACCACCCAGGACAATGGATCGATACCAGTAGGCGACCAAAAACAACAGCGCCGCAGAAGGGGCAGACGGAGCGGTCTTCTGGTCAGGCTCCATAGACATGGCACATCGCTCACTACTCCCGAGTATACTACTCGCCAATGTCCAGTCTCTTGACAACAAGGTAGACGAAATTCGAGCAAGGGTTGCCTTCCAGAGAGACATCAGAGATTGCAACATTCTCTGTTTCACGGAAACATGGCTCACTCAGGATACGTTATCAGAGTCGGTACAGCCACCCGTTTTCTTCACGCAACGTGCCAACAGAAACAAACATCTCTCTGGTATAAAGAAGGGCGGGGGTGTATGCCTTATGATTAAATTCTTAGGGAGCGGTTCCCGAGGTGACGATTTTGGAGAGTCTGGCGTGCCCAAAGTAAAATGCCTCCCACTCAGGCCCAGAAAATAATAATTAGTACTATTGGATAGGAAACACTCTGAAGTTTCTAAGAGTGTTAAAATAGTGTCTGTGAGTATAACAGAACTGATATAACAGGCAAAAACCTGAGGAATTTCTGTCCTGGAAAAAGTGTTTTTGACACATTGCCTAATTTTGAACCCCTCCCTATTGAAAACAGACATATATGGGAGTAAGATTGCAGTACCTATTGCTTCCACTGGATGTCAACAGTCTCTAGACAGTGTTTGAGGATGTTTAGTTGCTCTGGATGGTAATAGAAGAAGAATTTCAAACTGGTCATCGGATGTAAACAGAAGAGGATGCGCGCTCACGGGCTCGCGCGCTGTGGTTTTTTCCTTTCCTATCGTCCAGTTTATAATCCGGTTGAAATATTATAGTAAATATACATAAAAGTGTTCCTAAGGATACATTATCAATGATGTTTGATTGTTCTTGGACAAGTGTATAGGTATAGGTTGAACGCGTTCTCTTCACGGTTCAATGGGCGAGTGGACGCTGTACTTTATGAACAAAAGAACCATTGGATGTCTTCGTTGGATACTTGGGAAGCCCTCAGCAGAAGTTCTTCAAAAGGTAAGGGATTTGTTTTCGCTGTGAAATGTGTTTTGTGTGAACCATGATGTTTATGAATTTATGCTAATAGCAAAATATTGAAGGTGCTACCCTCAAGCAATCAAATGTTGTGCTTTCGCCGTAAAGCCTTTTTGAAATCTGACAACGCTGTGATATTGCCAAGAAGCAGAGCTTTTGATGACTATGCAACACTCATAGCTAGCGCCCCCACTGCTCCCTAAGTAGTTAACGAGTCGTGGTGTGATCATAACAACATACAGGAACTCAAGTCCTTTTGTTCACCTGACATAGAATTCTTTACAATCAAATGCCGAATGCATTATCTACCAAGAGAATTATCTTCAATTATAATCACAGCCATTTATAACTGGAAACCGCATATCCTGAGGCTGCATTTATTGTAGCTGGCGATTTGAACAAGGCTAATCTGAAAACAAGGCTCCCCTAAATTTTATCAGTATATCGAATGAGCGAGCCGAGCTGGCAAAATTCTGGATCATTAGTACTTTAACTTCCGCGACACATACAAAGCCCTCCCTTGCCCTCCTTTCGAGAAAATCTGACCACGACTCCATTTTGTTGCTCCTAGCCTATAGAAAGAAACTAAAACAGGAAACGCCCGTGCTCAGGTCTGTGTTGGTCCGACCAATCTGATTCCACTCTTCAAGATTGCTTCGATCACGTGGACTGGGATATGTTCCGGATAGCATCGGACAACAACAAAGTATACGATGATTCGGTGAGCGAGTTTATTAGCAAGTGCATCAGTGATTTTGTACTGCCCTAACCCATCTGGACAAGAGGAATACCCCGCCCTGTGCAACTGGGTCCTGGACTTTCTGATGGTCCGCCCCCAGGTGGTGAGGGTAGAAAACAACATCTCCACCCTGCTGATCCTCAACACTGGGGCCCCACAAGGGTGTGTTCTCAGCCCTCTCCTGTACTCCCTGTTCACCCATGACTGCGTGGCCATGCACGCCTCCAACTCAATCATCAAGTTTGCAGACGACACTACAGTGGTAGGCTTGATTTCCAACAACAACGAGACGGCCTACAGGGAGGAGGTGAGGGCCCTTGGAGTGTGGTGTCAGGAAAATAACATCTCACTCAACATCAACAAAACAGAGGAGATGATCGTGGACTTCAGGAAACAGCAGAGGGAGCACCCCCCTATCCACATCGACGGGACAGTAGTGGAGAGGGTGGAAAGTTTTAAGTTCCTTGGGCATACACATCACGGACAAACTGAAATGGTCCACCCACACAGACAGCGTGGTGAGGAAGGTGCAGCAGCGCCTCTTCAACCTCAGCAGGCTGAAGAAATTTGGCTTGTCACCAAAAACACTCACAAACTTTTACAGATGCACAATCGAGAGCATCCTGTCGGGCTGTATCACCGCCTGGTACGGCAACTGCTTCGCCCACAACCATAAGGCTCTCCAGAGGGTAGTGAGGTCTGCACAACGTATCACTGACTTCAGCAGTGCGGCACATTTCAATGGCAGTTACTAATGTTAAGCCTCTCTCTCTTAGTAGACGCCGGCGCGTATCCTCATTTGCAATTCCCAGTACTATTTGTCACGAATCAAGTCATCTTTCAATCTCCCGTATTCACAAGTAGCAGATTTTTCTCTCAAACAGGTTACAAAGTTGTGTACTGATTCACCCTCTTCTTGTTTGCAGCTTCCGAAAACAAACCACTCGTAAATGACGTTCCTGGCGGATTTGAAGTAATTCTCCAATGCATCCAATATAGCCTTTGCATCACACTGTTGTCGTGCTGTGAGGGTAAGGTTGTGCCGGTAGATATGCCTGCATTCGCTGCTCATTAAACTCCTCAAAGTTGTCATTTGGACCTCGTTGGGTTTCTCACGTAGACCGGTTGCCAGCGCATAGTCCTTGAATTCATCCCTGAAGTTGTCCCAATTAGTATTCCAGTCCCCTGTGAGAACCATGGGATTTGGTGGCGGAATGTTTACTGCCATAGCGATGGAATAGGAGATCTCTTTGCCTTCAGCCATCGAAGTAGGTAGTGATGCTAGCTAGCCAGCTAACAACGAGTTGATCAGTGTTGTGACTAGAAGGAGGAAACGGCGTGTGTTCGCATATTGAACGTAAGTACGCCTATACTGTACTTAGCTGCAAAAATAACAAACTTGTGGTTTTCGAGCCACTTCTGATACCATGTTTCAGAATGATAGAGGAATAAAGACAGACACCAATGTCAAATTCAATAGCCTTGTTCAAGCATTGAACAAGCACACAGAGTCTGGGGAACAGTCCGGCTAGTCGATTACCTATCAACTAGACTCCGTAACATTATGTGTCACTAGATTTGATTTATTACATTATAAATGTTCATTTTTCAGGACCCTGTCTTTCAAAGAAAATTTGTATAAATCCAAATAACTTCACAGATCATCATTGTAAATGGTATAAACACTGTTTCCCATGCTTGTTCAATGAACCATAAACAATTAATGAACACGCACCTGTGGAATGGTCGTTAAGACACTAACAGCTTACAGACGAGACGGTAGACAATTAAGGTCACAGTTGTGAAAACTTAGGACACTAATGAGGCCTTTCTACTGACTCTGAAAACACCAAAATGAAGATGCTCATCTGCGTGAACGTGCCTTAGGCATGCTGCAAGGAGGCATGAGGACTGCAGATGTGGCCAGGGCAATAAATTGCAATGTCCGTACTGTGAGACGCCTAAGACAGCGCTACAGGGAGACAGGACGGACAACTGAACGTCCTCGAAGTGGCAGACAACGTGTAACAACACCTGCGGGACAGGTACAGGATGGCAACAGCAACTGCCCGAGTTACACAAGGAATGCACAATCCCTCCATCAGTGCTCAAACTGTCCGCAATAGGCTGAGAGAGGATGGACTGAGGGCTTGTAGGCCTGTTGTAAGGCAAGTCCTCACCAGACATCACCAGCAACAATGTTGTCTATGGGCACAAACCCACCGTCGCTGGACCAGACAGGACTGGCAAAAAGTGCTCTTCACTGATGAGTCGCAGTTTTGTCTCACCATGGGGTGACGGTCGGATTTGCATTTATCGTTGAAGGAATTAGTGTTACACCGAGGCTTGTTCTCTGGAGCGGGATCGATTTGAAGGTGGTGGGTCCGTCGTGGTCTGAGGCGGTGTGTCACAGCATCATCAGACTGAGCTTGTTGTCATTGCAGGCAATCTCAACGCTGTGCGTTACAGGGAAGGCATCCTCCTCCCTCATGTGGTACCCTTCCTGCAGGCTCATCCTGACATGACCCTCCAGCATGACAATGCCACCAGCCATACTGCTCGTTCTGTGAGTGATTTGACAGTGTTCTGCCATGGCCAGCGAAGAGCCCGGATCCCAGTCCCATTGAGCACGTCTGGGACCTGTTGGATCGGAGGTTGAGGGCTAGGGCCATTCCCCCCAGAAATGTCCGGGAACTTGCAGGTGCCTTGGTGGAAGAGAGGGGTAACATCTCGCAGTAATGGCAAATCTGGTGCAGTCCATGAGGAGGAGATGGACTGCAGTACTTAGTGCAGCTGGTGGCCACACCAGATAGCGACTGTTACTTCTGATTTTGCCCCCCCTTTGTTCAGGGACACATGTTGAATCTTGTTATGTTCATACAAGTACTTACACATGTTAAGTTTGCTGAAAATAAACGCAGTTGACAGTTTGAGGACGTTTATTCTTTTGCTGAGTTTATATATACCTTACAACTTTTATAAAGTCTGTATGCCTTATATGGACTATATTACGACATAAGGAGTCTGTATTAAAAACATGCCCACATTTGGGGAGATAACTATTTAGGAAATCCCTAGCTGCTGGGTTGCTCAGTCCTGGCCCTGGCAATCTGCCGTACTGTTGGTTGTCACTCTAGCCTTGGCCTAACTCACCTGAACCAATAATGCATGTTTCACTAAGACCTTAACCTCTCAGGGATTGCTGGGGCGCTAGCGCCCCAATCCCGACACTACCAGGTGAAATGTAAAGCGCCAAATTCAAAATCCAAAAGTTGAATTATTAAACATCCACCAATATACAAGTGTTCCATACTCATCAAAAGCTCTGTTTCTTGGCAATATCACAGCGTTGTCAGATTTCAAAAAGGCTTTACGGCGAAAGCAGCACATTTGATTGTTTGAGGGTAGCACCTCACATATTTTTCCCATAGCCATGAATCCATTAGCCATCATGGCACACACATCACACATTTCACAGCGAAAACAAATCAATTACCTGTTGAAGAACTTCTGCTGAGGTCATCCTAAGTGTCCAACGAAGACAATCCATGGTTCTTTTGTTAGAAAAAGTAATGTATTTTATCCATAAATCTCCATTTGGTTCGCGCGTTATAATCAGAAACGACAGCTTCCACTCCTCCATTGAAACGTGACGCAAACTTGTTCATCTTATACCTATAAACTTGTCCAAGAACAATCAAACATAGTTTTAAATGTATCCTTAGGAACACTTTTACGTATATTTACTATTATAAATCAACCGGAATATAAACTGATCGATGAAGACGGTAAAAAAGACACTGCGCGCCTTGTCGGGAACGCGCACTGGGTACTGTTTACATAAAAAGGTCACTTCCTGGTTTGCTCTTCTTCTCTGGTCTAATTCATCCAAAATGAATTAGTTGACATCTAAAGGAAGCGATGGGTACTGCATTCATATGCCCTTATATGGTCATTTTCATGAGGGAGGGGTTCCAAATGAGCAATGTGTCAAAATTACTTTTTCCAGGACAGAAATTCCTCGGGGTTTCGCCTGCCATATGCGTTTCACTCACAGACAAATGGTTAACAGTTTTGGAAAATTCAGAGTGTTTCCTATCCAATGGTACTAAATATGTGCATATCCTATTTTCTGGGCTTGAATGGGAGGCATTTTACTTTGGGCACGCCAGGCTCTCCAAAACCGACACCTCAGCTGCCACTCCCTAACAAGCTAATCCTCTTAAGGATTAGCCCCTTTTTTTCAATTTTCACCTAAAATGAAATACCCATGTCTAACTGCCTGTAGCTCAAGGATATGCATATTCTTGGTACCATTTGAAAGGAAACACTTTGCAGTTTATGGAAATGTGGAAGGAATGTAGTAGAATGTAACACAATAGATCTGGTAAATCACAATAGATTTGTACCATCATCTTTGAAATGCAAGTTAAAGGCCATAATGTATTATTCCAGGCCAGGTGCAATTTAGATTTTGCAGTGTATGTGCAAAGTTTTAGACTGATCCAGTGAACCATTGTATTTCTGTTAAAGATTTTGTATCCAGACTGCCCAAATGTGCCTAATTTGCTTGTTAACAGCTTTTCATGTTCAAAATTGTGCACTCTCCTCAAACAATACCATGGTATTCTTTCACTGTGATAGCTACTGTGAATTAGACAGTGCATAGATTAACAAGAATGTAAGCTTTCTGCCAGTAGCAGATATGTCTATGTCCTGGGAAATGTTCTTGTTACTTACAACCTCTTGCTAATTGCATTAGCCTACGTTAGCCACACCGATCCCGAAGAGTCTTTGTATTAATCTTTGTATTATCTTTTACCATATGTAATGTGTTATATTCACCTACATTAATTTTACATTTCCACAAACTTCAAAGTGTTTCCTTAACTCAACTATTTCCCCAACACAACTTCCATCCCATCTTTTTTTTATGTCTCAAGAAAAGGTTTAGAAAACAAAATAAAATAAAAAACACACATACACCAGTGGAGGCTGTTGATGGGAGGACGGCTCATAATAATGGCTGGAACAGAGTAAATGGAATGGCATCAAACATATGGAAACCACGTGTTCGATGTATTTGATACCATTCCGCTTCAGCCATTACCACGAGCCCGTCCTCCCCAATTAAGGTGCCACCAACCTCCTGTGACTTACACCTACACATTAACACATATAATTAATATCATAGGCCTAATAGTACTGTAGAGCTCTTTTTATTTGCACACAATATGGCTGGTCACCCAGTCCTGTTCCTGGGGTCCACGGGCCTGCAGCATCCCAACCCAACACACCCTACTCAGCTTTAATAAAATATGATTTTTGTAAACAAAAAACAATTAGAATCAAGACATGGGTGGAATAAATCATGTTTATCTTGAACAAATATAAATGAAACAAGGTTTTCATCACTGCTTATTGCTTTGAACTGAACAAATTGTAAGGACAAATTTTACATACAGTATTTTATAGAAATGATAAATGAGCCCCATTGTGTACTGTTTCTTCCTGTCTTTCTTGGGTCCACACACATCCCAGTGCTTGTTCTTGTTGCTACCGTCTGCAATCTAGAATGATGAAAACATTTAGTTCAGGAATTTTACTAACGCCTTACTAACTCAATCACATATACAGTTACAGCAGGCCAAAGTAGGAGAGTCAGACACACACACATGCAACACCATCACTCACACTTACTTCCGGTATTGGAGTTGGTTCTGTGGGTCGGGTGGATGGGGCACCAGCATCCTCCTCCTGAATCCTCCTCACGATGGCTGCAGAAGCTGGGGTCCTTGGGATATGTTGCCTCCTCTGGATTTGAGGTCTTACCAATGACTTGGCCAGCTCCTCGAGAAAGAGCCATCTCCTCTGGAGCTTCCCTCTGTTCCAATCTGGGTTCAGCGCCATCCAGATGACAAACGTGTTGTACACCGAGATGTCCAAGATGTTGAAGAATATCACTGTCAGACTCTGAATTGACAGAGACATGATCCTCATATTTGGAAAATGTTTCATCTTCCAAAGTGGAAGATGCTCCTTCCACACTAGCTTCTCTCTCTTCTCTCAATATCTAAGGCCCTCTGAGCAGAGATTATTTTTGCCATCCTAGTTGATTGTGGTAAGGTGCCACACATGCAAAGTTATTTATATGTCGTGTCCCTCCCCCAATTTGCATCTGGCTGGGGTAGAGTGTAGGAAAATACATCATTTTTGACAATGTATCAAAATAATGTATCTTAATAACATTGTGCAGGTTCTTGCAAGACATTGTGTAGTTTCACACAATACAAAGGGTAAAGAGTGCGAGAAAAGCGGAAGACAGGCAGACAGGCAGGGAGACAGACCGGTTCTGGGTGCTACGTTGAAACAGCAGGCCCAGGGAGGAGGAAGAGAGTGAAGGCACACAGCAAACCTTTTTGTTGAATTTTTACTTGTTTTCACCTACACACACATTCTTCCACAATTTTATTACCCTCGGGATCCAGTGGACCCAAACACTACACATGTAATATAAATGTGTAGGGGGTTCACAGTGTGCACTCAATGAAAATGTGTTCTTTTACATGTTCTTCACAGAAATGAGCCAAGGCCAATGAGTTTCAGGTTGAAAAAATAATGGATTGTATCATTTTTCTTTTAGTAAACATTTAAAATGGATCCCACAGACCCGAACACCACACAAGGGTTAAGTTGCTTGCTCCTGGGTACAGTAGGTACATTATAATTGCAAGTATATTCTATTTAACTACATTGTTCTTAAATTACACTTGATTCAGTATATACCTTGAGCAAGGTCATAACATAGAAATAAACTAATTGAAAATGACCTGTAGGTAATGACAGGGTGTGCCTTGTTACAATTGCTGTTACCAGGTCCTATAGCCTATTTATCAACCCTGATATTGCATGTGGATTCGATTATAGTGGCACCTTGCAGTTATTTTGTTTTGAGTTATTAACATGGTAATTCACAGGTGACTTTCAAACGTGTAATTACAAATCATTACTTATATAATGGAACAAGAAAATGTGTAATAACAGTAATAATCTTCAGCAAGTGGATGTGTAGTTACACATTCCTGGTTCCAATTGTGTTAGAACTGCTAGCGCTAAAACCTTAATAGCATGTAATTACATAGTAAAACCTATGTAACTACTATGTTCTTACTCCAGTTATTACTGTGTAGTTGCATAGTAATAGGGGCAACTTAATGTATAGTGTTACCCAACTATCAAGTGTCCAAATTGTTCTTAACTGACTTGCCTAGTTAAATAAAGGTAAAATGTATGTTATTGTCCAAACAGTTGCCTTAATTTCCTGTCCTTTCCAGCATACTGCACACCAAAAGCCTTGCAGGATCACAGATATGAAGTCATGGAGTGCATTACATAGTAGTATCACAACACTAAGCGGCCCTTGAGGTGTGCTGTGAGGTTGGCTGTGAGGGCCTCTGAGACCAATCTGGAGGGAGAATTTCTGCCAAGCTAGAATTTCTCTCCTCCTGTTAAGACAAATACAATGCTTTTGATATTGCAGATCATAGGATGAAACATGAGTGAATGAGAGAGCGGAACATGCCAGGACATTCAGTTTCAAAGCATTGCATATTTCAAGCCAGCTGACATATTCTATTATTCTAAGCCTTCATCAGACCATCACATAGGACAGGGAGAACATCTTCACTATCATCCATTGTAGCAATACTGAAGGGTAACCTTGGCCTACAAGGCCATTTGGTGACATTTAGTGTTTCGTAAAACTTTGTGCAAACGTTTATGTCAAGTTCACCGTTTCAAGCCTTTTTTTATGAAAAGCAGTGGAGGTTAAATGTTGATTCTATGAATGAGAAAACATTAGCTCAAATACTGTACATCTACTGTGCAGATTTACATAGCATGTCATTTACAGAGAGGAATAGTTTGAAGTTTGAAGTTCAATGTTTTGCTGGTTTGTTTCGAATTGGCACTTCCAGATAGAAGTTGAAACATTTTGAAATGTTCCTATAACTAATGATTTACAGTATACTGTATATACAAATATCATATAAGTTGAGTTTAGTCTTTCATATTCATTATCTCCAACACCACCACAGCATCATGTTTGGCAGTTTCTGTTTGGCAGTCAAAAAGATAGAGGAAGCTAAATGTTTCCAATGACATAATCAACCAATTAGTATGCAATTAGTAGGTAATACCTACTAATAATTGATTGAAATCACGTGATGCACACCGATGATGTCACTGGAAACTCTTATCTTCCTCTATATTTTTTTCCAAAAAACATAGAAACGGGACATTTTCACATATGTTGATATTGGGGTGGTGCTGGAGATTTTCACCTGCATCAGTCCTCCTCAACAAAATCATCTACAATATTTATTATCATCCTTAAAAATAGATATGTGCACCAGCAATCACATTCAATTGATTCATAAAGGAGAGGTTGCAATTAAGCTCCTTAAAGATTTTGCTGTGATCTCTTAGCTTTTAAGCACAATAATTGACCTACGGGAGCCCCATTAGGTATTGTTAATACATACTGTTTTAGTCATCCCTGCTCTCTACAAATGTCATTCATTTAGCTGCTTTATGTAGCCACAGACCACAATAATTTGATTGAGTGTCTGTGTTTGACATAATTAGATCATGTCTTGAAAGAGGAGTAATTGTCATGCTCAATCACAACCAGAACATTGCGAAAAGAGGAATAATACAGCTAGGTATCATGTAGCCTTTGAGGTGGATACTTAATCTTTAGTTACCATTACTGCTTAATGGAATGCTATCTTTCCCAATTATAAACATTGAACAAAGACACAACAAAAGAGGTGACACTTTTGTTTCGAAACCTTTCTCAGCTGCTGTATCCTATATCCATTTAGACTCATGGGGGATAGAACTAGTAGATGTTTTCTTGAAATATACATTTGTGATGTGTAAATCCAATTTCATTCAAAGTCTGAAAAATCAATTAGGCCGATATAACTGTCAGGTGGATTTAAATCATCGACAGTTAACTGCGATGTTAAGAAAAAGGGACATAACCTTTGCAAAGGTAGAATGACACTGTCACGCTGCTGTACTCATTAAAACCTGTCAGTCACTCCGCTCCCTCTCATATGCAAACAGCCATGCTCTGTTAAGACCATTTATCAATGTCAAAATTGTCAACAGCTAAGATGAAATAAAGTTCCACACATGAAAGGGGTGCATAATTACTCAATGTCCATGTCCAATGCAACTGAAAGTTAGATAAACAAACACAAAGGGTAGTACTTGATGTTTGGAGAGTTATGTCCATTTAAGTTGGTTGTATGGCTTTCAAATTGTTTAGAAAGACTTTGTATTGATGGTTTCTTCTTCAGTCACAGTTATGATCAAATGTACCTTCAGTAGGGATGATTCGCACATCAAATCAAATCACATTTTAGAAACTGACGGGTCCTTCTCCGACAATGAAGAGTTAAAGATAAAGATATCTCAATACTGTACACTTGAATACCCCATCACAGGTCTTGTAGTACAATTCATATTGGGGGTAATGTTAGAAAATACAGATGAAATTGAAAAGTTATTGGCAGTATTACCAGGGACCAAGACAAATCTCTCATAGAATGGGGGAGCACAGCATTACATATAATCCGAGCTGATGATAACATCCCTTTTCCACAGCAAAACTTTATCTTGTCAACAAAGGGTTGAGGTCTATTTAGAGAAATGGCTGGCTAGCATTTGTGGTCAATGCATATGAAATAATTATCTTTCTTACTAAGTAATTGTTCCGGACTGTAGTTTGCTTCCCTAACAGCTCTATATTTTGTGTCGCACAAGCATTGGGGCAGAGCGAAGTTGAATATGCTAATGACTCTAATTGGACTCCTAATAGAGCATGTCTCTATAGTTTTGAAGCTTTTGGGTGTCTGTGTAATCAGTGCAGACAATCGTTAAGGGAATGAAGAGGCAACTAGCAATGTCAGGAGAGGGCCCAGGCGGTTCCAGCTGACACTACCCCAATCTTCCAGGACCCATTAAATGGCAGTTTCAACGCATTACCAACCATAACATCCTTGAATATCACTGATTTTATTTGCAGTATCAAACCTTTCATTTCACGCACCATTAATGGAAAAGTGCTGAGGTTCTAATGCTGCCAAACATTTAGTAACTACCTGGACTTGGAGAACCAATTAACTCCAGAGACAACATGGCCAATTAAACACAAAAATAGGTAAGTCCACCATTTAATGCCCAAGTCATTTTCTCACGAGCATTTTTTTTAAATTCATATCTTGATAAGATTGGAAGTTAAATGTTGTTTATATGGAAAAGGTATATATTGTAAATAAGCAAACCCACAACAAAAGAGGAGAGTATATACCACATCCCATAGTCATTTCCTTTGGTGCCATGCAATCATTTCTAACCAACAAGAACACTTAATAAAAAGAGTCTCCTGCAGGATGAGGAGTGTTGAGGGGCTCACCATTAGCCACCCTGATACTGACCCCTAATGCTGTTATGCCAGAGCAGAAACTTCAAGTGGCAATTCAGGAGATGGGAAATAATAAATAAATAATCTCCTCCTTTCAATCGATTACATTGGTGTGTGTGCGTGTGTGTGTGTATGTGTGTGCGCGAGTGTGTGCGTGCGAGTGGGTGAGAGAGAGGTCAATATGCTTGAAATACCTCAACTTTATTTTGTTAACTAAAACTACAACTTATCCTATCACCAACAATTTTTCATCACCTGCTGAAATGGGAACTATGATTGTGAATGCCACTGAACTTCTACTTTACTTTGTATTTGACCTTCCCTCTGTCGTTCAGTCTAGACCATTTTCCATTCACATAGTAGCAAGATACGGCAGCATCGCTATGCTGGCTAACACTGGTATGGGTTGCTTCTTCAACCATTCCATGCAAAGATTATTTTATAATGTAGATGTTATGTTGCGTTCAAGTGTGTTATGAATCTGTTATAAATACTTATACTTAGAAATATTTGATTCATAGAAATCCTTACTCAGCTAACAGATATGAAAGTAGTGTATATTTTACCATAAAATATATTATGCTACGTATGGGTGATTTTCTCTAGCATTTTCCTCAAATATTTGTGGCACCGTAAGCTGTGTACAGTCCTCATCCTTGTGTAGTCCATGTTGTTAAGCACTTCTTCTCTGTGTTTACGCTGTTTCAGGTCCCACTGTCTAGTGTTAGGATACAAAGAACCAAGGTGTTGCTCTGTGAACCTTGCACATTGCCCACTAACCTATCTAACCCCATCTGAACTGGCTAATATTATTCCTATTGATTTTCCAGCAAGCTTTCAATGATGCTGCCATTGAAAGGCTTAGAATGATGTCAATATGAAGCTAATGACTCAGGTGGCAAAGCAAAGAGAAGCATAAAATATCATTACTGTTGTCTACCTCATCAAGGGATTTTAGATGATCATAGCCGTGTATTGGGATTGCAATGATATTTAAAAAAACAAGATATGTGGGGGATTGGATATAATAGGATTAGCTCTGTAGACATAGATTCCCACTTATATTGACCCATGTTACTTTTGGACTAGCAATAATGTTTACATTTTTCACATTGTTTTCATTTGGTGAACGTGTTAAGATATGTTCAAAATGACCGTTTTTTTACATTTTTGTTTACACTTTAGTTTTCTAGCATGTTCTTATCCACAAAGGGACTTAACACAAAGGTGATGTGATGTGACAATATTACATGTGCCGGGATGCTAGGGGTGCATTGCTTGTTAGGGCTAGCTAAGCAATGATGCATTTCAACTATTAGTACTGATCTCAGAAGGAGGACCTTTGTAAACAGTATACTTTTGAATTATATGACCTTTCTTTGCTGCTTTTCTAGGGTGTTTCCACAGAGTTATTTTAATTAAAATGAAAGGGACCACATACTAAGAGGACCAAGGAAGCCCTGCAAGGAGATTGCACCAAGTTGCCCGTCTGTGCTGTTAATTACTCCCCTGTTACACAACACGGGTGTCCAATAAATGTATCGCCATCAGGTTATAAGGATGTGGTAGGGGATGTGGGTGTGGGAGTGGATGGGTGGGGGGAGGGTCAGTGAAGGGATAGCCAGTGTCTTGTTAAACAGCATGTGATTACTGTACCTGCTAATGTTCCTGAAAAAGGAAGGATGCAATGTGTGGCTGCATATTTCAGAGACGACATCCCACCAGGAGGCTAATGTGGTAAATCACTCTTCCCCTGGCCTGCCCTAGTTACGCTACTGCCTGTGTATAGGGACAAGTTTTAATGTTGCCTTGCCTACATCACTTAATTGCACACATTTAAGTCAATCCAGCATGTTGAATTAGTTTTCCATACTAAGCAGGCAATTTATTAAAACATTAGTATAAATGTAACTAAAGAATTGTGCAATGAATCTTTGTATAAATGAAATGTCTACAATTACTATCTTTGAACAGTACATATATATTTCATTATCAGATGAAACCCAGCCTCAAAAGGCATTATAGGTTTATAATCGTACAAATATTTATCTCTCTCTCTTTCTATTTTGCTCATCCATTCCCTCCTTTCCACCTCTGGTGTAAACATCTACCGGTATTCCAGCTTATTGTTTTGGAGCAACGGGGTAGCCAAAGGGCAGGTAACATGCATCAGACTGGTGTATCCCACTGTCCCACAGGACATGAGATACAAATCAAGTTGCTTTGACCCCATTGTCATATCCACACTCCTAGTCCCCTAAAGGCAATGCTGTGTTATGGGATCCTTTCTTTCCTTTATTTATCTTGTTCCTTTGTGTGGCTGCTGCTAAGGGCATAAGGTACATACATTTCCTTGGGTAAACTAACCAGCATTCAGGACCACAGCCGATTACCATTTTCATTTTAAATGGTGTTTGCCCATTGTGATAGCTGAATATTCAACCAGACAAGTGCTGGCAGTGAGTTTCCATGTCAGTGAAAACACAATCAGATTTTTTTTATATTCATTGAACATACTGCATGTAATTGTGTGTGTAGAAATTCATAGAAATCATCATACTTGCTTGTAAAGAGTACAAAGAAAGAGACAGATACCCTAAACTGGCTCGGCTGGCCACACCTTGGAACCTGGAGAAGCTGTTGGCCAGTGAATAATGACCCGCTTAGCCAGCCCAAGTGTAAATACATAAGTAAACACAGGCGCCTGGAGAGCCGGCAGCAACGCCTATACCAATGGAGATGAATCCTTTTTCATGTCACGTTGACCTTTTCCAGCCAAGATGAAATCAGTCTTGGCTAAAAACAAATAGCCACATTTCATCTGCCGTTGCCCTTCAGATCACGCCAGAATGACCTTTCAACTTAATTTTCCATCCAAACTCATTTCCATGTGTGGCATCTGCCCCCTCAATGATGATAAGTGTCTCTGCAGTCCAAGCCTGATTTGAAATATATGATAATAGAAATACGATCTAAAGATTTTTTTTGAAGTATTGTGGACGGCCAGACATAATGGTCATTTACAAGAGCCACAGACTTTCCTTCACTTTCAGTAATTGTGTTGGTCATCAAGCAGCCAGTAATGGGAGTTGGGGGGTGTGGGTTATTCTCTGACAGCAGTCTAAATAAGCAAACACAGCCAAGGATATGAGCTATCTTTAGAAACACAGACAGGCATTTAACTCAGATGCAGGGCTGATTTTTATTTAGGAAATGTCACATTAACTCTGAAGGTCTGAAGTCATATGAGTGAGGGGAGATTAGCTCAGATGAGACATTTGTAACACCAGTCACAGAAGAGTTAGGAAAAGGAAAGCATCATGTCTCACAGGGTTGGGGACATGTAACTGATTACAAAACAACTGTAACTGAAATCCATTACGTTACCAGGTAAAATATTTGAATCAGATTACAGACAGACAACTTTAGAAAAATTTGATGAGGCACGTTTTGAATTCAGAAAGCATGTTTGCGTCAAAAATTATGACACCTTTCTGTTTTCTCAATCACATTCAAATCAGCATTTAAAAAAGGCGCACGTTTAAGTTTGTTCCGTCTGAGCAGAAGTCAGAGACCACTATGATGACACACCAAATGCATTTGATGGATCACGGGACAAGAGTAGCAACAGGATTTTGTATGCTACAGTCAGTGGCGACCCATCATTCAGGACAGGTGGGGTTTTGAGCCCCACATTATTTTGATGTTATTTTTTGCATGTTATTTTGGCATTAATACGTGTCACATGTCAGTTTGCGAACAACGTAAAAAAATATATAATTGAGTTAATAAAGCCGCATACAAACATGGCCAGGTGATCAGGCCTACCACTGTGTGTCATCGGAAAACATTATGATGGTGTTGGAGTCATGCCTGTCCGTGCAGTCATGAGTGAACAGAAACTACAGGAGGGGGCTGAGCACGCACACCTGAGGGGCCCCTGTGTTGCGGTTCAGCGTGGTGGATGTGTTGTTACATACCCTTACCACCTGGGAGTGGCCCGTCAGGAAGTCCAGGATCCAGTTGCAGAGGGAGGTGTTTAGTCCTAGGGTCCTTATCTTATTGATGAGCTTTGAGGGCACTATGGTGTTGAACGCTAAGCTGTAGTCAATGAATAGCATTCTCACATAGGTGTTCCTTTTGTCCAGGGGGGAAAGGGCAGTGTGGAGTGCAATAGAGATGGCATCATCTGTGGATCTGTTAGGGCGGTATGCAAATTGGAGTGGGTCTAGGGTTTCTGGGATAATGGTGTTGATGTGAGCCATGACCAGCCTTTCAAAGCACTTTATGGCTACAGACGTGAGTGCTACGGGTCGGTAGTCATTTAGGCAAGTTACCTTAGTGGTCTTGGGCACAGGGACAATGGTGGTCTGCTTAAAACATGTTGGTATTACAGACTCAGACAGGAAGAAGTTGAAAATGTCAGTGAAGACACTTGCCAGTTGGTCAGCGCATGCTCGCAGTACACGTCCTGGTAATCTGTCTGGCCCTGCGGCCTTGTTAATGTTGACCTGTTTAAAGGTCTTACTCACATTGGCTGCGGAGAGCGTGCTCACACAGTCTTCCTGAACAGCTGGTGCTCTAATGCATGTTTCAGCATTAGCAAGTATAGAAGTAGTTTAGCTCGTCTGGTAGGCTCGTAATCACTGGGCATCTAAAGGTTCTGATCTGACACAACAGATCTGAACCTTTAGCTTAAAACGTTGATAAATTATTAGGCCATTTATTCACATTATAAGCGCAGCAATGTGCACATGGTAGTAGGCTATAAGCGTAAATGTTCCACTATCAGAAAACACCATTATCAAAAGTGAACGCAAATGCAATTATGCATGTAATGCTTTTATAATAAAGGTGCATTTTTATGGTGAAAATGTACTTGCTTAATTTTACGTAGTTATTTGGCCACTCTAGTTGTGATACAAACCTTATCACAACATACAGGCCTATGGGCTAGGCTACATGAGGTGTGCGACTATGATGCTGGGTATCATTCACAAGTGATAATATATAATTCACAAGCGATAGGCTAGTATTGTCACCCATCAAACTATTCTTGATTTAATCTTGTCTTTATATATACTAAATAATATATGTATGAAGTTTGATTTGATTTAGAATGGACCATTATCATGCACCTGTATCAAAAAAATCTATGCACTTAGTTTTCCGTGGTTCATTTTCATGCCAGCCAGGTAGGCTATACTCCTGTTGTAAATACAAGCATTGTTCTTAATATTAGGAAAGTTGAGAAATAAATATAGTAGGTCTAGCCTATAGCAAGCTGATGGGATCCTCCTCTTTTTAGTAAAGGCTGTCACTCTGTTTTCTCTTGCAAGTGCATAGCCTATAGAAATGCTGCGCAACATGAGTTCATTGGCTCTCATGAAGTGTTTGATTAGATTTTTGATTATATTTGCATTGATGTCAGAGTGATTGGAGGGACAAAAGAGTGCTGAATACCAGACAGTTAGCAAGTTTGGTAGGCTACTAATGTCCAGCAGCAGCATCAGAGCTTGGAGAAGCCTAATTACCGTGACTAAACGTTTACATGGAATTTGACTGCCTTCATGACTTGTGACCGCCGGTGTGGCAGTAAAACGGTCACTGCAACAGCCTTAGTCTGGACTGTCCTTCAGCTGTGTGAACTCACATCAGAAATATTGCTATTTTCTTTCAACATTCTACCATACAAACTGGATTAGAGCTCAGCTGCTTATTTAACCTTTTCAAGTAAACAAGATGATGTATAAAATATAAAAATGATTAACTCATGCACAACGTCCCTATGCTTGGTGGAATTTTCAGCACATGGAACAAATGAAAGTAAAACCCTGCTTTTAACCACCATCAACTCTAATAGGAAAGGTTATACTCTCTTGACAGTACAACATGGTCACCTGAGGCAAATCTCTGTTTGTATCCTTACAGATGTGTAGGGATCAGAGGTCGGGTAGGTTTGGGGCACCGAGTGGAGTTGCTCTGACATGCCTTGAGGCCCACACACTGACACAGCTCGTTAACCACAGTTTCAAAATAATTTTAATGAACACATGACTGATATTATTTCTAACACTATCCACAAGGTCAAAAAAGCATTGGTTTTGTGTCACTATGCACGTTTGACATAGCTCCTGCTCCCTCTTTGCTAATAATCTAATGTCCTGATATTACTCAGGCTACTTTATGTATTATTATGAGCATGAGTTGCAATACATTTACCTCTGTTGATCCTGGATCATCATTTAGCCTAGCTGTGTTGATCCTGTATCATAATTTAGCCTACCTGTGTTGAACCTGCATCGTAATTTAGCTGTGTTGATCCTGGATCATCATTTAGCCTAGCTGTGTTGATCCTGTATCATCATTTAGCCTACCTGTGTTGAACCTGCATTGTAATTTAGCTGTGTTGATCCTGGATCATCATTTAGCCTAGCGGTGTTGATCCTGTATCATCATTTAGCCTACCTGTGTTGAACCTGCATTGTAATTTAGCTGTGTTGATCCTGGATCGTCATTGAGCTGTGTTGACCCTAGATCGTCATTTAACCTAGCTGTGTTGATCCTGGATCCTTATAATGTTTCCCATAACCTCATAGTAATGCAGCAAACACACCAACAAACACCCTAATCCCCCTCAGCAAGTTGCCCAATAAGACTTAATATGTTGTCTCTGAGAAAACACATCTGCAAGGCTAGCTCTAAAATCATGAGTTCAGGCTGAAGCACTGAACAAACGGGTAACCAATGTATAAACTTGCAATGGTATTGGGTTACATATTATGTAAATCTGTGAGAATATTGAGTGTAACAGGGCTGCATTTGCGTTCCATCAGCCTTGAGTGTCGAGTGTTTAATTTAGCCTGCCTGCAGTGCCATTGGCAATCAGGGGAAGTATTTGAAAGAAAACAAATGCTATTTGAACCCAAGTCTGAGCTGTACAGGCATCTGTGTTTGTGAATGGAAATGCACAAGAACGGAAAAAATTGGGCTTGGCACCTGTTTCTTTTCAAAAGAGACAAGCAGTGCAATCCTTTAACCCCCCTCCCACTACCTTTCTTATCAGCACATTGGCTGTAAAGGGTTAATTCAATCACGTCAAGGCTCTTTGCTCTGTCGCCTGCTTCTCCCATCATACTTTAGGCTCAGCAGAGCGTCCCCTCAATGATGGCACCTTTGGCTCCACAATAGAAGCTAATTTGTTAGAATCTTTTACAGGTCAAAGGCTGCTTTAAGGCGACGAGGCCACCAGGAAAATAAAGCCATCCACCAAGGTGGTTGTGGTGGTGGTGTCGGTAAATGAAATGCCATCTCCTCTTTATGACCATAGACATACAATAGATAGATATCAATTTTCCTCCCGTCGATGCCGGGTATGAGATCTCGCCACCCTGCCCAGTTAACGCAGGTTAATAGATTGATTCCAGTGACATGGCTCATAATGAACAGTAAATTATTTTATCTCTTAAGTCTTATTTGGTCAGCCAGGAAAACATATGAGGTAATATGGCTGGGGCTAAATGGAGCGTATAATAGATCTCTCGCTAAGGCATAAGGAAAGGGGTGACGACAGAGCTATGATTAATGAAAATAATAATGCTCTTGAAATTGAAATTTTTCTTATTCTTTTCTTGGCCCCTTCAACTTTTTCCTCCATGGTCGTTCTGACTGTTCATGCGTGATGTGATTTGTGTGCAATTGCTTGCATGTTTTTTTTATTATTGGGTCCATTCTTCCCATTGGGCTTCGTCTGGCCCAGTCGTTGATGAAAAAAAGTCCTCTACATTATTTGCACTGAAAATATTTCATATCCCAAATTATGAGGTAAAATAAGAGGACAGAAGCAGACCAGAGGGATACAATCAATCTAAAATGAAACCCATTATCCAGCCCTCAGGAATTGACCTTCTTTCTTTGTGCAATTTACACAGCAACCACAGCACACATAAAAAAAGACATGCGGTCACCTCAGATCGTCCCTGGTTCAAAGTTCAAACTCAAGAGTTGCCCAACAAATCACTTTGCTCTCATAATAGCCAATAATGTAGCTGTGCATCTCCACCATCTGATTCCACTGAGATAAAGCCATTTTCACCACTGGTAATGTGTCCAAACATTTACAACATACGGCATCTGGTAGAAATAGTTTGTCTGTTACATCAGAAAGTTAATGCTAACAGAAACAAAATGAGACCTCAATTTAAATGTGTTTCTTTCAGTTGTTTTCTTGATTCTTATATTGAATCTTCTGCAATATAAATACAATATAGTATACGATTTGTTAACTTGATGTGATACTCTAATTGAGCACAATTTTATATTGAATTCAGAACATTGTTAACATTATTTTGACAATTGTTAAAAAAAAATATTGCATGTACATACATTCTGAGCTGACAGTACTGTATGTTTAGTGTTGTCATGGTAATTGCTTAAGAGGCCTTTCACAAATGATGCTCTCCCTCTTTCACATAGACATCTCTGAAATGTCTTTGAATATGTTTTTCAATATGTTTTACTGTAGACAACACTTGTCTCTGACAATGCCAATCCCTCGATTCTGAGAGGTGTTTGCTGTAATTTTCGATCCCATTCTCTCACAGCTGTGGTTATCCAAGACACTGCTGGACATTGAGGACCATCATTAATAGAAGGTATTTTTACATAGGAATATACTTTTTACCTCATTTTTGCAAATGTACCAGTTTACCTCTTAGAATTCTTTAAGTACTCAGGTTAAAATACATATAGACTGATATTGTTAGAGACATACCTTCATATCATTAGCATGTATGTTTGACTGATGCAAGATTCAAACGGTAGAGGGTGGGCTTGATATCAACATGGGAGAAAACATAAGTAGAAGATAAAGTCTTAAACTAGTAAATAGGTGTTATAACAGCATTGATTAAAGTCATATTTAATTATGTTGCCCATCCTTCTGGTGAGGAAATACAGCTTTGATATATAGTTTAGCGTTTTAGTAAATCACTAAAAGAGAAATACCCTTACTAGTTCCTTTTCAACAACAGAAAACACATGCAAAAATCAATGCCTTTTAATTCCACACTATTGATATACCTAGATAATGGAGCAATTGAGAAGTAGATGAAGAGTAATTGTGCCCTGGTCCTAGTAACACCTTGACCACCATATCACCTCAGCTTCCCACTGCACACTCCACCCTACACGCAGGAGGCCTCATTTCACGAACCTTTGGCTGTGGCAAGGTGATAAATTACAGTTGTTAACTAGCATTGATTACTTTCTGCTTCTCCACTTTGTGTGACAACTGTCCAGTCACTCTGAATGGAACTTAATGGCGCATTAGAGGGAGGAAAGCATACAGCTTCCCTAGCATTGATTAAACCTGCTTGTTGCTTAATAAAGACAAACTGACACGTACTGGCCTTTGGTGGCCAGAGACCAAACAAAGGCATGAGACCAATATCTGGCATACCTAGAGGGCTTTATGAGTCCTCATCACCTAAGAAGTAATTTAAAAAATGGTTTCAGAGGAATGAAATGGAAGACAGTGTATAGGTCCAAAGAGTGACAGTATAGTCTTAATACTAATGGGGGGCTGTATTTGAGAGCTGCCATTATATAAAATAGGTATTCTCTGATAGTATTATGGCCCTGGGAGGAATGAGATGTCTTTATAGTTTGACCTGTTTCAACACCTAGTTAGTAAAGTTCATGGAACTGTCACTCTTGTCATGAAAGGTCAGGTCTAAACAAACATTATTGCAAATGTTTCATTTCAATCATTACTGGGGGTAAATAGCTACAGGACTCTTCTTTGTTGAATTGTCTCGAGCATTACATTTTAGTTAACCTTTTTTTGCCATTGTTGAAGAATCCAGTAATTTGAGAAAATAAATGCCTTGGTCCCACATGATGTCAGACACAAAACTGGTGTTACTTTTCTCTGGCACGGGCAACTCAAGTCTTATTTTTAAAGCCAGAAGTCAAGAAGGCCTGAGAAGCAGGGTTGATCTGCGAATGTAGTTCTAGGGGGGGTTGTTGATAGGTACAAGGCTGCCAATCTGAAACAATCAATTTTGACATTTTTGACAGCTTGTGACCTATTGGTTATACTATTGACCCAGTCATCTACAAAGTGTCAACAACATGTCAACAAAGTGTCAACCCAAGACAGATAAAAAAAAACTAAAGAAAGTAGCCCTCATTAGAATAAAGATAATATCATCTCAGAAATAATAGTGGCGGCTTGAGGAGTCTATAAGAATCTGTTTCAAAGATTTCTATTGTCTCTGAACTGCAAGTCAAAATGACACACAGAGGTTTCTCATGACAGGTCAGTATGCCTCTGGGGTCGAGGCTTTTGCCCTGGCCTGGTGCTCCAGGCCACCATCAGGCCACAGCTAGTTCAGAGTGGGCCTGGCACTGCTGTCACCCACAGATCATGTGAAACCACAGAGAGTCAAGCGGGTATACGCAGGGTTAAACTGATTAGCTATGCACTTCTGCTCTGTGGGTCAGAGTTTGTAGAACAAAAGTGTTATTATAGGATCTGTATTTCTCCCCTGGGTTACTTAATGCAATCATTTCTTTTAGCACACACAAGTCAGTGGAAGACGGCCCCAAAAAGAGTTGTGCCATTCCTTCTCTTCAGCTGTCCTTTCTTTCCTCTTTCTGTGGCTATCACAAATCCCCTACACTCCCCGTCACCCCCTCCTCCCATTGCAAACTCACTATACCTCACCATCCCTCTCTGTTATAACACACACAAACTCTCTTCCTTCTCTGTTCTCTTTCTCTTTTTCTCTGGCTTTCACTTAACCTCCTGGTCCGTCCTGCAGTTTTCCTCACACATTCGCCTACACTCCTCTCTGGGAAATGTAGATATTTTCCTGACAAGTTCCTCACTGACTGGAAAAGAAGCAAGGCCTCTGGAGATTGTCAGAGTCCTCTGCCAAAAAATGCGTGGGAATAGTCTGGATGGGAAGGGGAAGGGACTTTTAATTGTTTTTTTTCTTCGTCTGGAATTAGCCAGTGGAAAAATGTAGTGATTGTTCATTTATTTACCTTATGTAAGAATACGTCATGAAAGTGTGGGTGGCAAAGATTGAAAATGAGTAGCCATAAAATATGACGAACATAGATGAAGAGTCAATTCCAGTTTGTTGCCGGTTCATCAGTGTAATAATTGTACTTGTTCTCAATGAGACAAAGATAATATGGCGATAGTGCTGCACATCTCTTGTAGGGGTAACTCATAAATCAGCCAACTTTTAAGAGAGCGTATTTAGTCTCTATGTTTTTCCACTTAGGAACCTGCCTGTAACAACAGCTGGAATAACAAATGCTGTACTTTTGGGTTCATTAAATGCACAATCAGATGGTTTCCTGACTGGAGCATTTTAGGTTAAACTCTGGGGTAGAGGACTTGGAGGGTGCTCTGGAAGTTCATGGATGTCTAGAGACAGATGTTATTTTTGTTGGCCAAATTGTTCTGATATGTAATGATTATATTCCAGACATCCTCTCCAGTGTGTCACACTAGGTGACTCCTGAAAGACTCAATCAACTGATTGATTTATATAGCTATGTATGGATGGATATTGAACATTGATGCAGGAGAATGTATTTCATTGCCTGGCCACTTCAAGCTTTGTTCATACTACAAGCTGTGCTTCGGATTCAGCATTTCATTCAAAGTGAAGTGAGAACATTGTAGTTTATACAATGAAAAAGTTAAACAAAAGAAGCTTGGTCTCACCTGACAAAGTAATAGTCATTTGTTTGCCAAATGTATTTATTCTGTGAAAACATATCCCAGTGATGGTGTTGGCGAGACGTTGATAATGCATTGAATGATTCCTCTCATGGGGCACTATTTCTTCGAAATGCAGTCATGTGACACAGAGGGATAGCTTTGAAAAGGGGATGAGTTTCCCATATTCCCAGAGGAGGGGTAGGCAATCACCGAGACATAGTATGTTGCTTTTCTCTCTGCACTGTCCAACTAAAGTCTTCCAACGGACTAAGCTAGGTCAATCTGTTGTTACAAAATGTCACTTACCATCTTTGTTCCGTAACGGACTTAAAAGGGCCTTTATTGCTGGTGAACAATAAGGCTCAATTCTTCTAGCAGATATGCATAACAAAGTAAAGGTAGAGGGCCATCATAGAGCAAAGAGATTTGTCTAAGCAACTGTATTTACATATTGTCAATGCTGATGGAAGGATCCGAAAATTGCTCAATAAGTTTACTGATTAATAAATTCTGCCCAATCTTAAAGAAGGCAGCCTCAAAATATGCCAGGCTATGACCAATGTTCCCTCAAATGTTTGGGGGCACTGAGCAACTTTAAGGTCTGCTGAGCGCAAACTTGAACATTTAAAAAATTCTATGCAACTTCCAGCGCGTGTTTACTGTGAACACTGAGGCTGTACCTGCTTTAAGTTACAGTTTTAACAGTGGCCAAGTAGACTACTGTGGCTATTTTACAATAATGTAGGCCTCAGTGGTGTAAAGTACTTAAGTAAAAAATATTTGAAAGTACTACTTAAGTAGTACTTGTGGTATCTGTACAGTACTTTACTATTACATTTTTTTTTCCAACTTTTACTTTTATTTCACTACATTCCCAAAGAAAATAATGTACTTTTTATTCCATACATTTTCCCTGATACTTAAGAATATTTCAAACCAAACACTTTTAGACTTTTAGTAGCATTTTCGTAGTATTTTACTGGGTTACTTGATCCACTTGTCCTTGAGACAACGAGGTGACTGAAAACGTTGTTGTTTTGTTTGATACAAGCAACCACTTTACAAAAATTAAATGCATTATTATTTCCATACCATTATTACAGAGAATCATACAAATGATGTTCCCCTTTACCTATTGGCTACTTAGATTATTCAAGCCTGTCTCAAAATACAACACTGTGCCTTTAAGACAAAAAAAGCTCTGTACCTGACTTGCTTTTCAAAGATGTCTAGAAATGTACCCATTTTGTACTCTTGTAGGAAGTAATCACTCCCCTATTGCAGACTACAAATGAGCTAAAACTGGGCTAATAACTCACTAACTAGCAAAGGATATGAACAAAATGTGCACATGTGGCTACATGCAGCTTTTACTTTGATCTCAAAACAAGCTAATCTACTCATGACCACAGCTGTAAACACAGTCCAGTTCAAAGTAAATGGCACAGGTCCATATATGGCAGTGGTCTATTTGCGTATAGGCCTAATGCAGCTCTGATTGGTTATGCCGCAGCGGTCTGTGTAGAGTATGACTGAGTCTTGCACAATAGAATCCTACACCCATGCGTTCTGCCTACAACAAAATCTCTTGCATAGTTCGTTTTGTTTTGGTATGTTCCATTGAAAGTGGCTACTATTGCGTTGATTCGATCACAATTGCCACAGTAAAGTGAAACGTTGATAGTGTTAACTAACAGGGAAAACTCTAGAAAGTTGAGTGAATTTCAATCTCATGCTTCTCTCTGTTGGCTGATATTTCTTCTGAGCTTCTGAGTCTCGGGGCTACTGCGCACACATGCAGTTTAGAGGGAACATTGGCTATGACTGTCTTGAAAATCTGAAAAAAAAGTATAACTTTGTGAGGAATTTTATGTCCCACACAGCAACCTTTCACATTTTCCCTTTCTTAATTTACCTTAAAACCAATGTTAAATGTGAGAACAGAGAAGGTCAAGGAATGACACAACTGAATTAGTGAGGCCAAACAATGGATCTGTTATTTTAAAAAAGTGTTATTACGTTATGAGCAGCTCCTATGGTTAATATTACAAGTTGATAGAATGGAGCATATTCAGTTTCTCTGGACCACCAAAGATGACGTCATTTGAATCATATCCCCATAAAATACATACAATATGTGTACATATATATTTTTAAATAAAAACACATTTTGTTAGGAATTCCCGTTTGTGTTCATCTTTTTAAAATAATAACTTCATTGACTCAGCCCCTCTGACATGGCATCTGGTGATGCATGCCTACCACACTGACAGCACTTACGGCCTGGGCCTGGCTGCTTTGTCCATATCATACAGCCAACACCAATGGAGAAAGGCAAGGGAAGCTGGCTAACGTAAACCAGGGGAGTTAGGGTAAGTCCTGCTCTGTTTTGACACAGTTACAAAATAATACAGGAATCTACATTAGTCTGGAACTGGAGTGGTTGTGGGCAACAGGGTGAGCCATCCCTCCACATATGTTGTGATGGTGTCGTGCAGGAAGCAGGAGGCTCAGGAGCTCCTCTAAGCCATGCCCTGGGATTTGAATCACAGCTCCACAGGAAGCTTGACTGGCTGGTTTGTTTAGCTGGATGTGATTTCGAGTTGCAGCAGGGTGTTGCCTGGTCATAAGAAACACAATGGGGCATACTTTCTGAACACGATTAATAGGCAATAATGACGTGGCTTGAGTCCAAGCAATTCGTTGCCCATGTCTGCAGAATTAGATATGCCCCCTCTTTATTAATGACTGAGGGCCCCAAACTGCACAGTGGTAGGAGAATATGGGTGTGTAATGAGAGTTCATTTTCTATGGAGTCAATCCAGTTTAGTCATTTTTGCCCCTGAGTTATTAATCCATCACAGGTACAGTACATTGGATTATTTGAAATGACTTATATTTAAACATAGGTGCAATTTAGTCTGGACAGGTATTTTGCTGCATGGAACACAACATAAAACATGTTCAATCTTACTAACATTTGGCTAAACACTAGTAACATATTTTATAAATAGACAGGACGAAAAAACCCAGGAGTATCCTATTGCAGGAAATAACTACTCTCACTCTCCCTGTAACTGATTCCAGTAAAGGGAGTACAAGAGAGAAAGAAAAAAACGGGAGTCAGGCATTGGGATTTAGAACACTGAACAAGATAGATTCTTCCAAATTCTAATTGGAGAACAGTTGATTTAATTGGTATCCATTTGGCTGACAAAGGAAAGCAAGGGTAGTGGGCAGGCAGGAATGCCCCTGGGGGCGATGTGAACATGGAGTGGCTCCGCTCAACGCTCGGGGACGGATCACTTCCAAAGACAAACCGTGGGAGCTGGCAGGACAGATTGCAGTGGGAGGGAAGAGGGGGAGACCAAATTCATGGTGGAGTGAGAAGCTTTCAACAGAGAGACATCTTTATTTGGAGGACGAAGGCCATTTCAGAGGCAGAGCTGCACTTCGGCCAGGAGTAGTGGTGTAATGTGACTCTTACCCTGGGAGGACAGAAGTGGATACGCTTCATCAGTCCCTGTAACCTGAGGCTTTGGTGGCAGATAAACCTAAATTAAGATGATCACAACAAACTCCTAAGTACTCTCAGCATCTGAATGTTCTTGGCATTAGCTTTGTGAAAGACGAAGATGTCTATACATACAAAGAAAAAAAGAAGAAAATGGAGCACTAAACAAGAGCAGTGTTAATCAACATATTGTTTTATTATTTCTGTAAAATAAAAAAATTAAATGTTTCCCTCAGTGTTCACTCTTTCTACAATGAATAAAACGTATAGAACATATATTTATTTACAGATGTAGCAGAAGGGGGAAAAATGCGGGTTACTGAGCATTGCTTGTGAACTGGTATGTGCTAGTGAGCAGCAAATTTCTACACAAGGTATGGAATAATATGAATTATGTCAACCCAAAATAGCCAATGGCTTAATTAAGCCCTCTTTACTAAAATAATTATAATAATTCTGAGTAGAACCTCAACAGCTAATCATAAAGCTTGTGTCTGCTGTCCATGTAGATGATAAACGGTGTCTGTGGGTTGGAGAGGCTCATATGTGCAGTGCGAAGCAAAGCAAAGAGTGAACCCAGGTGTTGGAGTGTTTTCACTGCCTCTGTGGAGAGGAAGGGTGGGGGAGTGAGGGCAGATGACCTGCAGGGGGTTCAGAGACAAGGGCCAGGCACCGGAGACCTTCACACTCTGCCTCAGGGGAATGCAGACACTGTTTATCTCATCCTACACTTTCACTTATTTTTTATCCTCTTCCACAGTCCAGCTTTCATTTCCCCTTTCCTCCCAGTTCAGGAGAACAATGATTCTAGCATTATTTCCTACTTAAAACCATTGTGTTATATATGCTGACAAGCATTTTAAGAGAGGAGATAGTTTTTCTTGTTGTTACTGTAACCTTTTCTACATTACCACATTTATATTTTCTTAATATCCATTCTTAAAATGCATTATAGACCTATATTGTGTAATGGTATTTTTATGCAGTCCGCCCCCTTTTCTTTTCAGCAAAATGAAAAAATTATTATCTCTTGGACACACACACACACACACGCACACACGCACACACGCACGCACGCACACACACACACACACACAAATGTCTATTATTATACAGTATGTTTCTATATAAGGTATTTCTAGCTATTCCACTGTTGTGTAAGAGCTTTAATCCCCCTACAGTATATGACAGGCCTGCCCTCACCTTGCCCAGAAGTAATCTCTCAAAAAGTCACCTTTCAATTAAAGCCTGTGTGAATGTGCGTCCGTGCAAAGGAGAGTGCTGTATGCTGGGGAAGAATGGGCCCGTTCCTGATGTAAATGAAGAGATGCATATCAGTGTTAATCCATTGCTTTGTAGTCACAGCCATACCCAAAGTCTGTCTAATTTCCCTCACCCTCCCTTTTGCAGCCAGAAGTGTATCGATCGGCAGTAATTGAAGTGTACTTGATAATCCGCAAGGCAACAGGGGAGAGGGAGACCCTCAACTCTCACATCGATGCACAGAGAATGAGGTTGTGGGGTTGTGTGTGTTTGACTGTGAGTGTGTGGCGGAGGGGAGCTCTCTAAGGTATGGGCGGGTAGGGCAACACCTCCTTCACCGTTTCTTCTCAGCTGATTAAACTCATTGAGAGCCAGACGAGTGGAACAAATAGATATAAAGGTTTGCCTGGCAGCTTACAGCCATTCAGATTTCTTCATTGAAACAGACAGAGCCTAGTCTCCAAGGCCTGTTTGACACTGACACTACGCCGCTGGACTGCCTGTTTCTGAAATGAACCATACATTATTCTTCACACACTCTAAGATAGCTCAGGTGGAAACTTTAAGAATGTTTAATTGGCTTATATGGTTAAATACTTTTCTTGGACCAGTGATTCATAGAAATGCATGGTAAAATATAAACTTGACCGCTGCTGTATGATCAATTATGCACACATCATAGGCTGAATGCACAATACATTATATGTCTGAATGAACAATGTACACAGTGTACAGAGATATCATAAGACTGCAGATACTGCAGATATTCAATCTGCAGATGTCAAAACAGGCTTCAGAAGATTCAAGAGGATATGTATCATTCCATTAATGTCTGGTGACCAAAGTTAGAGGCCCATGTTCAATACAAAAGAATATACTGGAAATTCCTGGATAGAAGGTAAAAAAAAATATGCCCCTCTGCCAGTATGTGTTACCAAATATTCGTTTTTTTTCAATAGAAAACTATCTTACGACAATTCAATGAAGAGGGCGGCATGGTGGTGAAATATCTTTAGTAGTGTTGGGAAAATGAGATCAATCATTTAATTGCTCTGGGCAGCGATAACAGCCTTCGATCAAGAGTTATTGATATATAAAAATCCATGTGGGGCCTAGCTGTGTGGTCAGGTGAAAAGGACACCTTTTAGAGCCCTTCATATCAACGCTCGGCCGTAAACACTATCACACAGATCAAGTGGCACTGGGCTTCATTGGTCAAATGTGTTAAGTGGCATAAGTATTGGTTCATGGAGGAGGTTGATTCTTGATTTTTTTGTTTATTTCTGAATACATTTGTTGAGCAATACTCCGTAATGAAGGAATTTGTATATCTTTGTTGAACATCAATGAAGGCACAATTAGTATTCAATGTAAACCTGTCATTCAATCATTTTATTGGCATGATCGTTTACATTTTACATTTTAGTCCAGAGTGACTTAGAGTTAGTGCTTTCATTTTAAGATAGCTAGGTGGAACAACCACATATCACAGTCATCATAAATAAGTACATTGTTCCTCAATAAAGTAGCTATCATCAAAGTCAGAGCTAGTAAGGGGAAAAGAGTCAAGTGCGAGTTGACAAAATGCTTTTTGTGTGTGGGGAGAGGGGTGGGGAGGAGGTGGGAGGTGCTGGGATTATTTAAGATACTCTTTGAAGAGGTAGGGTTTCAGATGTTTTCATAAGATGGGCAGGGACTATGCTGTTTTAGCTTCAGGGGGAAGCTGGTTGCAACATTGATGTGCCAGGACAGAAAAGAGCTCTGAAAGTGACAGATCCCTACAGGAGGGGTTAGGTGTATGAGGTATCATATCTGTAACCAGTATGCCTAAGCCTAGCCTGGTTACATTCCACTCCTTGCCACTGTGGAGCTGTCATTAGTCAAAGACAAGAGTGGCAAGGAGGGGAATGTTAGCTAAAAAGACTGGTACCCAAACTAGCTTAAGCCTGCTCTCTACCCTTCTCTCTCACACACACACACACACACACACACACACACACACACACACACACACACACACACACACACACACACACACACACACACACACACACACACACACACACACATGCAGTGGCTCACTGACATAGAGCGCCTGCCCTGCAGAGAAAATAAGATATAACCATAACTCGTCTCTCCATCGGCCTGCCCTGTGTGACCCCTGTTTTAAGTGGGCAGCAGGTAATTGCTGAGGCGGTGTTGCCCATCAGCCTACAACTCCATGTGTGTCATCTCTATTTATTATATTCTGCACGCTCCTCAGGCCTTGATAATCCATTTCACAAGGATACAGGGCTGATATCAGCTGCCATGCACATTATGAGGCGAGCCCTCGTCTTATCAAGTGCAGAATTGCCGGCTAGAGGTCAGGAACAGATAAACAGTGGTGTAACGCAACCCCCTTCCCCGTGCGCCCCGCCACCCCTGATGAACACAGATGTGGGAAGGTGATGTTGTGAGGGGGGTACAAAGAACAAAACACACAGCAAGGAAAAGGTTACGACCCTTGTAAGGTGCCTCTTGTTACGGCCGACCTTCAGAATTTCATCATCAGCGCTCCTGACTGCTTAATAATTCGGAGGCATCTCTCTCTTGAGTCGGGGGGGGGACGAGCCTGCAGACGCCCACTCTCTGATTTTCTCCCAGCACTCTTTGCAGACCTTTATAGACCGGCCACATCTCCATCAATCACAGGGTCTACCTCCCTACTCCTTGGGCTGCCCCAATATTCCCCATCATGTCCCCCATGTCCAACCTCACCACTGCTGGGCTAATATTGTTGTGTCTGTGGAACTGCCTTTGTGCTTTCACACGCGTGGTCGTAATAGAGTGGAATCCCTCTACAAAGTGTTTGGTTTCAATCTATCATGTTTGGTAGAGAGAGAATACATCCGGACCGCATAGGGCCTATGTTTGAAGAAAGCTCTATACAAAATGTCCTATAGTGGATACATTTAAATATTTATGGTTTTACAAATCCAAATATGCATTGTTTGGGAATCATGACTTGGCCATGCACAGAGAAAAAGCATAATAATTATATGATGACCATAAAAAAGGCATGCAGTTGCATCAGCCTCAGTAAACATTCATTATTTGGGGGCTTGCCTTTGTATACCTATCCCAGGATCCCACACAAGCAGCTGTGTGTATTTGTCAAAGTGATTGTGTCTTTGGTGCATATATTTTGGATATGCCTTTATCACTGGCTGTAAGCAATGTGTTATGTTGTAGACACATTAAAGTCACAACATTACAAAACAGGACTATAACAGGATACACCTTTATTCAAGTATAGAAATATGCAGACGTCAACAATAGTACTACAGTAGCCCTGGATTGGTGTCGTACAGATGTTAGAATTACAGCATACAAGTGTAGCCATGCACTGGTATAAAATAATGTATTTCCAAATTAGATGTGTAGTCATGGTCACCTGCCTATTGTTTTGGACAAGCGTTTGCCTCACACACCCCCTGCCAACAGCTGACCTTACACAGCCTTTCCAGGCCAAAGACTTGATGAGTGTTTTTTTTACCCCTTCCCCCAACATCCCTGGGCATGTGCAGTGTACATCCGCTCCGTCATTAAGCCTCTACCCGTGGGTTTAGAACCCAGCCATATGGTGTTGCTAGCAGAGTGTGCAGAGGCTTGGGATGGCCATGATCTGATGAATCTTTCTCAGAAAATGTTTTTTTTTTTTCTGAGATGACATCACAGCTAGCCAGCTGGACTAAACCAGGCTTTCCATGTATGAGCATGCATGTGTGTTTGTTTCTGTGAGTGTTTCTGTGTGTGTTTCTTTGTATGTTTCTGTGTGTGTCTATGTGTGAGTAATTTTGCCTGAGAAAGCCAACCAAGAGTTTCACTTTTCAGATTTTAGAAAATGTATTATCATACTGCAGACTGTGTTGACAAATGTATGTTTTACTATAGTCAAAACTATTTGTGACTTTCAAATGATGTGTCTATTAGACCAGAAGTAGATCTTTAAGGGAGGGAGTGTAACATGATTCAATTCAATAAATATAAGTCGTGTGGAGGCTGAAAGGTTGCCCTTGGAGTCGTTAAAGGCATGTTCAATAGCTGCAACAACAATAGTTGCCAGTTAGTATTCGGCAAGCAGAGCGTATCGCGCACAAAGATAAAAGAGAAAATGTCCACACTGTGGCCCAGACAATCCAAAAGAAGCTATCAAGTTCCCAACATAAGAATGGCTTTACTCATAGCCAGGATATACTATCAACATCCACAGGCTAAAACCATGTTGATACCAAGAGCATTTTGTTGGGCAGAGTGGGCCTCCTAAAACCTTTATAGCTTTAAAAGAAAGAAATACTGATACATAGCATATAGGCTGTGTGTGTGAGGTTGTGTCATGCCTATACTTGAGCCAGAGAAGGGATGTTCTGACAGATCACAATTCTATGGCAATTAATAAGGTGCATGAGGAAAAAAAGTCAAATATTTTTTGGGGTGAGGGGTGATAGAAGAGGTTCTTAACACAAGTCCTGTTTGATGTTGGTTACATCTGCTTTCACACATGGAGTCTCTCCAAACAGTTACAGCAGATTAGTCATGGCATTACTTGTTTTATCCCCTCATAATATTATTGCGCTATTTAAAGTGACCTACTGACCTAAAAACACGATGGAACAAACTGTGGTCAGATAACATGAGCTCATTCCCTCTGGAGAGAATTGTAATATTTAAACCCAACCAAAGAACAAAGACAAAATCATCTGAATCAAATTTATTCTTCGTTTATGATCTATGCAAAGGCAAATTAATCAATGAAAAAATCATACTGTGAGATACAGTAGGATGGTTTACAGTTGTTAATGCCCCTGTCTATGGCCATTACTAGAGAATATCAGCAATGTCCTTACTTATAATTCACAATATTAATAATGTTAACTGGGTCAGGTTAGGTATTGTTGATTTCGGGAGGTTACACTTTTCCCTAACAATCTCTTGTAGTTCACTGAGTCCGTTCTAGCATTCTAGCCCCCCACCCATCACCCCATCCAGCACACACAGGAACATACTTTCATGTATTCTAATAGGCCTTGAGTTCTCTTGACTGCTTCATTTTGCCCTTTTGTGTGTGGGAGGGTAAAAGGCAAGAGAGCTATGGGAGGCATTTAGCAGCAATCTCACCAGAATAAACTCTATTGCAGATGGAAATTATTAATTTGTATCTGCTTTGCTTCAGCTCTACCACTTACCAAAGGGGCGAAAGTGTCATTCTATTCAATTTTTGTGTTTCTGAAGTCCCTGGGCTTAGGCATAGCCTGGGCCAGGGTTGCGAGTGTTAAATGTCAAGTCTTGTAGTGAGCTGTCAAAGAACAGAATAGGCCCCGGATGATTGATGACTGGAGAGCCTGAAACCAAAACCCCCCAATTGCAAATGCTACCTTGATCAGTCATCTTGCCCCCTACCTTCTCACCCTAATAGTTGCTCACTATTCAAGGTCAGTTTGCACACCCTGACACCCCAACTTACTGGCGTCTCTGAAGGCCTCCTGACACACAAACCAACTTCATTTTTGCATGTATATGTGCAAGTCTTCTGCTGGATATATCAAACTGTTTAATCCTAATAAAGGGAGAAGAATAAGGCAAAAAGGCCCTATATTCCCTTGTGCTTTTTTCTAATTTTGGCTTGTTCTGCACTGTGCCAGCTTCTCTCTGTAGAACGAGAATCAGGCCCTGGCATTTGCGGTGGTTGGAAGAATGCAAGGAGAGGATGGGGAGGGGGTACAGAATAACTTTGAGCTCTCAAATCAGATGACAAGATTATTAATGGCCCAATGTATAACATATCTGGCTCCATGCATATTCATTGTGGAGCTGTACAGATGGGACTGCTGGCTGTGAAAACTTTCTGCTGTCTTCAACGATGAGGTCAATTGGTTTACAGCTCTGCATTGTAATGCTTTACAGCAGACAGCTGACAGGACAGTTTCACTTCCATCATTCAAATGGAACTCTTTTAGGAATACATATTACAGCAGTAGTGGTTGTACTGGAAGCAGATGTACAAGTTCTACATAGTATTCATTTATCAATTTCTGTAGGGCATGTTTGACAATTTTTGAAAGACAAAAAAAAATTAGTAATGAAAGTTATTGAGCTGACAAATCAGGCTCATGTTTGTTCTATGTTAAATCCGACTTATGTTTGTTGTATGTTAAATCAGACTTATGTTAAATCAGACTTATGTTTGTTGTATGTTAAATCAGACTTATGTTAAATCAGGCTTATGTTTGTTGTATGTTAAATCAGGCTTATGTTTGTTGTATGTTGTTAGTTTAGACTGACAGCATTTGTAACCTAAGAGGTTACACACCCCAAAACACGGTGCTACAATGTTATTACTGCACATGTGTGTCCTATGAAACCCAATGCAGTGCAATGACCCTCCTCCCAGCGACAGTTACATCGCAGAGCACTTCTGATTGTGAACACGTCTGTGATTAAGGTCTGCCATACCATTACAATATTTTCATTTGTTTGCCCTGGCTGGGACATGCATGGTGCTCACTGGCTGGTTAATCAGAGGGCCTCTCTATCCTCTTCATCAGCTGTAGTCCCACAGAATGTACAGCGAGGGAGTGTGCTCTTTATCTTCCTCTCCCCCACAGCCTCTCACTCTAGTCTTTGAGATACTATCGGAGCCCTGAAAGCGCTACCCATTCAACAGATCAAAGACGGCTTTTTCGAACCTCAACATGCTGATTACAGTTAATTCTCATGTATAAGTGGTATTTAGATGTCATTAACATTGAAAAAAGAACAATATGTTATACAAAATTAATGTTTTTTCAAAAGGCCAAATTCATATATAGCCTGTTAACCTGTCATCAGAAGATGTCCCCACACCCCCCGTCGAAAAGGCTACTCTGCATTGTGGGTGGCTAAGCGGAAAGGGTTATGAAACCAGAGCTTTGGAAAAGCACAACACCTGCCAATCTGACCTGCAGTGACAAGCCATGCTCTTATCACTCACATTAATAACAGAGAAAAACATCAAGCTAAATACCAGGCCATGCTCTGTTAACTTTTATGTGTTTAGGAATGATTGGGTTTTTGCTTCACTACACAAGATGGATCAAAGTACCTGGGAGGGACATCAGAGGCCTAGTCTCCCAATGGAGATGCTCCTCCATTTCCCTTTAATTCCAATGCATATATAAGTGTCACTGTTCCCTCCCAAAGCTATCTAAAATCTCTGTAGGTCTGTCACATACAATGTATTCCTGTGACATATATTTACACAGGGAAGGGAATTTATAGCATGGGATAAATATGTCTCTGCAGGGGACTTGTAAAACTGCTTTTGAACAATTTGACCTTATAAACCCACACTATCTATGCAATCTCTGTTCTGGCTTTAAACAGCACAAACCATTTACAAAATGAAGGCCCTACTGGCAAATTGTGGATTTTAAATATGAAATGTATGGCTTAGACTAGAGGATTTGGTGACATGAAACAAAAAGTATAAATAGAGCATTATGAAAGCATTTGTGGATGTTGTATTATTATTTGTGCGTTTACAAAAGGCCTAAGACTATATTTTTACTAAAACTTGATATAACATGTAACTGATATCTACTCCTAAACACTTCCTAAAAAAACTATGTGAGGAAACTAAATGTTCCACATACGTAAAAGCAATCAATGTATGTTTGGGACCATAAACAGTGTGTGGGTATTGTTTTCCTTGAGTGTAAAAACGATTTAATATATATTTTTAAAGTACATAAAGATAGTTGAAAACAAGATTTAAACACAGTAGAATTGGAGGTCCTTAAAAAGTAGACGATGCAGTCAGAAGTATGCAAATATTTGTTTACTACACCACTCGCGTCGGACTTTTACACAAGTAGAATTTTATTGGGTGACTTTCACTTTTACTTGAGTCATTTTCCATTAAGGTATCTTTACTTTACTCAAGTATGACAATTGAGTACTTTTTCCACCACTGTTGAAGAGTCATGGTCAGAGGAGATTAACCGATGTGATCTGGCTGTTCTGGGAGAGATTTGACTGAGTGTGGTGCTGAGGTGCTGCAGAGGGCACTGCAGGCCGGAACAGGTTCAGCCCCTGCATGCTTATCTTTGGGCTCCACTGTCGACAAAACTCTCTCGGTCCCAGTGTGCTGAGAGGGGTGTAAAAAATGTGTTTACAATTCAAGGAGGTCAAGGACTTGAGGACAGATAACTATTAAGAGAATAATCCTGCCACAGCCATTCACAAGAGGGAGAAACATATGGGTGCTAGTTTTATTTGAAGCCACACATGACATCCTGAAAAAGAGAAAGCCCTTTAGTTGAGTGGCTAGACATACTGTAGCTATACAGTGGTATAATTAAATACTATTATTCATTGGGTTTTTTGTATTGAATAAAAAAATGACTCATAAATAGCCACCATTTTATGTATTTTAACAGTTTAGTCTGTATGAAATTCCACATGCTAAAAACAATTTAATGGAAAGTAGCTTATAATTCTCCTGGAAGTATGCAAACAAAGGCACTGCGTAAACATCATTATGCTGGCCTAAAAAAACGTATTCTAGGGAGGTACCAATTTGGTGCAAAACCACACAATGTTGTTTGCATGCTTTTCAAGTCACTAAAGACACATTTAAAACATTACATTTGAACTAGATTCAGAAGATGGAAATGACATTGGGATTCTCCTGCAGGGCTAGGCCAGACTAGAACATCATATAGCATAGGGGCAAGGGGTTCTTTGGGAGGGCGGGTCAGATTTAGACATGGTGTGCTAATTACTCCACCCCTTACTCTCTCTGTAAATTAGGGCTGCCCCTGACCTGCCCAGTGGTAATGGTTTCTTTCCAAACCCATTCCTCTTATGATTTTACTGTATATAAATATAGACGAGACGGCATGTGAGCCAGCTGACCAGGGTGATAATCTCTGGACCTTGAAGTCTTTTTTCAGACATGTGAGGGATCGATTACACATTGCTAGGTGAATGGGTGACAAAAGCACAGTAGAGTACTTCACCTATAGATCGACAGGGCAGCTGCAGGGTTGTGGGTCGTCGGATGAATTGTGTCGCCCTTCTTTGTGGCTGTGGTATGACTGACTCCGGCTTTAAGGGCAGTCACCTAGTGTGATGCAAGATACCATTGCATCAGTGACAGGTGGGTATTAGTGTATAATAACCATGTCATAGTTATTGTGTGATAAAATATGAATAGCTTATGGTAAAATAAAGACAGGCTGAGAAGAAACGTTGCCTTTCCAAAATGCACTTGGTTTGATCAGACAAAGAGGAAAGTGAAAATACATGCCAATGAAGGCCAATGTCATTTTACAGTTTCTTTCCCGAGGTTGACAGCCATGTCTGACATCTCCCATAGAAGCTTGGTGGCCTCCATTCGTGCCTGAACCTGTCCAAACATACTATCTTTACATTGTTCCAGGGGTTAGAAATGTGAAGCAGCTGTTTACCTCCATGTAAATTCAATCTCACAGTTTTTTTATGTCTGGAGGATGTACATGTAGCTAGGGGTTCAATTGAACACGCATTACATGTACATCAAAATGACTGCTGGGATAAAGCTAGCTAGTATGTTGTCCCGTTGAATTGCTAGCTAGCTAACTGTAGCTAACAACGGCTAGATAGCAGCATATCAAAATCAGGTTGGTGCAGGCACTGTAACCTACACTGAGTGTACATAACATTAGGAACACCTGCTCTTTTCATGACATAGACTGACCAGGTAAATCCAGTTGAAAGCTAAAATCCATTTTTGATATCACCTGTTAAATCTTCTTTGTTCAGCGTAGATGAAGGGGAGGAGACAGGTTAAATAAGGATTTTTAAGCCTTGAGACAACTGAGACAAGAAGTGTGTATGTGTGACATTCAGAAGGTAAATGGGCAATACAAAAGATTTGCAAGTGCCTTTGAACGGGGTATGATAGTAGGTGCCAGGCACACAGGTTTGAGTGTGTCAAGAATTGCAACGGTGCTGGGTTTTTCATGCTCAACAGTTTTCTATGTGTATCAAGAATGGTCCACGACCCAAAATATATCTAGCCAACGTGACACAACTGTGTCACATTTTCTGGATATCTTTTGTAGTCAACATGCTCTCGACGCCTTGTAGAGTACATACCCTGACGAATTGAGGCTTCGGTGCTTCAAGATCTTTGTGTAACGCTTATTTAGTTTGTGTTTCAGTCAAACGTGCTCTTCCTTGAAACCATCTGACATATTATTCCATCTATCAGCACCCTGGCCATATGTTGGCTCTCTGTGTTTAAAACTAGTTAGGGAGCGGCTGCAGTGTTGGGAGTTTTGGTGAGCCCAAAGTAAAATGCCTGCCACTCAGGCCCAGAAACTAGGATATTTAGTACTATTGGATAGAAAACACTCTGAAGTTTCTTTAACTACTTAGGGAGCAGTGGCACTCCCGACACTACCCTGTGAAATGTAAGTCGCCAAATTCAAAATCCAAAAGTAGAATTATTAAACATCCACCAATATACAAGTGTTCCGTACTCATCAAAAGCTCTGTTTCTTGGCAATATCACAGCGTTGTCAGATTTCAAAAAGGCTTTATGGTGAAAGCAGCACATTTGATTGTTTGAGGGTAGCACCTCACATATTTTTCCCATAGCCATGAATCGATTAGCCATCATGGCACACACATAACACATTTCACAGCGAAAACAAATCAATTACCTGTTGAAGAACTTCTGCTGAGGTCATCCTAAGTGTCCAACGAAGACAATCCATGGTTCTTTTGTTAGAAAAAGTAATGTATTTTATCCATAAATCTCCATTTGGTTCGCGCGTTATAATCAGAAACGACAGCTTCCACTCCTCCATTGAAACGTGACACAAACTCGTTCATCTTATACCTATAAACTTGTCCAAGAACAATCAAACATAGTTTTAAATGTATCCTTAGGAACACTTTTACGTATATTTACTATTATAAATCAACCGGAATATAAACTGATCGATGAAGACGGTAAAAAACACACTGCGCGCCTTGTCGGACGCGCACACTGGGTACTGTTTACATAAAAAGGTCACTTCCTGGTTTGCTCTTCTTCTCTGGTCTAATTCATCCAAAATGAAAATTTACACTGTCTCGAGACTGTTGACATCTAAAGGAAGCGATGGGTACTGCATTCATATGCCCTTATATGGTCATTTTCATGAGGGAGGGGTTCCAAATGAGCAATGTGTCAAAATCACTTTTTCCAGGACAGAAATTCCTCGGGGTTTCGCCTGCCATATGCGTTCTGTTTTACTCACAGACAAATGGTTAACACTTTTGGAAAATTCAGAGTGTTTCCTATCCAATGGTACTAAATATGTGCATATCCTATTTTCTGGGCCTGAATGGGAGGCTTTTTACTTTGGGCACGCCAGGCTCTCCAAAACCGACCCCTCAGCTGCCACTCCCCTAACAAGTTAAAAAGGTCATTAAAGATCCCATGGTACTTATCGTAAGAGTAGGGGTGTTAACCATGGTGTCCTGGCTAAATTCCCAAGCTGTCCCTCATACCATCATGGTCACTTAATCATCCCAGCTTACAATTGGCTCATTCATCCCCCCTCCTCTCCCCTGTAACTATTCCCCAGGTTGTTGCTGTAAATGAGAACGTGTTCTCATTCAACTTACCTGGTAAAATAATGGAACATTTAAATTTAAAAAATAATCGTTAGTAAACATAATAGTGTAACTAAGGATCGATTAGAAACATGGTTTGATTTGTTTGGACACAGTTTATAGGTATATTTTTACCGGTCTCTGTGTCTTCTATATTGGGCGAGTGAACGGTGGATTTTCTGAACAGAACGCACCAACCAAACTGAGATTTATGGATATAAATAGGGACTTTTTCTAACAAAAAGAACATAGGATGTCTTGCTTGGACACTTCGGATTGCCCTCAGCAGAAGATCATCAAAGGTAAGTGATTTATTTGAGCTCTTTTTATGTGTTTTGTGACACACTCGCTGGTTTTATTATTATGCTAATATGGGAAGTACATGGGGTGCTGTCCTCCTTTTGCCGTAAAGCCTTTGTGAAACGCTGTGAGCTTGCCAATAGTCTAAGCTTTTGAAGAGTGTACAACACTTGTATTTTTATGAATGTTTTATAATACTACATTTGCATTTTGAATTTGGCGCTCTACATTTTTCCGGATGTTGTCAAGGATGGGGTGCTAGCGCCCCACTGCTCCTTAATTATCCCCAAGAGGTTAATCCATTAAAGTGCACCCCTCACTTTTTTCCCTGACATTGAGGTTCTGAACCTGGCTTTGTGCTGACCCTTCATTCAGCTCGCCACACTCATCTCTCGCTGCCTTGACTTTGAGATCAGTGAAACTTACATGGCTCCCTTTCCTATGTCAGAGAATCCTAAGAGCAGGGTAGCTTTACCCTGATTATGACGACAGATATAGAAGTCTTTAGTCCAGCAGGTTAACATGGGACCGCATTCAAAATAAACAATCAAATAGCAATTCCATGGAGGTAGGTGAACCATGTTGTGGTATTTGGATTGGTTGAATTGAATTCACAAAAGTCACAGAAATATTTTTTCGTGTGACAATGCAGCAGTAACAACGCAGGACTTAGTAGAAATAAACCAATCTTAATTTCCTCCAGTCCTTCTGTGGAGAGTGTCTCGAGAGAGTCTGGAGGAGTAAGAGGAGGACCAAGAGGAGGAGGAGGAGAAGGGAAATGGTTATCTGTAGCATATCGTTTTAATGGATGTCTGCGGAAAAAAAGACACAACTGCGGTGACTGGACCAGCCTTAGCAACGCTGTACAAGGAGAGAAAAGAAGGCTGCAGTAGCTGGTACTTTAAAGTGTCAGGGCCTTTGTAGCCATGACTAGTTTATGATGCTGATGTCAAGCATCCCACTCAATGCGGCCTTTGTCCCTGGCCGAGACCAGGGCAGTGGGAAAACTGCCCACTCTTAGTCTGCAGGCCCATCCATCTTTCTGTGAGGCCTTGCCGTCCCCTTTGCACCAAAACTCTTGTGTATTAAAGATCTCTTGGCTTAATGTGCTGGAATATTGGCTTGCATTTTTATTGGGGGAGGCCAGCTAAATGAAAGCAAAACAACTCAGGGAGGGCAGAAAAGGACGAGAAAAATATCTGGAGCAGTGATCTGGGAGGGCAGGCCCTCAAGACTTGTATCCTGTGACCTCAATAAAAGACAAACTCCTATCTGACACACCAGATATGATATTGTCCTCTGGCAGAGTCTAGTTCCATCCGTTAATCACTACAGTCATAACCAGCAGTTGTTACTGTAGAAGTATTGACCCGGTCATGATGTCTGTATGAGAACAGATATAAATCTAAGAGAACACCAGTGAAGGTTGAAGCAGCAGAAGAAATATGTTGTTTTGTTACCCCTACAATCAAGGGTTACATCTTATGCTAAATTCATGAGCAAAATATTGTTTGTAATACTACAACAACAGGCTCAACTAACCCCAGTCTTTTGCTGCAATAACAGGCCTTCTCAGTTTGAGCATGTGGGTTTCATCAACGTGCTGGTGTCAACTGGTAGCCATCATTGTTCTTGATGTGAAGGCTAAGTCAAACATGGGTATGGAACACATCAGTCCAATCAATGAGCCTGGAGTGACTGACCAACTGGACATGTTTATGGATGTGGGAGGCTAATTAGGAGCGTCTTCCCAGGGTCTGAGAGAGAAATCCACAGAACAGCTGGTCAGCACTTGACTCTTGTCCTTGGGTCAAATTTGTGGCAGGCAGTCACAGACAGTGACACAGCTATAAGTCTACAGAGACCAATTTACTTAACGGCTAGCCCTGAGGCTGGGGACTTCCTGGTATCTCTTCATTTGGCCACTTGTAAATGACACTGGGGAGCCCAAGTGATCAACTATGCAGAGAAGGTTTGCATGTGGGCTTTGTCAGTTTCAATGTATTTATGGTACAATCACATTTTACTGTAAAGGTAAACTTTACAACTTAATCCAATATTCGTATTCAATACGGAATACTGTACTTTTTGGGAAAATGCTGGCAAAATTAGACCCCATCCAAGAGTTAGGAAATTGTAAATGGTAAACCAACTTGTATGCAACCAAAATAAGGATTTGTTTCTAAAGTGAGAAAAGCTTTCAACAAATAGTCCTCAAGCAAACAGTCCTCCAGGATACTAAATCAAACATTGGTCATTAACATCCAGTAATCCTAACCGTAGATTTTTACTGTCGGTGTCCCAAGAGTGAAAAAAAAATGTGGGTCCCAGAAGTCTCTAAACACACAGATGTTACAGTAACATGGCAAGGAAATCAGGCCCAAACATGACCTCTGACCCTGCCTGTCAGCTGATCCAGCATGGCGTCTTTTGAAATAGACTCCCTACTTCTATAAATTACCACATTTTCCCACCATATCCCTCCATTCATGTTGTCCGGCTCCGGCCATTCTCCAGTGGGAGGCCTGCGGTCAACGAATACTGGCACAGTTGCCGAAATCTGTCCCCTTAGGTTCAAAAAGGTCACAAGGGCTCACACCAGGGTCAGGGCCTGTCTTTATATCTCTTCCCACCAAAGGCTTTGTGATGAATAGGGAGCCCCAGGAAACAAAAGCTTTCACTAAAGACAAGCAACTGAGCTCTATACATCAGTGTTTCTACTCGCTGCAACCCTCCCCTGCAAAAAACACACTTTCTAATGGAGGATGGAGGGAAAATAAGATCCACAAAGAGGTCCCAAAGAAATAAGTGAAGAAAAGAAATAAAGCATGGCGGGACTAGTTAATGACTTGACAGGCAACCCACAATCGTCATTGGATCAGTCACTGGAAAAAAATAACACATTGGGGACAAAGCCATGCATAACTTTCTATTTTGGAAACTGCATGGGGACCTGAGCACAGGGGAAAATTCCTAAGCACTTAGGGTGGAATTCCAACCCGAGTTAAGCGTGCTTAAATGGAACGTAATTAATTTTTTTATGCACGTTTGTCTCTATGTGTATTCTGACCTTGAAATTAAGCTTGTGAATAGGATGCTATTATGGAATGCTATTCACCTGCTATTCGTTTGGGTGGAGATGGAATAAATGAAGATGTGGCTATAGATACGCCTCTCCAGAATTTCCCATAAGTCGGGTTGTTGACTGAGACACATACACACACCCTTTAATAAACCCTGTGTGCTCCTTAGATACCCTTGTTTCAAAGTCACTGAGATATCTTTTTCTAGACATAGTAGCCAACATTTTAGACCCTTCTTTCAAAGTTACTAAGATATATTCTTCTAACCATATTAGCCAAAATAATAGGCAAGTGGGCATTTTTATACATGACTCTGAGATCATACCCCCAAGACATGCTAACGTCTCACCATTTACCAATAACAGGGGAGGTTAACATGTCTTGTGGGCAGTGGCGATTTTAGAATGTAATCTTGGTGGGGCAAAACACAAAACACAACACTGAACAATACATTAATTGTATTGTTCAGTGATAACGATGACAAGCGGTGCCCACAAACTGTTAGGGCCTACATAAAGCTGTCCCAACAGCAGAGTCGCTACACCTTACCACTACTACACCTGGCTATCAGCAGAGCCTTGTCTGGAAGCAAAACAGTTCATTCACCCTCATTTACTGCCTTTTAAAAAACATAGCTGATTTCTACTGACAATTGAGATGTACAAACTATGGCATAAGGGAACAACAAGCAGATAAGAGGCAGACGTAATTTCGATTAAGACATTCATTCGGACAGAGTCAATTTAACTATTTGTTTAGCACTTTTGAAATGTACAGAAACAGAATCCAGAACATGGGCCATTCTTAAAATGTTCTCCCTGTACACCAAGTCAGATCCGTGGGATAAATAAAGAGGGCATGTAAGCAGAAAATGAAAGCTCTTACAATATTCAATGATTACTTTTCTCCAAAACCGGTTAAGGCTACATGTGCACCACTAAGTCAGAACAGTAGGCGAAATTCAGAGGTGAAAATTGACCAAATTATTAGGGTGAGGCAACAAGGGCTACTAACAGCTTACTACACCACATACACTTCTTAAATAAGAAGTATTACTTTCTTAGCTACAGTGTACATATCTCCCTGGCATATTACAGAATTTATGCAGGGCCATACAATACATTTTTGGACTCTCCTTGTTGTGCTGTGCACACTTGAACAGGAAAGTGGAGCAACGGTCCTTCGTGGGCAACTTTTGTCATCAAAATCTGGCATTCTCTGGATTTATGCTGCTTTCAAGACAACTGGGAACTCAAAAAAAAAAGTTGAATCACGATCTTCAAGTCATAGCTCTAGAAAGAAGCAAGTGTTACGAATTTACAATTCCGAGTTCAAAACATGTTTTTCCAGTCGTAACATATCTTGAACTCAGTAAAGTCAGATTTAACAGTTGTTTTAAGCGCGGCACAAATTGTTCTTCATTGACAGCATGAACAATGTTGAATGTTTATCATTTTAAACTAGGAAAAGAGACCCTTAATCTTAGACTTGGGACAACACAGCCACTTCACTGAACACCAGACTAATGCTCGTAGTTAGCCACACTGATTCCTTCCAAACCACTCATTGTTGATTTTGCGATTACCAACTTGTTGTGTAATGTTTATGTCCAATGGCCGATGAGCACCGATACATTTTATCTATAATTTCTCGTCATTATTTCTCTTCATATGACAAGGACAAAAAGGATTTGCCAGTAGATTGTCCACTAGCTAAGATTTTTAAAGTATGATGATAACAATCAAAGCCAATGTAGAAATAATGTGATTTGATCTAATTTTATCTGTGGCCAATGACCTTGAGCCTTCTTGGATTGGTAACTCTATGGCAGCACACAAGGGGCTTGAATTTTCTAGCTCTACCGTAAACTTGGCAGTGACGTAGTGTCCCCATGAGTGACAGAACACTGAGCCAATCACGGCGCAACACTCCGTATGTTCTGCTGGCTTGCCCCACCACCACAGAAAGCACTGAGCTAGGCTGAAACAACTGCATTTTGGAGCTGCCTTAATCAAGAAAACAAAAAAGAGACAATGTTTGTTTGCGGCTTTATTAACTCAATGATATATACATATATATTACATTGTTTGCAAACTTATATGTGACACGTATGAATGCAAATAAAATGCAAAACTATAAAGCCCACCTGCCCCACCTGCCCTGAATGACAGGTCGCCACTGCATGGGGGCATGATATTTGACCCTCTGTAACTTTTTCACTTATCATCATTCACGGTTCATTCAGATTTATTCATAATCATGGTAGCATCCACATCAACGTAGTGTTTAGAAGCATATTCATATTCTTATTTACAATGAAAGTGACTCCAAAAGAACACATTATTAGTACATTATTTACAGTACATTATTACAGTACCATTCATTCCTACTGGGTAGAAAACAATCTGAAAAATAACCACTAATAACCACTACTAAAAATAATAAAATAGTCACAAGCTTGATGTACTCATTGCATGCTAGGAATATTGGACCAAATACTAATCTTTGTATTACTTTATTTATAAGAATCTGTAGGGGTGTCAAAACATATTACTTGTGTAAAAAAAATTGTATTAGAATAAAATAATTTCCCAATTTTTTGGCATACAATATAGCTAATATATATTATTTATTTATACATTAATTATTGCTTATCTTTATAAAGGCTGTCAATAATTTCGGACCCCACTCTATTTAGGTTACTGCCAAAATAAAGGAAACACTTTAGTAAATGAGGGATTCTAAGTATATTGAAAGCAGGTTCTTCCAGGTGTGGTTTCCTGAGTTACAGTGCCTTCGGAAAGTATTCAGACCCCTTGACTTTTTCCACATTTTGTTACGTTACAGAATTATTCTAAAATGGAATTTAAAAGATCCTCAGCAATTTACACACAATACCCCGTAATGACAAATCGAAAACAGGTTTTTAGATGTATTACACATTTATAACAGAAATACCTTATTTACATAAGTATTCAGACTCTTTGCTATGAGACTCAAAGTTGAGCTCAGGTGCATCCTGTTTCCATTGATCATCCTTGAGATGCTTCTACAACTTGATTGGAGTCCACCTGTGGTAAATTCAATTGACTGGACATGATTATACACTGTAAGGTCCCACAGTTGACAGTGCATGTCAAAGCAAAATGCAAGCCATGAGGTCGAAGGAATTGCCAATAGAGCTCCGAGACAGGATTGTGTCATGGCACAGATCTGGGAAAGAGTACCACAAAAGGTGTGCATGCTTTGTCCCCTCCTGAACTCCATGGTTCACCATGACTGCGTGGCCAAACAAGACTCCAACTCCATCATTAAGTTTGCTGATGACACAACAGTGGTAGGCCTGATCATTGAAAACGATGAGACATCCTATAGGGAGGAGGTCAGAGAGCTGGCAGTGTGGTGCCAGGACAACAACTTCTCTCTCATTGTGAGCAAGACAAAGGAGCTGATCGTGAACTACAGGAAAAGGAGGGCCGAACAGGCCCCCATTTACATCGACTGGATTGAAGTGGAGCAGGTCGAGAGTTTCAAGTTCCTTGGTGTCCACATCACCAACAAACTATTGTGGTCCAAACACACAAAGACAGTTGTGAAGAAGGCAGGACAACACCTTTTCCCCCTCAGGAGACTGAAAAGATGTGTCATGGGTCCCCAGATCTTCAAAAGGTTCTACAGCTGCACCATCGAGTGCATCCTGACCAGTTGCATCATCGCGTGGTATGGAAACTGCTCGGCATCTGACCGTTACAGAGGGTAGTGCGTATGGTTCAGTACATCACTGGGACCAAGCTTCCTGACATCCAGGACCTATATACTATGCGGTGTCAAAGGAAGGCCCAAAAATGTGTCAAAGACTCCAGTCACCCAAGTCATAGACAGTTCTCTCTGCTACTGGCACGCTGTACCGGAGCGCCAAGTCTAGGACCAAAATACTCCTTAACAGCTTCTACCCCCAAGCCATAAGACTGCTAAACAACTAAACTAATCAAATGGCCACCCAGACAAATCTCCCCCTGTTTTTACACTGCTGCTACTGGCTGTTTATTATCTATGCATAGTCACTTGACTCGATACCGGTACCCCCTGTATATAGCCTCGTTATTGCTTTGTACATTTCTTGTTCGTTTTTGAATGATTATATTTTTTTACTTTAGTTCATTTAGTTAATATTTTATGAACTCTATTTCTTGAACTGCATTGTTGGCTAAGGGCTTGTAAGTACTGTAAGCATTTCACGGTAAGCTCTTGTATGCGGCGCATGTGATAAATACAATTCGATTTGATTAGATTTTGTGATGTTTCCGCTATCTTGCAAATGTCTTGCATTTTTGGTTGAGCTGAGGTCAATGACAAAGGCCTCTTTCACACCCTGAGAAGTAACTGATGACCCATCTCCTCTCCGCACACTGATGTGACCCCTGAGCCCAAGTGCAACATTAACGTGCCCTAGTATCCTTTACCTTAGATAACCAGGGATATTTACTGTAGTGTCCAGTGTGCTACATTTGGACAATCTTGTAGAGACCCTCTACATGTGATGAAGTATTTCAAGAAATATATTGCGTGTTCTGGACTAGGTTATCTAATACACCATCAATAGTCCACCTAGTACAAGGCTTCGTAATAAAAACACTTTTCCCTCCTCAACTTGTTTTCCCTGCCATTGCATTTGACCCTTGTAAAACAGTATCAGCAAACTAATAACCAAGCATGCCTCTAATCTATTGCCTGTGTTCCCCTCTCCTCCTTTAATGTGTTGCAGATTCCATAGGTTGAAACCAGAAGAGATTTTGGGCAAATGGCATCTGGCTAAAGGTCACAGTCAGGGGGCTCAGTGGGTGAAAGGTTGAATAACTCCAAGGAAAGTAGTGGTCGTTTCAGAGGGGAGATGTTTAATAGGTTTAGACTCGAGTTCTCTATGTTTTAGTTAGCCAGATACTACTCCAGGCTCCCTCTCATCCGTGCCAGTGTTATGTATGACACTTTAATGTTTAGCACTTGATTATTTCGTTCACCAAGCACACCTTTTTGATTGAGCACGTGTGTTATACACTCAATCAACCATAACTACAATAAGCATTTCTATCACTTAATTACATATGGAGAGCCTTTACCTTAAACTATGCATGACAATATTACTTTTTGTTTATTCATGATAATCTGTTGATTATTTTGCTATGTTTAGTTGTAAGATTGTTTGTATTTGGTATGATTCAGAAATGTTCTGCTTAAAACATTCCATGGGTTCTATTTTCAGATATATTTTTTACTGTCTTTAAAAAGCAATGCTAAAAGTTTAATTGCTAAGAGGTACAGATTTCTGCAGAGTTCAAAATGCAGGTGTGTGAAGCGGAACGTATACTTTTCTTTTAAATTAGGCGTTGAGGCTGGGAGAGAGGGGCAGGAAAATCAGTGGAATTACTGGTTGATTTTAACCAGATGAATGCTCCAGTTGGACACCAGAGAGTTTTCATTAGGGGCTCTAATTTACAAGCCTCCCTCTGCATTCCAGCAGATGGACAAACTTCCCCAGGTCTTAAAGATCCTTTACTTAGGCCATGGTGCACGTCAGAACGCTCACAAATTGACAAACAAATCACCCCCAAATGGTTTGGTTTAGAGTACCTACTGCATACCTCCATGGTAGCAACATAGGCATGTACATCCTTGGCACTGAATTTCATACAATGGAATACAATGGCCTGTGTTATCAGCTCACATGCAACAGAATACTTCCTTGAGTTATGGCAGCAGAGTGTTGCTTGTTAAATGACCTTCACATCTCACACATGTCCTCCTGAAGGACACAAGATCATCTCTCGTTGAAGACCAGTGTGTTTCTCTAAACATCATAAAACAGAGTAGGAGCCGTTGTCAATTTGACACCTTTCCACTCTCTGAGACCTCAATGTTGTCTTTAAATCGAATTTCTATTAGTTTTTTAGGGACAGGGTAACCATCGTATTTTTTAGTAGATTCTGGTTGAACTGCATCACTGAATTGAAACATTTCACATACCTTTGATACCCATTAGTCTCTCAGTGTAGCCTCTTGGTTAAATCAAGAAACTCATTGGTCAAAATTGCAAACAGCAGTCTAAACAAGAGAGACTGCTTAGTGACAGCCCCAAGTCTGGTTAACGTTCTAATCCCCCCATTATTTTTCCAGCACAATAAATCAATTCTCTACAACTGTTATCATGGGAATGACCTTTGATCTCTTTCAAGAAAAGGTTAACTCACCCAGTATGAATTGTAAAAAGTGGGCAGCTATACAAGCACAATCAATTTCCCCAATGTAAGAGTTAGCGGGCTGTAGGTTGCATCAACGCTTGCCTGAGATGTCTGGAAATGCAGATTTAGTTCTGGTTGTCTGGTTCAGCTAATAGCTGTGAACATTTATCATTAGCATATCATGATAATTTGATGACATATTCCTCCTCCAACAAATAGTTTTCCTCTGGACATACCTGCTATAGGCTATCAGAAGTCATACTCAGTGAAACAATCATACTTGACTTCTTAAAAAACAAACATGGTAGGCTACAGTAGATGTCTAAATTAACAGTAAACAAATATGATACTGTAGCTTCAACATCTAAAACACTGAATGTCTATGCTAGTTGAACCTCCCTTGAAATTCCTTAGTTTTATGACATTATTCATTTAGCAGGGGATTGGGACTAAATGGGGTTATCATTGTTTCCAGTCCATTACCAGAAAATGTCTGGGTAAATGAAGCCACAGGTTGCCAGTCACATAAACTATCATGTACTTGTACATATGTTTGGAAACACTTAACAGAGGGTTCGATGCAGTGCAGCCATGTGCTTGTGCTAATGATTGGTTGAGAGGAGGGACCACTGTGAGCTAGGCCCCATGCTGCTGCTTAGCTCTGTCTTTTGGATGCCGGGTCATGTGTGATTAAGACGTTTCTGTTATCTGGTGCCTTGCTGAGAAACTTTCCCTTGGTGCTTTTTGTCCCATCCACCTCATCTGTTAGTGGCCACTAATGGCGCTTTTCCACTGCAGGGATGTGTCGGGCCGTAAATATCACGTTTCCTGTATAATTTGCATTTGTCCATGACCCGCTTGATTCCTGGAACCAAGAGGGATATTCAGCCTCGTTTGATATCTGGTACTGACCTCGAACCAAGTAGGCCAGTGGGTGAGACTACAAATGGCCGAAATCAATGATTGGCACCACACAATCTTTAGACATGGTTTCCAGCTTGTTTTTTGAAAAACAAACAAGAAATTGTAGTTTTTCCAGGTGGCTCATGATTAGGACACTAGTGTTTTGGCGCGCGTGAATAGGTGTGCGCTCTTCGTTATTTTTCTTCCCTATTGAACATACTATTCTCCGTCTGAAATATAATTGTTTATTTAGATATTAGACAACCTGAAGATGAATTAGAAACATCGTTTGACTTGTTTGGACAAACTTTACCAGTAATTTTTTGGATTTCTTTGTCTGCATGTTGAACGGCTGGATTACAGAACTCCATGGCGCCAACTAAACATACTTTTTGGGATATAAAGATGGACGTTTTTGAACAAAACGACAATTCTTTGTGTAGCTGGGACCCTTGGGATTGCAAACAGAGGAAGATCTTCAAAGGTAAGTGATTTATTTTATCGCTATTTTTGATTTTGTAACGCCTGTGCTGGTTTGAATAATATGTTGGAAGTGGGGCGCTGTCCTCAGACAATCGAATATTCTGCTTTCGCCGTAATGCCTATTGTAAATCTGACAACTCGGTTCGATTACCAAGACTCTAAGCTTTTGAATGGTGTATAACACTTGTATTTTCATGAATGTTTAATATGACTATTTTTGTCATTTGAATTTGGCGCTCTGCATTTCACCGGATGTTGTCGTAGGTGGGACGCTAGCATGGTAATAAATTGTCTTCAGCGTAGCTAGCTGTAGCGTGTGAGAGTGAGCAATGCGCAAACCAGGGTCGATAACTTGTCATATAAACATCCATAGAAGGCCAAAGCTGTGGACTTAGCTACATGTTTGACGGTAGCCGGAGTGTCTGACTTTACATTATACAAACAAACATTTTCAGAGGACATTCCTGAACATACGGACTCAGAGGAAGCTGTGTGCTTGAATGGTGAAGCCACAACCTCAGAGCCCTGTACCCCCAAGCACCCAGGGTCCATCGACACAATCAATGCTCCTGCAACCCCTGAGCTCTGCATCCCCAGGCGCCAAGGGTCCATTCTCAGGTAGTAAACAGAAACAGATGTCAACAGATTGTCGTGTTCACTTGTTTAGCCATAATCACACAATTCAACAGAGGTGAGAAATCTCATCCACAGAGGGTTTTAGTCATGACAGGGTTATGAGATTATTCAATATTTATATATTAAACTGTCACACTGATTCAATTAATCATATTCTGACCCAATACCTGTATTATTTTCGCCATTGGTGTATCTGGTTGCTAGATCTGATTGGTCTCACACTGGCCTTTGCTGGATAGGTTTTAATACATTTGATATACAATAAATGGTCGGAGAACAAAACTGCACTCACACTGACTGCCCTCACGTTTGCTTTATCATTTCTGTATTGTACATGTCATTACTTCTGTCTATATATTTTCCCAGGGAAGACAAAACACAACCAGTGAATACCTGAACTTCATGAGGGAGACCAAGGCCTCATACCTGGAGACACTTGAGGCCCAGTGCCAACAGCAGGATCAGCACTTCAATCAGCTACGTGAAGATTAGGCAGCAGCCAGTGCAGCAGGGAGGCTGAGATGGCCCAGACCACCTCATTTAAAAACAGCTTCATAGCTGTATTTGTCCAGGCCATAAAAGGACGCCATACACCAACAGCAGACGTCACTAGACTAAATTAGCTGAAGTTATTATGTAAAATACTTTTTTTTATTATTCAGCACCCGGTGTCACAGGAAGGCCAAGAAGATCATCAAAGACTTCAGCCACCCAAGCCACATCATGTTCACCTTGCTACCATCTAGAAGGCGAAGACATGTATATCATGTATATCAAAGATGGGACTGAGAGGCTGAAAAACAGCTTCTGTCTTCAGGCCATCAGACTGTTAAATAGTCACCACTGGCCGGCCTCCACCCAGTACCCTGCTCTGAACTTTAGTCACTGTTACTAGCTGGCTACCACCTGGTACTCACACCTGCAACTTAGAGATTGAACATCTGTACATAGTCAATGAACACTGGTCACAATGAACACTGGTTATCCACTTCATATGTACAGTATACTGTATTCCAGTCATGGCTCATTCTACATAACTACTGCTGTACACACTGTGGCAGACGGCAGGAAGAGGTGAGGGGAGTGGTGATTGTCGGGAGATATCTTGCAGTCCGTTGGCTCCACCCCCAAGCTTTATATGGACTTCCTGCCCCAACAAGGCAAGCCTGTGGAGCATTAAGCCATGGAGTGCTTGGGGATAAAAGAGGAAGCGGGCTGCACAAACAGGAAGAGGATTGAGAGGGAAACGTGTGTTATGGAGAGGAGTTCAAAGAGAGAGAATTATCTGTGTGATTACCCGTTGTGACCTGGACAGTCTGACTACCCCACTGTGTACCAAACCGGTTTGGCTGAGGGCCTGAGTTTTAGGATTACCCCTGGAGAACGAAACGGACAGTATGCAAATCTCCCTAATAAATTCCCTATTTGTATTTTAGTTGTGCTTCGTGTGCGTGTTTGGTTATTGAACTTGGTGACGTGGAAACCCCACCCCCTTGAGCCTGCTACATTTGGTGGAGAACGCGGGCACCCCAAACCAAGCTTAATAACTATAACAGACACGGAGCACAATGGAAGCATTGGTGAAACAGCTGGTGGAGGCGAACATAGTGCAGCAGGCCATGCATCGGGAGCTGCTGGAGGAACAGCGTCAGCAGACCCAGGCCGCATGGCGGCAGGCGCAGCAGTCTCTCGTCCCAACCCCAGTAGGTTTATACTGAAGCTGACGGAGGCTGACAACATCGAGGCTTTACCTCCAAGCCTTCGAGAGGACGGCGGCTAGGGAGAAATGGCCCCATGAGCAATGGGGTGGAGAACGATTGGGACATTGCGGTTTGGAACTGTCCAAACCGCAATGTCCCGATGCCTTCGGCCTCAGCCAGTGAGGTAGCCACCGGGGCGTCCCTGCGGCTTGCTGATGGCATGCCGATCCGACCTGACTTCGGCCCAGGCTCAAACCTGACGGACACCATGGCCATCACATGCATACATGGTGAGACCAAGGACTACCCTACCACACTCCTCCACCTACAGACCACAAAGGGACAACACACGGGGCCAGTGGGAGTCGTCCCGAACCTGCCTGTGCCGGTCCTTATCGGGAGGGATTTCCCGATGTTCCGCCAACTGTGGACCAATATGTCCGGAGATGTGGGGAACTGAGGGAACCAGAAGGGAGGAGGAAGCCGGAGAGGTGGGAGGGACACCAGAAGGAGAGAAGCCCAGATGTGTGGATTCCAGAAAGTCGACCCCCAGGCATCAACAGAACCCCTCTCGGAGGGTGACTCGGGTGGTGCAAGACTGGAGGAGCCTGGAAGACATGTTCCCGATGGACCATGAGGTGGCGCCAGAGCCCGCCTCTCTAGCGGGCCGGTTTGGCACGGCCCAATCGGAGGATCCCAACCTGGCCAGCGCTCTCCAGCAGCTGACCATGGTGGAGAGAAAGCCTGTGGACAGGGTAAGTCAGATACCTACCCACATTTTTGTATAACTAAGAAATTGCTGTATCAGGTCGTGAAGAAGAATGACGAATGTATGGAGTTGTTGTTGGTGCCCCGTCCCTTTGTACAATCTGTCCTGCAGTTGGCACACTCCCACCTTGGGGCTCACCTAGGGGTGGAGAAGACCTTAGACCGGAAAAAAGGCATGATTTTACTGGCCAGGTGTGAAGAGAGCAGTGGAAGATTACTGCCACAGTTGCCCGGAGTGCCAGCAGGTGACGCCAAAACCACACTTTCGCAGCCCCTTAATTCCCCTACCCATTATTTCAGTCCCTTTCAGCAGGATCACAATAGACCTGGTGGGACCTCTACCCAAGAGCAACCGAGGGCACCAGTACATCCTGGTGATTCTGGATTTTGTACCAGGTACCTAGAAGCCAGTCCCCTGTGCACCATGGCCACCAAGGGAATCGCATTTGAGTTAGTCATGCTGTTCTCCCGAGTAGGCGTCCCAGACGAGATCTTAACCGACCAGGGAACCTGGTTCACATCACGAATCATGAAGGTTCTCTGCAAACTAATTTACGTTACCCAGTTGCGCACCTCAGTGTATCACCTGTAGACCGATGGGTTGGTGGAAAGATTCAATCGAACCCTGAAGCAGATGCTAAAGAAGGGGATGGAGGTGGAAGGAAAGAATTGGGACCAGATACTACCCTACCTGATGTTCTCGATCCGAGAAGTGCCCCAAGCTTCAACAGGATTCTCTCCCTTTGAAGTCCTGACAACCCCGAGGACTGCTGGACGTGGCTAAAGAAGCCTGGGAACATCAAACGTGGGAGACACAAGAGACCGGATGGCACCCCTGTGGCCAATGGTATGGGAACACATGCTGGAGGCCCAGGAGGCCCAATTGCGGCTGTACAACAGATGGGCACAACGAAGAGACTTCCAGCCAGGAGACAAAGTGTTGGTGTTGGTACCCACCTCAGAATATATGTTTTTGGCCCGATGGAACGGGCCATACAAAGTCCTTGAGAAGGTGGGTGAAGTTAACTATAGGGTCAGACAGCCGGGACGTAGGCATCTGACCCAGATTTACCATGTGAATTTGTTTAACCTCTTAGGGATAAACTGCGCGCTAGCGGGACCGCTCCCGGCACTACCCGGTGAAATGTAAGGCGCCAAATACAAAATACAAAAGTTGAATTATTAAACATTCATCAATATACAAGTGTTGCATAGTCATCAAAAGCTCTGATTCTTGGCAATATCACAGTGTTGTCAGATTTCAAAAAGGCTTTACGGCGAAAGCACAACATTTGATTGTTTGAGGATAGCACCTCTCATATTTATGCATTAGCATAAATTCATATCCAGCGCGGGTCACACAAAACCCATATAAGAGCTAAAATAAATCACTTACCTTTCGAAGAACCTATGCTGAGGGCATCCCAAGTATCCAACGAAGACATCCAATGGTTCTTTTGTTAGAAAAAGTCATTTATTATATCCATAAATCTCTGTTTGGTTGGCGCGTTATGTTCAGAAAATCCACTGTCGAGTCACCCGTTGTACAGTGAAGAGAAAGTGTTCAAATATACCTATCAACTTTGCCCAAACAAATCAAACATCATTTATAATGCATCCTTAGGTATCCTTTTATGAATATTAGCGATAATATTTCACTCGGATGATATCATAAACGATATAAAAGGAAAATAAAGTGGCAGGTATTTTACTTTGGGCACGCCAGACTCTCCAAAACCGACACCTCAGCTGCCGCTCCATAAATAGTTAAGAACAAATTCTTATTTTCAATGACAGCCTAGGAACAGTGGGTTCACTGCCAGGGGCAGAAAGACAGATTGTTTACCTTGTCAGCTCGGGGATTCAATCTTGCAACCTCTCGGTTACTAGTCCAACACTCTAACCACTAGGCTACCTGCCGCCCCAAGTTTATCGTTTTAAAAGGCCAACTGATCATTAGAAAACCCTTGTTGTTTAGAGTTACCATCTCCAGAATTAAACTCTATAAGGTCTTTACCTATAACAGCCATAAAACAGTCAACATATTAATCATAACCTCCTATCATATACTCATTCTGAACATTGTAAACTTCTTGGATCTGCAAAAACCCCAGCCTTGCTCATGATTCAGTACTACACCAATTGGTTTAATTATGTATTTACTAGCTAACTAAATAATAACACAGAATAAACATACACCCTTTACATGAGACAAAGGTCCCTAGTGGACTGACAGGATATGACGGCTTGTTACAACATAGATGTAGGGGGGAGAAAAAGGCACACTTATCTTTGAGACATTTCAGAACTATTCTCACAGTAACGTTAATCATATAGTTTGCACACCAACCGCCACCGGTTTGGAATAAGAAATCATGAATGTATTTACGAATTGTTGTCTTTGTTTGTCGTTTATCTCTGTAGGAACCAAGCCTTCTTGGAAAGGGTTTGGTTGGGTCTTCCTGTGGGCCACTTGTACATGCTCTGATTGTTTTCAATCAGAGGTCACAATGTCCTTCTTCTTAGTCTTAACCTCATGATGAGGTTCAAAGTTTCAACCATTTCAAATGTGTAGCTCTCTGCCGTTTATGCTGTTTATGCACTCTGGACATAGGGGACGGCTTTGTCTGTCTGACACGCTCTCCGACCTCAATCGGGGCGTGGCTACTTACTTATGCACAGTTTATAGGAGATAGATTGTCTTATACCTCCTAAAATCACATTCATATCTTAACACAAATACTTTCATCACATTTAATTTTATATGCATAACATATTGGATGGAAACTTCACAGATAAAGGATATATACTTTCACAAAATGAAACCCACTATTACATTTGTTTTCCATAGTTCCCAACTGACCATTCCTCACATTGTTATATTATTATTGGTTGCTGCCATAGATTTACATTAGAAGTGCCCATCCAAGAAGGCTAAAGGTCATTGGTCACAGATAAAATTACGTCAAATCACGTTATATCTACCGTAGCTTTGATTGAACTGATCATGTCATCATGTCTAGCTAGTCTCGCCACCTTCCTGTTCAAGTGAGCACAGCACAACAACGGTAAAAAAAATAGTATTGTAGGCTGCTGCATAAATGATGTAATATGCCAGGATATACTGTAGCTAAGAAAGTAATGCAAAGTGTATGATGTGTAGTATGCTGTTAGTAGCCCATGTGTCTCACTATAAGAATGTGGTCCCTCTCCCCCTCAGAACCTTTGATAGTGTTGAATGAATGCCTACGTCGTCGCTGCTCTTTTGCTTGCACTTGCTTATACATAGAGCTAAGTGTTACATTACCTTGCTGAATATATCTGAACTAACACCTATCTGAATTTCTGTCGGTATCCATTTTGTAAGTGCTGAACAAAGGCCTATATCATTGCAGCTTGTTTGCTTGCACTTGCTTATACTTAGAGCTAAGTGTTAATGAGATAAGAACAAACATTACAAATGTACCGAACATAAATGCAACAATGTTTGTGTACGGTTCAAAAGTCAAAACTCATGTCGGCATTCGTTATTGTTGAAGGAGAATGCATTTTTTATTGAGTTACACAAAGCTATGGCTTTTAAAAAGCCAGTAAATGAGGCTGAATTAACTGTTTTCGCTGCCAGACGAGGCTCCGTTGATAGCCAGGTGTAGAGGGGGTAAGGATTCACTCCATGATGCTGAAAGAGCATTGCTGTCGGGACAGCTTTATGTAGGCCCTAACAGTTTGTGTTGTCATCATTATAGTGCAATTACTCTATTGTTTAGTGTGTTGTGTAATGGCTTTGCTGGCATACATCTAAACAAATTGGTTGAGTTTGCCCAACCAAGATTTACATGTTAAAATCACCACTGTCTATGACCCAAAAAAGCTTCTGGACATCATAACAGCGATCACTAACCTTGATTTGGATGAAGACTTATACTTTAATGAGTTGTAGGCGCAGGACACACTACAAATCCCGTAGACATGGAATAGAAAAAGGCGTTGAACGTCTATTGGTGAACGTACAATCACTGGAGAACAAACTGGACGAGCTCCATTCGAGACTATCCTATCAATGGGATAATATACAACTAGTTGCTTTTTCTATGCATGGGAAGGACAGAACAAAATTGTTGGGTAAGCTGAAAGGAGGAGGTTTGTGTCGCTTTGTTAACAACAGCTAGTGCGCAATCTCTAATATTAAGGAAGTGTCAAAGCGTCTGTGTGTAGCATGAAAAGCCAGGTGCAGGACAACAGAGATGAGTAGTCACGTATCTTTACTCAATAAACTCCAAAATTCCAAGTAGTAGAATTACAACACACTCACAATATAGACCAACTTTACAATGAACAAACACGCACAAAACCATGGGGGAAACAGAGGGTTAAATAAGGAACATGTCATTATGGAAATAGAAACCAGGTGTGTATGATGAAGACAAAACAAACAGAAATTGAAAAGTGGATCGGCGGTAGCTAGAAGACCGGTGACGTCGACCGCGGAACGCCGCCCGAACAAGGAGAGGGACTGACTTCGGCGGAATTCGTGACAGTATCCCCCCTTGACACGCGGCTCCAGCAGTGCGCCGACACTGGCCTCGGGGACGACCCGGAGGACGAGGTGCAGGGCGATCCGGACAGAGACGGTGAAACTCCTGTAGCAACGAAGGGTCCAGGATGTCCTCCACCGGCACCCAGCATCTCTACTCCGGACATTACCCCTCCCACTCCACGAGGTACTGGAGGGGCAGGTTTCGGGTTGAGAACCAGACCTGGTCCCCCGGTGCGAACACCTTCTTCCATCTCGCGGCCCGTTGCAGGTGCACATGTGCGGCGTTCCCAGGTCTGGCTCTGATGCCACAGTGCCAGAACCGGCTGATACCCTAGTACTCACTGGAAGGGAAAGAGGTTAGTGGAGGAATGGCGGAGTGAGTTTTGGGCCATCTCTGCCCAGGGGATGAAAGCAGCCCACTACCCCGGCCGGTCCTGGCAATATGACCGCAGAAACCTACCCACATCCTGGTTAACTCTCTCCACCTGCCCGTTACTCTCGGGGTGAAAACCTGAGGTGAGGCTGACCGAGACCCCCAGACATTCCATAAACGCCTTCCAGACCCTGGACGTGAACTGGGGACCCCGATCAGAGACTATGTCCTTAGGCACCCCGTAGTGCCGGAAGACATGGGCGAACAGAGCCTCCGCAGTCTGTAGGGCCGTAGGGAGACCGGGCAAAGGAAGGAGACGGCAGGACTTAGAAAACCTATCCACAACGACCAGGATCGTGGTGTTTCCCTGTGACAGAGGAAGATCCGTCAAGAAGTCCACCGACAGGTGCGACCATGGCCGTTGTGGAACGGGCAGAGGCTGTAATTTCCCTCTGGGCAGGTGCCTAGGAGCCTTGCACTGGGCGCACACCGAGCAGGAGAAAACATAAACCCTCATGTCCTTGGCCAAGGTGGACCACCAGTACTTCCCACTAAGACAGCGCACTGTCCGACCGATGCCAGGATGACCAGAGGAGGGTGACGTGTGGGCCCAATAGATCAAACGGTCGCGGACAGCAGACGGAACGTACAGATGCCCAGCTGGACACTTAGTTGGAGTGGGCTCTGTACGTAACGCCCGCTCGATGTCCTCGTCCAGCTCCCACACCACCGGTGCCACCAGGCAAGAGGCCGGAAGTATGGGAGTGGGATCTATGGACCGCTCCTCTGTGTCAAACATCCGGGACAGTGCGTCTGCCTTAGTGTTTTGGGAACCTGGTCAGTAGGATAGGGTGAAAACAAAATGGGTGATAAACATGGCCTACCTTGCCTGGCGAGGGTTCAGTCTCCTCGCCGCCCAGATGTACTCCAGATTGTGGTGGTCAGTCCAGATGAGAAAAGGGTGTTTAGCCCCCTCAAGCCAACGTCTCCACACCTTCAGAGCCTGTACGACAGCCAACAGCTCCCGGTCCCCCACATCATAGTTTCTCTCCGCCGAGCTGAGCTTCTTCAAAAAGAAGGCACAGGGGTGGAGTTTAGGTGGCGTACCCGAGCTCTGAGACAGCACAGCTCCTAGCTCCTCGGACGCGTCCACCTCCACTTTAAATGCCAAAGAGGGATCCGGATGAACCAGCACGGGAGCCGAGGTAAACGGAGCCTTCGGGTGACCAAAAGCCCTGTCCGCCTCAGCTGACCACTGCAGTCACACCGGTCCCCCTTTCAGCAGTGAGGTAATGGGAGCCGCTACCTGACCAAAGCCCCAGATAAACCTCCGGTAGTAGTTGGCAAACCCTAAGAACCGCTGCACTTCCTTTACCGGGGTGGGAGTCGGCCAATTACGCATGGCTGAAATGCGGTCACTCTCCATCTCCTAGTGCCCTGCCTGCTGCTTCGACTCCCTGAGGAACCACCCCAGCACCGACCAGCAGGGAATGGCCCCTCCTCCGGTCACCCTAAGCTCAGCACCTCCCTGCTCCATGGGGATTGGAGCGGTAGTGCTGGGGGATGGAACTGACGGACACCGATCCGGACATCCGTGGGTGGCCAGCAGGTTATCCAGTCGGATGGACAGGTCCACCAGCTGGTCGAACGTAAGGGTGGTATCCCTGCAGGCCAGTTCCCAATGGACGTCCTCGTACAAACTGCACTGGTAATGGTTGATCAGGGGCCTGTCATTCCATCCTGCTCTGGTGGCCAGGGTTCGGAAGTCCAATGCAAAGTCCTGTGCACTCCTCGTCCCCTGTCGTAGGTGAAACAGGCGTTCACCCGCCGCTCTACCCTCAGGTGGATGGTCGAAAACCGCCCGGAAGCAGCGGGTGAAATCCTCATAGTGGTCCAACGCCCTTCGCCCTCTCCCCATACGGCGTTGGCCCACTCCAGGGCTTTCCCTGATAGACAGGAGACGAGGGCGGACACGTTCTCGCGTCCCGAAGGAGCCGGATGGACGGTCGCCAGGTAGAGCTCCAGCTGGAGTAGGAACCCCTGGCACCCGACAGCCGTCCCATCATATTCCCTCGGGAGCGCAAGTCTTATCCCACTGGGACCAGGTGAAGGAGGAGTGGACAGCGGTGGGGGTTGTTGAGGTGAAGGCGCTGGCAGACCTCTTCTCTCCCATCACTCCATTGTTTGCAGCACGCGATCCATGGCTGTGCCGAGATGTTGCAACATGGTCGCGTGCTGCTGGACGCGCTCCACAACAGGTAAAGGAGGGATGTGTGCTCCTGCTGACTCCATTTAGTGGTGTGTTTCTGTCAAAGCGTCTGTGTGTAGCATGAAAAGCGGAGTCAGGTGCAGGACAACAGAGATGAGTAGTCATGTATCTTTACTCAATAAACTACAAAATTCCAAATAGTAGAATTACAACACACTCACAATATAGACCAACTTTACAATGAACAAACACGCACAAAACCATGGGGGAAACAGAGGGTTAAATGAGGAACATGTAATTATGGGAATAGAAACCAGGTGTGTATAATGAAGACAAAACAAACAGAAATTGAAAAGTGGATCGGCGGTAGCTAGAAGACCGGTGACGTCGACCGCGGAACGCCGCCCGAACAAGGAGAGAGACTGACTTTGGCGGAATTCGTGACAGGAAGTCTCGAGGTTCTGAAACCCTGAGTTAGAATACCTCAAGACAAGCTATAGACCATACAATTTACCAAGAGAGTTTTCATCTATATTTTTTGTTGCTGTTTATTTACCACCACAAACTGATGCTGGCACTAACACCACACTCAACGAGTTGTTTTGTGCCATAAGCAAACAAGAAAATGCTCATCCAGAGGCATCGGTCCTGAAAACTGAAATTACCTAATTCTTCCCTAATTTCTGCTAGCACGTCGTGTGTGCAATTAGTGGTGAAAAAAACAGATCACCTTTACACAGAAGCACATACTAAGCTCTCCCTCACCCTCCATTTGGCAAATCTGACCATAACTCTATCCTCCTGCTTCCTGCTTATAAGCAAAACCTCAAACAGGTAGTACCAGTGACGCTCTCAATACGGAAGTGGTCCGATGAAGCAGATGTTAAGCTACAAGATTGTTTTACTAGTGCAGACTGGAATATGTTCAGGGATTCATCCGATGGCATTGAGGAGTTTACCACATCAGTCACCTGCTTCATTAATAAGTATATTGTCAGTCGTCCCCACAGTGACCGTACATACATATCAAAACCAGAAGCCATGGAGTAAAGACACCATCCGCACTGAGCTAAAGCCCAGAGCTGCCGCTTTCAAGGAGCGGGACACTAATCTTGACGCTTATAAGAAATCCCCCTATGCCCTCCGACGAACCATCAAACAGGCAAAGCGTCAATAAAGGACTAAGATCGAATCCTACTACACAGGCTCTGACTCTCGTCGGATGTGGCAGGGCTTGCAAACTATGGATTACAAAGAGAGACCCAGCCGTGAGCTGCCCAGTGACGTGAGCCTACCAGACAAAATGCCTTCTATATCAATTCTGCCTTGTGAGCTGACGTCTCTTCTATTTCTCGTAGTAGTTATAATTTGTCAACACATTTATTATAATCTTCTAAGCTATTATTTCTCATGTTTTCCAGTTTCATATTTTGGTACTTTTTTAAGCATTTAATTATGCCTCTCATGTAGGACAGTGTAGCAGAATCGTTTAGTGTAAGGGTAGGCCTATTGATACATTTTGGAGGTGCATCTTAAGAGTTTTGAGCCATGGTATGCATTTAGGTCACACTTTATTTGGATTCTACCATACTGTGTAGATGATCTACAAATGGTCATACTATCAACAAACTACAGTATCTGTTGATAAGCAACTTCTTGCAAAGATTAGGGTTAGGGTTAGGGTTAGGGTAAGGTTTAACGTTAGGGCTAGAGTAAGGTTTAAGTTTAGGGTTAGGATGAAGATCTACAAACCATCTACTTGGGACTATACAAATAAAGTGTTACCTACATTTGAAATCCAGTTCAGAAACAAAATACCTCTTTAAAAGAGATCAAAACAAAGAAGATAGCCTCAGCACCTAACCACTTAAATAGCTGGGAATCATTTAAAACTCAATCAATTAGGTTTCAAATGAACATCCAGAGAGTCTGAGGATAATAAATAGGATAATTTATAGTTTTTAAATTGTCCCTGAAATTCTGTCCAACGGTGATTACAACTGGTACCATGCTGTGTTGGTGTACAATGGAGAGAGTGGAAAGAAAGAAAGATTGAGACGGGGCAGAGGGGGGAGAGAGAAACCAAGAGAGAGAGAGAAACCTAGAGAGAGACACACATACTTCTGACTATTATTTTGCCTTTGCCTTTGCATGTATAATAATGAATGGAAGAACTAAGCTGTGTCTGTAGTTTTGGAGGCCCATTCCCTCTGAGTGCTTTCACAGTGTTCAGGGAGGATTTCATGAGTTGTCAGCCGTCTTTGAAATTCAGTGGGGTCTCCCCCTTGACTCCTCTTTATCCTGTAGGAGAAGAGAAAGCCTTTCATGACATCCTCATTATGCAACTTCAAATTCCAATCAGATTTAATCAAATGTGTAAATGCTAGCTATACACTGAGTATACCAAATATTAGGAACACCTTCCTAATATCAAGTTGCAATCCCCCACCCCCTCATTTTGCCATCAGAACAGCCTCAATTCGTTGGGGCATGGACTCTGCAAGATGTCGAAAATGTTCGACAGTGATGCTGGCTCATGTTGACTTCAGTGGTGTAAAGTAATTAAGTAAAAATTACTTTCGTCAATTTTTGGGGTATCTGTACTTTACAACTTTTAATTTTACTTCACTACATTCCTAAACAAAATAATGTACTTTTTATTCCATACATTTTCCATGACACCCAAAAGTACTTGTTTCATTTTGAATGCTTATCAGAAAGGAAAATGATTTATTTCATACACTTATCAAGAGAACATCCCTGGTCATACTACTGCCTCTGATCTGGCGGACTCACTAAACAGTGTGAGTGTTGGAGTGTGCCGTAAATTTAAAAAACAAGAACATTTTACTTGAGTCCTTATCATTAAGGTATCTTTACTTTTACTCAAGTATGACAATTGGGTACTTTTTACACCACTGGTTAACTCCAATGCTTCCCACAGTTGTGTCAAGTTGGCTGGATATCATGTGGGTGGTGGACCTTTCTTGATACAGACGGGAAACTGCTGATCGTGAAAAAACAAGCAGCGTTGCAGCTCTTGACACAAACCGGTGTGCCTGGCACCTACTACCATACCCCGTTCAAAAGCACCCTCTGAATGGCACACCTACACAATCCATGTCTCAATTGTCTCAAGGCTTAAAAAACCTTATTTAACCTGTCTCTTCCCCTTCATCTACACTGATTGAAGTGGATTTAAAATAGCTTTCCCCTCGATTCATCTAGTCAGTCTATATCATGTAAAGAGCATGTTTTGTACACTCAGTGTATTTCATACTTGATGAATCTGTTGGTTGTATAAGTGGATGACTGAAACTGTATGAAAAGTCATGATATACATTTTTGCCTTATCTTTGCCTCACATGAATGTAAACATGTCTTAGATAAAGTGAGGTGACTGAAAGCTAAGAGCAAGGGTTAATGTTGGCCAACAATCTACTCTGACTAATCCTGAAAGCTAAACTAGATTATTTAGCAGGCAGACTGTCTTGAACAATAATAAACATTTCCTCTTAAATTAGATACATGATGGCTTTTGTAATAAAACAAGAATAATATAATGCAGCTATCCTGTGTATTGTGCTCAGGTTTATTATTCAAAACAATGCAGATGGTATCAAGTTTCTCAGCACTGTGAATCTCCCCTTTCATCCCTCTGTTCCAACCCCTTGGCTAAGACCACCTTTCCTGGTGCCAAGGAAGCTGGGGTGTGTCCTTGTCGAGAGCACCGTGGAGTCAACTGATATTGTCAGGATGCTAAAGTGGAGATGTGGTGCTGTTTTGAGGGGGAGAGACAGAGCAGAGGGAGTCCAGCCAGGACAGGGCCTTGAGTCACACCAGCTGCACCCTGTCTTTGAGGAGGAGATCGGATGGAGAGCTGCTCATTGAGGTTGGCAAACGCTGGCTCATAAACTTTCCCCTGCCTCTCCCTTTGATTGTCCTTGGACATCTGCCTGGCCCTCCCATCAGGAATGTGCGGCAGCTGTTTGCTGCAAGTGCTTTTGCCGTGTGAACTCAGGCCTGTGCACGGGGCCTGGCTTAATGAATTGAGCCAACTCAAAGTGGGTCGCCTGGGACACTGGGCCCTGGTGCATAACTCTGCCCTGGGGATGACAAGCAAGTGCAGGGAAAGGGGCTGAGAAATGTATATTATGCAGGTTAACCATTTGCCCTCACACCGTAATTGGCTTAGATAGTCTAGCAACTGGATTTGCAGGGGGGGGAAACCTGCCCTGTACCCCAGTGCAAAAGTTCAGCTGTGCCTGACAGGATTGTGTGTTCACGCCTGGTGGTGTGCACGCGCTTATGTGTGTGTGGGAGAGAGAGAGAAAGAGAGAGAGAGAGAATAAAAGAGAGGGAAAGTTAAAGTTAGACAGAAGGGAGTGCTGAAGGTATGAAAATTAAGGTACAATACTGTATCAGGTGTTCTAGTTGACAAATACTTAATGAAGGGAAAACTCTTTCAACGTTCTATGTTGCAAAGAAAACAAAGGAGGAGGGGTGGATCATTAAATCTTGTGTTCCGATGTTTTGGGGGTAGACATGGATATTGTTTCCACCTCATTTCCTTATCACCTTATCCTGAGAAACAGCAACAACTAAAACGAGAAATTACCAGCTATTCGTTCTTTATTTGTAATCGGAAACTCAGTGTCAATCATCAGACCACACACATGGTTACATGCATGGGTGTGTGCGCCCACATGCATGTGCACACAGACTCACACACTCACGTTCACACTTGCACTCATAACAACAACAAAAATTCCTCCTGCCAACTCACTGAGATAGGGAGAGACATCGTGGCAAAAGGTACAATTTCAAAGGTGGAGGATGCTCAAAGATGGAAATTCCCTGATGCAAAGAGGAATGCTTTTTATTTTTTTTCAAGCCAAGGAGAGGTTAAGATCTTAGTGTCCCAACTCATCTGAGCTTTAGTCTAAAGTAGACAAGAGGATTACTGGTAATGTGGGCAGTCCTCTCCCAAGTTGATCTGGCAAACATGCTTGGGTGCTGACTGAGGGGAAAGAGGAATCTGATGCTGCTGCCTGTTTGTTTGAAAGAGCGGATTAGACAGAGGATGCAGAATTCAGGAAGGTAAATAGCATAGGGGGATTGGCCTCTTTGTGACTCTAGTATGGACCACAAGTTAGGGCTCTGTGGCATTTGGTTTTACACAGTTTGGTTTATAGCAGCCATGCAGATAAAAGTTTGTTTTAGCTGTGAATGCACCCTAAAGTCTTACAGACCAACTATATATGTTCCAATAGTTGCTGTTTTTGTTGCTTTTTGATAAGTCATGTATGGAGAGCCAGAGACTGAGCAATTGAATAGTAATAGGGGTATTTATGCTCATTAGTAACTTCTGCGTTATTGCTTTTATTTTTTATTTCCTTTTTTATTCCTGCATGACTGGAGATGCTCGGTAGTGAGGGGAGCTCCATGGGCCATGATGAGTTGTTTAAAATCTAATCAGAAACTAACAAGTCCCTGGTTATTTGTTTCTGCCTCAATACTTGAGAGTTCCCAGATGTTGTGGAAGGTAGGGAGTCGATTGTTTATACAGCAGTGAATCTTTTCCAAACACACATTCTATCAGCCCGCATGGCTATCTATCAAGGGAGGCAGAAGTTACAGTTTTTCTGAAGTCAGGCAGGCACAAAAGCCCTTCAGCAGCAAATTACAACTCCCACCCCACCTGCTGAAGCCAGCGTGCTGGCGGCGCTGTGTTCAGACGGTAACCTGCCTCCGATCGATCGCTTGTTGTTGCAGCTGTGCTCCGGTTGATGGTTTATTTAAGGGGCTCCACATGCTTGTTGAGGGGAAGGCAGCTGAATACATAAAACAGGCTCTCAGAACCACTTTGTGGTCCGGGTAAGAGTAAATGGAATAATAAAATCCAAATGGTTTCATCCTATGTTCTGGGCTCGTAAATCCAGCAAGTCACTGCTTACCTTTATGGTCCAATGCATGCAGGGAGAATGCATGCATGTGTGTTGAAGAAAGGGGTTGCTTTGAAAAGAAATACTTTTGGTCAACAGGATGGCCCCCATAATGCCACATCTAATCATCAGCATGTCTTATACAAAAAAAGGTTTACTGTGTCAGGAGTATGTATATAAGAAAGCAGTAATGAATTGTTACTTTGAATTGTGTAGCATAAAGGAATAAAGGTTATCCTGTTTCTCCGAGGGCCCTTCACTATAGGGTTGTGCTGGTCAAGCCATGCTGAGAGTTTTAAAGAGCTTCTAAACTGTACTAAAACTTTCACAAGTTCCAGTTTAAGGTAATAGGAACCCTATAGTCTTCCTCAAGAACCAATTCGTCCCTATTATCCTGTATATTTGCCTGTTGCTTAACAAAACAATTGACAGAGCATGTGTTGTGTGAGTTAGTAAAAAGCTTCTGAGACAAAGAAGCAAGCATAGTACAGTTGGTTTCAAAATGCATACAGTCAAGTAGTTGCTAATATAATATTTGTCTTTGTTGTTAAATCAAAGCTTGACTATCTATTGAAATGCATTCTTGCATTACAACTCAGAAAGCAAAAACCCTTTAAGTAAATGGTGTAAAGATTAGTTTGTTCAAGTCATTCCAAATATTTGCAAAGTTTCACCTGCTTAGATTGGTTCTGAACAATGTCTACAGCCCCACCGTGTGTGCCTTGTCAAGTCAAAACTAAACAAAACACACTCATTCAAATACCTATATAGTATTATTTCTCAAAGGGTGTCTATATCACACTACTTTTTCACCCCTGAATATTGTCCACAATGACTGATAAGTAACATTGTCAAACAATGGAATTCAACTTAATTTCCACACAAAATAGTTGACGGAGGTCTTTTACTCTGGCCTGTCAGCAATGCTTCAAGGTCGGACCATAACTATCTTCACAAAGAGGTCAGTGAGCAACACCCCTCTTCCTTTCCATGGGGCAAAGAGAGGATGTGTCTCCAAATTCCTCCTGCCACAGACATAGACAGGAAATGAGTGTCAGTCCTTCACTTTCTATCCAAAAACTCTGGAACTTAGCTATACATTTCAAAAACATATAATGTATGTACTTTTTTTTCATTTCTGGCTGAATTCATATATCCATTTGTTAGACATTCACTAAAACACAGGGTAAAATACAGATTAAATGTACCTTTTTGTCCGGCACAATGTCCTTAGTCAGTATCAATAGAGGGTCATTAATAGAGGGTTACTGCTTACCAGAGACAAAATAAGTAACAGTCCATTTTTGTGTTCAATAATTTGCGTTCATTTTCCATTTCATTTTAAACAATGCTCTATTATTTCTAAAGGTTCCTAGTACCTAGACACAGCAGACGCATATTTAAGTTTACAGTCTTGTTAAAAAGAACACTGCATGGTTTGTCCATAAACTGCATATGAAATATTACTTTCATTTCATATAAAACAATAATGGGTATACACTATAGCCAATTGCAAAAGTGCAAGTAAGCAGGATTTCATGGGCCTTTACTGTCAGTTGTCAAGCAGTTTCAGTTGACTTTTGTGGCCCTTGGAAACAACTAAGGTAAGTCTTGCAAAAGAGTCAGACGCTCTGATATTTGGGATATTTCTGTCAACTCCCAGGGGACTGAGCTTACCCTAGAAAAGGCTGAGGGCTGAAAAACATTGTTAGAGCACCACTGCTTATGCAGACCTCAGGTTCAACATTAGAGAACAGGGAAAAGCAAGCATATTCCCTGATACATTATGGCCCACTGCACAGACACAACAATAGGCACTCCCTAAGAAATGTTATAGTGCATTACTTTAAGTTAGGTATTTTAGGACTGGTATTCAATAGCGTCTATGTCATCGCTCATAACCAGCACAAATACATACTAAATGGCACAATGTACAATACGCAGACAATGCTAGACACCTTGGCATTATGAACAAATGTCTAATATGTGCTAAAGATTCAATTATAACCATCACATCTCTGAATCCCAGAACAGCATCCTCAACCTTGCTTGTCTTTTTATCCCCACATTTAAAACATGGATAATATTATCTTAAACATGGACAGACAGGCATGATTTCACTCTCATTCCTTTCATGATGATGCATGTTAGTCATGGAGCAAAACGTGTATTACCTGGAATAAATCACCAACTGACCAATCTTAAAATGGCCATAACCTTGAGTTATAAGGTTATATGCTCTAATGTCATGTATGGGATATATCTCAAAGGACTTGCAATAGTCCTATCACCATTCAGTTGGGTTCATAGTAAATGTGTAACATAGAAACGCACATGTGTAAACAACGCAGGAGTTCCTTTTCACATGAATGCAAAGCATTTCTACACATGTATTCTTTGCACTGATTGCATGCAATATAAATAAGATCATAGCCAATCATTAGCAGTAATATGAACTTTGTTTATTTATTTCCAGGTTAAAGTCATCCAATATGTAAACAACATAACACCAAGAGGACAGTAAAGGTTTGTGCCCACATGTAATGGAAAATTATGTTTAATACAGTATGTTTCTCATTGATAAAGAGGACAGGATAAACAAGTAAACCCACAGTTTAGTCTTCAAATGCCATAAAGCAGGTTCTTTCTTACCTTACTGAACCATTTTCAGGACACAGCAAAACCCCACAACATGGAACTGCACTTATACTGCATGTCACCAATTGTCAGTAGCCACCTAATACATCTGGGATTCGCCTCTTAACCTTGAATTTGTGTCATCACTTCTTGTACCTGCTACACTTTCTGTAACCAGAAACATCCACCCATACTCGGATTTTTGACAGGCTCTCTAATTACCTTTGCTATTTACGGTGCGCTGGCCGTCTGCTACTGATTTCTCTATTATCTTGACAGTCAACGAACTGGTCCCATTAGAACACTGCTGCTTGAGGCTCGCCTCCGGCAGGCCTGAGCTTTAGCCGACCACAAATCGCGTCTGCATTAAAAGTCACCATGTAATAACTGTCTTCAGCTTTATCGCTAAACTGCCTATTTTCAGGGAGAAGACGGCCTCTTTGTGCCTGCACTTGGGCTTTATTCGCCTTTATTGGCTGACCTAGGCACTCTGTTTGAGAGTTATAAGCTTTGAGGGTCCTAGAGGTGCACCTAAACCTTTTTAATCCCTCTGATCCATCCTTAGTTGCTTCTCATCTCACAGTTCATGCAAATGTATTGAGAATAAATCTAGGCAGTGGAGGTCATCTTGGGCAAAACTGAAGTGCAGGTATAGCTAAGATTAAGAACAAGGCCAGTGTGCAGTTCCCAATCGAATTCTACCTAATAACCATCAATTTGCTGGTTGAGGGTGGTAAATGTTTGCTAGCTAACATACACTGAGTGCACAAAACATTAGGAACAGCTTCCTAATATTGAGTTCAGTATAGCCTCAATTGGTTGGGGTATAGACTCTACAAGGTATCGAAAGCGTTCCACAGGGATGCTGACCCATTTTGACTCCGATGCTCAATTGGATTGAGATCTGGTGACTGTTGTTTGGGCCACTACAGTAAGCTGAATTCACTGTCATGTTTGTGGAACCATTCCTGGACAATCCTAGTCTTATGGCATGGGGCATTATCCTGTTTAAAAAATCATTTCGCAGATGGCTACACTGCTGCCATGAAGAGATGCTCCTGATTGGCAATGATGTTCAGACATCCTGTGGCACTCAAACGTTGCTCCACTTTTATCAAGGGGCCCAGTGTGTGTCATGAAAACTGGGATTCATCAGACCAGGCAATGTTTTCCAATTCTCCAGTGTCCAGATTTTTTGTTCCTTAGCCCGCTACAACCGCAGTTTATTGTTTTTTGCTGAAAGTAGAACTCTATATTTCGTCAAGGTACGATGAGATGTGCAATGTTGTACTGGACTGTCAGTTGACTAACAGTAGCCTGTCTGTTGCTCTGCATAATTTGTGTCAGCCTCCTTTGTCCTCTTTCATCAATGACCCGTTTTCAAACACTGGCCTGCCATTGGCTAGATGTCCTATGAGTGGTGGTCCATTCTTGATACACACGGAAAACTGTTGAGTGTGAAAGATCCAGCAGGGTTGCAGTTCCTGACACACTCAAACTGGTGCGCCTGCACCTACTACCCTACCCTGCTCAAAGGCACCAATATTTTGTCTTGCACATTCACCCTCTGAATGGTACACACACACAATCCATGTCTCAGTTGTCTAAAGGCTTAAAATTCCTTCTTTAACCTGTCTCCTCCCCGTTGTCTACACTGATCGAAGTGGATCAGTTGACATCAATAAGGGATCAATAACGTTCACCTGGATTCATTTACCTGGTCAGTCTATGTCATGGAAAGAGCAAGTGTTTTTTACACTCAGTATTGAGAATGTTTAAAGTGAGCTGTTGTGTGCTGTTTTTGTAGACTTAATGGGCTATTGCTTACAGTAGATACTAGTGTATCGCAGAAAAAGCCTAATAACTAACTAGCAGCAAATAAGTTTACTAGTGCTTACTAGTATTTAGTCCCTTATCAATCCAACAACGCAACACATTATTTACAGAGCAGCGTAATATTGTAATATGGGTTATATTGAATCCTAATGTTTACCTAAATCAAAAGCACCATTGAAAATATTAAACAATATTACTAATGTCGATCAGATTGATAAGGCAGAAAACGTTTGTAGCTACCTTAACCCAACCCCAAGCGACCTCGTCGATAGGTTTCTGATCTCTTAGCCTAACAGCTAAGGTGTTTAGTTGACAGTCGCATGGTTCCGGATTCAAGCCCCAGTTGGGACTACCCCCTGACTTCGCTACATTGGTCCGAATTGGGCGACCCCGCATGCAGCGATTGAGACTGTCATCAGGCATAAGAAACTGAACTACTTACGGAGTGGTGGGGCACCCACTCCCGACACTACCCGGTGAAATGCAAGGCGCCAAATTCAAAATCCAAAAGTTGAATTATTAAACATTCATCAATATACAAGTGTTGCATAGTCATCAAAAGCTCTGCTTCTTGGCAATATCACAGCGTTGTCAGATTTCAAAAAGGCTGTACGGCGAAAGCACAACATTTAATTGTTTGAGGGTAGCACCTCCAATATTTCTGCATTAGCATAAATTCATAAACCATCGCGGTTCACACAAAACACATTTCACAGCGAAAACAAATCCCTTACCTTTTGAAGAACTTCTGCTGAGGGCTTCCCAAGTGTCCAACGAAGACATCCAATGGTTATTTTGTTGGAAAAAGTCATTTATTATATACATAAATCTCAGTTTGGTTGGCGCGTTATGTTCAGAAAATCCAACGTCGAATCGCCCATTGAAACGTGAAGAGAACGCGTTTAAATATACCTATAAACTTTTCCTAAACAAATCAAATACCAGTTAAAATGCATCCTTCGCTATCCTTTTATGAATATTAGCGATACAATTTCACTCGGATGGTCACCTATACCTTATATAAGTAAAATAAAGTGGGGCGCGCAGCCGAGAAAACTTGTTGACATCTGAGCTTTCTTGACCATTTCCTGTACCTATTCGTTCTGTTTACTCCAATCTCTCTGAGTCTTTGTATATTGACTGTTGACATCTAGTGGAAGCCATAGGTACTGCAGTCTCAGTCCTGGTTACAAATGGATTCAATGGAGAGTGTGTCAAACAGAGCAATAGGTCACCAGAAACTGATTTCAGGATAGATTTTTCTCTGGTTTTCGCCTGCTAAATGGGTTCTGTTATACTCACAGATATTATGTTAACACTTTAGAAACCTGTGTTTCCTATCAAATAGTACTAATTATGTGCATATCCTATTTTCTGAGCCTGAGTGGCAGGCATTTTGCTTTGGGCACGCCAGACTCTCCAAAACCGTCACCTCACCTGCTGCTCCCTAAGAAGTTAAAAGAATGAAGCTTGAGGATGCGCTCACTGAAGGAAGGGGGTAGAGTAGCAACCTTAACCCTACACCTAGCAACCAGGTTCAAACCGTGGTCGGGACTATCTTCTGACCTTGTTAAGCCTTATTTTTATTGGGCAAATCATCAGGTTATAATGTGAATATTTGGCCCATAAATGGTACCCGACCTGCCCGCTGATATATTCCTTAGAGGTGGAGTAGGGAGGTGTCTGTCATGTGAGTGGGAGGTGTAATTTGGTGTGAATTACGTTTTTCACACAAGAGAGATGAGAAAATTAAAGGGCTCCAGAAATCCAGGCCCTCCACTACACCCTCTCGTTACAGAGGTTTCACCATAGTACTTTCTTTCTTGTCGCAGGGACAAAATAGTTAGTTCAATAGTTAACGAAATAGCAACCCTTTTTGCACAAACATTTTTGACTCATCACATACGCTGCTGCTACTGGTTATTATCTATCCTGTTGCCTACAGTAGTCACTTTATTCCAAGTTATACGTGCATACAGTTGAAGTCGGAAGTTTACATACACCTTAACCAAATACATTTAAACTCAGGTTTTCACAATTCCTGACATTTAATCCTAATAAAAATTCCCTGTCTTAGGTCAGTAAGGATCACCACTTTATTGAATGTGAAATGTCAGAATAATAGTAGAGAGAATGATTTATTTAAGCTTTTATTTATTTCACTACATTCCCAGTGAGTCAGAAGTTTACCTACACTCAATTAGTATTTGGTAGCATTGCCTTTAAATTGTTTAACTTGGGTCAAACGTTTTGGGTAGCCTTCCACAAGCTTCCCACAATAAGTTGGGTGAATTTTGGCCCATTCCTTCTGACAGAGCTGGTGTAACTGAGTCAGGTTTGTAGGCCTCAATGCTCGCACACGCTTTTTCAGTTCTGCCCACAAATGTTCTATAGGATTGAGGTCAGGGCTTTGTGATGGCCACTCCAATACATTGACTTTGTTGTCCTTAAGCCATTTTGCCACAACTTTGGAAGTATGCTTGGGGTCATTGTTCATTTGGAAGACCCATTTGAGACCAAGCTTTAATATCCAGACTGATGTCTTGAGATGTTGCTTCAATATATACACATAATTTCCCTTCCTCCTGATGCCATCTATTTTGTGAAGTGCACCAGTCCCTCTTGCAGCAAAGCACCCCCACAACATGATGCTGCCACCCCCATGCTTCACGGTTGGGAAGGTGTTCTTTGGCTTGCAAGCCTCCCTCTTTTTCCACCAAACATAACGATGGTCATTATGGCCAAACAGTTCTATTTTTGTTTCATCAGACCAGAGGACATTTCTCCAAAAAGTATGATCTTTGTCCCCATGTGCAGTTGCAAATCGTAGTCTGACTTTTTTATGGCGGTTTTGGAGCAGTGGCTTCTTCCTTGCTGAGCGGCCTTTCAGGTTATGTCGATATAGGACTCGTTTTACTGTGGATATAGATACTTTTGCACCTGTTTCTTCCAGCATCTTCACAAGGTCCTTTGCTGTTGTTCTAGGATTGATTTGCACTTTTCGCACGAAAGTACGTTCATCTCTAGGAGACAGAACACGTCTCCTTCCTGAGCGGTATGACGGCTGCATGGTCCAATGGTGTTTATACTTGCGTACGATTATTTGTACAGATGAACGTGGTACCTTCAGGCGTTTGGAAATTGCTCCTAAGGATGAACCAGACTTGTGGAGGTCTACAATTTTTTTCTGAGGTCTTGGGTGATTTCTTTTGATTTTCCCATGATGCAAGCAAAGAAGCACTGAGTTTGAAGGTAGGCCTTGAAATACATCCATAGGTACACCTCCAAATGACTCAAATGGTGTCAATTAGCCTATCAGAAGCTTCTAAAGCCATTTCATCATTTTCTGGATTTTACCAAGCTGTTAAAATCACAGTCAACTGTTGATAAACAACACCTGTTGTTTTTGAAGCATGTCGTGCATAACATAATATTTTATACTGAAAAAATATATAATGAGTTACAGTTCATATCAGGAAATCAGTCAATTGGAATAAATTAATTAGATTTCACATGACTGGGAATACAGAAATGCTTATGTTGGTCATTTAAAGAAATTGGCCTCACAATGGGCCTCAGGATCCCGTCACGGTATCTCTGTGCATTCAAATTGCCATCGATAAAATGCAATTGTGTTCATGTCCATAGCTTATGCCTGCCCATACTATAACCCCAGTGCCATCATGGGGCACTCTGTTGACAACATTGACAGGAGAAAACTGCTCGTCCACACAACACCATACACGTGGTCTGCGGTTGTGAGGCTGGTTGGAGGTACTGCCAAATTCTCTAAAACGACATTGGAGGAGGCTTATGGTAGAGGAATGAACATTCAATTATCTGACAACAGCTACAGTATGGTGAACATTCCTGCAGTCAGCATGCCAATTGCACGCTCCCTCAAAACTTGAGACATCTGTAGCATTGTGTTGTGTGAAAAAATAGTACATTTTAGAGTGGCCTTTTATTGTCCCCCAGCACCTGTGTAATTATCATGCTGTTTAATCAGCTTCTTGATATGCCACACCTGTCAGGTGGATGTATTATCTTGTCAAAGGAGAAATGGTCACTAACAGGGATGTAAAGAAATTTGTGAACAAAATTTGAGAGAAATAAGCTTTTTGTATGAAATCTTTTTTGGAATCTTTTATTTCAGCTCAATAAACTTGAGACCAACAACTTTACATGTTGCGTTTTTATTTTTGTTCAGTGTATTTGATCAGTTTCCAAAAAACTGTTGGCAAATGTGTTGCTGCATATTAATAACTCCCATTACATTTTATAGAAAGATTATACATATTATTTCACTACTAATGTGCATGTTAGTCTATACAGTGGCCTCTAGACCAATCAGAAGCAGCCATGTCTACAGCCGGCTTCTCGCGGTCGGTCAGTAGGCTTCAGGGTTTGAAGTTGTTGAGTGTAAGAGAGGTTAAGGGCGCGTTCCTATGCTTAGACGTTGCTGACGCCTTGCAGATCTTACAACACCTGGATAGGTATTTTAAGTATCAGCTAACCACATCATATGTTATAGAAACTTGTCAGTCAATGACAAAGCCGGTGACGTGGCACGCAACCATTGGTTATTGCGTTGCCTTAGCTGTGCAATGTGCCGTAAACCTTTGACATTTGCTTTGACACAAGTCGGCTATTTTTACACTGAGCCTCCTCTGCTAATACTAGTCTGGATGTGTATGGGATATCAAGTTCCAAATGTCACCATTTTAATGTCGCTGACCAAATATACATTATACAGTTACGTTTTAGTCATTTAGCACACGCTCTTATCCAGAGCGACTTACAGTAGTGAGTGAGATAGAGTCCTCCTGCTGACCTCTGTCAGTACAGTTAAGCTATTTCTCTGCATTATCAATATACCATCTGTGTGGGACACCATGAAACAAACAACTAAGCCCTCGCTGCATCTAAATATGATCCAGACAATTATCTTGACATATTAAGGACCAAAGATAAATAGGTGACAAATATCTGCAGAGGTCACAGTGACAGTACAATAACTACATAGCTTACTTGACTTTGAGCAGTAGATGGCAGGCAGAGGGGATATGGAAATCTAATTGTATTACATATGGGGAATCTACTGGTTGCTTCATAAAAAACATGAGGTGGCATTGACTATCATAACAAACCAATGTGGACACTCAATAGATGTCACTACATGATACTATAGCTGAGATTGAAGAATATTTTTAAGTATCACAAAGAGTTAAGTGAGGAGAGCCAAAAGGTCAAGTGTTTGGTATTTATTTTAAAATGTAATAAAATATTAACTGTCCTCTCTCCCCTCCCTGCCACATTAACATATTTTATTAACTATAACTAACTCATCCCTTTGGGGAGTTAAACTATTTCAGTGTCCAGGTGGCAGTTGTCGATATTCAAGTGTTTAGTTCAATCCATGTGGCATAAGCGACCAAATACATTGATTTGTCATCCTCCTTGTTGCATTGACTCACTAAGCTACAAGAGGCTTTTTGAAGGCTGTTGATCCCTGATATATGTAACACATTTGTTTTAATTAAGTGTGCACACAGCATGGAAATTGGATACTTGACTAAATGACTGAAACCAACAATAATACTACTAATTGCAATCTCTGTTGTAGTTACTGTGCCCTTTGGATCAATACTTAGAGAAGCGTGGTATAGTGTTTCAAAAAACTGAACATGGCTTGTCAAGCTTTAACAGAGAGATGAGCATAGCTGTGTTGCAGGTTGTTTAACATAATTGTAAGGATGCATTTCAACCCTTCTGAAAATATATAGGACAAAATATGTTGTTGTGCAATAAACATATTGCTTCTCTGCTTGAGTTGCAAATTATTACATATTTTCTAAATATCTATTATCATTTCATATCAACGTATGGCCCTGCTGGGTCCCACAAACACTGTCTTTTTGTACCTGTAATGGATGAAGTGAAGCACATGCACAGGCCAAGGCAACGTTGCTAAACTACAAAATCCAAGGAAATAAAACACTCAGAGGATTAGAACAATTTAGAAGGGGACCCCCTTTTTTTCAATTGTGCCTTCACAGCGCTGCAGCTATTTCTCTCTGCACAGCATGATCTCCACTTTGTGGCTTTTAATAACCTGCTTCTCCAAGCTCCTCCCCCTTGAGACACATTTTCCCCCACTTTATTTGTGCCGCTCTGTTTCTACATACCAGCAGCTGCAAGAAGGAGTGAGCAGTGGAGGCGGCAGCAGCAAATTTCTTCCAGTTGCTCCACACGCTAATCCTCCCCTTTTCTTCTCAGCTCAAGCATTATATTGCAGTTTCATTGACTGGGAGGTGTTGTGTTGCAGTGGAATCAATAGCTGAGGGGATCCCAGCCTAACGATTAGCTTGTCAGTCAGGCCTCTGTGGTTGGAAGGAGGGGAGGCAGTGTAAATCCCAGAATACCAGGGGCCACCAGCATGGAGAAGCTGGAAATTCTGGGAGCCGCCGATTGCTGCGCACCACCTGTTGTAAGAGGCAACATGTGCTGAGCGTATTAACCTTTCTGCTACTGTGGTTTAACCGCTGCCATTGGTCTCCCCATACCATCTAAAGTATTTAACCATGAGAGTCAGATACACAGCAATGGGAGAATCAAAGAGACAGCAACATTTACTCTGTGTTCATTCTTAAAAGCACTATTTCGGGGGGATCCAATTCAAATAACTTTGTCTTATAAATGCTTGCATGACATGATGATAGGGGAAGGAGGTTTTTCCGACCATGAGAGTTTTTCTTGGTCAGGCCATGTGGTAAGGAAAATCTCTAGGCTTTACTATGATATACAGTGATACTGTATGTTTTGTACTGTGATTGTACTGGAACTTGACACCCCAACTTGTCACACTAAAACATTAGAACTAGAGTCATTGTATTAGTACTGGCAATTGATTGGTCAAACATGATGTCATGCATGTCCAGTATTTTTTATAATCAAAGCTTATTTCCACATTCCTAGGAAGTAGAGATTTAAGTATCATTACTGTCTATTTCTTGGGGTTTAGAGTACACTGTGTCATATTTGTTTTGGCGCATTAAATCAATCCCTCAGGGTCAATCCCTGGAGACACTGGATCTGTATTCATTTCCTTGTGCACTGAGGAAGAGTAATTGTAAACTATTTGTATAGACAGAGCAAATCTTTGACCTTTCAGAGATATTTGGACCTCATCCCAGAGTTGACACACAGTTCATCATCAATAGAATGCCATCTGATATTTAGAGTGTACATACAACATAGACAAAAAGTTATTATGAAATGTTATACGTCTTCTTTTATGCATCATTTCCCATGTGGAACTGTGGCCTGTTACCAGAGGCCTTTTTACTGAACCTCACCCAAGTATACCTTGTGTTGAATACGGAATACAGTTGCATATTGTTTTCCTGTAGCTCTATGGTTTCCCAGAAAAAGGAAAAACATGTACATTAAAACCATTTTAGCAGGATAGACAGTTGATGGGCATCCAAATCCTCCATCAGATCATAGTTTTGAGGTCTGCCGAGCTCCTGGAGAAGAGGAAAACCATGATGCCCCTTTCTGCTGAACCTTTAACTCATAATAAAATCCATGTCTCAACCAAGTCTCATTTTCATATTGTTATGTCCGAGTTTGAATGTTAGGGTTGTGTGGAACATGGTACGAATATATTTAGCTTTGAGAATAACTAGTAAACAAAGTACTGTAATGGAAGGGGTAACTCAGGGTTAAGTTACAACCAGTCAGAGATGCTGCTCTTTTGAGATCACAGCAAAACATGAAATGCAAAGAAAAGGACATCTGGTTGTTTAGCAGCAAGGTTTGTACTATATCATCACAATCATAAATTACACACTATTTTTCTTTTCCTTTTTACAAAGCACACTCTTTTTCACCAAGTGAAACACTACAGGCCCACTTCTCCATCCCTCTCCCTTAAAATATTCTTGTTTCACCGGTCATCCAGTGGACTGACAAGGAAAATGAACAACTGAATATTTACACTTGGTTGGCAGGTACTGTAGCTGGGGCACATCGCATAGAAAGCCTGTTGCTTATAATCAATTGAAGCTCCTGTCGTCAGGCCTGGGATAGTAAAAAGCAGCCCAGATAGGAACTAGAGGCCAGCTGGTGCAAAACTGTCACTGGGGGAGTAGAGAGCAGGGGCACCACTGGAGGTGTTAAGTCAAGGGCATGATGGCAGGTCTTGTTGATAGAGGACTGTGTGTGTGTGTGTGTGTGTGTGTGTGTGTGTGTGTGTGTGTGTGTGTGTGTGTGTGTGTGTGTGTGTGTGTGTGTGTGTGTGTGTGTGTGTGTGTGTGTGTGTGTGTGTGTGTGTGTGTGTGTGTGTGTGTGTGTGTGTGTGTGTGCGCGTGTGCGTGTGTGGGCGAGAGCATTGTGGGCCTCATTAACACTGCTACATTAATGTTCAACACAGCCTATCTGCAACACAATGATAAGAATACAGTTGAGGACATAAAACAGAAGGGATGCAGTCTTTCATAAATGTATTTCCAGATTTTTTTAATATTTATGTATGTTTAGAAACCTTATGTAAAGCATGAGACATAGCCATTTATGTCAACAGAGACCTCTCCGTCTGACTCCATAAAGTCAATGTCATGATCTTTCTTTTAAAGCAAAATAAAAGTGTCAATTTTGTGTATACAACATTGAGTGAGCCTGGCTAAGCCCTCTGTTTATCAGGGAATCTGGAGCCTTTGTTTCAGCCATGACAGAATGCTCCAACTCATAACAAGACAGTTTCTGTTTGCTTACAAAATACATATTTTGGGGAAGAAAACTACCTCTGCAAACAGTAATTACGCTAGTAAAAAAAAGAGCTTTGAGTTGCCAGCCACAAAGAGAGGCCTCCATACTTGGTGAAAAACTAGAACTGTGAGTGCCCTCTACAACCGAGTGTGGTCACCACAATTTTCAAGTGTCCGAGTCCCATTTAAATGCAGATAATTAATGTGTGTTATGTGTGTGTGTCTTTGTAAAGAGTTTGGCAAGAAAGTCTCTCAAGAGTCCTTACCGAAGGATCTGGGAGAACGTTCTAGATCCCAGGGAAAAGACTCTTCAAGAGGGAAAACACACCAGCGTGTTAAGTTATTAGCCCCACTTCGCGTGGTGTATGTGAAACAAGCTCTCACAAGAGCTGCTGAGAATCTCTTAACTCACATTACTCCTCCTCCTGGTTTTGTCTATTTTTCAGGACCAGGTTAGAAGGGTCACCCTCTCCATGTGGATAGGTCCTCGGGCCCAATGATCTGGCTACAACGCTCAATTAGCGGCAAGCCCTCTTTTGAGGTAACAAAAAGAGGGCTTTACATTTGAAAGACTTGAAAAAAAGACAGACCTCAAAGTAAGATGAAATTAGGGGTATATATGTGGGCTCAACTCTAAGCAATGATTAGAAAGTGTTTGCTGTCTTCAACATGGTCATTTTACACGTTGTATTTTTCTTTCAATAATATTAATTATGCTACGTACTCAACGTAAATGAATGTCAAATCTGCAATTCAAACCATATGTTTAGGTTATTGGACACAGTTACAGTTGGAGGATGTCTATAGGTGGATGCATATCTCAGTGAAACCATCCCTGATAAGTCCCTGGATGCTCCAGTCCAAGTAACAGCCACCACTAGCAAGGTCACATTCTGTCACCATGTGCTCAATTAAAAGGAGCATTAAACTTGTGTATACAATATAACAGCAATATGAAGTGAGGCAGTACATTTATTGTCGATAAACAGTGGGAGGACACTTACTCCTGGCAGCCTGCCCACAAGCCACATGAACTGGACTGGCACACACAGCCTCTAAGCCAACACATTTGGGACATGCTAGTGATAGCTGCAGCCAAACAGAGAACAAATGTTTGTGCTGTACCCTACCCTTCCTCTACATGCCTTGCAGAGGACTAAAAGCGTTCTTGAGAGGTGTCAGCTACAATGGAAACTGTCTGCACAGCTTTATGACGTGGGACCCATGGACACTGACCAAGTGCACAGCAGTATGAAAAATACAAATAAAACAATGACGCCATTAATGTGGTGGTGCCCCTTTGATTATGATGGTGCCAGGGACTTCAGCCTGCCACTCACTTTCCTTCACTTACCACCAGCTCCACCCGCTTACCTGCCAAGAAAGTCTCATAAAAAAAAGCCCCAGCCAGATGAAATAAAATATTTTCCTCTGTCTTTATTTTTACGGTACAGTTTAGTTGGAATGAGCCTTGGACAAGCAACTTGCGCAGACTTTGGAAAGCTCACGGTTTGAAATGGTGAAATTTGGATGGCGTAAACATGTAGTGTGGAGTGCAGGTTGTTAAAGAATCTCATTTTGAGACTACTGACACATGCACTTTAACGGCTTGGTCAAATGTCATTACTTTAAACGGCTGAACAAGTAACTTCACCTCAGATGACCTCATACATATAAAATTAGAAGATTATGCTTAGGTTAGTTTGTACTGAACCTTACAGCCTCTCCCCCTCTCTCTCTTTTGTGCTCTCGCTTGCTCTATCTTTATCTTTCTCTCTCGCTCTCTCTGTCTCTCAAAACTCTACAACACATGTTCGAACACAATAACACTCTATAACGTGTACAAATGTTCGGAATGTCACATATTCCTTCAAGCTTGACATTGGCATTCACATATTTTGAAGGGTTTGAAGGTCATCCTGGTCAATATGCTGTGTCTTAACCTGTGACAAGGGTTAAAATATCAACTCTGCAAGGAACAGATCCGCAACGTTTATATTTGTTCTATTAACATGACAGCCAATATTAAGTATTCCTATACTGTGTTCACTAAAAGTGAAATATTGTGAATCTGCTATGCAGTTATAGACAATGAGTAGTATTGTTAAAACAAAGTGGTAGGAGAGCCTGTTTTCTATCTACAGTTGAAGTCTGAAGTTTACATACACTTAGGTTGGAGTCATTAAAACTTGATTTTCAACCAATCCACACATTTCTTGTTAACAAACTATAGTTTGGCAAGTTGGTTAGGACATCTACTTTGTGCATGACACAACTCCTTTTTCCAACAATTGTTTACAGACAGATTATTTCACTTATATTTCACTGTATCACAATTTGAGTGGGTCATAAGTTTACATACACTAAGTTGACTGTGCCTTTAAACAGCTTGGAATATTCCAGAAAAGGATATCATGGCTTTAGAAGCTTCTGATAGGCTAATTGACATCATTTGAGGTGTACCTGTGGATGTATTTCAAGTCCTACCTTCAAACTCAGTGCCTCTTTGCTTGACATCATGGGAAAATCAAAAGAAATCAGCCAAGATCTCAGAAAGACAATTGTAGACCTCCACAAGCCTGGTTCATCCTTGGGAGCAATTTCCAAACGCCTGAAGGTACCACGTTCATCTGTACAAACAATAGTACGCAAGTAAAAACACCATGGGACCATGCAGCCGTCATATCGCTCAGGAAGGAGACTCCTTCTGTCTCCTAAAGATGAACGTACTTTGGTGCGAAAAGTGCAAATCAATCCCAGAACAACAGCAAAGGACCTTGTGAGGATGCAGGAGGAAACAGGTACAAAAGTTATCCACAGTAAAACAAGTCCTAAATCGACATAACATGAAAGGCCGCTCAGCATGGAAGAAGCCACTGCTCCAGAACCGCCATAAAAAAGCCAGACTACGGTTTGCAACTGCACATGGGGACTAAGATCGTACTTTTTGGAGAAATGTCCTCTGGTCTGATGGGGCGGCAGGTAGCCTAGTGGTTAGAGCGTTAGACTAGTAACCGAAAGGTTGCAAGATTGAATCCCCGAGCTGACAAGGTAAAAATCTGTCGTTCTGCCTCTGAACAAGGCAGTTAACCCACTGTTCCTAGGCCGTCATTGAAAATAAGAATATGTTCTTAACTGACGTGCCTAGTTAAATAAAGGTAAAAAAAAATATTTTAAAAAATGAAGCAAAAATAGAACTGTTTGGCCATAATGACTATCGTTATGTTTGGAGGAAAAAGGGGGAGGCTTGCAAGCCGAAGAACACCTTCCCAACCGTGAAGCACGGGGGTGGCAGCATCATGTTGTGGGGGTGCTTTGCTGCAGGAGGGACTGGTGCACTTCACAAAAAAGATGGCATCAGGAAGGGAAATTATGTGGCTATATTGAAGCAACATCTCAAGACATCAGTCAGGAAGTTAAAGCTTGGTCGCAAATGGGTCTTCCAAATGGACAATGACCCCAAGCATACTTCCAAAGTTGTGGCAAAATGGCTTAAGGACAACAAAGTCAAGGTATTGGAGTGGCCATCACAAAGCCCTGACCTCAATTCTATAGATCATTTGTGGGCAGAACTGAAAAAGCCTAGTCGAGCAAGGAGGCCTACAAACCTGACTCAGTTACACCAGCTCGGTCAGGAGGAATGGGCCAAAATTCACCCAACTTATTGTGGGAAGCTTTCTTTAAAAAAAAGTGGTGATCCTTACTGACCTAAGACAGGGAATTATTACTAGGATTAAATGTGAAAATATGAAAAACTGAGTTTAAATGTATTTGGCTAAGGTGTATGTAAACTTCCGACTTCAACTGTATCTGTAATGGCCGTTTTCAGCTCCGCCTTTGCAATCCACAATAAACAAGGTGCTATTTCATAAACGGAGGCTGTGTTTATCCCCAAAACACACAAGGAATGCATAAAAGCTCTCTCCTTGCATCTATGATTTAAAGTGTCTTATAGCCTATTATAAAGAGATATTATAAATGCTTATAGCATGTTTTAGAATACCTATTACTGGCCTTGTGTACTGTATTATAAAGGCATCTGTAGCTTTTAGCAATTAAAGACCAAAAGTTGTATTGAGCTGTTATGAATGTGCCTTAAAATGCACTCTGGGGTGGTTATTGGTCCTGTATGTGCAGTCATAGTACATAAATATAAGAGTTTATTTCCAAAATGCTATATCCACCAATTTTTCATGTGTGTTTTTTTATCAGAAATGATTGCAAATGGGTTCCTTCATGTGTGTGTAAAATATTACTGTTCTCAGATTTCAAACTTTTTTTTGCAAAACGCTATATATCCATTGGGTAGCTGGAATGGAATGTTCGTATCCTGTATATTTGACTGTGATATGTGGTTGTCTCACCTAGCCATCTTAAGATGAATGCACTTACTGTAAGTCAGTCTGGATAAGAGCATCTGCTAAATTACTAAAATGTACATACATACAGATCTCACATTATCAGATCTCAGATCTCTGCATTTAATATTTTTTAAATATTGATGTCGCAAATGTACAGTTAAAAATGTATTTATTTGTTACATTTGACTGTGTAAAACCTAGCAGTACTACTTATTTCTCTGTGAGTGAGGTGGGTGTATAGCAGTTTGCAAAAAAATGTGGATTATTTGTCTCTCAGAAATTAAACCATGAACAAATGCCTGTCTGTCATTGAACAACCCAAAGCCTCGATTATACAGTGAAAAAACACACCAATCTCTTTCATAATTTCTTTAAACATTAAAAGCTAATTTAACATTTCTGAAAATTGATATATAGCAATTTAGAATGAAATCCTTAATGTACAGTATATGTTACCAAAGTATTCACACACTGTTTTTAATCCATAACTCCATCTGCCAAAAAAGGTTATCCTCTTTGCATGCCCTCTGATCTATCAATAAAATCCAAATGAGTGATACTATTGGTGTGTTTGTTCTGAGATGTGTCTTACATATGTTCTATTACAGGTGGTTCCTACATCAGTATTGCAACAGTCACTGTTATGCTTAGAGGAGTGGCATGTAGCTAACCTAAAATCAAAGCCTGTAATTTGTGGTTGATGGCACACTTTGAGATCAGTTCAATCTCAGTGCCTGAGGCGTCTACGCACAGGACTTGATTAGAGCAAATGACATGTGGGAGCTACTGCTGTAACCACAGCTTGGGGTGAATGTCATTGTGGCATTTCTGAATGAGACTATGTGCGAGGATCTTACAATGTACAGTATGCAAACAAAAACCATTGTCAGAAATAGTAGATCTGACTACAAAGGTCTGACATTTTAAATGTTCTGTTTTTCAAGTATTGTGATGATTTAATCTGTTAAAAATATACTTTTAAATTTGCATGGAGGCTTCTAAATTCGTAATCTGAATGAAGGAATTGTCTGGATGCAAACTTGAAACATCACTAATCAGAAACAACAGATTAACTGTTTTCAAAGCTCTCTGCACTCAACCTGTTGTTTTCAACAAACCCACTCCAAACAATGTGGTGAAGGAACAACTGTTTTGAATCATAAGAACATCATAGATGTCTGCTTTATCTGCATAACAAGTGGCTTGTGAGCTTCAGGGTAAGACAACAACTTATCAAGGCTATAGGACAGTAAGGGAAAGGGGGCTTAAGGCTTGGACTCAGGCCTTGTGGGACATTGTTTTACAATGTATTCATTGCAAATAATATACAATAAATTACATACACACTTAGATGCACTCATGCAGGTACACATTTACAGACATTTAAATTAAATGGTCATTTGATTCCAAAAAGGTTTGTTTACTTCATTATCTTCTACTTTATTGATTTTGAGCCCTTGGGGATAGATACTGTGTAATCCCCCTAAACCACACACACACACATGCACACACACCTTTCACATCACATCTCCTCTTGAGGAATTAGAGGAGAGACAAAGGCAGAACATTCTTTAAGCTTCCCTCTGTTCTGAATGGGAGTGTGTATGTCATGTCAGAGGAGTGGAGCTTCCTATGGATTCATAAGCCTCTTCGGGTTCCCCCCTCTTCAGTCCCTTGGCCTCTTTTACTTTATGTCAGTTCTCTCTCCTCTCTCTTTCTCTCTCTCTGCCCCTCTCCCTTCTCGCTCTCACTCTCTCTTTCTCCCTTCTCTCCCCTTCTCTTTATTTCTCTCTTTCTCTCTCTTTTTGTTTGCTGTCTTTAAGAGGTTTTTAAGCCCAGCCAGTGTTTGTAATTAGCTCCCTCATTGATTTGTATTGGGTTCCCAGGTGTCTGTGGGTGATAATGAGACAACCAGGCCCTTTTTCTCACAGCAGGACAGGAAAAAGACAAAAAGCTGCTAGAACGTGTGTAGAAGGTCCTCTGGAAAATATGAACAGGCATTCACAGTAAAAAAGAAAGCTCAAATTGAGTGAAACAGAAGGCAGTTATAATGACTGTCACCTCTAAAGTGTGAGTTGGAAACCCTTTAGCAACCTGGTATTTGCAATTTCAGGGCTATTTAGGAAATTATGCAGAACCCCTTTCCATGAAATATCCAACTCAATGTAGTGGTGTAGTTTCTCATTATTTTTTATTATTGTGGAATTTTGGTTTTATGAATGTTAGGTGTCAGCATTATGCTATTACAGTACTGTTGATCTCTAAAAACACAAACATTGTAGTTAAGACCAGGCACCACAGACTGAAATTACATCTTTGTATCTATTTATACATTTTGAGATCTGTTGGTATTTTGGTCCATTAATATTAGTATTTTCAAAAAGTAAACATAAAAATGTAAAAATCTTGATGAAAATGTATATTTTCTTTAGTTTATCATACCTCCATCATCAAAACGTTGTGAATTCAAACCACTTTAAAGTGTACATACAGCCGTACATTTCAAAGCTCACTACATTGAATTGCACATAATTTAAAAGCCCATTGCATAGAGAATGTAACAAACTGGACTTCATGTAGTAACTTACTTTGAAGAGATGGTGATTTTGTCTAAATAAGTGTTTGGCGTTTAGTAGTCTACATTCAGTGTACTTGCCTTTATTAACTGCCATTTCCGGAAAGTCAGACTCTTCCCACACGCCGACTCATTTTCCTCAGCTTCAGAAGCATCTACATTCACCAACTTCTGTGTGGTTATCCTTCTATATATTCTCGAGACTTGTTCAGAGAGAATTGTTGATTTGTTGTACATTTTGTACTGATAAAAATTTGCCAAATATGCATTTCACATATGTCTTTAATATTTGACAGATCGAAAGATTAAAGAAGTATTCATCCACCATCTGCTCTGAGTCCGGTCCTGGAGTGTCTTCACAAAATGATATAAAAACATGTAGGCTCTTAATCCAGTGTCCCAAAAAAGATTTGTGGGATTTGCAAATATGTGCATATTTAAAGAGATATAGCCTCATTTGCATATTTGTATACAATATTTCAGAAAACAACTAATACAAAAAAAGTACTATATTTGTATCTACATTCAACTGGCGATATGATTAAGAGAAAACAATCCCTATTAGGGTGTGGTGCCTGGCCTTAAATTGTCACGGGTTTTCCTTTACTTGTTGCATTTTCCTAATGTACTGGAATCACAAAGTGTAGTACATATTGACAAACAACCATGTATTGCAATGTGTTGTACACTGATATTTATAGGGAATAACAAAGATCTAGATTTAAACTCTTTGTCTTCCAGGTCAGAGTTCAAACTCCCTGGGAAAGCTGTGGGCGTTATTCCCAAACCTTTTAAGATCCATCCTTTTTTCACAAGCCCCACATTTAACTGCACTGCTGCCTGAGCAATCCATTATTGTGTCAAAGTTCTTGTTCTGCTCCGGCCTGGAAGCATGGGCACAACAGCTTGTTTTAATTTCAGTAGGAGAAAGCCAGGACTATGTTTCAAGTCCCTCGCTCCTCCAGATGTGCCTTGATCAAGGGAAGTTGACTAAGCGCTTTGTGTCCTTTAAGACACTAATGTGATTATGTCACATATTTTCAGCTGATTCCCATTGCTATTAGTCATTGTGTGGGGTCTCTGACTCAATGGTCTCTATCAGGATGGAAAGCAGGGAGATTTTTCTTTCAGCTGTGTCTGGTTCCTAGCCAACCAGAGTAAAACTTTTTGTTGTGTGTGTGTGTGTGTGTGTGTGTGTGTGTGTGTGTGTGTGTGTGTGTGTGTGTGTGTGTGTGTGTGTGTGTGTGTGTGTGTGTGTGTGTGTGTGTGTGTGTGTGTGTGTGTGTGTGTGTGTGTGTGTGTGTGTGTGTGTGCATGGTGGGGGTAGGGTACCTCAAAAGGGAAGCTAAGGGAGTATACAGTACTTGGACATGGAAGCCTGTCTTTGAAGGTTATATGGTAAACTGAAAACTTTGTTAGCTGCAAAACAATCCATGAGATCTTTCCATCCACTTAAGTTATTTCAGTTTGAATCGTTAAGGATACTTTCTTATGTATTTTTTTAATGGTCTCTGTTGTCATGATAATGTATGTTTTCTGTGAATGTGAAATCAGGTGTGAATGTTTAGGATACTGATTTTGGTCACACTGGACATGAATAGTTACATGGAAAGAAAATCCTGTTGATTTCCTGGTCCACATCTGAACAAAGGCAGATAAAAACATGTCAGAAAAAGCCTTTGGCACCTGGCAGGATGCACAACTGTATTCTGACCTTTCCACACTCAGCCTTCCACACTGAAATGAATCGGCGGAAAGCAAAAGTGAGACCAATGCAACGTATTCAGAAAACAAATGCTGACTAAATCTTTTTGTTGTTGTGTTTAGTCAAGTTCATTTTTAAATAAAAAAATTCACGTGCAAATTACTTTCTTTTATTATTTTTGTTAACATACCTCAATCAGCTATGGGTAAATGGCTTACCAACCAATCACACAGGTATACAGAGACCTCCTTACATCCTTGAATATATCATTCTTCACTATTTGAGAATTTTTGCAAAGCTTACCACAAATGGGATAGAACATTAATGTGTAATTCAATGGTTCTGTAATTTTTTCTTAGAAGCGTATTAATAATTACCATTGAATTTGGCGGTGGCAGAGTGCGGCCCCAAAACGTTCAAGGTTTTTATTGGGTCTGCACTATCACATTTGTAAAGAAACATTTTGAACGCAACAGAACACTTCAGTCTTTACAGGTCTGACCTTGATAATTTATATGACAGCAGACTTCCCCAGGTATCCGAAAGCTTAAAAATCTAACTGAATGTTTCTTCACCTACACATTCTCTTATTCTGGTAATTGGAACATTAGAAATGTGATTCATTAATCATATTCCTATAAACAAATGCATTGGTGAATTGCTCTTGTAAAGAACTGCCCCATAAACAGTTGAAGTCGGAAGTTTACACACAGTTGTGGCCAAAAGTTTTGAGAATGACACAAATATTAATTTTCACAAAGTCTGCTGCCTCCGTTTGTATGATGGCAATTTGCATATACTCCAGAATGTCATGAAGAGTGATCAGATGAATTGCAATTAATTGCAAATGACCTGAATCCCCCAAAAAACATTCCACTGCATTTCAGCCCTGCCACAAAAGGACCAGCTGACATCATGTCAGTGATTCTCTCGTTAACACAGGTGTGAGTGTTGACGAGGACAAGGCTGGAGATCACTCTGTCATGCTGATTGAATTCGAATAACAGACTGGAAGCTTCAAAAGGAGGGTGGTGCTTGGAATCATTGTTCTTCCTCTGTCAACCACGGTTACCTGCAAAGAAACACGTACCGTCATCATTGCTTTGCACAAAAAGGGCTTCACAGGTAAGGATATTACTGCCTGTAGGATTGCACCAAAATCAACCATTTATCGGATCATCAAGAACTTCAAGGAGAGCGGTTGTTTTGAAGAAGGCTTCAGGGCACCCAAGAAAGTCCAGCAAGCTTCAGGACCGTATCCTAAAGTTGATTCAACTGCGGGATCGGGGCACCACCATTACAGAGCTTGTTCAGGAATGGCTGCAGGCAGGTGTGAGTGCATCTGCACGCACAGTGAGGTGAAGACTTTTGGAGGATGGCCTGGTGTCAAGAAGGGCAGCAAAGAAGTCACTTCTCTCCAGGAAAAACATCAGGGACAGACTGATATTCTGCAAAAGGTACAGGAATTAGACTGCTGAGCACTGGGGTAAAGTCATTTTCTCTGATAAATCCCCTTTCCGATTGTTTGGGGAAGACAAGGTGAGCGCTACCATCAGTCATGTGTCATGCCAACAGTAAAGCATCCTGAGACCATTCATGTGTGGGGTTGCTTCTCAGCCAAGGGAGTGGGCTCACTCACAATTTTGCCTAAGAACACAGCCATGAATAAAGAATAGTACAAACACATCCTCCGGGAGCAACTTCTCCCAACCATCCAGGAACAGTTTGATGACGAACAATGCCTTTTCCAGCATGATGGAGCACCAAGTGATGCCTAAGTGGCTCGGGGAATAAAACATCAATATTTTGGGTCCATGGCCAGGAAACTCCCAGACCTTAATCCCATTGAGAACTTGTGGCCAATCCTCAAGAGGCGGGTAGACAAACAAAAACCCACAAATTCTGACAAACTCCAAGCATTGATTATGCAAGAATGGGCTGCCATCAGTCAGGATGTGGCCCAGAAGTTAATTGACAGCATGCCAGGGCGGATTGCAAAGGTCTTGAAAAAGAAGAGTCAACACTGCAAATATTGACTCTTTGCATCAACTTCATGTAATTGTCAATAAAAGCCTTTGACACTTATGAAATGCTTGTAATTATACTTCGACTGTGCACCTTAGCCAAATAAATTTAAACTCAGTTATTGACAATTCCTGACATTTAATCCCAGTAAAAATTCCCTGTCTTAGGTCAGTTAGGATCACCACTTTATTTTAAGAATGTGAAATGTCAGAATAATAGTAGAGATAATGATTTATTTCAGCTTTTATTTCTTTCATCACATTCCCAGGGGGTCAGAAGTTTACATACACTCAATTAGTATTTGGTAGCATTGCCTTTAAATTGTTTAACTTGGGTCAAACGTTTCAGGAAGCCTTCCACAAGCTTCCCACAATAAGTTGGGTGAATTTTGGCCCATTCCTCCTGACCGAGCTGGTGTAACTGAGTCAGGTTTGTAGGCCTCCTTGCTCGACTAGGCTTTTTCATTTTTGCCCACAAATGTTCTATAGAATTGAGGTCAGGGCTTTGTGATGGCCACTCCAATACCTTGACTTTGTTGTCCTTAAGCCATTTTGCCACAACTTTGGAAGTATGCTTGGGGTCATTGTCCATTTGGAAGACCCATTTGCGACCAAGCTTTAACTTCCTGACTGATGTCTTGAGATGTTGCTTCAATATATCCACATAATTCTCCTCCACATGATGCCATCTATTTTGTGAAGTGCACCAGTCCCTCCAGCAGCAAAGCACCCCCACAACATGATGCTGCCACTCCCGTGCTTCACGGTTGGGATGGTGTTCTTCGGCTTGCAAGCCTCCCCCTTTTTCCTCCAAACATAACGATGGTCATTATGGCCAAATAGTTCCATTTTTGTTTCATCAGACCAGAGGACATTTCTCCAAAAAGTACGATTTTTGTCCACATGTGCAGTTGCAAACCTTACTCTGGCTTTTTTATATCAGTTTTGGAGCAGTGGCTTCTTCCTTGCTGAGCGGCCTTTCAGGTTATGTCGATATAGGACTAGATACTTTTGCACCTGTTTCCTCCAGCATCTTCACAAGGTCCTTTGCTGTTGTTCTGGGATTGATTTGCACTTTTCGCACCAAAGTACGTTAATCTCTAGGAGACAGAACACGTCTCCTTCCTGAGCGGTATGATGGCTGCATGCTCCCATGTTGTGCTCCTATGCGAACTATTGTTTGTACAGATGAATGTGGTATCTTCAGGTGTTTGAAAATTGCTCCCAAGGATGAACCAGACTTGTGGAGGTCTACAATTTTTTTCTGATGTCTTTTGCTTTTCCCATGATGTCATGCAAAGAGGCACTGAGTTTGAAGGTAGGCTTTGAAATATGATGTCCCATGTTGTCAATTAGCCTATCAGAAGCTTCTAAAGCCATAACATAATTTTCTGGAATTTTCCAAGCTGTTTAAAGGCAAAGTCAACTTAGTAGATGTCCTAACCGACTTGCCAAAACTATAGTTTGTTAACAAGAAATTTGTGGAGTAGTTGAAAAACAAGTTTTAATGACTCCAACCTAAGTGTATGTAAACTTCAGACTTCAACTGTATCTGGACTTGAGCTGAAAATCTTACATTTTATACAATCTTGTAACTGCCAGGTGTGGAATCAGAAAACAATGTTATGAAATGTGTGCTGCCACCCATGAAGGTAGTCTCTAAAAATGTTTACACTGTCACAAGCCAAGAATTGCCTCAGTTAATTTGAAGCATGCTATCTGACCAGTCAGCTTCCTATCTTGATTCTAGCTGTTAACTCAAAGGGTTAGGGATTGGGATTAGGGTTAGGCATGCTAGAAACGGGTTGAGGTTTGGGTTAAGGTTTTTAAGGCTAAGGTTAGCAAACATTACCAAACAAAAACATGACACTAACAGAATCTAACTCCTTACTTGAATCTAACTCCCTGCTTCCCCCTCCAAACAAACATGCACTTTTTTACCACAGATCTTTAATCGTTCTGTCCAACACTAAAAAATCTACTCAACAGGGCTCGGATGCCAGATGAAAAGTGCCTAGATTCAATCATGATCTTTAGCTTGTACCACAACCATCCCATCAGATTGGTCTAGTCCAAGTATGGGGTTTTCAGTCAGTTGTCTCTGTGCAGGTGAAGAGTTAAAGTTAATCATCATCTCTACCCAAGGTCAGGGAAGGACCCTGATGAGTGGATAAACACAATTTTTCTGCATAGAACCACGTGTGTCATCGAGAATCAGGGATTACTGTGTTATTTCTGAACTTTGCATTACGACAAACTGGATAATCCTGCTGTAGACAGTTTGTTAAATGCAAGAGCCACTTTCTGGGTTACTCACTGTTTGGAGCAGATTAGTAGAGGAGGGTAGTGGATCTCATATGGCCCGGTCAGGGGCCATCACTGCAGGGCTTAACGGATTAATGCTCCCTCTCTCTCTCTCTCTCTCTCTCTCTCTCTCTCTCTCTCTCTCTCTCTCAGAATCAGTGCACTCTGGTATTCTTGTTTGACACTTACAGTACTCTCACCAGTCTAGCTAGCTGAAGTGATTGACTTGTGGTGCAATGGACTTCCATGACAAGAGCCCATTTTCCTATGGGGTTGGGGAGGTGGGCTTGGAAGCTAAATCTCTGTTTAAAGACATCACAAGCCTGCTCCATCAACAGACAGGCCATTACAGCGTATGTTGGATAAGATGTAATTTCCCATCTGCTTTATGGCCATTTCTGATCCTTGGGCTCTTGTCAGTGAACTCCTTGGGAGAGATATCATCAGTAATATAAGGAAGACTCTGGCAATACTCAGGGCCTTAAAAGGCACTTCAATTCCCCTGGCCGTGTGGATGGCTTAAGGAATGTGAGAGCACAGGTCACAAGTAAACGGTTTGCAAACACTGTATCGAATTGCGCACATTTAAGTGGCTTAAAACAGCTTGGATGATCAATTTGAAATATGTGACTTCCGTTTAGAGTAGCCTCAGATATTCCCTAACCCTTAATTACTTCCTGAAACATGGGCTGTCATCATGTAATCACGTGGTGTAACCACACATAGAGGGAGCACACTGCTAAATTAACTTGTGGGTATAGTTGTTGGACAAATGATGCACCAAACATTTTGTTTGACAAGATTACCCCACCAAAGTTCTTGGTGTATGCTTCTTTCAACAACAACCAATTTGTTTGCGATAGTTTATTCAAGAATGGACCGAAAAGACCAATTCATGCTTTGTTAAAACATCTTAATATGTTTTAATGATGACTTTGGACAACATGTGATTACACATCTTGGAATACAGAGAGGCCATAAATGGTAGTTGGAGTAACGGCTCATTAGATGGATTATATTGGGTAAAGAACTCTGAGTAGCAGAAACAGTAGAGTTCAACACTACAAAACTAGCATGGCCCTTGTATGATGGTGGGTCGTTTTTTCTACCTCATTATCGGTGAACAGAAACTTGGCATGTGTAATGACTTATGAATACGCCGTTGAGGAGAATACAAAACAGCATGAGCCCTGGTCAGGCCAAGAGTGCTGGAGTTATAATATGAACAACTTGGCTCCACCGCAGCATCCCTACACATGTTATTGTTTGTTGCCAAACATCTCTTTAATTAAGAACAACAGTAAATCTGAGGTAAAATAATTGTCGGACTAGTTGAGAACATGTGCCCATATCCCACATTTTCACTACTTCCTGTTCCAACCTGATATCAGGGAGACATTAATTTCAATGGAACCAATTTCTTCACAATAAATTGTGCAAAAAATAGAATAAAGTAGGGGAGACTTTAACTGAGGGATAATTTATGAATAGTTTTCTGACTTTTTCCATAATTTCTTTCCACAGGTGACATATTCTGTTTCAAAGACGTCCTTGAAATAATCTCCATCCCATTCAGTCCATCTCACCTCCAAAATGCATCATGCTTTGTGTCTCTCAAATTACATTTATGTAACTCTTTTTCATGATTAGTCATTCATAATGTGTTGTCTGATCCAGCCCTTGTCTACTCTCTCTCTCAGGATTTGCAATCCAGAGACTGTCTTCCCGCTAGGTTCTGTCCTCCCAGCCCACTATAGCTACAGTACAAAGAGTAGCTCTCTCATCTCCCAACCGCAACCACCCTTGCGGCTTGATAAACCCAGCTGTTTCCCCTTGTCTCTCTTGCACACACACCATCTCATTCTCTCTCTCTTTCTCCCTCTCATTCTCTCTTTCTTTCTTCCTTTCATTCTCTTTCCCCCTATCCCTCTCTCTCTTTTTTTCTCTCTCTCTCACACACACACACACACCACACACACTTTATGTAGTACATCTCACAAACTCCCCCAAATGAGCTAAGGGAAAACAGGTCATTTATACAGGGGGATTACATTTAAGACAATGACATGTTTTAGCTGGATCCGTCATTGCGTGGGATGCATATCCAGCTGTGTCTCTTCAACCATGATACATTTCACTTGTAAAACATGCTCATTAGTTACTCAACACTTCTTGGGCTGCCAGACAAGGAATTCCTGTTGACAGTTTCCCCACCCTGTTCCCTCCCACACTCTCAGAACCTCCCACCAAGAGGGCTCCGGGACTCTCCCTTGCTCTGCTCATGAGAAAGCCAATCTCCCATAAGTTAAGGGTGAAGTGTTCATCCAGGAAGAGAAGAGCTTATAGATCTAGTAAATCATTTATCATAATGAGGTATATGGGGCTGGTGTGTAATTCAAGAAAAGACATGGGTCTCTTTTACACTATCATTTGTAAGTAAACACTACAAATGTCATGTTCAGATGTTTCTATGAAAGATCTCATTTTGGTTCCGTGTTGTTTTGTCACTTGTTTGTCTGTATTTGGTGTGTGTTTCTTAGCCTTCCTTCTCTTCTGCTTTCCATTCTGTGACATGGACATCGGCCTCTGACAGGGAATGCTCAGTTCCCAGAAGGAGAGCCTGTCCTACCATATGGCATTGAACCAGCCCAGGACATTTACTCCATACATCATACAGGCTGCCTAAAATAAGCCATGTGCATTTTTTTCCAGACCAAATGTTGAATAGTTTGAGACCTTCCAGGCACAGGGATTCAGGTTTAGAAATACACAGATCCTTTAGTCCTTTTTATGTTTTTATTAGCAAGTACAGAAAATTGTAACCAGATTTTGACACTTAATTTCACATGTTTGCTAAGTCAATTTTATGAAGATAACATGTGACTGTATGAAAAACAATCAATCAATAGGGGGCGGTAGCACTACTTCGGAACGTTGGGTAGAGCTCTCTTCTGTTTACAGAGGTATGGTTTACCACACTAACACATGAGGAAGGTTAGCGGACGCCATGGTAACCATGGTGAAGGAAGTTTCTGATGAACTTCACCAACAGCGTGGAGCCGAGACAAGGCTTTGGGGAGTCTAGCTCTGACTACATTGATTTGCCCAAGGTCAATACTTAAAAATATATATAATTATGAAATGCCCACCTTGTACCCATGTTTGTCATCTTTAGTTGCGTGCCTTTCTTTGTTTGCTAAAATCCATACTTTTTCAACAAACGTTAATAAAATACAACCACCATTTGCTCCGTGTTGCCATTTTAGAGCAACAACAATGAACAAACAGTCGGTGGTTGTATTTGATTAACGATAAATTGAAAAAGTATGGATTTCCGCAAACAAAGAAAGGCACGCAACTGCAGAGGACAAACATAGGTACAATGTGGGCGTTTTTTATTTTTTTTATTGGGCAAATCGATGTAGTTGGAGCTGGATTCCACAAAGACTGGTCTCGGCTCCACGCCGTTGGTGAAGTTCATTAAGAACTTCCTTCACCATGGAGTTGAGTTTAGTCTGCCAGAGGAAGGTCACCCTTGAGCTTGTCCCCTAGAATTGAATTAAGACAACCGCCTTTGATTCTACAGCATAGTTTACATTTGGCTGGAATTCTTTCCTTTGAGGTGTCAGAGCTGACTGTACAGCAGTGTTCCTCCTTGGAGCTTAATTTCAGGAATGCAAATGCCTTGGGCCCAGACAGGCAGTGATTTATCTCCTTATCTATCCTTGCACACAACTGCTTGTGCCCTTGTGTCTGCCTGTTGCTCATTCCTTCCTCCTCTCAGCCAGCACGTCTACCATGATCCCTGGGACTCCCCCGCGTGCCCCTGTCTGCCCTACCTCCCCCACACACACTCACCCTGGCACTGGTGCCTCCCCTCTCCCTGCCACAGCAGACAGTGACTCTGGGGGGGCACAGTCAACCCTGATAGGGTCAGTCTGGTCAAAACCATGTGGGGAAGGTCCCTACACTTAGAGTTTCAATAATGTGAGTACTCACTTTGCTGAACTGAGAGGCACTGCAGAGTGCATTACTACTTACTGTAGTGTGTGCTGTGTAAGAGTGACCTGATATCCACACTTGCTTTCTGCCAACAGAGATTACTCTCAGAGGAGCACAGTGGGTGCTCCTGGCAGCCCAACCTGCTGCTCCCTGACTCATGTGGACGAACAGAGCATGTGCGGGAATGGATGCAGGTTTATTTTTCCTGTCAGAACAGGGTATGAACAGCAGCAGGGCCAGCGCCTGTGGAAAAGTCTCATATTTCTTAAACACTGTGGCCCACCCTTCAGTAGAGCAATGGTACAAACGATGGCTAGACATGTCTGTCGGTATCCTTGTATTTCATCTTCATATGTCCCCTGTCCTTTTGCACTATGACCCTCACCTTTCTCCTACAGCTCCTCCTGCTTCATCTTGAGTTCTAATTTCTTAGTCCATGCCTGTTGTAGGGCGCTGCTGAGAAAATACCGCCTGGTGTGAGGTCAGGTGTTATTTATCACAGCCGTCTCACAGGGAGTTGACATTCTTAAAGGTGTTCTAATTGAGTCTCCTTGTCTTTTATAGGACACCAACAGATATATCTATGTCAGGACACCTCACAGCTATATATTACCCGCCTCACTGAGGAAGACAAGAGATTACTTATCATTCTTCATGAGCTTAATACAGAGCGGGGGACACATCTGTCTCAAAACATGCGTTTTACACATTTCCGGTATTTGCATAAATGCTTACGAAATATGCATATCACTATTTTCAGAAGTCACACAGTGTTAGTAAGCATTTTCATTTTAGTAAGTTGTATTAGGTAACCTGCCAGGTATGCCTACAAGTAGAATAAAGCACATCCTTCGATCATTCAAAAAAGGTGCTTTCGTCACATTTTATTTGAGTAGTCCGGATAGTTCTTCTGTAGATGCTCTACAGATAATCATACTATCAACAAACTATCTGTTGATAAGCAACTGCTTGCTAAGGTTACTATTATGGTTAGGTTTAGAATAAGGGTTAGGGCGTGGATTAAGGTTGGGGTAAGGGTTAAGTTTAGAGTAAGGATAAGGGTTAAGGTTAGGGCTAGGGTTAGGGTTAGTAGATAGTTAGTTGAAATGTTACTGATGGACTATTCAAATAAAGTGTTACCAGGTGTGTTTGCTAAAATTCTTCTATTTGATAGTTCATTGCAAATGATGGGGGATGTTTCACCCTGTTTCCGTATGATTGTAAAACCGACAGGGCAACAGGATCTCTAACTTTATCAAAGTTAGCTGACGCCTGAATAGTTCAAGACCACAGCTGTGTTGCGAAGAACAAAAAAATCAGGCCAACCCCTCTGACTGTGTTGACATTTATGGGGCAAAGGCTCCATGCACATTTGCGGAGGTCATCGGAAAGTAAACACCTGTTAATGGTTACCTGCATGACGAACAGATAAACAGGTCAAGGTAATGATTAAGCCAAGGTTGGTTAGGTTATAGGCCATGTGTGCACAAAAGCATGTTGGGCGAAAGCAGGTTCATGCCGGTGCTAAGGAGCAAACGTAATTGTTTTAGGACAGGGATCTTTGACTTGTGATGTGTGAAAGCAGTAGTTCTAGAGGGTACCTCTGGAGCACTTTAGAAAATTGGGGAGCCACACAGACACTTGATCGCAGGGATAGCAGTAAAATATGCCTGTTGAAAGCCATCAGGACTCTTATGCAGGTATTGTATAGTGGGTGGGTTGTTGGCTGCTCATGGTAAAAATGAAGACAAAAAGCACTCTCACGTTCACAAGGTCACTTCCAGCCCAGGGATAAAGTAAACTGAGCGTAACTGCACAAGCTACAACTTATCAAGCCGCCTGCATGCCAGAGTTTTTTTCTTGTTTTCTCATTTTTGTGAGTGTGAATGTTTTTGAAAACAAAACAGTGAGCTGACTGTCCTCAGCATAAGTATTCAACATCAGCAAGATAACAATTCACACTTTTCTGCATTATAAGTTGATACAATTCAAAAAGTTTTATTTATTTATTGCAGAAAAGACATGATAATACACATACTTGATACAAATAAATAAACTTGGGGTTTGAACCCCAACAACACGTTTTTGTGTGCAATGAAATAAAAGAAAGTGTCCCCTTTTGTTTGTCCATGGTCATTTTTTTATTTTATATAAAAATGTGGTTACCTTGTTCAATGAAATGTCAAGCTAGTGAAAGAGGAGAACTGAAGGCTACTTCAAGGCTAGTGATTCAGTGACGAGGCTGTAAGTACTGTCCTTTCACAGTGTACACTCGTCAGTCCTTGGGGATCCAGGAGAAACATGAGGGTAATCATAGGCATCAATGGAATTCACCATCTTTTTGCCCTCGTGAAAATCTGTTGATGATTTTGTGGAAATGTGAAGCGTTTCCTCATTGTTTGCCACCATGCTTCTGACACTTGAGTAATGTGTCAGGCCATGGAGAGCTTACTTCTTCTGTCTGAACCATTTCAACAGTTGATCATCCATAAACACCATAGGAATTTATGCATAAAACCTGCATATTTGTGTACGTTTTTTGCTTTTTAATTACCCAAAAATGTGTAAATAAACTGTGAAACGTTTTTAGAAGGCTTTAAATTTCATGCACTTCAACTCTCCATCAGACCGGATTGGAGATACAGCTACTGTTGAAAGTGTGACGGTTTGCCAGTTCTCTGTCAATAGTCTGTTCAATGTCAGGCCAGGTTGATGTCAGGCCAGGTTGGTGCTTGTAAAGTGCTTCTGCATGGGTGGTGTAATTTGTCCAAAATTAATGGCGTGAAGCTAATCTATAAAATATTTTTATAGAGTATTTCAAAATAAAATTCAAGAACACCAATTAAGTAACAATTATTACCTGTTATACTACTGGTTGAAATGGTGATGATTTATTTCAGATAACTGCACTTTTGCAAATGTTGGCTAGATGGCTTTAATGTAGTTTCAACAGAAAATACCTTATTACAGTCAAGGGGCGGCAGGTAGCCTAGTGGTTAGAGCGTTGTAACCGGAGGGCTGCGAGTTCAAATCCCCAAGCTGACAAGGAAAAAAATCTGTCGTTCTGCCCCTGAACAAGGCAGTTAACCCACTGTTCCCCGGGCGCTGAAGACGTGGATGTCGATTAAGGCAGCCCCCCGCACCTCTCTGATTCAGAGGGGTTGGGTTAAATGTGGAAGACACATTTTGGTTGAAGGCATTTGGTTGTACAACTGACTAATAATGGTGACTTTTACAGTACCATATCAATACATCGGATCCAACTTTCCTTAAACCAGTGCAGTACTCCTGTATAGTCTCTCGGACATCAAACTACATTTATGCGGAAAATGACTTTACCTAATGTCACATTCCTGTGTGACCACTGTATATCTTTCCAATTTGGTAAACCTGGGTCAAGCTGAGAGAGGATGATACACAAATCATTTTGTGGTATTCTAAAAGATCATAATCTTAGTAACTCAAGTCTGTGTTAATCAAAAAATGTGATGTTTTCATTGTTATCAAGCCCCCCAAGACCTAGATTGGTATCATAAACCTGGCAATAAGCAAAAAGTGGAGGAAACCTTACTTTGTAGGAGTGAGGGAATAAAACCCTGGCATAAATTACACAAGTGGGAGGGTTGTACAAGTATATATCACCCCAGCAAATAGTGTAACATTAAAAAAAAGGAAAAAAGAAAGGGTCATCTGGTTTCCATTAAGAAGATAAAATGGTTCACTTGGAGTCTTTTACCAGCCTCTTTGTTACTGGGAGGTGTCCATGCTGCTCTCTCTATCATAATCCAGTTGACACAACATTAAAGGCTTCAAACAGACGCGCTGTGTCCCTTAATCAAAAACTAATTGTAATAGATATTGGGGGAGTGCTAACACTCTGACCGCTCAGGCTGGTATCAGTCATCCAAAGCTGGAGATATCATTAAATTCAACACAGTGATAGCTGAGACAGGGCAAAATAGGTGTGAAGTGCTACATGTAATCTGATACCATACTCCATGAGATAAGTTCACAGTGAGTTTATCAAGCTGTGTTAAAAAGGAATTGAAAAACAAAACAGGAAAGTGGTCCCTTCAAGGCGTTTTGAAATTAGCTTTTTTTATGCCAGAGAGTATCTTTATTTTGGCCAAGACTTATTCCTTAACACTACAACGTGTAATCTACGGAATGGCTGTTTTAGCTTCAATCTCCAAAAGTTAGCATGTCACCTAGTTAGAAAGTAGTGATGACAATATTTTGGAAATATTTTAATATAAAAAATAAGAAATTGCAAGTTTCTTTGTTGTAATAGTTTTAAATCCAGTCACAGCATAGCATAACGGTCAAGATGTCGTGAAAGAAAAACGATTGGATTTAAACATGTGTGTGTGCATTCTTGCATGTGTAGTGTATGCGTGTATGCATGATGCTATGATAGGGATTGTCATAGCATCATTCTACTTAAAAAAATTGAGCAAGGTTTAATTACACTAATTGACTCCTTTTGCATTTTTATTAGTTAGAGTCATTATAATAGCATTTATTCTTGTTGGCACGACATGTTGGAACTTTAAGGAGGTTTTTCTTATATTAACCTTCTTGACAATCCCTAGTTTAGCATATTGGAATCCCTGTCAAATTCCATGAGCAAGGATGGAGCAGGCTGTCTTGTCAGAATGCAATTCCCATCTCCTGAGATGATTGGGTTAGGAATTAGGAGAACAGATACACTTGCCTTCCTCACCATGTCGGTGGCTTCGGCAGGGTCCATTCTTTTGTAGTTAGTTATGCAGCCTCTAACCATCTTAATCTCTGCCATGTGGGTGTTAACGACTTCACTATAAGTGTATACAGTGGGGCAAAAAAGTATTTAGTCAGCCACCAATTGTGCAAGTTCTCTCACTTAAAAAGATGAGAGAGGCCGGTAATTTTCATCATAGGTACACTTCAACTATGACAGACAAACTGAGGAAAGAAAATCCAGAAAATCACATTGTAGGATTTTTTATGAATTTATTTGCAAATTATGGTGGAAAATAAGTATTTGGTCACATACAAACAAGCAAGATTTCTGGCTCTCACAGACCTGTAACTTCTTCTTTAAGAGGCTCCTCTGTCCTCCACTCGTTACCTGTATTAATGGCACCTGTTTGAACTTGTTATCAGTATAAAGACACCTGTCCACAACCTCAAACAGTCACACTCCAAACTCCACTATGGCCAAGACCAAAGAGCTGTCAAAGGACACCAGAAACAAAATTGTAGACCTGCACCAGGTTGGGAAGACTGAATCTGCAATAGGTAAGCAGCTTGGTTTGAAGAAATCAACTGTGGGAGCAATTATTAGGAAATGGAAGACATACAAGACCACTGATAATCTTCCTCGATCTGGGGCTCCACGCAAGATCTCACCCGTGGGGTCAAAATGATCACAAGAACGGTGAGCAAAAATCCCAGAACCACACGGGGACCTAGTGAATGACCTGCAGAGAGCTGGGACCAAAGTAACAAAGCCTACCATCAGTAACACACTACGCCGCCAGGGACTCAAATCCTGTAGTGCCAGACGTGTCCCCCTGCTTAAGCCAGTACATGTTCAGGCCCGTCTGAAGTTTGCTAGAGAGCATTTGGATGATCCAGATGAGGATTGGGAGAATGTCATATGGTCAGATGAAACCAAAATAGAACGTTTTGGTAAAAACTCAACTCGTTGTGTTTGGAGGACAAAGAATGCTGAGTTGCATCCAAAGAACACCATACCTACTGTGAAGCATGGGGGTGGAAACATCATGCTTTGGGGCTGTTTTTCTGCAAAGGGACCAGGACAACTGATCCGTGTAAAGGAAAGAATGAATGGGGCCATGTATCGTGAGATTTTGAGTGAAAACCTCCTTCCATCAGCAAGGGCATTGAAGATGAAACGTGGCTGGATCTTTCAGCATGACAATGATCCCAAACACACCGCCCAGGCAACGAAGGAGTGGCTTCGTAAAGAAGCATTTCAAGGTCCTGGGTGGCCTAGCCAGTCTCCAGATCTCAACCCCATAGAAAATATTTGGAGGGAGTTGAAAGTCCGTGTTGCCCAGCGACAGCCCCAAAACATTACTGCTCTAGAGGAGATCTGCATGGAGGAATAGGCCAAAATACCAGCAACAGTGTGTGAAAACCTTGTGAAGACTTACAGAAAACGTTTGACCTCTGTCATTGCCAACAAAGGGTATATAACAAAGTATTGAGATAAACTTTTGTTATTGACCAAATACTTATTTTCCACCATAATTTGCAAATAAATAAATTAAAAATCCTACAATGTGATTTTCTGGATTTCTTTTTCTCATTTCGTCTGTCATAGTTGAAGTGTACCTATGATGAAAATTACAGGCCTCTCTCATCTTTTTAAGTTGGAGAACTTGCACAATTGGTGGCTGACTAAATACTTTTTTGCCCCACTGTATTAGATAAGAGCTCGGTTTGTATTGACAATTAAAAGGCTGATGGTGGAATTAATGTTAGTATTAATCTAGGCTTTTATAGAGAGTACTTTATTCCTCCACAGTGGATGGAGGAAGACATAACCCAATCCTTTTCCCCATGATTTTGAATGCACTGCTAACTGATACAATCAGTTTCCACTAGCATTGCTTTATTCTCCAAAAAAGATAGACAGATTATTCTGGACATTAATAAATAACCAAACAAATGCTAAAATGGTTTGGCGTAAACAACAACACCCTAGGAATTTGAAAACAAGCTAAAATTTGTACGAAAATTGAACTGTCCCTTTAAGCACCCATTGAACCCCTACCTAAACTGGACAACGGAATTGGATTTCTTCCTCTTTCTCAACATTGACACATATCATCAGGCAACTGCCAAAAGTTTGAATGAGATTTGGTGTGCAGTCCCAACTTTCTATGTTTCATCAGTCCGGTTCACATCTATGTTTATGAATAAAGATAATGACAGGCCCATTGATATCTTGGATACAAAACCCACATGTCTAGGATTTTCTATTTAGATATGGGGGGCATATTTACCACAATATCCAGTCTTACGATGCTAAGGAGTTCAACTGTGTACCCTATCTGGACACTGGATTGGGAAAGTCAGTTTTCTACTACCAAAAATGTATTCCTGAGCAATGTAATTGGGAAAATGCATGCAGTATCCACCCAGCACCACCACTCCTTCTGCTCTTCCTTGTGGATAACAAATGGGCCTTTTCTCTGGGAATTGAGGCTAAACGATGGTTTCACTTAGAGAGCAAAGTGACTGTCCATCTTCATAACAGTTTCTCCATCAAAGAGCAATGAATCCCATCCCATCCCACTGGCTCTGATTAAACGCAGGCAATGGATATCCCCTCTGTGTAGGCCTGCAAAGCCAGCCCGTGTCAGCCTCGCACCTGCAACGATCAGCTTCTCTAACTCTTGTAAAAAAAAAAAATGCACACATCTGCCCAGGGGAGCACACCTCCATTTGACACCTCCATTTGATTCAAATTACCAAAGGCATTTCTTATTGGTGAGGTCACATGGAAAACGCACAGGTCACAGAGCTCAATGGCTGAGGGAATTTCACTCTTTGTTTACCTTTAAACTTGTTTGGGCTTTCTCTAATTGTGGAGTGAGAACATTATGCGAAAGGAGTGTTGCACTTTTCAAAGTTTAAGCCTCTTATACTTGTAATAACTTCTAAATATATCTGACAACAAACAATATTAGATTGAATATTACAATGAAATATTTATCTATAGCATTTTACCCTGCTTTATGCAGATTGTCACCTAATTATAGTATATAGGTACAACATTTGCAACTATGTTGATATACGGCTATGTACAGATACAGCAATTATGATATACAGCTATGTTGATATACAGCAATTATGATATACAGCTATGTTGATCTACAGCAATTATGATATACAGCTATGTTGATCTACAGCAATTATGATATACAGCTATGTTGTTATACAGCTATGTTGATATACAGCTATGTTGATATACAGCTATGTTGATATACAGCTATGCTGATATACAGCCATGTTGATATACAGCAATTTGACAAACTAGGGTGATGGTAAGGGCTAGTAGATAATTAGTTGAATACAACAAAATAAGAAGAAACACACTGATTGGCATGGCATTGGTCTCATGGTCAGCCAAATCTAATGAATCCTGGCATGGGTTTGTATTAGATTACTATCAATTTTAAGGGGGTAACATTTTACACCACTCTTGGCTTGAGTGTGGCACGCTGGTGGCCCATACACCGTCGATAATTGCACATAGTCAAAGATATGACCCTGTAAGACAACAAGCTAGGTCAACTGAGTTACCCTGATGCCACACAACAAACCGTGAAAGCTTAAACACACCAATGCATGTTACACTGACACTTTTAAAACAGAAGACATTGTCCCACATTGTGTACTCTGAGAAAGGGGTTTCTTCGTACATGTTGCACAATCATTTGGCATAATTGTTTTGCCTTGTCGGGTAATGGGCTTATTTCTGAGCAGAAAGACACTGAACAACTCCCACACAGATCCAGGATGGAAAGGGAGCTCTCTTTAGATCACTTTGAGTGTATTGATGAATGTGAACAGTTTAAAACTGAATCAGATACTGAAGTAGACTTAAGCATGCTGAAGGTGCACCTAGAAAGTGACATCTTGTGTCCGTCACTATGTCACACAGAGTGCACACAGAGGTTGTGTAGTGTTCAGACATTAGCTAATGTCATTTTCTCGTCAGTGAGGTCAAAGGGCCTAATCTCATGTTATAGGATTTACTGAAGCCTATTATCTCATGGGGTAAACGGCTGGCCCTGTGACAAGGTGTTAGATAACAGGCTGAATATCCTAGTGGTACGAAATATGCCTACAGCAACATCATTTTTTGGTTTTATTTAACTAAGCAAGTAAGTTAAGAACAAATTCTTATTTACAATGACGGCCTACCCTGGCCAAACCCGGACGACGCTGGGCCAATTGTGTGCCGCCCTACGGGACTCCCAATCACAGCCGGTTGTGATGCAGCCTTGAATCAAACCAGGGTCTGTAATGACGCCTTTAGCACTGAGATGCAGTGCCTTAGACCACTGCGCCACTCCGGAGCCCATAGGCAATGGCCAAGAGGAAGTCTATGACATGGAATATCCAAGGCAGTTTTTTTTTATTTGTTCCTTTTGTTGTAATGTATTCATAATGTTTTCCTTATGACAAATGCAACAATTAGGCCTATTCCTTCTCACCAGGATTACGATGTGTCAATCTTGGCAACGTCTTGATGGCACCAGCTCTTGTGGATCAGTCCCTCGGGCTTCATTGAATATATTACTCCCTTAATACCCATTCCTTATTTGTGTTAACATGCTGGGTCACCTGTCTCACAGCTGTCCATGGTGACTGGATCTGCCTTTTTGTCATCAAGAGGTACCTGCAGTAGTGACCCTACAATAAAGAGTCATTATCTATACGCCCACAGTCTTGTGTACCCTGCACAAAGCCGCTGAAGGAATCCTGGCCTTGTCTTTTATAATTCATTTCTGGTGGGTATAAATGTCAGTGTCCTTTTGTGAGGATTGCAGACATTCCCACATTAGGGCTGGGCTGATCGTTCCATGAGGAATCGTGGGAGTAGAATAGAGCATTTGATTTCAGATAATGTTGAACGAGACAAATGCCACTGGACTGGCAGGGGCCCTTTGTCTGAGCCTGGCTGGAGTTGGAGACCTGAATCTGAGACAGTCTATGTCAGCGAGTAGTTGAAGAGAAGAAAGCGGCAGTGCGGTGTGGATTTCACTGACTGTTATAATACAATTTGTCAGGTTTTATGATGTCTGTGACAGCTGAAATTCATCCCCTTAAACTTTTTAATTCCATCTCGTTATGCCACGAAAAGCCATCTAAGATCCTAATTTGTCATTTTGTACACCATCATTCACCAGGACCCATCTAAGGAGAACTCTGTAGTTTCCCCTGTCGTTGCACAATAAACACAATCACTACTGATACAAAACCCAAATAAAAACGTTGCTCGATTATATGCCAATTATTTCACCTGATGCATTTCCTGCAAAGATACTCCCTCGGTCCTCCAAAAAGAGACTCCCTCGGTCCTCCAAAAAGAGGCTCCCTCGGTCCTCCAAAACAAAAACAAACAACTGTTAGGGCCAGAGAGGAAATATAAACCACAGAGTGAGCTCTGCAATGGCCTTATGTGGTGAAAATCCTGCTTTTTCAGATGATTTTCAAACAGCAGTCTGTATAGCAATAGACAGAGTTTGGTTACTTGTTGTTTGGATCCTGGAAAGATCATGCAGATCAGGTCAAATAGAGCATATCTGCATTATGTACATGAGTACAAAACACTTGTAGCACAAACGATGGCTTGAAGAGATCCTCCATAAGTTCAGTAATCGGTATATTGATTGTTAATGTCATCATGTGTTAGTATAGAAGCAGTCATGTGGCAGGCAGAACAATTCAAGGGCCTCATTGTTCATTCATCAGCACCCCTGATTGGGCCCATGTCTTGCTTAGCTGCAGGCTAGCTAGATAAAGATCACTAGATGATTGGGCACACACATTCTTAACATGGCTGACCCGTGACATCTCAGAGGCAGGCGGGGAGCCTGTCATTATGTGTACAATGCTCTGCTTTCTTCTCTCTTATCTTTACCGATGACATTGAGAGTTTTTGCATTAACTCATTAATGACAAGACTCATCATTAAAGGCATCAAGGGGACCATAGGCGTGGTGCAGGGGCGGTGACACTGCAGTGAGGAATGTGACCAAAGCCCTCCTGCACCCTGATGGAGACATTAATAATCCCTGGGGGCAGTTACAGGTCTTGTTGGTCTACGTTGTCAACTCAGCCATTTTTATGCCATCAGACACTGGTCTGCACACCAGAATAGTAAAGCTTCTCCAAAATACCCGATCACGTAAATATATATTTTTTTTGCGGTACCACACTTATTACAGCGCCATTACTTAATATTGACCATGCAAAAGAGAACATTCTCTCTCCCTTAGAGATCCTTAGATGAGTGATTTCTGCACTTGGATTCCAAAGGCCAAAGATCCTGTCCTTTTAAAGTTTTAAGTTGGCCATATAGAGGCCTGGGCACCTTGATCTCTATTATTGATAGGCTATCTGGTTCCACTCTACGATGCAAGCACTGTACATAATAAACAAGGAATACCGTCCTTTCCACAGATCTGTGGAAGCAGCCTTTTCACAGTGTTGTTTGTTGTTACTGTATGTCACCACAATTACACCAAGGAGGAAAAAAATAACTAAAGTGTCTGTGAAAGATTGATAGCTTTGGTCTTTGGTTCAATTATACATTAGAATGCAAGTCCCTCTGGGATACAAAGGCTCTATTTGTGATTAAGAAACAGGCTCCATAATAGACTGATGGTGGAAAAGTTTGCTCCCTCTTACAAACAGGCAATTAGCTTGATGAAATGGCCCCTACTTTTTAGTGTCCTGGATATGTAAACTGATATTATAATGAAGTGTCTGATAGTTTATGCTATTACTTCACCTTGAGCCGTACAGGAAGTGGTGTTATAGTTTATGGGGGCTTTGTCCTGCATTGGCTGACACCAGTTCATGACCAGCACAGTCAATGCACAATGCAAACTGAAGAAACAGAAAGAAAGTAGATCCTATGATGATGGTGGTGCTGCTGGCAAATACTGTGTAGGTGCAGTGTGTCAAAGTGACAAAGACCTTTTTAACAGCCTTGTGTAAGTAATGCTGAGGCCTGGAATAATTTTTTGTTACAGGACTCACAAACAAAACATAACAGTTTTATTATAAGAGCTGTTCTGTTCCTAGGTGCTGAGTGGTTTCTACAATTATGTGGAAAATATTGTAAAACATCAATTGGTGAAGTTGGTAGGTGTTGTACTAAAGTTGTTACACTACGGCTTTCCTTCAGAAAGTGCTTCCCTGTGCTTAATTTGCACAAGTGTCTTGCTCCCGTACCAATGGGTCTCCCAGCAGCGCCAACCCACTTCTGACAACAATATAGCTAATTCAGTGGTAGCCCTACTGGGACTCGAACCTGGGTCTCTGCGATTGTCAATCCAACACTTTAGCCATTACAACAAAGAGGAATTACTTAGTGAGACCACAAATAAGATTATCCCCTCCAGATGTAGACATAACTCTCAACAAGATCTCATAGTTTCCCTTTGAAATTCAACGTATTATGTATGAACATCTATTTTTGACGCATTAATTCTGCGTGGTTACAGGGTTGAAACAGAAACAACTCAAAGGGTTAAGTTTAGGTATTAATACCGAGTGGTTAAGGTCAGGGCTATGGTTTGGGGAAAGCTTAAAACCAAATCATTTAAAATGACGTGCTATCACCATCAGGTATCATCCGTATTCTCAGTATTCCTGTGGCTTGCTAGAGCTTGGCTTGCTAAACCACTGCCGTAGTGGATTGGTTTAAGCAGCATGCTCCTACTCCGAGCTTTACAAATTCGCTTCCAATGCTGGGCAATCGTTTGAATTTTTTGGGTGAGCGCAGAGGAAGGCATATACCAATGTTCTCGGGACCTTTTTTAAACTTCTGTAAATCGGAATCTATGTTTTGTGGTTATCTGTGTGAACTGCAATTGAGCTTCTGCTCCGAGCACCAAGAGTTCATTCCTAGTGCTGGGCAATCGTTTTTCATTTCTTTGGTGAGCACAAGGGAAGGCATATACACAGTAATTGTTCTCGGGACCTTTTCAGAATCTGCTGTCTATTTCTAGTGATCAGTCTGTAACTGTAGCTGTATATATGGAAAACACCTGGTATTTGTTCATATCCAGAATGTGTCTGAGTTCTGTTGTGGGTAAGCAAATAGTAAGAGTAACAACAATGTACCCTGAGGTATCTCTTGTCAGCAGGTGGAATTGGATAGAGTGATTGTAAACAAATCATAACACAAGTATTCCTTTGGAAGGGATGTGCTTGCAAGAAGGGGTGAGTGGGGTCTAATATGGAAACAATTACATGAGAGAAGGTGACTCATTGCACAGGAATTCTGTACAATTATTTTTCATATTTCTTTGTTCATCTACAGGTCAGTGTAATTTACGCAATTGCACAATACAACTGCTATGTCAGAATGGGTATTGTAGCCAACACATGGTGCTTGACAAAGTTCAGCATTCCTCTTTGTTTAAATACATTTTTCAAGTGTGACCTGATTTGTAAATTTTGAACAAGTAACAGCCTAAGGGCTCTATTGAATCTGTAAAGCTGAAACGCTACAGATTCCGCAATAGAAATGTAAAGGTAATTTCTGATTGATGCAGCGTTTACCGTGATTGCAGTCTCCGCTGAGGCGGGAACATTGCCTTTAAATTTCATTCACGCTGTAAAGCTGAACTTCTGCGATGCGGATTGAACAGAGCCCTAAGTCTATGAGCAGTGTGACCCAAATCCTGTAATGAATCCTATTTGTGTACTGTTGATATTCCTATTCATGCCCTTAGTTTACATTAGTCATTGACACTAAGTTCATTAAAAAAAGGAAGCTGACAAAGTCAAAATGTATAATAAGGTCATTGGGATGTTTACCTATGGTGAGAATGCTGACTTCCACTGTGTTCATTATGTAGAGTGAAATTTCATCAGAGAAACCAACCTGACTTGTAATTTCAGTCAGGGATGACATATTTTGAGACATTTCTCACAGCAGTTTGTGTTTGATTTTGCATGACCTGCAAATTGACAGAGGGATAAATGGGGAGCAAGAGGTCCCTGGTCTGGTAGTGCTGAGACCTAGACATGAGGGTATCAACAGCATTACCTTGCTGTCAGGAGCTGTGCCCTACTCCCAGGGATATAGCCACAGCCAAACCCTTCTCAGCAGTGAGCTCAGCAGTGAGCTCAATCATACTTTGTCCCGGATACAAAATTCACGCATTCATGTCCAATGTATTTAGTATGTCACATCACAGCCATAAAGGTTGGATATCTCAAACTACCCTTAATGTTAGTTCAAATAGCTAGCAATGAGAAAGTTACAGTAGTTACTTCTAAAATATCAATGAAAAATAATAGCCAAAGCTGCTAGCATGGTAGCTAGTGATTACCCTAGTCAACAACAAGCAACGTCAAATTGTTCATCTGAAGTTCAAGACGTTTGGCCACAATGTAAGTACACTTGTTGAAATGTTTCACAGTGTAGGCATGATAAATTGTGAGAACTGATGTAAGATAAACAAACTACTGGCCTCTCAAATAGATGAAAGATGTAGTCACATGGGGCATGGTCATGTTGCTGGTCTGGTTACTGCAGCTGCTCTGGTTTGGACGGATCATATAAACATTACACTACCTGTCTATGTAATTGTTCCCAAATCTTGTTTGACAATGTTTTTTCATTGCAGACACTTCACATGCTTCCTGAACATAACTGAGCCTTTTTGGTAGTGTTGTAAATACCACAACTCAGCACTCATTAAATCTAGTGTCGAGTATGGGATGTTTCCAATCTTTGGTACTGTCTCTGATCACTCTCTGAATGCGATCACCACACAATGCAGTATGATGATTCATGGCTCAACCACACAAATGTGGAGTTTCCCTTGTTTCAATGGAAAGTGCCTTATTTTTAAATTGATAATTTCCATTTTGGCTTTATTAAAATTAACATATTAATCGAATTGATGAGCTGAAGGCCAAAGGGGGACCTCTGTGATGAGGTGGATCTTGAGTCAGCATAATGGTCTTCTTCTGTAAGGAAAGTGTCAAAAGGTGAAAGGGAGCATTTTATAGTGTCATGACTGAAATGTTTTATCTATTTACATGCAAGACCAGTTACCTCAAAAGCCCATTGATACAATAATGTATTGTTGTAATATTTTCAGATTCTGGAAAGAAGTCTACAGTTTAAAACTTCTTCAGGATTGGTGGGTCCCCTGTGGGACGGTTGAGCTAACGTAGGCTAATGCGAATAGCATGAGGTTATAAGTAACAAGAACATTTCCCAGCACATAGACATATCTAACATTGGCATAAAGCTTAAATTCGTGTTAATCTAACTGCACTGTCCAATTTACAGGAGCTATTACAGTGAAAGAATACCATGCTATTGTTTGAGGAGAGTGCACAGTTTTGAACATGAAAAGTTCAAATTAGGCACATTTGGGCAGTCTTGACACAAAATTTTGAACAGAAATGCAATGGTTCATTGGATCAGACTAAAACTTTGCACATACACTGCTGCCATCTAGTGGCCAATATCTAAATTGCACCTGGGCTGGAAAAATACATTATGGCCTTTCTCTTGCATTTCAAAGATGATGGTTAAAAAAAAAAAAACGTTTTTTTCTTTGTATTATCTTTTACCAGATCTATTGTGTTATATTCTCCTACATTCCTTTCACATTTCCACAAACGTCAAGGTTTTTCCTTTCAAATGGTACCAAGAAAGTGAATATCCTTGCTTCAGGGCCTGAGCTACAGGCAGTTAGATTTGGGTATGTCATTTTAGGGGAAAATTGAAAAAAAAAAGGGCCGATCCTTAAGAGGATTATGAAAGGTCAAATCTATCAAACTAGGTATAACTCACTAGAGTGGAATTTTGGTAGGAAAAAGGTAAAAGGCAGACAGGTATATACATTTACAACCTGCTGAAAGACTGTCCAGGGACAGGACGAATCAAACCTCAGTCCATGTCTCCAAGCAGTCCTCAATAGAAAACAACCTGCTTCCAATTAGAGTACAATCCACAAGCCAAATCAATCTCTCTCCTGCCCTCACTCTTTGATTACTTCAGAAAATATTTATATTTCCTAATAACTTGAGTTTAGTCCAATGGCCCATGATTAAGTCCAGACTCAGACGGTGAACACAGAGAGAGAAGGGTAATGCTTGGAAAACATTGTATTTTTTTGTATGTGCTCACATTTGCTTCCAAATGGAACTCTGCAATGTATGCTATAAAAATGTTTGTTTCAACTGTGTAAGAAATATATATTTAAAGCTTGTACAAACAATTCTTTAAGAATTTTACACTATCATTTCATGTAAAAGATAAACATAAATCATGCAAGTCGTGACAAAAGAAGCAATTTCTCATTGTTTGCTAATGTCGCCAATTTCATCTGGCCTTCACGACAGACATGAGAATGAGAATAATTGTGAATCAATTCAACATTATGAGACAAATACAGCTGAAGTTACTTTGTAGATTTTATTAATGTCTTAAATTTGTGATCTACAATTTAAAGATAGCATTATTCATTAGTATTCGTGTAAATCTATACATTCTGTTAAAACATGGAAAAATAAGATCTGCAATAAAGTCATTTATACTGCTTTTACAAATCTTTACATCATAATCTATTATCTGTGATATAGTTTTGCAAAAGGTCATCAAATGTACGCCATTTACACCAGGTCATGTAGAATCATTCTGTGACGTTCATCAATTAACATGATTTTCAGAATTTAGTTTAGTTTAGTCAATTGCCACATTGGGCCTTCAAACAAAAAAAGTACTGTAATCAATCTCTTTTGGCATGAAGTGAATGTACACCAAAGAACACTTTTCCCAACACTGACAAATCCTTTTAATCTTCACCATCACATTTCAATAGGTGGCCACATCCCTACCATGTCTCAGCAGTCTGACACTCAGGGAAGCCAGGAGCAGATCTGTCAACTGGAGGTCACCACTGTATGGTGCAGCAGTGCTGGAAGCCTTTAACGCCTGGCGGACGGGGGGACGGGGGGACGGGGGGGGATGGGGGAGTACTTTGGGTGAAACAAAACACGTGATGCTTACATTTGGTCAGAGAAAGAAACATTCAGATATTATTATTACACAGTAATAGCAGCATGGTCGTAGCACTGACAAAGAGCAAAGCTGGTTGTTGGCTTCCAAAGACCATAACAACACTTGAACAGGTTAACTCTTTTCCTGGCTATATACATCATAATCATCATGATTTCAACTATACCCAACATTTCTAGGAAATGTAGTGGAGAGAAAGCACCCTGGCAATCCGCCTAAAGAGAGATCATTGAAACAAATGAATCCATTGCTGTTTAAATTGACACGGTAATCCATCATTGGCAAATCGAACTCTGTGAGCTATCTTGAATCTGCTGCCTTCTTAGATTGGCTCGCAGGGCAAACAGACACAGAGAGCAAAGAGAGTAGTCTACACTGCTGAATGAACTCCATAAACACCCAGAACACCCCCACCACCACCACACACAGTCATACACACACAGTCATACACATATACTGTACTCTACACACACAACTTATTGAGCAGGCCTTTAAACACTATAATTTATTACTTAAAAGTTAATCATTAGTGATATACAGTACTTGTTCATTGATTAAGAATGTGTTATACAAAACATCACATACAAAGAGGAAACTGTGTGTGTGTGCTGCTGATGGTTAACACACCAAGTGGTCAACATTTTTCCCATTCATTATATTATATACTGCAACTGTATTTTTATTTTCAATTACACTCCCTTACCCCAAAGGAGACTTAACCATTCCTCAAATGTAATGTTACGTGTTCTGATTTCTTACAACGTCAACGAATGCTGTCTTTCAGGGGCCCATGTAGCCTGCTATGTTATTTACCTTTCATTTTGCCCAGTTCTTTGCCATTTTGGCATGTGTTTTACCCACAATCTCACCTTTCACCTAAACGCAACAGAAGATTCTACTTTAATCTGATTTGTTTTATTAAAGATGGACAAATAATCTGCTGACTATTAAACAATGAATATTCAAGAACAAACGATTTATTAACTGTGGTAAACACTGCTTTAACGCTAAATTCATGTTTAAGATGTTGGTGTAGATATGACATTACTATACACACAAAGTGCCTCAACAAAGTACACATACTCATAATCAATGTAATCAAAAATATAATTTGTAATCATAATGTAGAAAAATGTTTACAAATGGTAGAAACCCTGACTAATATAATAACACTGCAAGTAGATTTTGTATCTCAAATATGCATAATAAACAAGTGTAACATTTCAATGAATAATTGAAGACGCATAGTATTATGAGACACTGCAACCTTATTTGTATAGATTATAATAGTTTGATACTACTGACTAACTTTACCTTAAAGTACTACAGTAGCATAAAGTTCTACAGTATATATGTAAAAGTCAGACTAAGAATCCTGGAAAGTAATTCCTCAAATCTTTGTAACTATTCAAAAGCCTATAATACAGTTACAAACAAATTAAATAAAATTATGTTTTTATCCACAAAGAAGTCTGGCTTGATGCCCAAATATGTTGTAATTTGTTCAACAACTTTACCGTCAGCATTAAGACAACTCTGCTGCTTTGGGAATTATGGAGACGGAGGCAGAGCCGTTCTTCACAGAACAATGTGCTCTCATGCTGCACTCTACGTACAGCAAAAGCGTCAGGACTTCATGTTTCATGTTTTCTTATACTAATTTATCTACAAAGTTAATATTCTGAAAATGAGTCTGAGAAGCATGAATTTGACCATAACATCTCACTTGAACGGTCCATTATAAACGTTATCATAGTGGGATTAATATCATATGTGAGACTGCATGACTATGTTTTTAAGAGAAAGTTGAGAAATGTACATGTTTGTTTTTAAGGACAGTTGACATGTCACTCAAGAAGAAAGACCAATAAAGGGCAGGGCCACTAGAGCTCCTACCCTGTCACAGATTATTAGAGCTCATTTGTGAGGGCTGTCTGTCCACCTGTCAAACTGCTTCACTGAAGAGAGCCATTGAATCAATGTCAATTCTGTTGGAGGCAAATGAGGGCCAAGGGAAAAATACAAGTTATATCCCAGGACAAATTACATTAGAACACAGGGCTCCTGAGTGGCGCAGCGGTCTAAGGCACTGCATCTCAGTGCTAGAGGCTTCTCTATAGATATCTTGGTTCAAATCCTGGCTGTGATTGGGCGGTGCACAATTGGGAAGGTGTAGGTTGTCATTGTAAGTAAGAATTTGTTCAAAACTGACTTGCCTAGTAAATACAAAATTATACTAGGAACTAGTATGCTCAGAAATTGGGTGAAAGGAACTCCACTATCTACAAAAAAATATTACTTGTTTCTGTAATACAGAGCTATGACTACGCATCAATTTTAATTAATGACTTCCACATTAATACTTCACCACTAGCATAATTGTTGTGGAGATTCAACTGGACATTTGTTTATTCAACTTTATGGATTGCTGATAGGCCTATAGGTTAAAGAGTGAGATTCACACATACTAAAGTGTTGCCAGTGGTTGGCCTCTGACTTTTTGGGGGAAGGACAGTTGTTTCCCCCTTGACTCCTTGTCATCTAATTCAATCAGCCTCTTCAACTTGATTAGCCTGGTTAACCTTTGCACCCAGTCGGGTCTGGAGGGGTTAATCAGGCTGGGATCTCAGAGACCTTCAGGTCAGTATCCCTCTGAAGGACTTGCTGAAGGCAAAGATAAGATTAAAGTGAACTTTCATCCTTGTCTTGCCGCCTCTCCCCAATGCACGGAGGTTAACCTGCCCCTGCCTGATTCCACTATTCCAGTATTGCCGACTTCTTAAAGCCTACGTTATTATTCAGAATAGATTCCCCTTTTCTATAAAATATAGTTAAGTTAGGAGGTAATACATATATGTTTGTGTTTGAGTGCAGCTCCGTCAACAAGTAGGGCTGTAGGATACACATTTTTCAAAATGTCCGTCAATTCATTGACTACACATGATTTTAGTGAACAAAAGGTGTACTGTTGTTTCATTTGTTAGTTGAACCTGTAACACGAGTGAAAGCGTTTTCAAAGGACGACCATGAATCTCAACCACTGATTCGGCCATTCACTCTCTATCGAACTGTGCTCATCTGTGCGCGCTTTGCTTTACAAACAATAATAAAGTGATTTACCGCTTTTCCGTGCTATGAGCATGAAAAATCGTTAAAGATCCTGAAATTTGTGTGTGATCAGTAACTATTTAGTGTGGCGAGTCAGCGTCATCCTCGAGTCTCGTCCTAATCGATGTAGGTGCGCTATTGCGTATAGTGGCTTCCTGTGCCCCTATGCTTTGAGATTCTGTCTTGAGGGGAGCATTTTACCCAAGAAGTGCACCAGCACAGAGAGAGGAAATGCTTTTTGTAACTCTGTCATTGATTATTCATAGACATAGGGCCTACATTTATCCAGAGAATGTGAAAAAGTATGGGACAAAATTTTAATTAGCCTACTTTTCAACTGACAAAACATCCCATAGAATGTTGGCCTACTAGTTGTATTTCTTTACAACTTTCGTTGTACAGACATGAGCCTGTAGACCTATCCCGGCTGATCTACAAAAGTAACGGTTTATATATGAATGCGTGAAAGGCAAATAAGGCCATATGAAAATGTAAACTTCACAGTTTTAGGATCAAGAACTGCACATCTACAATCATCTAGTCTCTCTCTCTCTCTCTCTCTCTCTCTGTGTGTGTGTAGAGGTCATGTCACATCACACTCTGCCCCCCACCCACCCCCACTCCTGTCTTTCTCTCTGTGTGTTAATGGAAGTACATTTGTAGACATATGAGGATGAGAACCTACTATCAGAGAAGCTATATCTGTCAATTGAAATGCGCCTATCTAAAAACAATCCTCTCCTTCCCATGTTCAATAACAACAGTTATTGTCAACCACAACAAAAATAATAATAGTCATAATAATAAAACAGCAATAATTGGTCTACCAATAATTGCAATTGTTACCGGTATCATTGCTGTAATAATAATTATAGCCTAAAAATAATAATAATAATAGTTTTTGTTGTTACCGCATCTGCCATCTAAAACTGATATTAATTTATGTTTCATTTAATAAATTAATTTAGCTTTCAACATATGTGTTTAATTGCCGTTTTGCTATTTCACATTTTATAAGTTTTGGTTATCCACTTATGTCAGCTCATCGATTCATTATATATTGTTATCAAATTGATGTGCATTCATGATTCAAACATAAATGAAGCGATAATGTATAAAAGCATCCCTAGTTTCAATACAAACAGACAGGTGTGTGACTATATGTAGTCAGACTTCACCCCTCCCATCCAGCCCACAAAAAGCAGCCGCATACAGGCGCGTTCTAACCCATAGCCTAGCCTACAGTAGGACAGAAAAAGACGCACAGGAGCATTTTCTTGCTGTTTTACTTTTGTCATTTTTATAGACAGTCATAACAACCGCTACTTATGTTATGAAGACAAGACAATTTACATTTACAGGTTTAAGTTCAGCACATACGTTTTTAAATGTAGTGACTGTGAATAATCCTTTGTCAGTCTTACGTTTTTTGCTTATTGTTCTTCAAATAAACTCAAGTATTTTTGTGTTTCATTCCATCTGGTGGAAAGGACACCTTTCCCGTCTATTCTCGACATTATATCGAAAAGAAAGAGAAGACTAGTATATTCTGATAAAACAGAAGATGCATCACGCTGCGGACGAATCGACTTATGCATTTGGTACGTTTGTGAGAATAGCCTATACATTATTGTCTACAATAATCTCACAATCTATTTTTTTAAACACATATAGGTGGGTGTAGCTGTATACATAATGTGTTTCTGCTCAATATGTATTCCAATTAACATTTAATTAGACAATAATTAACATGTTATGCGTTCTTGTATCTTTATGCCTGCGCCTGGTGAGGTTCACTAGGTTTTTGTGATGTTTTATGTTAAAATGTGTTTTATGACTAAACAGCTTTTTGATGTATCCATTTTGATAGTCGTTTTATTTACGACCAAGACAATTGCCTAATGCCAAGCATGTTTCACATTCAAACATTTCATTAATGAAACAAACATGCCAAAATGTTCATACTCACCAATGGAGTGGTCAGGTAGAATCCACAATAAAACAAGACAATAAACTGCAGGCGGTGATATTATTTAGGCCATGCAGTTTGCTTTAGAATGAAAGTGTTACGCTCAAGAGCAATTATTAGACTATATCTATCAATGATTAAAAGCAAAATACAAAAAAATCCCTGTGCCTTTCGTAGCTCAGGCTATGTTTATGAAAAGGCGAAACAGTGAACAACACGCATACCTCGATGACGTCCAAGTCAATTAGAAGACATTTTCTTAAACATGAATCAGTTAGAAATGGGCGCATGCTACTTTGGTCACTGTGAGAGACGAGAGACCCAGGCAGTTTCCATGTCGGAAGGCTCCTGCGAATTGAATCTTGATTTGAGGCAGAAACGATACATACGCTAGGGGGCACTCAGATACTGTAATAGATCCTGTCTGCTGTATTGACAGCATATGCTCCGATTTAGCTGTGTACATTTTTCACAGGACCCAACTTTGACAGACCCTGGTGATTTTGAAAGTACCAGCTAAAAATGCTCAGACTAGAAACTTCTAGGAGCACATAGGGGCCACTTTAGGCTATATACTTCATAGATATGCTTTGTCTTCAAATCAAACACCATTCACTCAGGCCTATGTGACAAATTGTAGATTAGGATAAATTTACAATTAAAGTCCCTTGAGTTTTTATTTTGGGGGCAGAAACATTTAATTAAGACATATACTATCATGATATAGTTTAACAATTTTCAATACAGTCCATGGATGTTGTTATAGACTAGAATCATGAACCAATAAATAAAACAATAGCTCATCATAGTTCGGGATTTTCTAAATTAAGAGAGAGGTCCCAACTCTCATATAGGATAGCCTATGTTATATTTTATAGACTAATGATTAAAATCCATCGTGCTTGGGTTTCCTTTACTGTAACTCTATGAAAAAGCTATTTTATCATATACTTGCAAATGTGAAGCCTACATGTATTCATAATCACCATAACCAGAAGTATCAAAAACTATCTTGTCAGTCAGAAATAGTCTACTAATAGGCATTTGTGTAAGTTGACTGAAAGAAACCATGATGTAGCCTGTTCGGAAATAAGATTATATTGTAAGAAAATTGACCATCCCAACACTGTGAATGAACATAGGCAAAGTTGTCTGATAATATGCCTTAATCAGCCTAATAAAATAATAATAATAGTCCTAACTTTATTTGTATAGCACCTTTCATACAGCTCACGATAGATGAGTCTACGGACATATGATTTAGAAAGCCTATGTAGCATATAGACAAATGTGTTTCAACGAGAGGACTTACCATTTTCAACAAGGTTTAACATTTTCACTTACAGATGCATATCCTGCATTCAATTGTATGCCGTAATTGTTCGTCATTTGTTTTGTACAAAGCCATAACCTATAATAATGGTTAATTTTAACTTCTGATAGGCTACTTCTATTGCATTCGGCTATTTCTAATGTAATGGTAGACTAGATACAGAAGTTTGAGTTAAATGCAGGAGCACTATATGCTACTGCATCTCATGAAAGCATTTATCAGACGCAATATATATGCTACACCTAAGAGAGGTCAGGATTGTATTTTGGTGTCTGATATATATCAGACATAGGCTATATCAGAGGCAATATCAGACGCACAAATACCATCCTCACATCTCTCAGGCTATTACATTTCTGGCAAACATTTATTAGGCAACCCACTCACTTAGGCTACTCAGTAACTTACAAACGCATATCAAGAAACAGTATGTGGTCAGAGAATGTAATCATTGAACATTTAGAACTTTATATCTGTATTTCATGAAAATCGGTGAATTGGAAGCATGGTCCTCTCCTTTAACTCGTCTCCTTTTAGGACCAAGCATCTTCTCGACACCTATCCTTGCTTTGGCAAGGCACCAAGTAGCACAAGTGCCGACTAGCCAATGGGGTTCAGGGGGAGGTCCGTGAGCTCTGACCAGTCAAACACAGTCACTTTCCTTATATGGCAGCTCATCTCCATGGTAACGTGTGCTAAGTTGCAGCAGTCGTGTCAAAGTTCACTATATAGAGAGCTCAGTGAGCTGATCAGAGAGAAAGCATTCTGCTAGCCCAGCTCCTACAATTCGCAATCACTTCCTAACCTCACTCTTTTTAACATATTTGATCACTTTGATTCTCTGTTCTTTTTCAAATTATTTTTCCGTGCATGAAGGAGGTTCTATAAGTTGTGATCTTTTTGTTTTATTATCACTTGCTTGTCGGAGAGTTGACTTCATAGCATTGGCTTCAGCTGCGCGCTGCTGCTCGCACCACCTCACAAGAAAAGGGAGAAGCAGCAATATTTTTTTTACCAGTTGATGATTTTCTTCATGACTTGAGCTGGAACTTGATAGCGCTCTGCTGCTAGTGTGTAGCCTACATCAATTGTGTGTTTTATGCTGCTGTCACGTCGCCTATACGTTCAACTTACTGCTTCGTTTCTTGAATAGGCTACCTCATTTCATTATTGCAATCATTTGCTCTTTTTTTTTTCTCCATTTCGAGTCTCCTGAATGGCTGACTGCAAGCGCCCCTGGACTTGGCCTCTAAGCGCAATGCTGCGAATCAGCTCGCCATCACATCAGTTTTAAAACGTGTGCTTAGCATCGTCTATAACAGCAATACAATTTGACATTTTCGCCAGATTCAACGGACAATCGACATCCGTAGGCTTTTGTCATTTATTTATTTATTTGACTATTCATTTTGATTACAGCGTGCTGCATTCTTTTGAGAGAACAAGCACGGCGAAACCAAAAACGGCAGACAAAAAGTTTCCTTACGTTGACTGATAGATATGGCAATGGTAGTGTGGAGAGGCTCCCAGGACGATGTGGCTGAGACCCAAGGTACCCTTTCTTCGCAATCTCAAGGAGGACTATCCCTTCCGACCCCTCAGTTGAATCTGTCAGGCTCTCAGGTCGCCCCTCCGACCCCTCAGACACCAGTCCAAGGACCCCCGAACAACACTGTACAGTCTACGCCGACAAACCAGACGACGCAGTCGGAGAAACAGCAGCCACAGCACATAGAATGCGTGGTTTGCGGGGATAAATCTAGTGGTAAACACTATGGCCAGTTTACTTGCGAGGGGTGCAAAAGCTTCTTCAAACGGAGCGTACGAAGGAACCTCAGTTACACATGCCGTGCCAACAGGAATTGTCCCATTGACCAGCACCATCGCAATCAGTGTCAGTACTGCCGCCTCAAAAAATGCCTGAAAGTTGGCATGAGACGGGAAGGTATTGGAATTTTTATTTTCTTATTGATGTATTTGTCCTGTATGTTGTGCGAAGAATTTATTATCTTAATTAATAATTGTATGTGTGGCCGTCACCCATATTCTCTCCCCGACTCTTCTTCCCAAGGCTGTGCGGCCGAAGCACGCTATGGAGCCGCCTGCATTTAGTGCTCTAGACCGAGCATAACAAACCTCTCTTTTCGCGTTCAATTAAAGTGTTATATTTCTTAAGCTCCCTATTAATAATGTGGCCTTCAGAAACAATAGTCATACGAGTTTGGATGTAGATTATTAGAGCTGAACCATTCTCTTGGAAGAGACAAAATGGATATGCGTCTGTATTTGAATACAAGCACATAGAGGCTACAGCGCTATTATGGCGAGTGTGGACTGAAGAGACAGCGTGTTTAGATCCCACACATTACGTGTCGTGTTAATCTCGACCAAAAAACGGAGCTGTACATAGAAAAGGGCATATGTGTATCTTTAGAATTGTTCTATTCAATGATCAGTCGAAAATAGTAGTCAATATATAATTCGCCGAATATATTGCTAAGTAGGTTAAGGGTTACAACATGCAATAACTGCCTTGCCTTTGTGCTTCTATTCAGTTAGCTCATGTTGTTGTAGTCCAACAACAACATGAGAATGTTAAATACAGATTTGTACTTCTAAAATGTTCCATAGAGCATCATGACTTTTCCGGGAAATATGATTGTATCGATCTCTACAGTAATTAACAGTCATTGTTTGCATAGCCTACATCTTATTAGGCTATTTGTTGTAAACTATGTAGGCTTATTGTTTTTGTTTATAATGTTGGATCAATAGATTTCATCATAGCAATTGAATAGCAAAAGCAATGTCTATTCAGCATGTGTATTCCTCGAACTGCTATAGTGTAACAATATTTGTCATAGCGTCCTGGTCAGAAGGGTTACATGTCTCTTGATGTGTAGAATTCAGGCATCAATATCTGCAGTTTCTCTTTTTACTGCAGCGGTGCAACGGGGACGGATGCCACCCACACAGCCACACCATGGTCAGTTTGCCTTGACAAATGGGGATCCACTCCACTGCCATTCCTACTTATCCGGATATATCTCTCTACTGCTGAGAGCGGAGCCCTACCCAACGTCCCGGTATGGCAGTCAATGCATGCAACCCAACAACATCATGGGCATCGAGAACATATGTGAACTGGCGGCCAGGATGCTGTTCAGCGCCGTGGAGTGGGCCAGGAATATCCCCTTCTTTCCAGACCTTCAGATTACTGACCAGGTGGCTCTTCTGCGGTTGACCTGGAGTGAGCTATTTGTGCTCAACGCCGCACAGTGCTCCATGCCTCTCCATGTGGCTCCACTTCTGGCGGCGGCTGGCCTACACGCCTCCCCCATGTCTGCGGACAGAGTGGTCGCATTTATGGACCACATTAGGATCTTCCAAGAACAAGTGGAAAAGCTGAAAGCTTTGCACGTTGACTCTGCTGAATACAGTTGCTTAAAGGCAATTGTGCTCTTCACATCAGGTAAACTCAAAATTGCATCAGAATATTACATTTCCAGTTATGCAGAATGAGAATGTGTTTAGGTCACGTGTGCTTGAACTTTCCCCGTTTGAAAACAATCTAGGCTAGGCATGCAATGAAATATATAAACACTGCAAAGTTTGCAAATGCCTGGCCTGTCCTAAAACCCCATAGAGGAAAAAAGCATATAAGCTATCAACTAACTGCCTGTAGGCCAATATCAATGCACTGTTGAGCATTAGTCATAAAATGGCCCATCATTTGCCTTTACTGATTGGTCAGGCATAGCCACACACTTGATTCAATTTACGTTCTGAGTACACGCTGTCATCAAAATAGGCTGCTCTGAAAGATAACTTTGACCCACATCATAAAAGTCACTAAACTAGTATTTCAGTAAAGACATGCCATCACAAACAAACTGTCGATATTTTATTGAAAATTATATTTTGAGAATAATTTACTTACCTTTAAGATATATTGTATAGCCTATGTGGAATCATTTGTTTGTATTTATAATGCATTGACAGATATTAATGATGTCACGCTCTAGGGGGGAGGGGTATAGCAAAGGAAAGACGGGCCTAATGCTCCATTTGTTAAACCACGGCATTCAGTATACAACGTGACCTATTCCCGCTAGAGAGGGCCAAAAATTGTACGGAATAGCTTATCTTATTGACGATTTGATTAATATAATAACAACTATTTTCCGTTCTACCACATTTAGCCTGATCACATGACGGACATTTCAGTTATTGTGGGAAAATACTTTTCAATTCCCCTCTGTTCTGTTAGGGAGATCTAGGGATCCAAATGAATTTTTTGGACTTGTTCCAGAACTGGGTCATGACCTAGACTTCCCTGCTATATGATTACATTACATAGGTCTGTGAAAATACAGACCTATGCAGAATTAGGCAATGACTAATCTAATTGCTAAGTTGTTTTTACAATAGGCATACAACATTGTATTGTTTTATATAGCCAACATTTTGCAAACTAGGCTATTGGCTTAGGCCTCGCCTATTCTACAAAAAAACCTGGGCGGTTTAAACAATATATGTACATTTTATTGCGTGTAGTAAATGTATTCAATGTATTCAATGATATGTAGAGTTTGCACTCCTACATATCATTGACCGCCATTTTTCTTGCTTATTACGGTGACTTGGTTAGTACTATCCATGTTAGGGGTAGTTCGGTTTCTATCCCTTCTTCAAGCCAAATCAAAACGCAATACAGAGGTCACCATGTCACAACTCTCTTTCCCTCTCTGCGTGCATTCGTGTGTGTGTGTGTGTGTGTGTGTGTTAACCCAAACTCCTATTTAAATGTAAGGATTTGTAATTAAGTTTGGTGCCTGTCCAGTTCTTTTTAAACAATAGCCTACATTTTCCAAATATAAGGCAACAAATAATTACTTTGCCTGTTCTTATACACCGCGCTACAGTGACATTAATAATCACATGATATAGGCTATTGATTATGAGACAGTTTCTCAAGAAAACGTGGTACATGCAATGTAAATTCAACAAAATTCGCAGATGGGTGTCTTCTTTAACAATTAAACATTGTAGGCCGACTGAATATGATAATGATGGCGATATTATTGGCCATAACTTGCTGTTTGATTAGAGTAATCACATGCAGTTTGATTGGTTTTTATTGTTTAATCAACATAAAATAGGTTATGTTATAGGCTACAAACACACCTCAGTGACCAAATTTAACACCGAAAAAGGGGTATGTTTTCTTGAAATTTACAAACAGCCTAAATTACTAAACATTTTTAAGCGAACCTGTCACGTAATATACCGTATAGCCAACGAGATGGGTCTTGTGCATTTCTATTAGTGTTCTGTCATAAATGTGTGTTGAATTTTGAGTTAATTTGCTTTTTTTTCAGATGCTTGTGGCCTCTCAGATGTGGCCCATGTGGAAAGTTTGCAAGAGAAGTCACAGTGCGCCCTGGAGGAATATGTTCGGAGCCAGTATCCCAACCAGCCTACACGATTTGGGAAGTTGTTACTTCGCTTGCCTTCGCTGCGCACAGTCTCTTCATCGGTCATAGAGCAATTGTTTTTCGTCCGATTGGTAGGTAAAACCCCAATTGAAACCCTCATCAGGGATATGTTGCTTTCGGGGAGCAGTTTTAACTGGCCCTACATGTCAATTCAGTAAGCAGAAGGAATGAACAAAGGGGGTAAGACTACAATGGTTAGCGCATCTTTTGTTGAAGGAAAACGGCTGTTACAAGAGCTTGCTTTCACAAAGAAAGACATTGTTGTAAATGACTGTGAATTTTAAAATTGAGACATTCAGCGAACTTTCAAAATGCAGATAAAAGCTCCCAGTGTCATTCGGAACAACTTGCTTCTTATCCATTTTTAAGAAAAAAGAAAACGAAAAAAAATAAGGAAAAGGATTTCGGTAATCCTCAAAAGGAAAATGGAAACTATAAAGTGCATTTAAAATGAACATTTGGAAAATCTTAGGAGAAAATAAAAAAGTACGTTTTCTTTTTCGAAATTACTTGTCCTGTGTCCATGTATCTAGCTGTTTTTTGTACTTTTCTTTTGTTCCTCCTTTCTGGTTCCAAACCGACCTATGTGATTCTGTAGTACAAGTGGTGTTATTTTCTAAAACCATGACTTCTTTTGAAACAGTTAAGTAATGTAAAATGTTCTTCAAGAATTAAAACTAAATCCACAGCAATATAGGAAAATGCTTATAACTACATGCTTAATGCTGCAAACGCACTTACTCTTAAAATGACACACAATAAACTGGACAAGGGTGTTTTTTCGGAGTTCAGGTTCAACTTTCTGACCCAGCTAAACAATTGCTCTTTCCAATTGAGTATAGACGTTATGTTCCAGGGTTGCCCTGTTTTGTCACTGCTTAGTTGAGCCAGTCGAACCACATCTGCTCTTAACGTTTCATAGAAGATTCAAGGCAAAACAGATATTGCTGAACAGTGTGTGATATCGGTTACCAGTATGTAGGCTATGCTTTATAAACCCATTTCAACTTTGTGCATCCCCACATGCACCCAGTTCGAAATGTTTTGCATCAATTTAAAGACAGTTCAAAAAATGTATGAAGCCTAGCTATTGAAGGGTGATTGTGGCTTGTAAATGTAGATGCAAATGTATTATTATGTTAATTTAGGCAGGTAATGCATATAACATTGTGTCTTGCAATGTAGGCCTAAACATCAATGAAAACATCTAGCCATACAATACCTTATTTTGAAATTGGAAAGGTCAAGGGTCATATACCTTTAAGTACAGCTGGAATAGTGTTTAATAGCAGTATTATTATGACATCCCTGAAATGTCACCCTCTATAAACTTCAAGCATTAAGTGCCTGAAAAGCGTGAAGTAATTTCTAATCAAAACGTTGTTTCAGTATACAACTTTGGGAACACAATTAGATTTGAAACTTCAGTCTTATGCTTGTGTATTTCACTTGAAAAACGTTAATTAGAGGCAGTATTGTTGTAAATATAGGTCAATTCATTTCAATGAATTGTCCTTTATACAAAGTATGTGATTAAGAAAAACTGTGTTTGCTATTTTTTCGGTAATACAACGTCTTCAATTCAGTGGCAGACTTAGCTAGTATCACTGAAAGTTATGTTTGTAATGTATATACATATTAAGGCAAAAATGTTTTCTTTTTCATGTATTTAGACTGTGAATGCATGGCCACAGGTCGCTAACCTATTTTACCTTTGATATATATAAATGTAAATGTTTTTGACTGTATAGATATAATCTGTGCATTCAGTACACTAGCCCTTGTATTTAAAAAAGAAACAAAACGTTCAACAATAGGCTAAGACTAAACAGGGTGAGCTGGTCTGGAAAGCTATTTTGACTTAGTGTTCTGCTCCTTTGGTCTGTGACAAATGCCTTGTGTGTGTGTGTGTGTGTGTGTGTGTGTGTGTGTGTGTGTGTGTGTGTGTGTGTGTGTGTGTGTGTGTGTGTGTGTGTGTGTGTGTGTGTGTGTGTGTGTGTGTGTGTGAAAAAAATGTGTTCTTGTTTTTGGGGCTTTTCTTCAACACACAAGACACCATGTTGTGGTTGGATAAAAAGGGATCATATTGTGTAGTTGATTGAACAGTGCTCTTTGGCTGTTTCCATGCCACATATGGACCAGAGAATGATACATGATTGTAATTATGAACAGTTTAAACTGACCCACGTTTTTATATAAATATATAAAAATATATGACTGCAGGGTATTGATAACGTATAGATACTTTTTTTTAATGATTATGATTATTATGATTATTAATTGCAAGTGATATATGTGAGTGTGTGTGGAAGTTTATAGTTGAACACAATTCTTGTTTGTTTGTGTTAGCTTATTGTAAACAAGCATTCTGCTGTAAATTTGTTCTTGGTATTAAATTATAATTTATGAATTTGAAAAAAAATACGTTTTTTCATGTTTTCTTATTACTAATCAGTCAAAATCGTGTGTGCGTGAGAGAGAGAGAAAGAGCGAGAGACAGAGAGAGAGCGAGAGACAGAGAGAGAGCGAGAGACAGACTATTGGGTATGGCCAAAACCTCACAAATTGAAGTGAAGTTGGCCTATGTGTACCATTGCAGAGGAGAGGACTGTTCGTATGTAGGTTACTTTATATTTGTACGTAGCCTTGGTGCTTTAGCACATTATATCAAATTCCTTTAGTGAACTTATAACACCTCAACGAATAAGGCAACCCTGCAGGTACTGGCATGTCTGACTTGAGTTCATAAATAAAATGCTACAGTGGACGTTCAAAATATGTCCGAATAACTATATTTATAGGCTACACTATGTTTCACCGGAAGCAGCAGACTTTACATAGGCTATCGATTGCTTGATTTTACTACACTAAGTACCACCTCTACCTCTCTAGTTGCGTATTAGTTGACATTTGTGTTGTGTGTAAAGCGAGATCAAGCGTGCGATCCCCCAGCCTTAAAGCGCACTTTAACTCGATGTCCTATTAGTTGAGTCAATATGGCGTCTTGCAATCCAACGCATGCTACGGCTCCCCGGAGCAAAGCAGTGTTCCATAATAGAAACCACATTGCTTAAGAAATAGACCTCCTTCATCGAGACCCAGAGCCTCAATAAAACTATAGGAGGTATTCAACTATATCTACCTTGATTAGTAGGCCTAACCAGCACTGAGTATCTTGCAAAATCTTGAATTATGAATTGTTGTCTTCATGATAGAATTTAACAAAAGCCTGATGATTATTTCATTACTTTGATAATGCGCAGCACCTTCAAATATATTATTTTAAGTTCAATAGGCCTATTCTGTGTACAAGTTCTGTAATAAACAATAGGCTATTTCATATTATCCAAGAAAAATGCCCTATAGGTAAATTATATTTGATTCTTTATTGTATTAATACTACATTTGAGATTATTATTATTAGTAGTAGTACTACTACTACTACTACTACTACTACTACTACTAGGCTACTATTACTAGCCTACAGATTACTACTACAATAAATATGCAGCACAAGGGAAAGGATATAAAAGTGTAGCCTAAACCATACAGTGCAACATAGTGTCAGGATTTATTTATCTTAAATAAATCTAATTTCAGACGACTTTACTATTTCTCAGATTGCAAAAGCATCCCACCATGCTTCTGTCTAATTAATGGTGAAAGTGGACTAAATCTAATTATGCTGTAATTCCATGCACTTTGCGTTTGCCCCTGTTGGTGTTACTAAATTGTGACTACAATGAAAGGGTTGTTTATGATTGGCCTTACACGAAATGTTTTTAATGTTTTTGATGCAGACATTCCACCTGTCAGTGTATCTTTGCAACCTTTTTGACATCTGGGACCATAGGCCAAGATACAGTACCGGGATTATACTGTATATACTGGCACGTTTTATGTCACTAAATATCTTAGGCCTACATGTAATAGTACTAAAGTCATTAGGGCTACAACTCAGAAATTTTATGAAAAGGACAACATTAATTGTCTTATTTTCTTTGGATTTTTAATGAATTGCTTTTCGATGATAGCCCGGTAGGAATACATTTTAAGTAATTCGGATCATGGCTTCACCGGACTGATTTTAGTTGACAGAGCGTGTGTTGAGGCTGAACTCTGTAATTTGCACTTCTGTTCATTTATTAGCGTTGGACAACGAACTAATGAGGTCTCCCTCAGTACAATGTCACTTTTATTTATTTGTTCGTGAGAAAAAAAATCATTTGGGATATAATTATAATATATTTATTTCAAATAGCGCTTTCATTATACATGTCATCTCAAAGACGCTTAAAAACAAAAAAAACAACAAAGTACATATAGTTATTGGGCTGAACAAAGGTCTTGAACAGAGGCTGGCGTCAGGTCAACATCCAACTCCGGTGGGCTCCACGTAGGCCAAGCCTACAACAGTCTCCTAATAGTCAGTCAATATGCCTGTGATATGCCTGTGTCCTGCACGACCACTGCAAACACTGCATGAGCTCTGCAAACGAACACTGCTTTGTAATCTCATTGATTGTGAGATTCCTAACGTTTTTTTTTCATCTTCAGTATATGTATGAGTATATGTATGTCTGTAGTCTATGTATGTAGCATATGTGTATGTTTGTATGTTATATGTTTCTCTGTTTGCATAGGCTGTGTGTAGGCCTAGTTGTGTATTTGCATGTGTGCGTGCTGTGCGTACTTGTGTGCTTGCGTGCGAGCAAGGCGTGTGCATGTGTATCGTTTAAATGTAAAAATGTCATGTTTGTGATGAAAAACGTGGGAACATTAGGCCTACGTCAAGGCAAAGTACCCAATGATGACCGCGCTTAAAGTCAAATTACAGCATGATTTATATACTTAACTGTGTTTCGTACTATTATTATCACTATCACGGTGTTATCAAGGTGCTGCTCATAAACAGTAGTCCAAATCTACAAAGCACCGGTCCAGTTCCAAAACGCTCCTGGACAAAATATGAATGAGCGAGACAATAGTTAGCTGATGTTTTCATAACCATGCCCGTCCCACTCTTTTATTCTGTTGTTTGTTTTGAATTTACTTTAGATTGCAGGTAATTTGATAAAGTAGCCTATACATAATGTGATGGCCCGCCACGACCGGCATCCCACTATTTTGACCCCCAGAGAGAGAGCGTGTAATCTAGCCTATATCTGCCACTGACTTGATTATGAATCAGGCTCAGAGATAGGTCTTGATGACAAATCGGTCCATCTAAAATGTTTGTTACATTTCTGTAAGTACTGTGTCATTTACTATACTGCCCCTCCATTTGAGGGGCTATTGTCCATCCAGAATTTGAGCCTAGGACTGATCCGCAGTCGTTCAGAACCTGTGCGGCCCAAAGAAATTTGAAATCGTCTCCATTCAAGCGGTGAACATGCAAGCCTCGGTAAACCTGTCACCATCCTGTTGATAGTAGGCCTATGCTAATATAATAAATGTCAAATAAACTTTAATACAGTAAGACATGGAAAGTATTAGGCTATTATTATTATTACTATTATTATTATTATAGTCTTATCTTCAGACCTATGTCTATTGAGATTACAATTACGTCTATGCCTATGCTCTTTTCTAAATAAAATGTGTTTCAAAACAACTCCGCTTTTAACATGCGCTAAGTTTTGTCGTAAACAAAGACAATATCAGGTTTATTATCTAAAATCTTGCATAGAGAACTGTGTATTACGACTGCCTCTCAGCTATCTTTGTTATTTTCAATAAAGTGCTTTTATATCGACTTGGTGCTCCCGGCTTCCTGCGTTCTCGCTCTAAATGTTAGAAAATTGTGCCATCTACCCGCTATTCACAGAACTGTCACTTCCAGGCCCTCCAGAGACCTCGAGACAACTTTAACACAAAGGGAGAGACCGACGAGGCTGATGAGAGGCTTCGCTTTATAGCATCCCCTCGATTGCAATGAACAACTTTAAATAACATTGAACATCTAGCGCGTTTATTGTTCTTGCGCTATCAGGCTTGATGTATAAGATCTCTCTCACTCTCTCACACTCTCTCTTTCTCACAATGTTGACATCCAACACGTTTAACGAATTGGTTAGTTTCTTCGCATTAACAATTATTTTACACATCCGTCGAGCTCTGTGCAGCACCTTATAGGTCTACCTGACAATCACTGGCATATTCTCAAGCGTTTTAACTGCCAATGTAAGCTGTGTAGTGACACATGCCTAACTTACACTTGATAGCTGAATGACGATGTATCTTGTCCTTCAACGACGTTGATACAGTACTAACAGGATAAATTACATAGTTGCAGGCTATGTTGCATATCAGTCCCGTTAGTAATATTGTAAACGTCATTCTCTGAACTTTTATACACTCACTTCTGCACGAAATCCTCTTCCCTGCACTAAAAGTGAGTTCTCAGAGCAAATGCAAAAAAGGGGCCAGTCGACACCAAAATGGCAAAGTTCATCTCGAAAAAACTGCACCGACTTACAAAGGGGCACAAGGCTTTGTGATTATAGAATTGAGGGAAAAGAACGACAACTGCAGTTGAGGTAGGAGTGTGAGAGTGTGTTTTTTGTATAGCCTATATTTGAGTGTTTTAAAGATGTTATTTGAGGCGCTTTGTGCTGACAACGCACAAGCTCTTGGTCATGGTCTGGACAACTTTGCTATTGTACATGGAACACTGAACACAATAACAGTATTTGCCGTTATACTGATATAATAGAGGACTAACAAACAAATGTAGGAACAAGAGCGGGTACGGGAAACCGGAAAACAACTGGACAAGTAAGCACAGAATGTTGTTATTTCAAGAAGACGGAAAACGCACTTCCTTAATGTTTTATGGAGAGAGAGAAGCATGTACCATTCCTAAAGTATTTGAGTATGAAGTATAATTAGCGCGGAGCCAATGGGGAGTGATGGGACTTGGAGCCTCACTGATTACACTGAGGAATGGCATGTGGTAAGATGAAGTTAACAGACCGAGACGATTTTATCAACATACAAAAAGAGAATACAAAGGTCACATCTATGGTGTTCGAAATGTAGCATATAGGCTACAGCATCCTCAAACTAGCTCACCTTTTTTTATTGTCTTACAATAATAGTGTATGGATATTTTATGTATTGATAATGTATTGATATGTATTCGTTTATAAAAAAGTTTGATATAGGTAACATACTTAATTAAAATAATAATCACTATGTATCACATTCGAAGCTATAGCTTAAATGTTGTAGTCTAATACATTGAATTACAACACGTGGAATGTGTAATTAACCATAGCAACAAGAATGGCTGGATATTACTTCGTGTTGCGCGCATATAGACTCTCGAAACATTTGCTGAATAATAAATAACCATAATAACTCTTATAAGGTCCAGTCTAAAATTGGATTAGATTTTTTGTTTGTCTTGTGTGTTTTTGTTGTTATTATTCGTGATTATTGTTCAGTGTACTGGACTTTTTATTAAGCCGTTAAAATGGAAGTCATTAAAGTAAGGTTGGACTACCAGCTGACTGTGTGTGTGTGTGTGTGTGTGTGTGTGTGTGTGTGTGTGTGTGTGTGTGTGTGTGTGTGTGTGTGTGTGTGTGTGTGTGTGTGTGTGTGTGTGTGTGTGTGTGTGTGTGTGTGTGTGTGTGTGTGTGCGTGCGAGAGAGACAGAGGGAGAGAGAGAGAAATGTGGGAAAGAATAAGTTTGAGAAAAATGATATTAGGCTACATCAAGCTAATATGTAATATCACGATTTTATTACGCTTTGGACATCATGTCTCTATCTACACCCACCCCTTTTATATAGGCCTTGAAGTAAGGCTAATTCGCTCTTTTCTAAAGGCGTGCTGAGCACTGTTGCTTTGTTGTAATGGCTAGAAATTGCAAATGACCTTGAACTGTGTCTGGGTCTGTTGGATTTTGGGTAAAAGGCACATGAAGTTCTCTTGCTAATGGAGGCAAGTTAAGATACACACAGCATGAAATTCAATACATTTCATTGCGACATGATTTAAGAAACCTGACACGCTAACAATGATGATAAGGATGATAATAGGCTAATGATAATGTAACTAACAAGTGGCATAAGCTAATGATCGTGATATACCTCACAAAATTAGCTAATTTAGCTCACTGCTGCTCATTAGTCCATATAAACAGTTGTCAACTAGGCCTAATTCAACACTTGTCGCTTATTCAATAGCCTATTTTCAGAAAGACCGGATGGAATGCCATGTAGGCCTATACCGGATCAGCTCAACGTCGTGTATTCTTATGGAGACGTCACCCATACACACAGCTTTGTCCCCAACTGCTTCTGATCGAACTGTTGTTTTTCTATCTCTCTCTCAAAGCCGATTTAGGCCCCTCCTTGAGAACGCACCACAACCCGGAGGTTGAAGAACACCTTTCGCGCGACCATGAGACTTCAAACGCGCACTTGGCAATGCTCCTTCATATCCACTGCACACTAGTCAGGCATGGTCCAAATAAAATGTATTTAGGTTATATTAGGTATGTTATTTTGGTATTTTTTTTTTAGATAAAGCATGTCGTGACGTCATTGACAGTAGCTATATTAATGATGGTAAGACAAGTTAATTGATTAATACATTATTATTATGAAAATATGGTGGTGAAGGTGCTTGAAGGGTTATAGGTCTACACATGATATCCCTACATGTTTTATTAGTTATTCTATTAGCCTATCATAACTTAAAATAGAGTAGCCTATGTGTTTAATTTTGTAAGAAAGCAATTAAAAACGCTATAATCAACTTAATGCCCGGCATCTCTTCGACAAAAAAAGATATCACAAATTAATGTAGGCCTATTCGTTTTTGCTGTAGAACATTTAAATACGTACTTGGAGGACAGTTTCACAACTTTGGAACAAAATATAATGGGTTAAACTCAAGCAAAACCTAGAGAAGTGTGAGCATCCTGACTGTACGTACCTTTATCGTAGCCTCCTCCTCCTACTACTGCTACTAGTAATAATATAATGACGTAGCTGTTATTGGTGGTGGTGGTGTTGGTATAGTAGTCAAGTTGTAGTGCTAAAAAAAACTAGTATTCCCTGAAGGACTTGTATCCCCTTTTGTGATAACAAAGAGGCAGCTCCGTGAGGGCAGAGCCATGTCGACAGCAAAACCTAATATCACCAGTGTACCTGAACATCAGAGAGTTGTACAGTTTGATGGCCTACTTTGAAGGAGTAAGCAGACAACAATGGCATTTGCTTTAATGATAGCGAGGGATGCAACTGTCAATTACATGGAAGCTCGTTTCCACTGGGCAAAACTGGTCGAATCAACGTTGTTCCAGGTCATTTCAACCCCCAAAAATCTACGTGATGATGTTGAATCAACGTGGAAAACGAATTGGGTTTGCAAAAAGACACCAACATAAAGGCATTTTGTATTTTTTCACCCAAATGTTCACCTAAATCCAATGAAATTGTGAAATGTTTTATTAATTTCACGTTAAATTCAAGTTAGTTGACAACTCAACCAAATGTAAAATAAAACTAGCTGTTGAATTGAAGTTTGTGACCAGTTGGTTCCTCCTTTCTTATCCTGCAATCATTAGCAGACCCCTCGAGCAACATGTTTAGCATCTTTACATGGTTGTTCGCTCTGATGCCCCCCTACTCTCCCCCCAAACCCTCCTTGCCATAGGCTTACATGTTGAGGTGGTTATGCTGATGATTATGGCAGGCTCCTTCACTAGCCACCGCACAATCTTATCAAGTGCTGCGGAAAAGTTACACACCGACATCTGTGAAGTCGAAAGCAACTGCTTGTAAACGAATGGCTAGATGTTTAATTATATGTCCTCTGAATGTAGTAAAGAAGGTATAGGCCTACAGTACATTGGACATGGAGTATTTAATGACCAGGGGAATACAGCAAATAAAGTGAAACAAAATCTGAATTACAGCTTTAGAATATATGACACATAAAATTGGTAAACTTATACAGATGAAAAGAACACGACTTGAGCTGCATTTGTGGAAAACATTATTTATTTGAATTATCTTAGGTCCCTGATATAAACGACCATCCTTTCAAATACACACATATTTCAACCAAACTATGTATCATCAAATTTCTAATACATACAATCACTGGGGTAGGTTATTGTCCAACCTTAGATGGAGTATATATTAAAACCATACGGGGTGGGTTTTCAATGAAGGACTGAGCACAAAACTGTAGTGAATATCTCACTTCAAAAGCGAGATGGCGCTATTTTGCACAGCAACCACCACAATGCATGTAGGTGGGGACTTCATATCCCAATCCAATTCTTTGTTTCTAAGATGATCAAAGTCATTATGCGTTTATATTTAAATTATGACATTAAATATCTAAGTAAAGGTTAATACTCATAAAATATAACTTATTAAATGTTGTCGACATAATACACTGTAGCCTACTGTCTGCTCATTCTTCCTGAGAAATTATAAGGACTGTCTTGGACGCTTTTCGTGTCGAAGGCAAGCCATTTTAGACTATGGAGCAGAAGAGTCCCGGACAGCATTCTGAATAATGTCTTAAAATACTACCCTACTACTACTAACAAGAAGGCTAGGAATTGTATGTTTTATGTTTTATTCAGATATTCTATATAGGTGGTCCAACATTAGCCTACAAAAATCAATGTTATGTAGTATTTTATTTGGTGATTAATATGAAAGACAATTCAGCTCAAATTATGGCATAGGCCTAAGTCGTTTTTAAGTTAAATTTTATCCAGTTTCTAGGTAATACTTTATTGTTTCCATAGCCATATTAGTATTTGAAATAAAAGTAAATTCCAATAAGTAAATCAAACACGATTTCCCTGGCGGTGCCACATACACGCACACACAGACACAGATTATCTTACTATATACTGTACCTCCTAGTTCCACGTATTAGGCAACAGCATCATTGATTCAAAGCAGCCCGTTTCTCTTCTTATTGCCATACAAAGGTATGCATGATCTCTTCAGGGTTCATGTAGTTTGAAGAGCATCACACAAAAATTCACACGAACGTTTGTAATTTTGTCTTTCTTATTATCTTCATATTCTAAGATTGGGATTCTCTTTTCATTTAAATAATAATAATAATACACTGGCCTATATTTATTTATATGTATTTATGTACCATTGTCTAATTGTGACAGTGAATTACATTTTATAGCATCTAAAATCCGAAAACAATAGGTTTTCTTCACATGCTTGTTTTTCTGTACGTAGGCTATAAAGTATTTTTTTCTAAGAGTTGAAGGAATTCAATGAACGAATATCATTTTTTGGAAGAGACTGGAAACTATAGAACGTTGGTTTAAATATAGATGCATAAAATCTAGCAAATAAACTTCACAGCAGTTTTATTTATTAGCCAGAGGTCCATTTGCTGGGGGAAATGTGATGAGCATTGTTTTCATATAAAACCCGTTCTACCCTGTGTGCACAAGTCGATAAGAACTTTCTTTGACCAAACGTACACCAATTTAAAGCTGTCAAAATTGATTAAAGGAAACGGTCACCTACATCTCTATAACATTGCTGCAATTTTGAATATTTGAATATTGAACTCGCCTTGAGATGAATTATTGTTAATTCAATAAGGAAAGTGACGACAGTATGGGGATACAGAAGTTGCAGTTGAAATAATAAAAACGACTTATGCTTAGTTAATGTGCAGAAACAACGATACCTATTTCAAACTTTGTAAATGTAATTTAATATTTAAATTATGGATGAAAAAATGTATTTCCAAAATATATTGCAATTTCTATACATAGTGAGAAATGAGTTTAGAAATGAATAATACTATTAATAATGACAGATTATGCTTTCAATGCAACATATAGGAGTTTTGGACATGTTTATGTTTTACAAATTGTCTAGAGGTACCATAAATGTAATGTGTATCATCACATGCAGTAAAAATATAATATGATTCAGTTACCAGACAAGCCCTCTATCCATTCTAGAATATCTTAATTACCTAGACACAAAGGTAGAGACTGGACCCTGGTCTGACAAAGAGGACTTAAATCTAGCCTTTTATATGCTTCCTTTATTATGTGCAGGACTGAGTGTGCAGCCTCTAATCGTGTCCCCTGAAGTCTCAGCTAGTCCTCTGAACTTTACAACTATATGTAAACAAGTTGTCAGTTTGGAAATAATCTTCTTTGCTTTTTATTGGAATGAAAATTCAATCTCCCAAACGTAGATTTTTTTTATTCCTTGTCATTGGTGGGGCTGGACTTTGGTGGACAATAATGTGGCAATTGTTGATGCTTTGTGACCCATAAAATTTGAGGGTGGCTATTCTGGCTTTGGTATGTAATTATGCAAAACACTTTGTATAAAGACTTGCCATCCGATCTAATGATAGAGCCTGCAGTCTCATTTCAAGAGCTGGAGGGACTAACAGCACGTACACTACTAGAATGAGGGAGGGAAAAGTGACATTCAAATAAAATCAAGGCAAACTGCAAATTAACAAGTATCTCATTGTTACTGAGTTATGTGTTAGTGTTAATGTGTTTGTGTCTTTCTCAGTATTTTGTTAGTGTACGTGTTAGCATGTACTTTCATGTACATTTCAATTGGCCTAAAACCAAAATACTTTCCTGTATGCATTTTTGTGAGTCAAAGGAAAAATGACAGTTCCAAATTGTCTAACTGGTGGAGGAACAGTGATGCTTTGTAGATTTTCAGATCTTTAAAAAAAGTAACAATGTGATTTTCAATAAAAGCCACCATGAGGAAATGCTGAGGTTTTTTTTCTTCATTTCCCAGGAGTTGATGTGAGAAATATGGGTGTAAAATGCAGAACAATGCTTACATCTTTTCTCGTTCATGGTTCACAAAAAAGTGAGAGGCCAGATTTCCTAGCCCCTTCTGGCTTGCTGGCATCAGAGGTCTACTTAAAGGTGTCTGAACAGAATAGTAAGTATGAGTCTCCATGCAGTTTCTTTGACACACACAGAATACCTGTATGGTCAGTTTATGTGGAAATATTGGTGGATTCATTTGAAAAAGACAGGCCAGTAAGAGAAAAGAGAGCATCTAAGGTGATGGTGAGTAGTACAGTTGAATCGTGAAACAGCACAGTATAGATATGATTTAAAGATTGCATGCTGCATGTGTTTTGTTTTTTTTGTTTGTGGTGTGCACTATGGGGTATTCTGTGTGTATGCACATAATAAACACTTGTGCTGTCTGCCAGAGGTGTGAATCTGAGAGCTTTTCTACCAAATGAAGTGCCGGCAGAGAGAGAAATAAAGAGATCTACAGCAGTCAGGGGTCAGCCAGGCTGAGATTGCTTCCAGAAATCTTTTGAAAAAATCACACGTTTGAAGGCTTAGTGCTTTGCTGCCTTCGCATTTCAAGCTCAGATGAGTGGAATCACAAAAAAGAACAGGGGTTGGAGAATTGTGATGTTGGGATGGCCATGGGACTAGTGATTTGGGAAGACAGGAGACAAGCCTTTACCTGATCCCTCAGAGGAAGGCGTGGAACAGAAGATACCATTGTTACTTTTTAAACATGGATCACACAATTAAAGCAACACTGTCTCTAATGATGTCTCTTTGTGTCTGTATGAGTGTTTAATGTGTGAATAAGTGTTTGTAGAAAATCAGCTCTACATACCTCCTAAGAGGTATGTACCTAAAAATGAAATAACGATTCACACCGAAACCAATACTTTATTAACTGAAATATTGTGGATAAATGTTTCAAAAGCATATATTTGCAGTAAGATCATCAAGCAAGAACTAAGACCACAAGAGGTTCAATAATTAGCAGGCTACTGTATTGGTCTACTACTTGAGTGGCACATTACACATCAGTTAGCAGTACTCTGGTACACAAAAGATGTTCTGCATCCAGCTAATATCAACCAATTGAATAACCCATTTCCAACCAATTCATAGTTCTATCTTTGTGTATATATTCAGCATTTTTAACTAATAAATAGTTATATATGTAAGGAAATATATTGCATAGGTTAATGTTACAAAAATGTTTTAATGGAACCAAAAGCCGTAAGACATATCAGTGGAATTTCAGAACCCTATAATTTAGTTTAGCATCAGTTAGAATTGAGTCTGATTAGGAGACGCGAGTGGTACTAGTACACCTCTTTCTTTGATTTATGACCAGCTTCTGGCGTTGCCATTTGTCTTTCATCACTTTTATTAATATTATCTGGATAACAATTTGAAGAACCAAAACGAAGTAAATGTATTATGTTATCCGCATTGGAGTTATTTTCCCCCCCCATCTAAGACCAGGACATGCCTGTAATAGTTAACTCAAATTAAGATAAATATCAAAAGATTGTAATAATGCGACAATAACAGTATAATCACGTCTACAAGATAAATTAACACTATGCAGTTCTATAACCACTTATCGTGAACTTTTGAGAGATACAGCCATGAAGCAATCTCAAAACACCAACGTTTTTCGATTGTGATTGTTTTGAGTACCTATTCATTTGATAGTAGCCTATGTCATTTCACAACAAAGGTATACATAAACGCTGTTTCCCAAAACGGGTAGGCCTTAAGTTAATTTCAACATATTGATGACAGAGGAAAATCAGCCGCCTCTATTTAAAATGAATTACAAATTCTAAATTGCGTTTTCAGATGATAACGGGACAAACTATTGCGCTGTCACAGAAATAAATACATATTTGAAAATGATTAGTCAAAGCGCCCCATGTTACCTGAATTAGCAGTGAAATGATTAGACAGTTACAGGTCCAATATCTAAACATTCCCAATACAATGCTCTCGACATGACACAGTTATAAGCACTTAAAGCTTTATGAATGTTGTAGTCTACACGATTACATATAGTTAAGAGTAGAATAAATATCATATTAGTACAATTCAAATAACATTTCGAAAAAGGCACTGGCATGCTCCTTTTTCCATTCTCCAAATAGTTTACAGGACTATATTATACCGGCTATAATATGCACCCGACACACCAAATATGCCCCAACAAAGAGGAAGTGGCATTGGTTGACAGGTCTATTAGAAGATGACAGGCCCGGAGGCCCATTACACTAGTAGGAGTCTCTTGGCAGGACCTATCATGCCAGATGTAAAGATGGAGACATGGACCCTGACCCTTGTCATAGCATGTGACTTAATATTGATATTTTGATCAGAATTCTTTTGTAATGCTGCCTGGGTGACATTATAGCATCCTCAGATTTTTCTCTTTCAATTTGCTGAACATTTGTCATTATTTTCATCGATCAACTCAGCAGTAATATTCACACATGGAAATTGGAACACAATGCTTCAACCCCATGAGCTGAAAGACAAAGACAAGAATACTCACAATGTTATTGCAGAAAAAAATATTTATCTAATTTATCCCCTTTTCTCAAAATCGTTCAGAAAATCTCCTTTTAAATCTCTGACTGGCACAATTTTTTTCATATATGTAGTTCATGTTTTCTCTCCCCTTCTTCCTTGTGGGGGAGGCAAAATATGCTAATCCCATCAGATTTATAACCATCAGTGCCTTTCAATGTTCATGTGTTTCTGCACTGCTGTGTGATTATATTCAAGGGTTCTCAGCAGGAAGTTAGAGCAGGGACTAGAAGTTATTCTCAAACCTGACAAAAACACTTTATTTTTCCTCTGTTTCAAAGACTGGACAAAGTGGCAGTAATGACCTTATTTATTACCATTCAAATAGATGACGGAGAGCTGCTTGATTTTGACAATGTTTGGAGCAAAGCAGAAAACAAAATAAACAGAAAATGACAGGGAACAATATTTATGAGCAGAAACAGAAGTTGAGAAATTCTTTGATGTGACAGCATCATGTGCTCATTAAATCACCCATGGAAAAGGCGGAATATGATATGAACAATTCCATTCCAATAATTGTATGGTATACCATGAGATTCATTCATCTATAACTTGAAGCATGTTACCTTTGTGGGATAAGGGAATAATCATGAGAAATGTGACCCTCCATTTTCATACTCTCAGGCTAAAACTTTTATTTTGTCCTTGATGTTGATAGTGGGAAGAGTAATTGGGGAAAAGTTTTCAGTGTGTGTTTCTGAAATATGATTTAAATTCCTTATCTTTCAGTAGACTCTGACAGCTCTGTGTCCTTTATTGTGCATGTATTGTGTAGATTTCTGGCTCCTAGCATCTCCTGGCGGATTCAGGAGGCGGTCTACCTGTTTCTAGATCAAAATGACCAGATGAAAATGAATAGACAAAAAGAGGATGTAACTCATTTCTTCATTAGGACTCTTGGTGGTTCCAAAATACAAATTATGAAACACCTTTTGGAGATACTTGCTGCTATATAGCTTTGATCTGTGCCATGACTTGGTAGCTTACTCTAACAATATTAGTCTGTTGGACATTGGTCCAACTGTCACTTTCAATTTACACATGACCCCATGGCCAAAAATGGGGGAGAAGTGGCAGAATGTAGGACTGAAAGCTACTGTTATTGGTCTGACAGCTTCACTCATCTGGAATTAATGCAATATGCAATTCATATTTATACTCTGTGACCTTGTGCACAAAGAGGGGATCTATTGTATCTACATGCTGGTAATCAAGGCAAAGGGTTATGGAGAGGATAATACCGCAGAAGGAATTTGTCAGAAATGTACGTCTCTTACCAGTCTAATTGTTCAACAGATGTGAACTGGAAAGGTAAGAAGAGTACAGTAGCGCTGATGGAAAAGCCCAAAACGCTGCTAAATATGAGGCTGACACTTTCTTCACAGCGGTAACAAACGAGTTTGACTAAGTGCAGCATGAGGTCAAAGACACCAGGGACTCATTTATGACAAAGGGAAATATGTTGTATGGCATTGAACAGTGGGGTTAATGTATCAGGAAGCTGGAAGAGGAAGGAGATCTGTCTTTTAGGGATCTTTTTCATGAATTTGTGTGTGGGCTATATGTAAAAACCGAGACACCGGAATGCAAAATTAATGAATGGTCCTTCTGTTTTGGACATCTGGGAGTAGTCTATTGTTTAGTGTCTGGTAGGTACAAAGGAATTGAAAATTCACTGTAGGACACTCCCACATGAATCACTTTACAGGGCACCATAGACACAGAGTAACACACACAGTCACTTCTATCCCATCAGTAAGATATGCACTGAGTATACAAAGCATTAAGAACACCTCCCTATTATTGAGTCGCTGGCCCATGTTGACTCCAATGCTTCCCACAGTTGTGTCAAGTTGGCTGGATGTCCTTTGGGTGGTGCACCATTATTGATACACATAGGAAACTGGTGAAAAAACCCAGCAGCGTTGCAGTTCTTGACACAAACTGGTGCACCTGGCATCTACTACCATACCCCGTTCAAAGGCACTTAAATCTTTTGTCTTGCCCATTCACCCTCTGAATGGTACCCATACACAATCCATGTCTCATTTGTCTCAAGGCTTAAAAATCCTTCATCTTCACTGATTGAAGTGGATTTAACAAATTAAATTAAATCATAGCTTTCACCTGGATTCACCTGGTCTGTCTATGTCATGGAAAGAGCAGGTGTTCATAATATTGTGTAACACTGAGTGTATATCAACATAATTGATCACAGTAACCTGGTCAATAAATGTCCTAACTTTTGAACCTTCCAGAATGGAGTAAACATGACTTATTGAAAATTTAGTGCAAGTGTAACATGATGGGATGTTGTCAGCGTGTGTACAGGTGTGACATATTACTGTTTAAGTCAGATGGCAATGCCTTAAATATACACAAGCAAAAGCTACACTTATATGAATATATATAAATGTTGCTTTCACGTTGCAGCAGGAAATCAATCCATCGAGCTGTTAATGTGGGCCAGGTTATCCCTATGCATATGTTACAGACTGCACAGTGAGTTACAATTGCATTTCTGATCGCTTTAGGTGATTGGATTGGACTAATTCCTTCTAGGGTAATGCAGAGATGTACTACTATTGGGGGAGGAAGTAGTACGATTCCTGAATCACTGCTTGGTTTTAAATGGGCATTTAATGATGTTTTGGTCAGACATAATGTGAAATGTATTAGTTGTAATGTACGTTTTTGGTTAAGATTAAGGAAGGGAAACTAGTTGATTTACATGTAAATAAGTCCCCAGACTATATTCAAGCAGCATAGTTTTTGTCTTCTCAAAAATCTTTTTGAGAATGATATGCATATATATATATATATATTGATTGCATTAATAAAAATATATCTATATTGTGCGTAACTCATGCATTTCCATGCAGCCATAACAAACTCATCTGAAACTAAAGAGCTTTCCACTGTTTATAATCCACAGTACTTGTCCCCTGCCTGCCCTTCTAATCCCCTGGCATGTGTTAGTGACATCACATGGCCGCTGACTCCAAGTTCTCGTCCCCCTGCAACTGTCATTAACTCTGTGAACAAATGAAAAATGACTGGGAGACTCACTGACTCCCACCACTGACCTTAGGTATTATTAGAGTGACCTCTCTTTAGCTTGACCAAAAAACCTTTTTGATATCATTGCTGGAAGTACACACTAGGAGTGATGGCCTGTCTGCCAGTGGGGGAAACAGAACATTACACAGGGGGACTGAGGCAGGCTGAGCAACCAATGTAATGTAAACGTATACCTTGCTTCCATTGCTGCTTCATGAATACTTGATTAGGGGATATAACCTGAACTACTGTGCTCATAAGTTTCTTGACCCTCTTTACCAACAATGGACAATATTTGGGTTTAACATTGCGACAGATTCAGATGAAATTTTATACTGTAAAGCATTTTCATTTGGGAATTGTGTCACTGTTGGCTTTTTGATATAATCTCTGCTGCTAAAGAAGAATAAAAAAACAGTCAGGCATGGTTATGAGAGGCTTCTTCACATGAGGCATTATGCCCCAGATTTAACCAGAGGAAGAGATGCACTAAGTTTGTTAAAAGGGCAGTACATGAACAAGGCAGAAAAGCATCAGGGCAATGTTGTGTGAGATACAGAATCTGGCTCAGTGGTTGACTGTCTAGGAGGAATCACTGGGGTCACAGGGTATGGGTGGGAACCCTCCTCACAGAGCGGATGTCTTCAGCACTGTGAGGGGGTGCACAACATTAGTGCCAGCTTTTAGACACCTCCCTCCTCACTGGACCATTGCTTATGTTCAGTGAGCTTCCTACATTTTAAAACAAAACAACAACTATCACAATCATTTCAAGCTGAAATAAAGGTATATTCATTATGACTCAATAAGTATATTATAGAAAAGAAAGAAAGAATGAAATTCAGAGTGAAGGGGGTATTAGAAAATCGTTGTCCCTCAAAATATGAAGTATATCAAAGACAGACGATTGTTAGCACTGGCTGATGACACCATCTCCACGGATTTGCAGGGAGGAGTCTCCCGCACTTGCACTCCACATCTCTGCGGGATGGGGCCATAGCATGTCAAGAGGAGGAGAGCCATGAACCAGAAACACACTGGCACACACAGACACACATTCATCACACATTATAGCCTAAGCCTACTCTGATTCCATTAATATAATGGCATCAAAATATTAATGTCAGAAGATAGAATAATACATTTGCATAGTATCAGGTTGTAAACAGCTCTCAGGATAAAAAAAAACATATACATCCTATAAAGATGATAAAAGTAAAGATGGAAAGACAAATTGGTGGCCTGGGGAAGAAAGGGTCAACGGAGACAGGGCAGACTAAAGGTTGTCCAGCGTTCTCATCTTCTGACAGTTTGAAATAGATCTGATGCCCTTTGGACTTTCAACTCTTTACAGGTTATGGCAGGCTGAGGAGGGACACAGGGTGCACTAGGATATTACAAGTGGAGTAGAAATGCCCTAGATATTTAGGAAGCAGACAGAAGAGGACTGGAGATTTCATGACAGGTAGAGACGGGATTCTCTGATGTAATCAGCGCTTTAAGACAGTGGGTTTTCCATCATTACTATCTAGTGGGGTAGATTGGTAAAAACGTCGCAAGTAGCACATTGACAAACTCAACCCGAGACAACACGCCATCTACTTGCTTGCTCCTGATGTCGATCCATCTAGATATCCCGATAGAATGTTTTAGAATTGAGACCTATTCGTTGAGTGGTCATGGTGATGCCTGTAGGCCTAACTGGTGGAGAGAAATGGCAGGTCCTCTCACATCTATCTGCACCTCGCTCGCTCACATGCTCATGCGATTATTACGCAGAAATCGATAGGATATACAAAAGGTCTCTAACCCAAGGCAGTTGTGTTTTTTTTATTTTGAGTGGGACCAAGGATCACGTGAGGGTCAATTAATCCGCTATTACCGAGCACCAATTAGACGTTTTGTTTGGCCCCTTCTACCCTTTAGATGCCCTTCGATAAGGGAAACACGTCTGTCAAATATGAAGGTTAATGCTGAATCGATTTTATTCCGTTATTTTCATTATCATTAGCACAGTAACAAACATAGTGATATTGTCCTTCACATTCCTATATGTATTTACTGTAAAGGTTGATGGATGCATTAATGCATTTTTCATCACAGATGTAGTGAGAATGTCTTAGTCTATCTCGATGTAACAGCCAATTAGACAGGTCATCTGCTTCCTGTTTCTTGAGGCAGGTGGATCTCGCCTGACAACTCCATTCTCTCCAAACGGGTGGTGTCAATGGGACAGGACACGTATTACACAAACAATGAGGCCATTGGGGATAATCCCAAACCGTGCACATTCACTAAAATCGCTATGGGTATAGTTTACTAGTCCACTTCCGGAAAATATGTGATCCTTTCGTGTTAATTACTATAGGCTACAGCACATCTCTATTTAGAATAATTCCACATTGCGTTTGGGCTTTTTGCCTTGACATGTAGGGTTATTTGCCTAGGCCTTCTTAACTACTATAATTAAATTAAGCCTCTGTTGATGAGAAAACAATTATAAATACATATACATCATTCTTTAAATATAACAGTCCAACGCAGTTATTTATTTCATTTTTTGAAATGTTGTTGCCCAATTTCACTATTTTGGGGTTCATGAAGACATTGGTCTTTGTTTAAAGGGCAAACCGATCAGAGTGACTCAGTCGATGTTTTCCAACCTCTTTATCTCCCTCTCTCCTTTCTTTCATGATTCTCAATTTGTCCTTTATTGAACCTTTGTCTCCGGTGCATCTGCTTGCAGTTAATTAAAATTTGAAGGGGTCACTGTTCTGACTTCAGGCTGCTTTCCGCCAAGTGAAGAGTGCTTTCTCTCCTGCAGTCTCCACATTAGAAAACTTCCCAGGTGTAATACTGTGTGTAACAGATGTTCGGGGACCCTTTAGCCACCTTTAAGTACAAGGGACGGAGAGTGGAACACCTTCGCTTTCTTTTTACTCTCAGCTGCGCCGCCTTTCGTATAAACCCGCAACAATGTTACTAAACACACAGTTCATGCTTATAACCCTGTATTGTTCACACATGTTCTAATATTATGTTGGTTATACTATGCAGAACATAACCATTGTTTGAAACAGATTCACATTGGGTTATAACAAACACATATTCATGAATACATTATTAAATAATAACAACAACAAAAATAACAGTTAATATTAATAATAACAATAATAACAACAACAACAATAATAATTACAATACTAATATAGTAATAACTGTGCAAACTTTATTTGAGATACAAAGGTATAGTGTATGACAGAAGATTAGTCAAATTAGCTATTTCACTGAATAGCATGTAGATCCCCTGAGATTAAAACTGAGGTGTAGTCGGAATTTCTAGGATGAAAGGAAATTCGAGAAAAATCGAACAGACAGAGCAACTGGAGAAAATTATAGAATGGGTACTAACACAAAGTCAAAGTCATTCAATGCTACGCTTGCTAAATACATGCTTTTTAGATACCTGAAACTGTACAACGATGGCAGGCTACATGACATATCTAGAAATGATCAATAATGTCAAATATAGAGCACAGGAAGATAGCAAAAGCTTTAGATTAATTTCTAACCACTTTTGTTAATTTGTCTTTCGGGTAGGCCTATTTACTATACATTTTCTATTCATGTTTGTTGTGAAATGGGGATGCATTTTCTTTTGGGTAGTTTTGTGTAATACCCCTGTTATAAAGACATATAGACAGAAACGTGTATGATATAGCCAACTGACAATGCCTTCTGTTGTTATTCTTTCCTTTTTGAAGCAGGCAGGGCGCTACATATTATTTCGATATTTCCATCATTGTGCTTGTTTCGATGCTTGTAGTTTTTCTGACTTTGTGATTGATTAATCTATATATTACTGTAAAATGAATTTAAATTGTGGTGACCAATAGCCTACAAGAACGATGCATAATATTATGGAGATTTTTCCTATAAACTGAATCACTGTAATAAATAAATAACAATAACTGCAATACAATAACTCAATTACATTTTATAATGTATTATTAGAGTGAGAATAAAGCTTGTATGTCATGCATTATTTCAAACGATTGTTTTGATAACGTCACGTTTTAATTCCTATAAATAAGTAGTCATCATGGGAGTAGCCTATCATGGTCTTGTATCTACATCCAGAGCGTGAGTGCATCTCTGTTTTGTAAAACATAAACCTCAGAGGCCTCTGTAATGGTACTTTGCCTGTGTAATTAATGATTGTGTGATCCTGTAACAACTCTATATGAATATACTCTGGCTGACAAAACGTTGCTTCATGTTTATTCAGCAGACACTACTGTACTACACTATATACAGTATGATGATGATAATGATGATGGTATTTTCAACAAGCATCATGATCTTACCTATTTCATTATGTTAAGATGTATTAACAGATTGATATCAGTTTACCTTTCTAGAAAAGTAATCAATGTATCCAATTTAAAAGAGTATGGCTACTAAGGTGGTCAAGGTGATAAAAAATCTTGATCACCAGTAGAATAGTAATTATTGTGTATGACTGCTTTGCCAAAAAGACAGTAATTGAATCATCTCTACAATTTTGCTGGATAGAGCAGTGAGAGATGGCTTGGATGACAGAGGGAGCTCTGAAAGCAGTGATGGATACTATTGTGCCAAATTTGACCCTCTATTAACACCGCTTTCCAGCATCTGGATCCTGTCACCAATTCCAGACATGGAGGCAGACAGGGCAACTCATTTTCTGAACATACCAAATCCCTCTCCTTTTTAAGTGTATCCCCAGCACCACTAAATGGATGGAGAGGGCGACCCAGGCCCCCATTCTCTTCCTTCATCTCTTTCCACATTATCAGCCCTCCACTGGACCTATTGTTTAGCAGGGGCCTCCAATTTGCTTCTTATCTTGCCAACATTTGTGCAGCTTCATTTTCCTTACGTTAATGCTAATGCTTGTGGACTACCTCCTGAAAATGTATCACATTTTCTAAATTAAAACTAAAATAAACACAAACAGATAAGGCATTCATTTACTACTTAGAGTATAGATCATAGAATAGTAGAATATTGGAGTATTGGGAAAAGAGAGGGGTGTGGCTTTGTGTGATAGACGCAGGTCGGAGGTGGTATTTTATTGTAAGCTTCTTGGTGAAAAGGAAGAAAGCAAAGGACCAGTCAATTTAACACAGAGACCAAGAGAGCAAGAGTGTTGCTAAGAGACAGGGATGCTGCAAAACTTCCATCAGGAGCTAGGCTCTGACCTTATGCAAATAGGGTTCTGATTAATCTTTTGTGGAAAGAGCGAAAATACCACTCACTCACTTTCACTAATACCTGCATTGAGAGACTTTGTACAGGCCATTCTTAACTTAAAATAAATAGAAGGGGTATATGCAGTATAAGAATTTAGTAATCATGTATTTTACCTTATTTTACAGCCATTACATGATAGTGTTATATACTAAAAATATCAAATAACAAATTGCAGTATTTTGGGGTGCAGCTTGACTATCCTTATCATATTTAGTAATATTCCACATCACTTTCACCATTAAGCAAAACAAGCTTTGAAAACAGGAAAAATGAAGATAATATACTCATGCAGTGTGATAAAGGCAGGGTGATGTGATGGTGTCACACAGTGTAGATATGGCAGGCCTCGGGCCATCAGGGCCTTCTCTGGTCTCCAGTGGGCTTTGTTACATCAGTCCACACAACCCGCAACACTGTTTGAGCTCTGCAGCTGAGGTTCAGGGGTTATTTGTATCTAAAGTCCCAACACTACACAAACAAGACACTGCTAACCCTATCTAGTCAGGCTCCTTTCTGTCCAACAAGCCCCCAGAGAGACCTGTAGGTGACTACACAGGTTAGAGCTGTGGAGCAGTGCCATGATAGAATTCACAAACATCAAAGGTAAGAAGTTGCTGCCTGATCTGCATTTCATTTACACTTAAATAAGACAGGAATGACAACGACAGAGAGAGTGGGGAGGGAGAAGGAGAGAGAGAGAGGGAGAGAGATGTTAAATAATGATGGCCAGAGGGGGCATGGAGGTTACAACCTCCTGAAAAGGTTGTATCGGGTTGTATCAGGTTATCTGAAGTGGTCGCTGATAATAGCCCTTCACACATGCCATGTTTGAACCCTTTCAGTGGCTAAGAAAGTGAGGTAATCAATAACGTGAGTGGCTCAGTGATATGAGGTTACTGTATGGCCAGCTTGGAAGTTGCCAAGCATGATCGGTAAACTGGCTAATTGAGATTTGTCTTTTCACTGGGTCATCCATATATCAATATGTACGTGTCAGAGCACAATCTATGTCATTCTTGAAATCCAAATAATTGATCACAAAGTCCTGTCAGTTAAAAGCTAATTTTCTGTGGTGATATTTTGTAAGAATATCTGTAAATCTCAATTAAACACAATAATTCCTATAGCAAATTATCAAAGTGAAAACAATAGGTCTAGAGTGGGTATATTTGTCTTTCCCAGATAATGTTTTAGGTACTAAAAGTTCAATCAATTATCCTAAAGTAGTAATTCTGAAGTATATAAACCCTGATCCATGTATACTTTGATATGAAAAGGGTCATATTCTACTGTATGCCTACTAAAGCTGTTTCTCCATTATTGGTTCTCGGTTTTTATACTCACTTCTTCAGTGTTGTTCCCACATTGCCCATATATCACATTAGAGAGAGAGAGAGAGAGAGAGAGAGAGAGAGAAAGAGAGCAAGAGAGAGAGAGTCAGGGACTAATACACCATCGTCATGTTCAAAGCCAACCTTGTCAATAGTGCTCACAGTAGGCAAGGGAGTGTAATAGCACTTTCTTGATTCTACATTGATATCATATAATCCAGTGTGCCCTGTTTCAGTATCATATTTATCTAACCTGCTGGGGGACAGAGCAGGGGGGACAGTGCCCCTGCTGCTAGGAGCAGACACATTACACACTGCCCTGTGTATTCTTATTGATTACTCCCACCTCACGGCCCATGGACCATAATTTAACTCAGCAGGCTCTACAGTAATACTGGAATTCAAACATTCCATCTACACTTCAAGAGGGAAAAAACAATTGACACATCACAAAAATGGCAGCGCCTTTCTTAATGGAATCTGAAAGGGAAGGATTTTCTCTTCCTGCACTATGGCTCCTCCACTTCTCTATATCCTATCAGTGCAGTTCACCATGTATGTTTATTCCACCAAATATGCTAGCAAAAGCACTTAAAAAGCAGAGTGCATTACACACTGATAAATTCACTCATGGAATATGCATCAAACTGAGTTTCTTTGATGGGTATGATAGCAGAAATATGTCTTTGAGCAATATGCTTTTTCTTTTTTCAATGACCAGGTACCAAGTGCAGGAGTGAGTAAAATTGCTGATGAGGGGCACACCTGTGTAGGCCTATATCTCTTTCATAGGAATAAACATAAAAGCATCAGAAGAGAAAGAGAGAATGTGGCGGACATTGTAAGACATGTCATCAATAAAACCTATGTGTCATTCACAGGGGAAATAACACTGATATTGTTGCACGGATTTGAGGTTTTGTTTGATGCAGAATACATTTGTTTTATTTGGGATAAATTTTGCCAGAGCGAGCCCCGACTGACATCAACAATTGCACAATCCAGGCTTCAAAGGCATCAGTGTATTCATGAATATCTCTCAGTACCAACTGGTCAATAGTAATCTATCAAAATATGACTAGTTAGTTAGTAAAACACCTTTTCCATCACCTTGCTACATAATGCTACATCAAGGTGCTACGGCAGTTATGGGAGGATAAAGAGGATGTGGGCTGATTCTTGTTTTTTAGTCAGGATCCTAAAGGTATCAAATCAAAATCAAATCAAATTGTATTAGTCACATACACATATTTAGCAGATGTTATTGCAGGTGTAGCGAAATACTTGTGTTCCTAGCTCCAACAGTGCAGTAATATCTAACAATTGACAACAATACACACAAATCTAAAAGTAAAATAATGGAATTAAGAAATATATAAATATTAGAATGAGCAAGGTCAGAATGGCATTGACTAAAATACAGTAGAATAGAATACAATATATATGAAATGAGTAAAACAGTATGTAAAAATTATTAAAGGGACTAGGGTTCCATTATTAAAGTGACCAGGGATTCCATGTCTATGTATATAGGGCAGCAGCCTCTAAGGTGCATGGTTGAGTAACCGGGTGGTAGCCGGCTAGTGATGGCTATTTAACAGTCTGATGGCCTTAAAATAGAAGCTGTTTTTCAGTCTCTCGGTCCCAGCTTTGATGCACCTGTACTGACCTTGCCTTCTGGATGATAGCGGGATGAACAGGCTATGGCTCGGGTGGTTGATGTCCTTGATGATCTTTTTGACCTTCCTGTGACATCGGGTGCTGTAGGTGTCCTGGAGGGCAGGCAATGTGCCCACAGTGATGTGTTGGGCAAACCGCACCACCCTCTGGAGAGCCCTGCGGTTGCGGGCGGTGCAGTTGCCGTACCAGGTGGTGATACAGCCCGACAGGATGCTCTCAATTGTGCATCTGTAAAAGTTTGTGAGGGTCTTAGGGGCCTCCTGAGGTTGAAGAGGCACTACTGCGCCTTCTTCACCACACTGTCTGTGTGAGTGGATCATTTCAGATCGTCAGTGATGTGTACCACGAGGAACTTGAAGCTTTCAACCTTCTCCACTGCGGTCCCGTCAATGTGGATAGACACGTGCACCCTCTGCTTTTTCCTGAAGTCCACGATCAGCTCCTTCGTTTTGTTGACATTTTTGGGAGAGGTTATTTTCCTGGCACCACCACACCAGGGCCCTCACCTCCTCCCTGTAGGCTGTCTCGCCATTGTTGGTAATCAAATCAAATCAAACTTTATTTGTCACATGAGCCGAATACAACAAGTGTAGACTTTACCGTGAAATGCTTACTTACAAGCCCTTAACCAACAGTGCAGTTCAAGAAGAGTTAAGAAAAGTTGTATCAAGTAGACTAAAATAAAAAGTAATAATAAAAAGTAAAACAATAAGAATAACAATTACTAGGCTATATACAGGGGGCACCGGTACCGAGTCAGTGTGCGGTTAGTTGAGGTAATTTGTACATGTAGGTGGGGGTGATGTGACTGGGGGTCAAGGTAAATTGTCCGGTGGCGATTTTATTAATTGTTCAGCTGACTTATGGCTTGGGGGTAGAAGCTGTTAAGGAGCCTTTTGGTCCTAGACTTGGTGCTCCGATACCGCTTGCCGTGCAGTAGCAGGGAAAACAGTCTATAACTTGGGTGACTGGAGTCTCTGACAATTTTATGGGCTTTCTTCTGACACCGCCTATTGCATAGGTCCTGGATGGCAGGAAGCTTGGCACCAGTGATGCACTGTTTGCATCACCCTCTGTAGCGCCTTACGGTCAGATGCCGAGCAGTTGCCATACCAAGCGGCGATGCAACCGGTCAGGATGCTCTCGATGGTGCAGCTGTAGAACCTTTTGAGGATCTGGGGACCCATGCCAAATCTTTTCAGCCTTGTGAGGGGGAAAAGGTTTTGTCATGCCTTCTTCATGACTGTCTTGGTATGTTTGGACCATGATAGTTCATTGGTGATGTGGACACCAAGGAACTTGAAACTCTCGACCCGCTCCACTACAGCCCTGTCGATGTTAATGGGGGCCTGTTCGGCCCGCCTTTTCCTATAGTCCACAATCAGCCCCATAAGTCTTGCTCACATTGAGGGAGAGGTACTCAAAACCTCTGCCCCTTCTTTGGACACTGCGTTAACAAACCTCCAGACGAGCTTCAATGCCATACAACACTCCTTCCGTGGCCTCCAACTGCTCTTAAATGCAAGTAAAACTAAATGCATGCTCTTCAACTGATCGCTGCCCGCACCCGCCCACGCATCTAGCATCACTACTCTGGACGGTTCTGACTCAGAATATGTGGACAACTACAAATACCGAGGTGTCTGGTTAGACTGTCAACTCGCATTCCAGAGTCACATTAAGCATCTCAAATCCAAAATTAAATCTAGATTCGGCTTCCTATTTCGCAACAAAGCATCCTTCACTCATGCTGCCAAACATTCCCTTGTAAAACTGACTATCCTACCAATCCTTGACTTAGGCGATCTCATTTACAAAAGCTTCCAACACTACTCAGCAGATTGGATGTAGTCTATCACAGTGCCATCCGTTATGTCACCAAAGCCCCATATAGTACCCACCACTGCGACCTGTATGCTCTCGTTGGCTGGCCCTCGCTTCGTATGCGTCGCAAAACCCAATGGCTCCAGGTCATCTACAAGTCTCTGCTAGGTAAAGCCCGGCCTTATCTCAGCTCACTGGTCACCATAGCAGCACCCACCCATAGCACGCGCTCCAGCAGGTATATTTCACTGGTCATCCCCAAAGCCAACTCCTACTTTGTCCGCCTTTCCTTCCAGTTCTCTGCTGCCAATGACTGGAACAAATTGACCAAAGAGCTCTCCAAGGATGTCAGGGACAAGATTGTAGACCTACACAAGGCTGGAATGGGCTACAAGACCATCGCCAAGCAGCTTGGTGAGAAGGTGACAACAGTTGGTGCGATTATTCACAAATGGAAGAAACACAAAATAACTGTCAATCTCCCTCGGCCTGGGGCTCCATACAAGATCTCACCTCATGGAGTTGCAATGATCATGAGAACGGTGAGGAATCAGCCCAGAACTACACAGGATGATCTTGTCAATGATCTCAAGGCAGCTGGGACCATAGTCACCAAGAAAACAATTGGCAACACACTACGCCGTGAAGGACTGAAATCCTGCAGCGCCCGCAAGGTCCCCTTGCTCAAGAAAGCACATATACATGCCCGTCTGAAGTTTGCCAATGAACATCTGAATGATTCAGAGGACAACTGGGTGAAAGTGTTGTGGTCAGATGAGACCAAAATGGAGCTCTTTGGCATCAACTCAACTGTTTGGAAGTGGAGGAATGCTGCCTATGATCCCAAGAACACCATCCCCACCGTCAAACATATAGGTGGAAACATTATGCTTTGGGGGTGTTCTTCTGCTAAGGGGACAGGACAACTTCACCGCATCAAAGGGACGATGGACGGGGCCATGTACCGTCAAATCTTGGGTAAGAACCTCCTTCCCTCAGCCAGGGCATTGAAAATGGGTCGTGGATGTGTATTCCAGCATGACAAACGCCCAAAACACATGGCCAAGGCAACAAAGGAGTGGCTCAAGAAGAAGCACATTAAGGTCCTGGAGTGGCCTATCCCATAGAACATCTGTGGAGGGAGCTGAAGGTTCGAGTTGCCAAATGTCAGCCTCGAAACCTTAATGACTTGGAGAAGATCTGCAAAGAGGAGTGGGACAAAATCCCTCCTGAGATGTGTGCAAACCTGGTGGCCAACTACAAGAAACATCTGACCTCTGTGATTGCCAACAAGGGTTTTGCCACCAAGTACTAAGTCATGTTTTGCAAAGGGGTCAAATACTTATTTCCCTCATTAAAATGCAAATTAATTTATAACATTTTTCACATGCGTTTTTATGGATTTTTTTGTTGTTATTCTGTCTCTCACTGTTCAAATAAACCTACCATTAAAATTATATACTGATAATTTCTTTGTCAGTGGGCAAACGTACAAAATCAGCAGGGGATCAAATACTTTTTTCCCTCACTGTATATCTCCCTCACTAACTTTAAGCATCAGCTGTCAGAGCAGCTTACCGATCACTGCACCTGTACACAGCCCATCTGTAAATAGCCCACCCAACTACCTCATCCCCATATTGTTATTTTTTTTTTGCTCCTTTGCACCCCAGTATCTCTACATGCACATTCATCTTCTGCATATCTATCACTCCAGTGTTTATTTGCTAAATTGTAATTATTTCGTCACTATGGCCTATTTATTTCCTTACCTCCCTAATATTACTACATTTGCACACACTGTATATATATTTGTCTATTGTGTTATTGACTGTATGTTTGTTTATCCCATGTGTACCTCTGTGTTGTTTGTGTCGCACTGCTTTGCTTTATCTTGGCCAGGTCGCAGTTGTAAATGAGAACTTGTTCTCAACTGACCTACCTGGTTAAATAAAGGTGAAATACACTATAGGCTGTCTCATTGTTGTCGGTGATCAGGCCTACCACTGTTGTGTTGTCAGCAAACCTAATGATGGTGTTGGAGTCGTGTTTGGCCACGCAGTAGTGAGTGAACAGGGAATACAGGAGGTGACTAAGTACACTCCCCTGAGGGCCACAGTGTTGAGGATCAGCGTGGCAGACGTATTGTTGTCTACTCTTACCACCTGGGGGCGGCCCGTCAGGATGTCCAGGATCCAGTTGCAGAGGGAGGTGTTTAGTCCCAGAGTCCTTAGCTTAGTGATGAGCTTCGTGGGCACTATGGTGTTGAATGCTGAGCTGTAGTCAACGAACAGCATTCCCACATAGGTGTTCCTTTCGTACAGGTGAGAAAGGGCAGTGTGCAGTGCGATTGAGATTGCGCCATCTGTGGATCTGTTGGGGTGGTATGAGAATTGGAGTGGGTCTAGGATGTCCGGGAGGATGCTGTTGATGTGAGCCATGACCAGCCTTTCAAAGCACTTCATGGCAGGTTACCTTGGCTTCCTTGGGCACAGGGACTATGGCGGTCTGCTTGAAACATGTAGGTATTACAAACTCGGTCAAGGAGAGGTTGAACATGTCAGTGAAGACACTTGACAGTTGGTCCGCACATGCTTTGAGTACACATCTTGGTAATCCGTCTGGCTCAGCGGCTTTGTGAATGTTGACCTGTTTAACCGGTTAGGGATCGGATCCCGGGATCGATTTGACAACATCCGGTGATATTGCAGAGCGCCAAATTCAAATTACAAAAATAGCAATATTAAACATTCATGAAAATACAAGTGTTGTACACCATTCTTTAGCTTAGAATCTCCGTAATCGAACCGTGTTGACCGATTTACAATAGGCTTTACGGCGAAAGCATAGTATTTGATTATCTGAGGACAGCGCCCCGCATACTTCCTGCAAATAAATATATTTCAAACCAGCACAGGCATTACAAAATCAAATATAGCGATTAAATAGATCACTTACCTTTGAAGATCTTCCTCTGGTTGCAATCCCACGGGTCCCAGGAACACAAAGAATGGTTGTTTAGTTCGATAAATTCCTTCTTTATATCCCAAACTCAGTTTGGTTGGCGCGTATTGTTCAGTAATCCACCCGTTCCACTCGTTCAACATACAGACATAGAAAACCTAAAAAAAGTTACCGATAAACTTTGTCCAAACAAATCAAACAACGTTTCTAATCAATCCTCAGGTACCTTAACATGTAAATGAACAATCATGTTTCAGACGGACAATAGCCTGTTCAATAGAAAAGAAAAATAACGAAGAGCACGCACACAGTCACGCGCGCAAAAGAGTAGTGTCAGTTCTAACATCCACCTGCCAGAACTTCTATTTCTTGTTTGTTTTTCAAAAAAACAAGCCTGAAACCATGTCTAAAGACTGTTGACATCTAGTGGAAGCTATAGGAACTGCAATCTGGGAGCTAAATCCCTCTACAGTGAATAGCAAGTCAATGGAAAAACTGTGACATCAAAAAAAAATATTTCTGGTTAGATTTTCCTCTGGTTTTCGCCTGCCATATCAGTTCTGTTATACTCACATACATTATTTTAACAGTTTTAGAAACTTCAGAGTGTTTTCTATCCAATACTACCAATGATATGCTTACTGCCTGAGTAACAGGCAGTTTACTTTGGGCACGTCAGGCTCTCTGTACATCCGAACACTGCCCCCTAGCCCGAACAGGTTAAAGATTTTGTTCACATCGTTTACCGAGAGCGTTAACACACAGTCATCCAGAACAGCTGGTGCTCTCGTTCATGCTTCAGTGTTGCTTGCCTCGAAGTGAGCATGAAAGGCATTTAGCTTGTCTGGTAGGCTCCCATCACTGGGAAGCTCGCTTCTGGGTTTCCCTCCTTTTTAATCCGTAATAGTTTTCAAGCCCTGCCACATCCGACGAGCGTCAGAGCCGGTGTAGTAGGATTCAATCTTAATCCTGTATTGACGCTTTGCTTGTTTGATGGTTCGTCTGAGGGCATAGCGGGATTTCTTATAAGCGTCCGGATTAGTCTCCCGCTCCTTTGAAAGCGGCAGTCCTAGCCTTTAGCTCGATGCGAATGTTGCCTGTAATCCATGGCTTCTGGTTGGGATATGTACGTACAGTCACTGTGGGGACGACGTCGTCAATGCACTTATTGATGAAGCCGTTGACTGAGGTGGTGTACTCCTCAATGCCATTGGATGAATCCCGGAACATATTACAGTCTGTGCTAGCAAAACAGTCCTGTAGTGTAGCATCCGCGTCATCTGACCACTTCCGTATTGATCAGGCCTACTATGGTTGTGTCGTCTGCATACTTGATGATTGTGTTGGAAGCGTGTGTATTTGTAGAGATGTACAATGACTATTTCAAAGTTGCAAAATATTTCACTATTGTGTTTATTTCTTTTTACCTCATCAGGTGCACATTCATCCATTGTTAAAAATTCCAAATCAAGCAAGTGCTTTTACTTTCAACAATTAATAATCGAATAAACTGAAAAGGAATGAAGAAAAACAATGACTTCCATGAACCTTACAAAACCTTAGCCACACAATCCTATGGATTTCTTGTTTAACTTCTCATTTCCAGCAAACTGACCTACTGATAGGGACCAGGCGTGAGGACAGATATCCTTTCAAAGCATGCTTTAGGTAGCTACCTTTTCATTTTCACTTGAAGTCTATGTTTTGTTGATCATTCACAGACTTGATATCAGCAAGATAACGATACAAGAGAGTATCAAAATTAGCCCTTTAGCCTAGTTAGTGCATATCACTGCTCTTTAAAGATATCCCTGGTCTTGTTTGCCATCTGGAAGGTCTGTTTGCTTCCATATGTCACCAGAGAGAATAATGTGTTGGTTTGGCTATCCAGAAAGGGCTCCAGTCATGAAACACAGACCAGGGCAAGCAGAATAGCCCTGACACAACCTTGCACCTCATTCCAAGAAAGAGAATAAGATTGACAAGGCAAACTGTTTGACATCATACTTTTGAAAGAGTAGTCAGGAAAGATAGCTGTGAGTTATAATGAAGCCTTTATGATGGCACTATGTTTTACTATTACAATGCTCATAACGCTCACATTGGCTTCATAAGGAAGGGATCACTGCCGCTAACTCACTTTCCAACAAAGGTGCATGAATTTAGGAGCAAACTGAGCTAGAGAGGAGATTCAGAAACTCTTGGATAATAATGGAATTAAATAAAAAAACGTATTTATTGTTAAATAAACATTGCCTTTGTACATAGAAAGTGTTAGCCAACAGTTTGCTTGAACCAACATTGTGTGGCACATTTCGTCAGCGAGAGTTATTTTGCCACCCACCCTTCCTCTTAACTCGCCCTCCACAGGTGAATGAGAATCTCTTAGCTTCCTGTATCACTGGTGATGTCTGAGGAGTAGAAGCTCTGATTAAGCCCCCTGTTTAATTAGCTCAACAGACGATCATCCAAAAGGCTGACCAAATGTTTCACATTGAGGCCCCTGTGTGTGGCGCCAACAAATTCAGGCAACGCTCAAACTTGCATGTTTGAAATGAATGATTTTGAAGTCCAACCAGCCATTGTATGTTTTTTTTTACACTAAAATGAGCATCGGTGGGGATTAATATGCATTAATTAAATTGACTCTGTTTCCTTTAATGAGGGGGAAAGGATTTGATGTTAATGCCGCTGATCTCACGGAGGCTTCAACCCACTTAATTAACTGGTATTTTCTCAACAAACTAAAATAATCAATAAAAATATATTTCATTAATACCAGTTTTTACTACTATCTTAAAAGCAACAAGTAAATATATATATGTATTTTTTGCCCGGTAATAGAGGTCAAATTTGCTATACAAGTCCCCATATTCCATCCATTATTTCTCTTGCCTTCTATTGGTATCGGAAATGTCACTGACCCTTTGTCATGTGTGAAAAAGGCAACAGAAAGAGTGAACACAATTTGTGCAATCCATCAATTTGTGCAATCCAAAGATTTATTATAAAAACACTATAATAGTTAAATAACTAACAACTACTCGTGGTGCTAGCTAGTTCGTTGTCTGACTGGATGACCCAGCAATAGTCTAAAACGTAGGCATATAGTCTTATAAATGACTTGTATGTTCTTTTCTCTATCTATTTAGAATGAACATTTATTTTCCATATTTTTGTCACACTTTTATTATGTGAGTGCTGTTGGAACGTTGGCTGAGAAACCGTGCACCTGTGCGCTGTCTAAGGATAGGGTGGCTGTGGAGTGCCAGGGAGCAGACTCCAGAGAAACCATCCATCTCAATCTGAGGCTGCAGCTGACACCTTACAAAGAGGTACAATTAATAAGGACATTATCCGCCAGTAGGCAACAATGGAGTCTTAACGCAGAGACAGCAACCCCGGGAGACCCAGGGAGGACAGGGAGAGGGGAGGGAAGGGGGGCTTGCAGAGCATCCCTCATTAGGACCAATTTCTTCTGAAAATGAAATACTATCCCATAATAGATGCATATTTTAAAACCATTATCAGGTGCCCTGTTTAGATGGGTGATTCTCAGGGATCAATCCTACATTCATCAGGAGCTCACTGACTATATGTTGATGAGCTTTGTTTCAGCCCTAAAGAAAATAATGTGAGATGGAAATGTTTTGAGTTGAGCTAGATACTCGCTAGGTCCAATTTTGGTAAATATAAATAAAAATATATCTGAACTAAAAGTTGTTAGTCCAGCACTATTTAAAATGTCTTCAATAAAAATACATGGAAAACCTAATGCTGTCATTTCTTATGTTAGTGCTTGATTTAATAATGTATTTTAAAGAGGAGCAACAGGACAATTGACAAGAAATCAGACAGTCCTGATAAAAGGGGTCTCATGAAAGCCTTCCATTTGTGCAGGTTGAGTGCAGCCCTATGGCTGACATGGGAGAGGGCGGAGACACCACTGCACTGACATTTACAGCAATCCAGGAGTTGTTTGTGGTCATTGGACTGGAGACAAATGTTGAACCCCAGAGGTGAAAGGTCAGGGCTAAATTTCATCCACAGACTGGAAAATAAAAACAGAAAAGACAGAGAGAGGTGAGGAGCTGTTGCTGTCATTCGGGAAAATCATACCGTTCAATGGATTCTCACCTCGCACGTGCACTCCAAACCAGAATCACAGATTATTCTGAATTATACGCACATTTTTGTGTGCAGTACACAATTTCATATACAGTGAATTTCAATCAGGTCACTTAAAACAGAAACAACAGCAGGGAGGTTGGTTGGGGAAAATGGTTGGGTGTATAACGTGAACGTCTAGCAACCCAGAGGTTGTGTGTTCAAATCTCATCATGGACAATTTTAGCAACTTTGCAACTACTTACTACTTGTTAGCTACTTTGCAACTACTTAGCATGTTCTCTAACCCTAACATTAACCATTTAACCGAAGTCCTAACCCTAACCTTAACCTTTTAAGTACTTAGCTAGCATGTTACCTAACCCTAACCTTAACCATTAACTCTAACCCCTAAACCTTAACCCCTCACCTTAACACCTAGCCTAGCTAACGTTAGCCCCCTAGCTAGCCTAGCTAACGTTAGCCACAACAAATTGGAATTTGTGTAATGTACACAAATGTGTTATGAAGAAAGAATATCGTTTAAAACACACAAAATGTGTTGTGATGAAAATCGTGTAATGCACATGAAAAAGTTACTTTTTCATGTGCCTGTCACGAATTTCAAATAAGTAATTGGTGTCTATTTCACAATAAGCTGTGATAGTGTGTTGGTACACTCACACACATACAAACACCAAGCAGTCATACAGTTACAGAGTTAAAATATTTAAGTGAATGAATAGAATACCACTACACAAACACAAACACAAACACAAACAAGCACACCTACTCTGAAATTCCACAGGATTTTCTGGTCTGCCATGGTAAATCAAGGTCAAAATGTGCAAATGACTGACTGACTCACAGTAGCAATGGTTTGGGAGTATATTCTTAAACAATGAGCTCTAATCACTCCTATCTCTGTCCCACTTATTTATAAAGTCAAGAGTTCCTACCCAATGATCTATTTTATTTTCCTGCTTGTTCCATGGGGAAGGGATGAGCTTGGTTATGGATTAACAGTGCGATCAATAGTGAGATAGGAGTGGTTCTCTAAACTGAGGAAAATTAATTCGAGATGCAGTCAAACCCTTATCGACCCAGAGCCAGGATTTGCTTTCATTGCAGGCGGTTGATAACCCACCAATATTGTGATGAGCAGCTAATCTCTCATTTTAAATAACCTTCACCCCTCACATCCTCTGCTAGGATTGGCCGTCTTATTTGTTGTCCAAGTACTTTATTTGTTCTCCATATAGCTTTTATACGCTTAGTTTATCTTCGTTTGCAACTCGGTTTTGTGAAAAATATTGTCTGGCCTGAAGCATATTCTTAATCTCAAAGTTTACAGTAAATTATTTCGGTAGACACTTCAGTTTTAATCATGGTCAGGTGTGTAAACCAGAGTTGTGAATATCAGACTTTATTATAAACTCATTAGCTTTATAGTAAACCCAGTGAAGACCTGGAGCACTGGGGATGGCATAGCTCATCATATCAAAGATTACATGTATGTATCAAATATAGAGCTTGCAATGCATTCATTACCTCCCAACAGACTGACTTTAGAGGACTACTAGGCTCTACAACATGTGTACACTTACATAACCTTACATTACATTACCTTGCCACTTAGGTACCAAGCAAAAAAGTCTAACTATGACTGTGAACAGCACATTGTGTTTACAATTCCTTCATATGCTACTTGTAAAAAATACATTGTTTTAAAATGTGTGACTTTGTAAAAACAAAAGTTTAAGATATACAACCTTCTGGTACTTGCTACACAGGTAATCATCACTTTACCCATGCTACTTTGGTAAAAAGCAAAACTTGTCTCCAAATCAAATCAATGCACAAAACCACATTGTATCACTTCCATCATCCAAAGCTACAAATTGCAGGCTTGGAAAGGGTCCAGGAAGGTGGATTCTATTCAAGTCATTAATCTACCACATAGTATTCTTAAAACTCACCTCATGCCTGACAAATCCCATAATTATTGGTGGAAAGTGGTGATTAAAAGCAATTTAGAGTATGAATATGTAAAACAAAGCGAATATTGAGCTGATGGATTTATTATTATTAAAAGAGCAAGTATAGTGTATAATTTGTGTATGATTAAGATGCATTTACTTTGAAAGACTGCATCAGAAAACATATAGCTTTCAAATCTCTGTAAAGATGCCATACCAGTTCACCTGTCAGGTCATCTTACGTAAAAGACTATTGTGTACTGAACAAAAATATAAGTGCAACATGCAACAATGAAAAATATTTTACTGAGTTACAATTCAAATAAGGAAATCAGTCCACTGAAATTAATTCATTAGGCCCTAATCTATGGATGTCACATGTCTGGGAATACAGATAAGCATCTGTTGGTACCTTAAAAAAAAAGGTATGGGTGTGGATCAGAAAACCAGTCAGTATCTGGTGTGAACACTGTTTGCCTCATGCAATGTGACACATCTCCTACAGATAGAGTTGATCAGGCTGTTGATTGTGGCCTGTGGAATGTTGTCCCACTCCTCTTCAATGGCTGTGCGAAATTGCTGGATTTTGGAGAAACTGGAACATGCTGTTGTACACATTGATCAGGAGCATCCCAAACATGCTCAATGGGTGACATGTCTGGTGAGTATGCAGGCCATGGAAGAACTGGGACATTTTCAGCTTCCAGGAATTGTGAAAAGATCCTTCTGACATGGGGCTGTGCATTATCATGCTGAAACATGAGGAGATGGCTGCAGATGAATGGCACAACAATGGGTCTCAGGATCTCGTCACGGTATCTCTGTGCATTCAAATTGCTATCGTTAAAATGCAATTGTGTTCTTTGCCCACAGCTTATGCCTGCCCATACCGTAAACCCACCGCCACCATGGGGCACTCTGTTCACAACATTGACGTCAGCAAACCGCATGCCCACACAACGCCATACACATGGTCTGCGGTTGTGATGCCGGTTGGATGTACATGCCAAATTCTCTAAAACTACGTTGGAGGCGGCTTATGGTAGAGAAATTAACATTCAATTATCTGGCAACAGCTCTGGTGGACATTCCTGCAGTCAGCATGCCAATTGCACACTCCTTTGGCAAGATAATCCATCCACCTGACAGGTGTGTCATATCAAGAAGGTGATTAAACAGCATGATAATTACACAGGTGCACCTTGTGCTGGGGACAATAAAAAGCCAATCAAACATCTGTGGCATTGTGTTGTGTGACAAAACTGCACATTTTTAGATAGCTTTTTATTGTCCCCAGCACAAGGGATGTAAACAAATGTGTGCACAAAATGTGAGAGAAATAAGCTTTTTGTGCGTATGGAAAATTTCAGGGATCTATTATTTCAGCTAATGAAACATGGGACTGAGGACACTGTCATTTCATTTAATTTCATCCTGACCATTGTGTAGTGTATTTCCGTGATTTGAACAGCCATTACTCATTGCCATTGAATGTTATTAGCAGGAAGTAAGTGCTTCTCTGCTTCCTTTCTAACATCTTTGCTGTGCTGTTCAAAATGGAGGTTCTTCCACGAGGATAGGTCAATATCCTGCAGGATGGGACACCAGAGAGGGCGATTGATCTCTCCATATCTATTTCTAATGCTCTGATGCAGGTCAGATGATAGAAGCTATGGTGTCTACCCCTGTTATGTTCAAAAGGCTGCTCTCTCTCTCTCGCTCTACAAAGGCTCAAGTGGCATTGGCCTGAAATCAAATCAAAAGTAATTGCAGCCACATTACAAAGTTGTTGTATCATACAAGACACCGATTACCATGGATTTATGTTCTATTTGCTAACATAGAGCAACACATTGTCCATAAACCTTGTCATTCAGGAGCAGAGGAAAGCCAGTGTTCTAGAAGGCCTTAATCAGAAGGGAAACAAATCAGGTTAATTGGTGATCAACAGAGTGTTTCTGACTTTAATGAGGCCCTGTTGCCCATGGCAAGGCCCAGATCAGGATAAGGGACTTTCTCCTGCCTGCTTTGCCTCCTTTGATCTTGTTTGCTTTTCCACTGCTGGGATTCTCATTGTTGTTTTTAATTACTTCACCACCAAATGGTACATATGAAAGATAGGTGTCAATTAATAACATTTCCATAAATTAGAATCGCTAACCACTCTCATTAGTAGCTAGAGGCTTTTGTTTTGACTAAAGTCTCATGTAATCTTTTTTCAACTCTAACTATAGAGACTGATATTTCACAGAGCAAGAAATCACTTGATATTCACCATATTTTCTGGTAATCAGATTTCACTGTAGGTAATTAGATACAAAACACGTTTGAATGATTGGGGTCAACCTGTAAATGCCAATTGCTATATTAAACCTTAATAAAATTGGTAAGTCTATTCAATTAGTCAGCTCAGAGAAACACTTTGTGCCACCGAGCATGCAGTTTTCACTCAAGCACAAAGACATGATCAAATAGTTGTACAACACTACATCTGTAGCATGTAATGAGGGTCAGGCTAGTATACTTTATCTTGAGGCTTTTCATTGGAGTTGCCATTTTGTGTTTTTGATGGTGGTCAATATGTTAATATAAGAGGCATTCTTTTCACCAAGAGGAGGTGACATTGTACGTAAACTAAAGGAAAGAGAGGCATTCTGTCAGTACTCCTTAGACACTATGGATCCTAAGGGACTACATTATTATTTTTCACTGTCCTTGTTTATATCATGTTGTTGCATAGATTTTTTGGGTCTCTGTGTCTCCAAATTCACAGACACCCAAATATCACCTGTGGTATGCATATTTGACATGACCTATTGATTAATAAGACACCCTATTTATCTTATTATTAGCTAGTATTATTTTGTGCTATAATTTGTAATTTACCTTGAAACATGTTATCATTATTATTTTCTTACATTGTTGTGTCTCAATGGCCCACTAGGCTATAAATAGGAGCAGGTCACTATGAAGAAGATGTCAGCTTGACGTTGAAACGTCAGTCACCGGTTCACATACTGTACAATTGCCAAGTGCTCCAACTCCTTTCTACCTTGAATTAGTCCTTTTGGAAGTTTTTCTTGGTAAGGCCTTCTCAGGGTTTTTGTTCCAATTTCAATGAATAACTCAACTACAGGAGGGAATACAATTGTAGGGACTTTCTTTGAAAAACACCTGTCACCCTGGTAATAACATGTAACCCCCGGATTTGTCTGTAGTGCACTGCAGCTCATGCTTGAAATTGTATATTTCCTTCATGTATAACATGTACAAAGGCCTAACATATTTCCTATATCAAATGGATGTCTACTGGCTGTTCCTCAGGGCTTACAATTGACCATTTAGTGGGCCATTTAACGTTAAAATGGGGGGGGAATCAAATATTAGAACGTAAGCAGAAAAATATGTATTCTGTATATGATTTTAAATATATTTAGGATGATATTGGAATAAATATAACATCAAATATAATATAAAAACATTATTTTACAATTTGAACTCAACATTGATTGCATTGAAATAGCATAGCAATTTGAGAAATAGTTGGCAACCATTCAACTTTAACAATAATGCATTACTGTGTCCCACAAAAAGAAATGATTTGAGAGGAAGTTTGAGAGGAATGACTCCTTCATCAATGTAATATATTCTGATCACAGTCCAGACCAGGTCAAATAGAGAGATTCTACTCTTTGTTACTTTGAGACAGAGCACTATAATCTGCCAGAGAACAGCCTATCATTACTAGAGAGTATGGTAAAAGACAAACATTGATGCTATGGGGAACAATTTGTTTTACTGCATCAAACAGAACACATAGAAACTGAGCTAAATGATTTTGGAGAAGAGGCTTGTTTCCTGTCCCCCACATCATCATAAACGATAGCAAGAATGTATCCGTACCTGAAGCATTTAAATGGATGGGCATCCAACATTTCAGCATCAGTGCACCAATCTCTACCAATATGTTTATATGCAAAAATAGAGTATCAGACCATGTTCTATACCTGCTTCCATTGACATTCTTATACATATGTATGTTTGTGTGTCTTTATGAGTAAATTTATCACCCTACTACTAAAACTATCCCATCAGAGTCATTACGTGGAGTGGACCCTGCTAAAATGAATAAATTCAATTATCTAATTTAATTAATGTCATCCTCTCTATTTTCAAGTTTTCAAACCGCCCCACTGACGTGACTATACTGTTAATTGACTAGTGGTTGGGCCAACACTGTCACAAAATGTGGAACCGAAATGACAAAGGACTACTTTTGACAAACAAAACTAAATATGTAGAACTATAAGACTAATCATATTGTACATACCCCTATTAGAAAGTAATAATTAACCATAAACTGTCACTCCACAATAAACAAGTACACAATAACAGGATTAACAATCTAACAGTGTATTCTTCTTTGGACTTCTGTGTTTGGAACTCCCCCCACACCCCCAGTTAGTAAGTAAGATGTCTTATTCAACCCTAAAATGGAAGGGTCCCACCTGTCAATGTGTGGCCTGATTAAAAAAGGGCAGGGGAAAGGCTTTGGCTGGCCAATAGGGGAGGTCAAGGACAGAGGAGGCAGTTCCACTCCCCCACCACATCATTTTTGTATGACAGCACCACCCCTAGGTTGAAGTTCACTGAAGCCTTTCATGAACACAGTGCTTAACGTCAAACACAAGATTAAAGCAGGGGTGTCGCATCTTGGCAGGCCCAAATGAAAATACCAAGAGCTAAGCCAGCCTCTGCAAAGCCAGGGGACAGGTATCTCATATTAGAAAGAAGGCCTAGTTAGCAGACTGCCTACTGCTTTCCATGTTCTCAGTGGTGGTCAAAAGGCCATGCTGGCTCTGGAGCTGCTTTATTGGTAAAATATATTACAGTAGAGGCCTGCAGAGCTGCCTTATTAAGAGGTGGGGGCAGAGAAGAGATGCCCTCATGACACATTTAGCTGGAACTGAAGACATCTCCATATTGCTGAATAAATTACAAGCCACGATTGTATTTCATTGGCAGATAATATTAGGGTTATAAGGCAAGTCAATATTGGATTTACTTGAACTAAGATTACGTAGATGTTCATTGTTAAAAAAAATTAACTACATTATGAAATGTGGGAAAATCTGAACAATTACAGCATACAGTACTACAGCTTTGGAAATGCCATAGATATACATGGTTTATAACATCTAAAGGTAGATGTAAATGTATTCATACATCACACCAGTATTTCAGCATCAACCAGCAGCAGCATACTAACATAAATTGTGCGACATTCCTTACAACCAGGACAATTCAACAATAGTCCTATCAACTGTTCTCAGCTGATGCTTTCTAAAATCTCTTGTTTTTTCTCTCCATTTCAGTTCTTAGTGCTGCAATTGCGTTTTAATGCTGAACAGATGCCACCCGGATATCCCTTACTGTCTATTTTAACAGGCTCCCTGCGTGAGCTGATGGAAAAAGCAGAGGGTAGCTCTGAGGAGAGTAGCTAAAGCTCATTAATAACTCTGAAGATCAGACAGCAAATGAAACCCAGTGCTCGGGTTAATAAAGAGATACTTGGGGTCACAAATATTGATGCAGATATTACAATCATGGCAGCATATAAAAAAAGAAGGCCTGAAAGACTAATAAGTAGTCAAAAGTTTATTTTGGTAGATTGCATAATGTGTTTTTATCAATAAATGATGGTTACATGATGGCGTTACATTTGCGTTTCGACAGATGCTTTACATTTGCATATTTGCTTCAAATGTGCATGCGTATTCAATCAATACATGGCTGATATTAATATCATCAACAGTTTGTTATATTAAAGTAAAATATGATTAAACTTTTCCCCCTTAGGAAATGTACTTTCATCTATGAATTCCAAAAGCTTTCACTATGAGATCATAACCTTGACAGCCACCTACACAGAGACACAGCATAGCCTACGGTGGAAGGTGGTGGGATAACAACAGGCATACCTTTTAATCAGTCCAAACCTCAGATAAATCTCATTGTCTGCACCAGATGTTGCTGCTATCTGGTATGACATGTGCACCAATCACGTTGCCCTACCCCTTTGGTGGATAACGGCAACGATAATGCCAGAAGCCATTCTTCCACAATCGTATTGCCCACATTGCCCACCCAGAAATTACAGAACATCAAAGAAAACATTTGCTGTCCAAAAATGTAAAACAACAGCTCTGGCACACCAGCTCTGATGGAGACTTCAGTTTAACGGACTTCAATTAACCATCAGAAATGGATGAGTAGCCTATGGGTACCATGCAGAGTTGAGCATTCAGAAATATTGCCCTGGGCATCCTGTTAACCATATTACTACCTCTTTTTTCTGGTATTGAAATGTTTTTCTTGAAAGACGCTAAGCTGGGATGGAGTGTTTTTTTCCGGGCATCTATAATGAGCCAAGAAATCTACCACGGTGTCCCATGTTTGGAGAAGCGATAGGATTTTCACTCTAAATACCTCTGAGAGAGGTGGACAGTTCAGGGATGAGAAAGAAATTCTTATATCCGCTTAAGAAGCTTATGTAAGTGATTTGAGACTACAAAAAGTTACTACACAGTATAACTTTGGTGAGATTGTTGACAATAAACATTAGCTGGACTATGTTGGGACTTCCATGTTCTAAACCCTATTTGAAACCCCGAAACAACATTGTGTTCCCCTGACATAAAGCCCATTGTTTCAGCATGTGTTTGTGTAGCTATTGACAGGTCGTCAGTTCTAAGCATATTCAGTAACAGCATAATGGGGTTCAGGGAGAATGATTGTGTTGCTTTAGGGTATCAACAACGCTGTTGCAACTGTCATTAAGACAAATCACCTGTATACCATGTAATATACATTAAAATCTGCACCAACTGGAATTGGCCCTCCTATTGTGTCTAAAAGCCTCATTGGTTGAAACAGATGATTTGTCCAGGCATATTAGAAGTCATCCATGCCAGCCTGGTTATGTAGTATGTACATACTGTAGAATCATTTTAATGAACATGTCTGAGAGCGAAGCCATTTTGTAGCACAAAGACAACTTGCTTCTTTTCCCTCCTGTATGGCAACAGAAGCTGGTGCTTCAGATCTCTAAGAGGCTTGGGAAGCTTAAAAGAGGCTTAGCTGCCCTTCTCATCCCCTCCCAGCCATACACTGGCTGAAAACTCTTTAGAAAGAAACTGAAGAGAGGGAGAGGACTACAACTATAAGACCATTCTGGTAGTGTAAGCAGTGCCTACTTCTGTAAATTCAGTTGAAAACCATAGCTAGGAACAATTGGAAATTATATTCTGAATTAAATTAACAGACTAATGTTTTGGAGTTTACACAGTGCCAAAATAATGTAAATATATAGAATTCCTCAAACAAGTTAATATGGAATAGAAAAGTATTATATAATCAATTGAATAATAACCAATATCACAGTTTTGCACAGTTTATTCTCATTCCTTTGTTTTGGAGTGATGACAATTTATGATCAAAACTCCATGAAGGCATGACGCTGATCTTTAAGGCTTTTCTCTAATCCCTACCATGGATGCAGTCTTAACTGGGAGACTAGTTTGGGATGGGCTCACCCAACAGCACAATGTTGCATGGGATACTACATTCAGCTTAAGCCAATTTATCATCTACATTCAAAGCACATTCACTGAGCTATTTGGATGGACTTTTTTGCAGATCTATTAAAAATACTCTTATCTGTATTTAGCATATGCTGTGTATGTCAGTGTTGGCAGCTTTAGACGGATTCACACTCAAAACACCTCAAGCCATTCTTGAGCTGAAACTACTGATAACATTCTAAAACTTCCTTAGAGGAGCAGGTTTTCACATCTAGATGAATTCATTCAATATCCTGTTGTATCATTTTATTTATTTATTGTCATTTTAGTGTCTACAGTGCAGGATTTGGAATGCCATTTAAATTACTTTGTTGCTTTTCCAAACAGAATGTATTCATTTTCAGAATACATTTTGCCGCTTGCCTCACAGTGAGAATGCAGAAACAGCATGTAGTAAGTAACAAGGCTTTGGCTTCTTTAGTGTAGAAACACTACAGTGTTGTGCTGATATCTTTAATTGGTGAAAAATGGATGTGAAGTTTACTGATTTGCTAATGATTGCAAAAATAATGTGAGGGAGTTCTATATGTATATATATATATATATATATATATATATATATATATATTGTTTTTTTTAATAGATATATTTTTTATACATAGAACCCTACAATGAAATGAACAAATGAATGTTCTTACACTCCTTTGTGCACAGTTTGTTTGGAACATATCTTAGATGTTTGAATATTTTTGTGGTCAACTTGAGGGTGTAAAACCACCCCTCAAAAAACAGGCACTTTTATGTTGCCCGGCAGAGACTGAGTCACACCACCACTAGAGAATCTGGAACGGGTCCAGGAGTAAGGCTGCCTGTGGACCACAGAGCGACATCATTCACAGCGAGATGTGTTCTAGCTGAAGTGCTGGGGTCGGGTGTTTAAAATCATGCATTCCACTCACATTTTCATAATCAGACTGGTTTCCCACATTCAGCAATAGACAAGTCCAAGCAGCTATCATCAAAAATGAAAATCAATGTCAGTGGTTTTGTGAGCAGACTATCAGAGGTAAAAAAACCAAGAAGTTACACATACAATTGTAATTTACCCAGGTATCCATTTTATAATTCTGTCCTCTGATAATGTTTTATCATGTTTGGAATTAAATTATGAATTAAAGACTTTTACTTCCAAAAGTAAGCTTATATTAATGAAAGGCAAGCCTAATCTCAATTCACTTAAAACATGTTTTGTATATCATGTGTACTTTGACATAATGGTCAAACATCTCTTTTTCAGTTTGCATTGATGATTACTGCCTTATATTCTATTGTCTTGGTATGCTGTACGTCTGTACATTCGAAAATTGTCTGGTAAATGTTTATTTAATTCTGCTCTCCACATGATATTAGCACAGAGGCTTTGCTTGTGAAGCAGTTGTAAAAGAGCACTGTGATATTTTTGCAGCAGTACTCAGTGCTTCTCATACCTGTTGAGAAGCCTTTCATCCTTAATGGGCTCATTAGCCACATTGTTAATTGAGTGCTATTCAGGGCAACATCAACGCAAATAATAAGAGTGTTCAGTTCCTTTATTTCTTTAATATCAAAATAGAGACCGAACAGTGCACTAATGTTGCTTTCATGGGGGGGTGTATGCCTAAGGAGGCTTATTAATTTTAGGTTTATTGTTCACCAATACAGTAGGAACATTGGCCGCAATAACATTATCACCACTGAAGGCATTCTACATGGCAGCATCGCCTCCACTTCAGAGAACTTCACTTCCATCTTTCCATCATAGAAAGCCTCTTCACCACGGGATTCCAGAGCATTGCCACGCAGCAGGACTTTTTGTGCTCTCTGTGCAGCTAATTCCAAAGAGTTGTTAGACATTTTATGAGTGCATTCAAGCTGGGTGGTTTAGACCTTAAATACATAGGCACTCAAACTGACAAATGCATCAAAGACTAAACAATAATGAGGAAGATGGTGAAAAAAGGAGGATGCCTTATGTCTGTGCTGAAAAGGGTGATGTAAATATCTCTGGAGCCTATGTTGTTCCTGGTGTTATATGGATTTGTTTATGATTTGTTTATGTTATGTAATTTACTTCACTCTTTAAATAACTAACTAACTAACTTACAACGACAGTGATACTACTGCTACTACTACTATTACTACGATTACTACTACTACTATTACTACTACTACTACTATTACTACTACTACTACTACTACTACTAATCATAATAATACATGTAAATAATTACATTTAGTTAATTATTCAAGTAAGATTTCATAAGGGGGGAAAATAAAGTTGTTTTCTAAAACAGTTATTCTCTTGTCTTTCCTATCATAAGTAAATTTAACAACATGAATATCATTTTTTTTCTGTTTTAAAATGCTATATCAGCCAAGTGGTCTTCTCCCCCCATGATGCAATATTAGTGGGTAATGGGATCCGAAATGGAAGCTAAGTCATTGGAATGAGACGTATCAGCATGTGCTCAGAGGTAATAAGCTGTCAGTTATAAAATGAAGATTTGTATTTAGATATATGATAGGAAAGAATAATGAATAGGCAAAATAGATGAAGCTGCTTTAAAACTAAATGAGTTATTTGGAACCAACAGACTAAGAAAATAATCATGATGACAATGATTATGGCAGATAATCTGTTCAGTATGAAGGTGAAATTGGTGAATATGAAATCATATTGCTGTGCAGAACCATAAAGAGTTAACAAGAGGTAATATTTGTAGATATATTTAAAGAGAAGCAACCAAATCAAGTGCAATCATCAAACTTTTTAATGAAGGAAATCTAATTAGGATAAAGGGAGGCGTCGCTCCATGGAGCATTGATCAAACCCAGACCCTGTGAACTGGCATCCCTGGGGGGGAAGGGGGGCTGCACGGGCTGTGGCAGAAAGCAAAAGGATAACAGTAAAGTGTTATATTCTTTCATTTTTAACATTATTATTAATAATAATAATATTATTATTGTTGTTGTTTTTATTATCATTCACCTACTCAGGTTGGTAAATTATAGCAGTGTACTCTCTGTCTGTCTTTCTTATGCATATCTGAGAGTCCTTGAAGTCCAGTAAACAACACAACACAATAAACTAATATTGAATAAATAATTACTTGTTGTTACAGCAGTTATTTAATGATACATGGTGTATTATCATTTTGTGCTTTCTGAGTTGGGATTCTCATTTTGTGTGAATTCGAAGCTGTTCAGAGGTGTACAGATGGCTTTGCATTATAGATATGAAGAGGAACAAGGTGACTGCTGGAGTCGGTTTTAGTGAAGCTTTTTTGAGGCAACTGGAATTTCGATTAATTTGGTACATATATATATATATATATATATATATGATGAAAGTGTTTCTACATGACACTAAAGGTGAAACATTGGAAAGAAAGTCATCTCTGTTATATGACTGACTACACTAAAAGTGACAGGTACCAGATAATTAAATCAGATGAGAGAGTCATGAATTGCCATGGAGGAAATAATGATTACACTATCTTGTCAAAATCACAACTTAAACAAAAACTGATAGCACACCTTCTATTTTTAGCAGAACATCACTATACTGTACATTATACTGTATTGTTACCTTCTGGTTTGTTGCACAAAGAAACAACAAACCTTACTGAGTCGTTATGTAGGTTATTCTGTGGTTATTCCATTTGTTATAAAAAAGTAATTGCACTGCCCAATATTAGTGTATTGTCAAATTTTATATATTGATATATATTTCAGTGTATTTAGGGATTCTACATATAAGATTGGTTGTTATTTGATAAATATTTGACTGTTTCGTAAAGTTGAATGTGTCTTGCTTGAATTGTGAAGAAAGTAAAAATCACAATATCGAGAAATGAGTGTTTTGCAGTCCAGAAAACCATCTAAACACATTCAGAATATAATGCTATCTCAAGCTGTTTATAAAAACACTGAGCATTTAGCAGATGGAATACAACAATAATGTTGCATTAAAATGTTTATTATGAGTAGGAATAGCAACACATTGACATCACAGACAGTGCCGCGACGCCAGGATTTAATATATATCACACATTCAGAGAGGGAGATGGGAGCAGATATGTTCATTCTTCTGAACTGCTTGGTGTAAACAGGCAATGACATGAAGAAAAGTATATTAAAAAAGCCTTGCGTGTCTGCAGAACTGGTGTCTGATGCCTGTCAAATCATTAAAAAGGAGAGGTGTCGTTATCAATTGCAGTTGATCAGTGATAGTGGTGGCACATGGCTGTGATGGGGGTATGTCTTCCACGGGGGCACTCTAGGGGCCTTTTGTGAATTCATAAAGTGAGATAAAATCGGCTTCATATTTCTCCACCAAATCGCCTGATGAAAGCAGGCTGTGAGAGAGAATTACATGGCAGGAGTTTTGTCACTAACCCCATAGGCTTTATGGGTTGGGAATGGAATAGGTAATGAGAAAAGCCAAGCCGCAGGTTTGCTCTTTTTAATAAGTCATCATTCCACTATCTATGGTTACCTGCAGTGTGCCCACCGACATAGAAATACACTTCATTCAGTCCAACTGCAGGCCTATGAATGGTTATAATGTTACTAACACGTTTGAGCAACCAAGCAGTTAGCCCCCCCTCTTCCCCACCACAGACACCATTACACAGACTTCTGTGATGTGAATCATCTGAACAAAGTAGACAGAATGAGACTGTACTCTGGTGTTCTCTCTTCTCCAGAAATGTGTGATCGCAATTAAGATAAGACTCTTAATCTTAAACACAATATGAAAATTAGTGGAATCTGGGACATAATAATTACTTACAGAACTTGCAAGTAAAATGCTTCCCCTAGATCGCGCACGCACACACACACACAAACGCGCACACACACACACACACACAAACGCGCACACACACACACACACACACACACACACACACACACACACACACACACACACACACACACACACACAGAAATTCTCAGGCGGGCAGCATGATAAAAAGCTAAATTGTCCTGTCTTCAGGATAATAAGAATGATACTTTGGCACCAGTATTTTATTCTCATCTCATAACTCATCAAACACATTTCCTCCATCTCAGTGAGTCTTTTCTTCTTTTCCCTGGGTTTCATTCTCCCAGTAAACTCTGTATGTACAGAAATATTCCTGCCTGAAGGAAAATGGTTTTTAATGTGAGTGGATGATGAATGGCCAAACTGATTCCCTGGCAGGAGTTAAAGCTTTGTGAAGACACTTGGCACAGATTTGATGAAAGCAGTTAAAACAAAGAGAAAAAAAGAAAGAAAAATATCCCAAATAAAAACTTTAAGTGCTACCTCTGACAGTTCTGGTCATGTGCTCAGTATGTACAGCTGAGAAACACAGAACCGAGGCATGTTTTACATTTGACAGCAGAATGCAAACCCATTAAACATCCATTGTAATTAGCTGTCTTTCGAAGTATCCACTATAGCATTATTACCATGGTTTAGCATTCCAACTCTCAGCTTGAATGGTAACTATTTTACCATTCCATCTCCTAACATGGGCAGATCTGTTTTAACAGACAAGCGAGTCACATGCTCAGATCAGCCATCCTCACTCGGAGGGATCTTTGGAGCATGTGGAGTTTTAACATGGAAATTGGCTTTGAACCCCATCTGCACAGGTCGGCACATCTTTGGGTGAGGCATTGCTACTGCTGACAGGGAAAATGAACCATCAATTCCTTATAATGTGGCCTGATTATCATCCTACTTACCCCCTGCAAATTCAAACTTAGAGCATTTCACCACTATCTAGGAAATGACGTAACATCAGAAAATCTGGTGTCGATTTAAAAATATATATATATAACAATACCAATACCATTACCAATCTCAAATGAAAAAACATACATTTAACATATTGACAGGTCTGGAATGAGCTCTCCCTAAGAATATGCTGTTTGGAAAAGAGACAAATTCAAAATCCCATTCATCATTAGACATCTGGTACAATAACCAATATTTACACTACAGAAAAAAATCTAAATCATCAATTGAGTCCATTTGATGCACCTAGGGATATTTCTTAGTCTATTGACACAAAAGAAAGCAAGGAAAACAATGTAAGTTGATCCCTAGACGAGTTTTTGTACTTCATAGAAGGAAGTAAAGGACTAAGTAAAACTACAGCACTAAACAAAGTAAAAGTTAAAACATGGTTCCTACCTTGGTAGCCCTGTTGTGTTCACCAAATTAGCTATGCTTTTTATAAAGTTATCAAGGAAGAGAGAAGTCAAAACAACAACAAAACTACTGACAACTAGATTACATAAAACAGGACTCTGATGTATAGCACAAATCGGACCAAAGAGCAAAGTTTCAATGTGTGTGATGTGAGTGTTCAGCAACTTTGGGATGGGGGATCTGTAGATGTCTGATGTGGGATGTCTTTATTTGACAGGATTGGTTTTGTTATTTTCTCAGGCAGGCCTGTCCGGCCCGCTGGTGTCCCTTTCACCCGTTAAGGCAGCTGGGGCCTGACCCTGCAGATCTGCCCCTCAAAGCAGTGCTTCTTTCATTCCCCTGTGGGGACCCTCCCTGTCCCCTCCCACCAGCAACATCCCATTCACGCCCAGAGATAACTTTATTCATCTTGTGCATCATTGTATCCAATTGAATGCAGGAACTATGCAGACACTCCAGTGAATTGAACTAGTGTGCGAGTGTGTGTCCAGGGGAGTGATGTCTTCATTTCGTTCATTTAAATTGGGCGAAGAAAACTGTGTGTGCCTTCGAACAGAACCAACTTTTCTCTCTCACTCTACTATAATCTCATACTGTGCTGAATTATGCAATGCACTTCGTGTCCCTCACTCTTTTGTTTGCCAAGAATATAACTATTCTAGATTTCTTTAGAAACATGTATTCCCCATATAAATGCTGTTTATTATTTCCATGTATCTAAAATGTAATACCTGTGGAATAACAACATCCAAGTCATATCATAACAAAAGCAAACATGTATGCATTTTTTGTCATTATTCCGTAACACATGACTACATGAGACTTTATGTAAGAATGATGGTAACCATGACTATGCCTTTTAGAGATTCTGATGATGTTAGAATTTTGTTTAGCATATTTCCACATAGATTTCTCATCAGAGCGTGTTTCCGCTTTCTGATGAAGTTCCTATCGCTGTACTTGATTTGACTGCTGAGCAGCTGGCAGGGACAGTGGGGTTGATTTTCACCTGCCTCCACCCTAGCAGTAGAGACCACCCTGCTCTTCTCTCATCATTCATATTCAAGCCAGGGCCTCTTGACAAGTCTGCTGATCTCACTCAATGTTTTGTAATATGGACAATACGTTTTTTCTCTGTGGAAAAAAATGCTGAGGCCATCACACTTCTGGAGGCCTGCCTTGTGAGATTCAACTGAGGCAGAAGCAGTGGATTACTCCCCTCTGTGAGAGTCCTGCTTGGAGCAGAGCACGGCTCACCCAAAACCCAGTTAAACACTATCTAATGATGCACTTAGAGAAAAGGTAACTGCCTCTTCAGTCTGTCTCCCTCATATTCTCTATATCAACACAACATCTGGCGCAGAGAGTAAAACAACATGTGCAGCGGAGAACTAAAAAATCCACTGCACTTCAGGTTGCAATAGATATTTTCTCATGGTTCTCAGTAAAATGTTACTGTGATGTATGGAATGGTAGGCTTTATGTTTATCTTTTGTGAATTACTACACTGAACAACCATGTAAAGTGTTGGTCGCGTGTTTCATAAGCTGAAATAAAAGATTGAAGTTACGTACACACAACAGCTTATTTCTTATTTTATGCCCAAATTTGTTAACACCCTTGTTTGTGAGCATTTCTCCTTTGTCAAGATAATCCATCCACCTGACAGGTGTTGCATATTAAGAAGCTGATTAAACAGCATGATCATTACACAGGTGCACCTTGTGCTGGGGACAATAAAAGGCCACTCTAAAATGTGCAGTTTTGTCACACAACACAATGCCACCGATGTCTCAAGATTTGAGGGAATGTGCAAATGGCATGCTGACTGGAGGAATGTCCACCAGAGCTGTTGCCAGATATTTTAATGTTAATTGCTCTACCATAACATGCTGACCACACAATTTACACATACATGTTATTCAATCATTGCACCCACACTGCTCGCGGGCGTAAGCGAGCGTCTGCGTGGCCAGGTGCTGAAATAGAAATTGGTTATATTTGTGACGCTCAACACGCTGCAAGTCCGGTCTCTCCCATCTCCTCATTGGTTTTTAGGAGCATATACCCATGTGGGTGATTGAAAGATGAACTTAGGTCCACACTCTGGTAGGTTGTAGTAATGAGGTAAAGTTGGTTGCCACCTGCCATATAACGTCCAAAGAAGAAAAAGAAGCCTTAAAGGAAGGAGGAGACAAAGTTTTACAATTTTATCTATGGATTAATTGTCGGAGTTGAGGACTTTGTGCATTTCAGGTAAAATAACAACCCAATGTTTATATACCAGGACAAATTAGCTAGCTAGCTAAATTACCATAAACGAATAATGATTTAGCGCACGCGTGCGTCCAGTTTGGTCAACATGTAAGCCTCATCCAATGTTGTTACAGAGAATTTGGCAGTGCGTCAGACCGGCCTCACAACCGCAGACCACATGCATGGGGTAGTGTTCGTGAGTGGTTTGCTGATGTCAATTGTGAACAAAGTGCACCATGGTGGCGTGGGGTTATGGTATGGGCAGGCATAAGCTACGGACAATTTCATTTTATCGATACCATGACGAGATCCTAAAACCCATTTATTCCAGCAGCATACCACCCTGCATCCCACTTGCTTCTTAAGCTAAGCAGGGTTGGTCCTGGTCAGCCCCTGGATGGGAGACCAGATCCTGCTGGAAGTGGTGTTGGAGGGCCAGTAAGAGGCACCCTTTCCTCTGGTCTAAATACCCCAGGGCAATGATTGGGAACATTTCCCTGTGTAAGGTTCTCTCTTTTGGATGGGACGTTAAACGGGTGTCCTGACTCTCTGTGGTCACGAAAGATCCCATGGCACTTATTGTAAGAGTAGGGGTGTTAACCCAGGTGTCCTGGCTAAATTCCCAATCTGTTCCTCTTACCATCATCCCCAGCTTCCAATTGTCTCATTCATCCCCCTCCTCTCCCCTGTAACTATTCCCCAGGTCGTTGCTGTAAATGAGAATGTGTTCTCAGTCAACTTACCTGGTTAAATAAAATAGAAATTGTCGTGCCATTCATCTGCTGCCATCACCTCATATTTCAGCATGATAATACACGGCCCCATGTCACAATGATCTGTACACAATTCCTGGAAGCTGTGCCAGTTCTTGCATGGCCTGCATTCTCACCAGACATGTCACCCATTGAGCATGTTTGGGATGCTCTGGATCGACGTGTTCCAATTCCCGTCAATATCCACAACTTTGCACAGCCATTGAAAAGGAGAGGGACAACATTTCAAAGTGGCACAAAAACAGCCTGATCAATGAACGAGATGTGTCGCACTGCATGAGGCAATTGGTGGTCACACCAGATACTGACTGGTTTTCTGATCCACGCCCATAACTTTTTTTTTAAAGATATCTGTAACCAACATATCTGTATTCCCTGTCTTGTGAAATCCATAGACTTTGGCCTAGTGAATTTATTTCAATTTACTTATATAATCTGTAACTCAGTAAAATCTTTAAAATTGTTGCATGCTGCATTTATATTTTTGTTCACTATAAGTACTATGTATTATCAAGAATTTAGCAATGTGTGTTATTGGTAAGATCTTTGTCAAATACAGCGAACCTAGTCAAGACCATCTATTTGGTTGATTTGTGTGTTTATTTAATTACAAAAAAGTGACGCTTTACATTATTATTGACATAAAACACCACAGCAAAAAGACAATGTATGACGTGGAAGTGGAATTAGCTACACTGCTGTCTTTTCTCCGGACCAAATTAAAATCAGTCAGTCACTGTTTGGGAAGAGGAATCAGCAGAAACTCAAGGTGATAGTAGATTTTAGATTCTTCATATACCAGTTTAAATGTTTGTGTAGTAACCATTGGTAACATCCTTTTGCGGGGATTTGGGATATCTACAAGAGAGAAGTTTATACATTAACGCTGTAGTTGCAAAACACTGTTGATATTCTAATGATTATTGTGCAAAATCTGGGATAAGCTTCAGTGTGAGAGCCCTTCTAAGTGCCTACAACTATTGCTAATTCCCCTCTCCATTGTGGACTGCACAAAGGCCTTAATCCCATTTCACTTCTGCAGAAAGCTGGGACTATTTTCCCTCTCATAAACCAACAACACTCCCCCTGGCTGGAGCTGAGAGGCTCTGAGAAAGGGGCCAGTGTGTGTATACTTCAAGGCTTTTTTGTGTTACTTGGCCGGTGCTCTGCATAAACTTTTAAGTGGTCCCAGTAGGCCTCAAACACCTTTCGGCAGAAAAATAAGCCATCATAGACTGTAAAAAAGGAAACCAAACACTCTCTTAACCTAGACAATCAAAAAGAAAATATATGAAGGCTTTTATAACTGAAATTGAGTTTGGAATGTAAAGAGTTAACTTGTCTTCTTTTCTGTTGGTGAATTCATGCACTAGTGGGGGGAAACTTTCATTCTGTTGAAAAGCAGAGCTATTTCTATGCATTGTAAATCCTTTAATACATTATTTATAACTTGGTGGTCCACTATCAAAGCAACTGAAGTAGGACAGGATTCAATCCCCCTGCTTTGTAGTTTGGCAGAGGCTTGCAAGAGAAAAATACGACTCTCTCTTTACTTATTTAGACATCATATTTTCCTTTGTTATTAGCACAATTCTATCCTCCCTAACCTTTCCCATGTGTGGTTTACTTCCAACAGGGAATAGTTTCAAGGCCATTTCTCATCTAACTGGCATGACTTAAAAGGTGTTTTATTGGGAATGATAATACTGTGTAGAAGTTAGATCATTGTTGTCATTGAAATAAAAATAACGAATGTTTTATTGCATTTTTCTTCCAATTGCATTTATTTTTATCTCCAAGGACAGCCTCTTGATTTTCTCAAATGTTCTGTGATTTTAATCAAAGCCATACCTTGACGATGAATTATACTTCAACAGAACAATACAACCCCCCAATAGCTGAAACACTCAACATTGTATTTTTGATTTCAGTTTGGTGATAACAATAGCAGCAGAAGCTCTTTGGCAGATAGATAGGAGGTCTCTTATGTGGCTAGGGAATTGAAAAAACTCCCTGGTCTGGTTCTGAGATTATTCAATATAGAGCTATGCCACGCTGTGACAAACCCATCCTTTAATAAGTAAGTGATGGCTTTATTCAGTGGCTGTGTCATGTGGTGCATGTGAACATCCACCAGCATGTGGCCTGTGTTCGTTCATGTTACAGGTGTGTGAATCGGGGGTCCACTTTTCTTAAAAGGAAGGGGTGTATTGTTCGGTAAACAGAGATCAGCTGGAAACTGACAATTGTTGGATTAGCTTTCTTCTTCTAATAGCCTTGTTAGCGTTCCTGTCAATCAGACATCCAGAATTCCAGTTTACATTTCACTTCACAGTATACCACAGTGACATGAAAGATTAAACAATGTTATCTCTTTATTTATAAAGTAGTTCTGACACAGTTAAACCGTGAAAGTTGGGGCTTTTGGTGGCAGGACAACTTTTATATTTCATATAACAATAATACTACATGGGATTTAAAGTGCATTTTAAGAAACCCAAGGACACTGTACAGCAAGATAATAAAAAACAAAACAAGGATAAAACAATAGAATTCTTAAACTGCTCCATGCCTTTTCCCCCCTTTGTTCTGCTCTTGTGTGCCCTTTGTATTATTCAAGTGCTAAAATGTTTCTCGACTAGCTTATTGAATGCCAAGAGTCATTGGAAGGATATACTCTCTCCACACATTTCATCTCAGGGCCATTACTCTGAATGACATCTTTTCAACTCGTATATTGCAGATACAGGTAATTGCCAAAATACTTTGTATCCCTCATTTACTCCAGTCTGTCCATTATTTATGTAGTTACCTGCATATATACCAATCAGAATGGACAAATAAAAAATATTCCCTGACATCTTATACATCTAAGATTAATTGATTTCTAAACATTTAATAAATTGTTGGAAAAATAAATTGTGCCCATCCTTACAGAGCAATCGGCCTACTCTTGCCATAGGATCTATATTGGCTTGGCTCGGTCTGTCCAGATTGTGAATATTACTTTCCTAGTTCTCTCAAAGGTAAACTTTCTTTACTATGAAAAAATTCAAATCTACCAATTAACTGGAAATGTCTGGTACAGCATGATATTTTTAAAGCAGGACATATTTGTACTTCATTATCTTAAAAGGTCAAACAGAGCATTTCTTATATATATTTGTATTGTTCGTTTGTTAAAATGGTTTTGCAATATCAAACAGCCATGTATTGTTGAACAACAAAAATGGTTGAATCTCCAACATCCATTTCAACTCCACTAGTGTAACCAACACTCATCCCATCTACTCCCCAATAACGACTTTAGATTTCAATTCAGTTTTATTATACAATAATGCTACAGTGTGTGACAGCAATATACTTATATTGGATTTGTGATTGACATGCAACCACAGTTCTCTATTATAAATGAAATCAAGTAGCCTCTAACAAGTCATTTCAGAGCGGGAACTGTTGAGTTTAAATCAATTACCTTGTCTAATTGCTGGTACAAATCATAAAAGCACTAAATTGAAAAACAGTTGTAGAGTGAGTGAAATAAATTATGATGTAGGTGATCACAGATTATAATTGACCGCGTTCACCTCCATATTTAGTTTAGATATAAATTGAATTAAGCAAATGTGTCTTCCACCAAAGAGGTAGATTAGTTAGTTACTGGCTTCATAATCATATCTACACTGAATAAAAAATACAAACGCAACATGTACAGTGTCGGTCCCATGTTTCTGGAGCTGAAATAAAAGATCCCCAAAATGTTTCATACGCACAAAAAGCTTATTTGTGCACACATTTGTTTACATCCCTGTTAGTGAGCATTTCTCCTTTGCCAAGATAATCCATCCACCTGACAAATGTGGCATATCAAGAAGCTAATTGAACAGCATGATCATTACACAGGGGCACCTTGTGCTGGGAACAATAAAAGGCCACTCTAAAATCTGCAGTTTTGTCACACAGCACAATGCCACAGATGTCACAAGTTTTGAGGGGAGCTTGCAAATGGCATGTTGACTGCAGGATTTGTCCACCAGAGCTGTTGCCAGACAATTGTATGTTAATTTCTCTAAAATAAGCAGTTTTAGAGAATTTGGTGGTACTTCCATCTGGATTCACAATCTCTGACCATGTGTATGGCGTCGTGCGGGTGAGCGGTTTGGTGAAGTCAATGTTGTGAACAGAGTGCCCCATGGTGGAGGTGGGGTTATGGTATGGCACAAACTATGGACAACGAACGCAATTGCATTTTATCGATGGCAATTTGAATGCACAGAGATACCATGACGAGATCATGAGGCCCATTGTGAGGCCAATTTTTTTAAAGGTATCTGTGACCAACAGATGCACATCAGTGTTCCCAGTCACATAAAATCCATAGATTAGGGACTAATTAATTTATTTCAATTGATTGTTTTCCTTATATGAACTGTAACTCAGTAAAATCTTTGAAAATGTTGCATGTTGTGTTTCTATTCTTGTTCAGTATATCTGAAAAGTAGATGGATCTCTTATGTTAGACTTTAAAGAAAGTAAAAGGCTAATGGCATTTGTTGAACAATTCATTCTCTATACAACGGGCAACATTGATAAACCTTCAGCAGACAATGTTCAAACGAACCTGACAATGTTAGAACTCTACTACTCCACTGGATACTACTACAGTAAGGTAACATTGTTTATTTTCTGCCCATTCCTTTCAGTTATGATTCCATTCATCCACTCATTATAATTTTGTACCGACACTCCACACGGACTTACAGTAGTCTGTTCAATGTAGTAAAGGAAACACAGTAGCCTGCTCTGAAAAGGATTGAGGAGAGCATTGATACCGTAGTATAAGGGTCTTTCTACATTTGATTGATTCCCTCGAGAGCCTGCAAAAATTGCACAGTATCTGTGATAACATGGTTCATCAGTCAGCTGGTCTCCTCTTAAGCACTGGGATACACTGAGGTCCTCTGGATCATCCCCACATGACTTTGTCTCTTAATTTCAATTCCTCAACCCTGTCAGCCCATATCCACACCATTATCCACACATCTTCTTCACTCAACTACAGAATGAATATAGCAAGGTGATACATTTGAGGTGTTTTATCTTTCTGCAGTATATTCCGTTTGCGTATTCTTTCGCTGCCTTTGGAATTCACACAATTGAAGACATGGCACTTAGTTCTTTGATTCTGTTAAACTTAAAACTTAACCAATACAATATTGTTGCATATTCTTATTTATTTATGGAAATGGAAATGTGGCACATTCAAGCTTGGGAATGAAATGCAATACAAAAGAAGTGCTAAGCCCCAGTAACTTCTTACATTTATTAAGGTGTTAACTAGTGTGATAAGTTGGAACACCCAGGTGGCCTTTAAAATTATTATCTTATCAGGTGTTCACTCTAGGAGGAATTAAGCTGGTGGTCTGGCTAAGAACTTATTCATCCCTGAGTTTAATTAATATTAAAGGAGTGGCAGGCACAATAGTCCCCAATAGTCCCCATTGCATTTGAAATCTTAACCCCAGCAACCCTCATTTGGAATGCCTAGCGTATCTCTATGCTCCACCAGCCTAATCTGAGGAGAGTCGGTGTGACCAGGTGAAAAGTGGTGTTAATTCCATATTGGAGGTGGGCATGTGTTGAGAGCAGCAGAGACAGGTAGAGCATGCCATGGGAGTCAGCTCATGACCTGACAGCGATTACCAGGCAGGGTGTTAATTAGGAAGGTGCGCCAGCCCATTGGTGTTGGGTGTCCCATAGCAGAAACCATTGTACTTTGTATTTTTGCATTTATTAAGGATCCCCATTAACTGCTGGGATATTAACACATTAAGGCAAAAATAAAACAGTACATATAACATTATTACACCACTATATATCTACAATACACCATTCACAATACCATTATACATACAGTTGAAGTCGGAAGTTTACATACACCTTAGCCAACTACATTTAAACTCAGTTTTTCACAATTCCTGACATTTAATCCTGGTAAAAATTCCCTGTCTTAGGTCAGTTAGGATCATCACTTTATTATAAGAATGTAAAGTGTCAGAATAATAGTAGAGAGAATGATTTATTTCAGCTTTTATTTCTTTCATCACATTCCCAGAGGGTCAGAAGTTTACATACACTCAATTAGTATTTGATAGCATTGCCTTTAAATTGTTTAACTTGGGTCAAACGTTTCGGGTAGCTTTCCACAAGATTCCCACAATAAGTTGGGTGAATCAAAGCACCACCACAACATGATGCTGCCACCCCTGTGCTTCACGGTTGGGATGGTGTTCTTCGGCTTGCAAGCCTCCACCTTTTTTCCTCCAAACATAACGATGGCTTTTTTATGGCAGTTTTGGAGCAGTGGCTTTTTCCTTGCTGAGTGATATAGGACTCGTTTTACTGTGGATATAGATACTTTTGTACCTGTTTCCTACAGCATCTTCACAAGGTCCTTTGCTGTTGTTCTGGTTATTGATTTGCACTTTTCGCACCAAAGTACGTTCATCTCTATTCCTGAGCGGTATGACGGCTGCGTGGTCCCATGGTGTTTATACTTGCGTACTATTGCTGGTACAGATGAACGTGGTACCTTCAGGCGTTTGGAAATTGCGCCCAAGAATGAACCAGACTTGTGGAGGTCTACAATTTATTTTCTGAGGTCTTGGCTGATTTCTTTTGATTTTCCCATGATGTCAAGCAAAGATGCACTGAGTAGGTATATTTCAAGGTAGGCCTTGAAATACATCCACAGGTACACCTCCAATTGACTCAAATGATGTCAATTAGCCTATCAGAAGCTTCTAAAGCACTTACATCAGTTTCTGGAATTTTCCAAGCTGTTTAAAGGCACAGTCAACTTAGTGTTTGTAAACTTCTGACACACTGGAATTGTGATACAGTGAATTATAAATGAAAAAATCTGTCAGTAAACAATTGCTGGAAAAATGACTTGTGTCATGCACACAGTAGATGTCCTAACCGACTTGCGAAAATGATAGTTTGTTAACAAGAAATTTGTGGAGTGGTTGAAAAACAAGTTTTATTGACTCCAACCTGTATGTAAACTTCCGACTTCAACTGTACATGTCTGCTAGCGTGTGTGTGCCTGTGTGTGTGTGTCTCTTCACAGTCGGCATTGTTTCGTAAGGTGTAGTTTTCTATGATTCTTTATCAGATTTTCCTGCTTGCATGAGTTACTTGATGGGGAATAGAGTTCCGTGTAGTCATTGCTAATTGCAGTACTGTGCATTTTCCAGTCTGTTCTGGACTTGGGGACTGTGAAGAGACCTCTGGTGGCATGTCTTGTGGGGTATGCGTGCGTGTCTGAGCGGTGTGCTAGTCATTTGAAAAAGACAGCTCGGTGCTTTCTACATGTCAATACCTCTCACTTTGAGCCAGGAGAGATTAACATGCATGTCATTGATGTTATCTCTCCGTGTACATTTAAGGACCAAACTTACCGCTCTGTTCTGGGCCAACTGTCATTTGCCTATGTCCCTCTTTGTGGCACTTGACCATATCGTTGGGCAGTAGTCCAGGTCCAACAAAACTAAGGCCGGTAGGACTAAGACTTGTTTTGTTGATAGCAATATCAAGAAAGCAGAGCAGCACTTTATTACAGACAGACATCTCCTCATTTTAGCTACCGCTGCATCAATATGTTTTGACCATGACACTACAATCCAGGGTTACACCAAGCAGTTTAGTCTCTTCAACTTGCTCAATTTCCACATGATTAATTAAGGTTTTGTTGAGGTTTAGGGTTTAGTAAATACTGTCCTCTCAACCATAACATTTTTCAATTCCTTGTCAATCTACAGGGATTTAACCGTTTTTACAGTAATTCTTGAGTAAAAGTAAAGATACCTTAATAGAAAAGGACTCAAGTAAAAGTGAAAGTCATGCAGTAAAATACTACCTGAGTAAAAGTCTAAAAGTATTTGGTTTACATGTACTTAAGAATCAAAAGTAAATGTAAATGCAAAAATATACTTAAATATCAAAAGTAAAAGTACAAATCATTTATATCAAGCAAACCAGACGGCACAATTTTCTTGTTTTTAAAATGTACGGACAGGCAGGGACACACTCCAACATTTACAAACAAAGAATTTGTGTTTAGTGAGTCCGCCAGATCAGAGGCAGTAGGGATGACCAGGGATGTTCTCTTAATAAGTGTGTGAATTAGGCAATTTTTTGTCCTGCTAAGCATTCAAAATGAGTACTTTTGGGTGTCAGGGAAAATGTATGGAGTAAAATGTACATTCATTTCTTTAGAAATGTAGTGAAATAAAAGTAAAAGTAGTCAAAATATAAATAGTAAAGTACAGATACCCCCAAAAACTACTTAAGTAGTACTTTAAAGTATTTTTACTTAAGTACTTTACACCACTGCATTTTCACAATGGGTGCATGCTTATTACAGTAGTAACAGGAATAAGAAGTTTCAAACCTTTTAAGTGACAGCAGGTAGCCTAGTGGTTAGAGCGTTGGGCCAGTAACCAAAAGGTTTCCAGATCAAATCCACAAGGTAAAAATCTGTCGTTCTGCCCCTGAACAAGGCAGTTAACCCATTGATCCTAGGCTGTCATTGTAAATAAGAATTTGTTCTTAACTGACTTGCCTAGTTAAATAAAAGTGCAGCATCTGGTTGCTCCTCATTACAGACCAGCAAATGTTCTTTATGTCTTCAGCATAGGAATCACTACAGAACCTTTTGTATGATCTCGTATACACAATATTAGACCCAGCCATTAGAACTTTGTTTTTCCTAGATATGGCTAGTATATTATGATCACTACATCTGATGTATGTGGATACTGCTTTAGAGCAGATTTTCTGCAGCATTAGTAAAGATGTGATCAATTCATTCTGTTTGTTAATACCCTGGTAGGTTGACTGATAACCTGAACCAGGTTCCAGGAACTGGTTACAGTTTGAATATTGATGAAAACCAGTCAATATTTAGGTCACCCAGCAAATATACTGTTGATATTGCATAAATGATAAAGCCTTTCACACATATTATCCAGATATTGACTGTTAGTACTTGGTGGTCTAAAACAACTTCCTACAAGAATAGGGTTTAAGTGAGGCAGGTGAACCTGTAGCCATATTACTTCAACAGCATTTGACATGAGATCCTCTGTAAGCATTACAGGAATATGGCTCAGCAACACCTCCCCCATTGGCATTCCTGTCTCTCTCTTCTGTAGATGTCATAACCATGTATTGCTATCAGTGTATCATCAGAGGTATTGTCTAAGTGAGTTTCAGAGATAGTCAGTATTTTATTTAACCCTTATTTTACCAGGTAAGTTGACTGAGAACACATTCTTATTTACACCAACAACCTGGGGAATGAGCCACTTGGAAGCTGGGGATGAATAGGTGGCCATGATGGTATGAGGGCTGATTGGGAATTATGAATGTATTTTCATGTTATCTGTTACTAGTAAGTTATCGATTTCATGAACCTTGTTTCTTAGACTACATACAATACAGTATGTTGTGACTTGACAAGTAACTGCACTCATCATTAAGTGGCTAAGGACATTATGAGTGTATCATATTCATACAGTCATTCAGAGAGAGAGAGAGACAACGAGAGAGAGACAGCGAGAGAGAGACAGCGAGAGAGAGAGAGAGAGAGAGAGATTACACCTTCAAAGCCAAACATGTCGATAGTGCTCACAGTAGGCAACGGAGTGTTGTTTTGTGTGTTCACCAAAGTCCACATTCTATCTCTCCTAGTTTAACAGCAATAACCAGTGTCTAACTTTTATTAGGCTGATGTTTCCTTTAGGAGCCATTCAGCTTAATTTATAAATATAAACCAATTAGTACATGCACACAAAAGTGAATAATGTGTTTGTTTACCAGAGTAAATAAACATTTTGAAGTGATATTGGGTACAAGAGAAGAGCTGTTGTTGAGAATAAACCCAGACCTTACACTAATAACCTCCATTTCCAAAATCTGATTTAGAGACACTCCTGCTCAATCCTGGGTCTTATGACAGTTGACAACATGTACACAAATAAATGGAAACCTAGCAACACTGATTCAGTATAGTTTATAGTGAACACAGTAGAAAATATGTTTAGATTAATATATTATAATTTAGATGTTTGATTGATGATAGATTTTGCTGTAGTTATATGATTTTTTTTACATTTTCATGAGGAAGAAAAGATAGCCATCATTCCTTGCATTTTGTCTGTTAGCATGCGCATTATACACTATTACATTTAGCTGGAGTGTCTGACTAGCATATTTTCAAGGATTCAGTACATGGCTGTCTCAGTCTATTTGAATATGAATACATCACTCTCTGATACAGCAAAGGCTGTTCTCCCCAGAATCACACAACCTTCAATTTAACCTCAGAACCATCATGTTCAATGGGGACTGGCCTTTCTATTGTGAAAGATGCAGCATCCTATTTTTTCAGCAAAATGATTTAATTAAGCCCAACACATTCCAAAAGAAACAGTAATTTTGGGACACAATCATACAAAATGTGTCTGGCAAAGATAATTCCACTTAATGGAAGCATTTAAATGTGTTGGCTGAAGCCTCTACTAGACCTTGGATAATATATCATGGCTCTTGTGTATTGCTGTAGATTATCTTTATAAACACGACTAAGCGAGCACAGTCAATATGGCTGTTTACCGTAATTGTTGCATTATAGTTTTTTATGAAAATCCTAATTTACAATTGTGAATTAAATAAACCATATCTACTGAACCATATCCAATAATACATCTTAACATAACAGGTTGATAATCATAAAAAAAATGGGAATACCATATCAAGTATGGTATGGTATATCAAGAAGTAGATCTTCACTCTCATTGGATGTAGTCAATGTATGTAATTTTTACTGACAAAATACTTGCATGGATTGTTTAGTTCTGTTGTCAATTAAGATACCAATTTGTCATATTACTTTATGTTGGTGTGGGTCATTTGTTCTGATACCAAAAAGGTCTACACATCCCAAACAAAATGCAGCTCAAATCTACCAGAGTCATCACAGCTTCAAATGAGGGCTGGACACGCAACGGGAGTGCTTGCCCAATATGTCAAATTTGCTGTTGATATCTTAATCAACAGAAGTAGGATAAACTATTGTTAATGGGGGTGTGAGAGTGTATTTTCAAGCAGCAGGCCGAAAAAGGGGAGCAAGGATGTGTTCGGTCAGCTCAAACAGAAGAGAAATACTTTGGGGAGGACGCCTCCTTTGTGACATGTGCAGCGTAGACATAATGAATTATATTATAATTACAATGCACGGTCTGTAAAAAGGGACAAAACAGATATTTGACCGGGGGGTGGAGTGTGCTGCACCATAGAGACCCAGGCCGCTACAGAGCACAGTCCCGACTGCAGTTCCATTCAGATCACTTTAACTTAGACAAATCTCAATACGAATGCACACAACAGACATCTCCAGTGAATAGCGCTTTGTTCCTGAAATAAAAAGATTTGAAAGAGGCCCCCATATCGTCTCATACTTCTCTGAACAGTCACGTCAGGCATGGAGAGAACATACCTCTAGCAGCGCATGTGACCAGTTTAACCGGGCTATAGTTGTATGGCTTTAACTGATAGTTATCGTACTCTTCTCATTATTATTTTTTTACATAGTGTGAATGAAAAGCACAGACAGAAGCACAGCCATTCTGGTTGACAACTGGAATGCTGCCTTTTCTCTCTACATATTCACTCCCGTAGGCAACAAAGACAATAAGCAATGTAGTGAATGTGGGAAAATGTGAAATGCTAAACCTGTGTGTGTGCACGCATGGAAATGTGTGTGTGTGTGTGTGTGTGTGTGTGTGTGCATGCGTATAAGGGCTACGGAGGGGTTCGAAGGCTGTGCTTGTGTTTGGTGATGGTGTGGTCTAGTGGTTGTATAGGCATGTGGGGGAAGGATAGAGTGAAGTGGAGTGAGAATGAGAGAAGCAGAGGGGAGGGAAGCTGGCAGTGACTGAGAAGATGAGGATTTGACAGCGAGGTGACGGAGAGTTCAAACAAAATGAGGCTTGTAGATTAGCAGCGCTCCCCTCTGTGACAGGTGTCATCTCTTGGGGCAGTCTGTCACTCTGCCTACTGCCACTCTCTATATAATACCTAGAGGGAGAGGAAAGGGAGAGGGGAGTGGCAGCACCAGTCTCACCTCACCAGGCACGTCCACCCGGAGTCTCCCTGCCAGTCACCTAGATTGAAGCTTAGGGAAGCACCAGGAAGGACAGAAGCCAAGCTAAAGGGAGAACACACAATGAAAGCAATGTCTTTCTTCTGTGAAAACAACACCATTAGTGAAATATTTGAAGGAGGATTCAGGTCAGGTTAACATGTGATTCATTTAGTCCTACTCTGATAAATATTTTCATATTCAGGAAACATAAGTATGGTTCAATTCTTTGATAGTTTGGGTCATCTTCTTCATTAACTTGACCAAGTGTGATGTAACATATAGATGAAGTCGGTCATGGACAATTCCCCATGTTACATGAAGACTACTATCCACAATAAATAAATACAAATAAAAATATATATACAGTATATGTGAATACCACTACACATATTAAATCTGTGTCACATCAATCAAACACCATTTTCCATAATTAACTGCATATAATTCTCAAATTAGATCTCTTTTAAGATATCACAGCCACAACTAGAAAATGTAAATAGACTAACCTATAAATACAGTGGTTGCGACTACAGGCTTACCTCCATCCACATCTATTAACTCCCTATTCTAGGGAGAATCAGTCGTTTTCTTGGTGTTGGTGGAGAATAAGCTAGTTTCCTGCTGGCCAGTGTGAGTGAGGCCCTTTCACATGACTCTAACCCAGGAGGGTATTAACTAAAGCTGGGAGGGAGCCCACATCACCCTTCCGGTGACACCCAGGGTGAAACCTGCTGCTCCCTGCCCAAGACTCCAGCCATCTGCTTCCCAGATTGGACCGAAATACACACAGCCAGCACTGCCTCTACCCCTCCGCGTTACAGAGTCAGGGGAGGGTCAGCTATTTCTTCACCAGTTTGGCAAAGCTGCTCCCTTACATTTTGAATAAGATAACCATGGATTTGGCATGATTTACTTTAATTCCATACAATTTTGTTGCTTGCTATTTTATGTTGATTATATACAACATCCATTTATCTCACTAAAATGACAAAGGGAACATCAATTTACCAAAGGCAACAAAAATGTAAAAGACAATCAGAAATCAAGATGTATGCACAGAAACAAATACACGCCTTATTAGTATTCTGCTGTTTGTCTTTTCGACAGATGAGGGATGCCCCCTATTGACTTTGTCAGGGAAGCCAGTCCAGAGGGGAAAGCAGAGATGAGGAAGTTAAACCACTGTGCGCTGCTGCCTGCAAATTGTGTTGTAAGCCATGCCAAGTCCTAGCATTCCTGGCATTGCAGTCACAACCGCGATAGCAAAGAACAGATCCACAGATTATGTGGACAATGGAGGGACTGTATTATGTCTTACGTTGAAACTCAGATGGCCAATATATTAGGGATTTAAAATATTCATTGCATAGTTTGGAGGGGACAGAAGGTTATGTATGTATTTGGTACTCTCGCGATTGGAAAATTCTCACTGCATAATAATCCGTTGGAACGGAGTCAGAAACGTAATGAAAACGAAGATGAGCTTCTGATGCACAAAACAACTTTCTAAAATATTGTAATAATCAATTCATATTATTTCTCCAATATATTTTTGTGTAGTTTTAGTTCATATAGTATACATTTATTATTCGAGAGACTAAATATTGATTTCTAGTTTTGATAAAGAGTAGCTTCATCTTAAATGATCTCCAGTTCTTGACCTAATACATTTTATTGATTTGAATATTCACAAGTTCTTGAAAGGAAAATTGAACTTGATCTCCCAAGTATCTCCCAAAGTAGCAGCCTAAGAACAGCTGTGGTTTTGTTAAAAACTAGTAATATTCTTCACACCGCCTCTCTGGGTCTGTGAAGCAGCGTACATTGGGGAAATAGACCACCTTCGGCACAGTTGTGCTAGTCTGAGTAATGAGACAGGGTTTCCATGGCGCTGATAGAGGCTCCCATTAAAAGGCCTGCTCCGGGGTATTCTCGCTCTCTGCATTCTGGGGAGGTAAATGGGATCTGATACAGCCATGTATAATTTGTTGCCACATCAAAGTCACACTTACTGGCTTTATTTTTTCCATCATTGTTACATCTACCTCCAGGTCAATATAAAGTTAAATAGACTGATGCAGGCAGGGCCTTGATACTTGTGTGTCCTACGTATTTTGGGGAAAGTTTATCGCTTTACTTATCACCTATTTAATAGAATTTTATGGAAATGATTAGTTGTAGTGCTGGTACTGGTAGTATCTTACTGAAATATTTGCAAATGTTACAGCATAACAGTAGCATTTTAAGAACTCATCAAATAAATTCAAATATCATAGCTCTTTCACCTCATCTCAATTTTTCTCTATAAATAAACCAGACACACCCACATCCACTCATTCACCTGTCCTTCGTGGTGCAGTGACAGAAAAATGGATGTAAGCCCGAAAATAGGATTTTGCTTTCTTATACTCTTTGAAGTATTTTGCAAATGCCATGCCATTTAACCTTCAACATGAATACACACACCTTGAACATGTACACAGCAAGCAAACACACAACCAGGTTTTCCATTAAGCTCAAAGCTATCCTGAAGAGGATTATTTTGAATTTGTCAGACAGCCCTCTTCATATCTTTGAGACTTTATATTGGGATGTCTTTGGATGTGGCTCCTATCAGTGAATCATTATTTCCCCAACTCACACCGAGGGATCTGTACAGCATGGGGCTGCATTTTCTCATTGCATCACTAGATGTGTATAACTCATGAGTGGCACCTCATTTCACATCCCCTAATGGCTTGACACTGGGAGCACACCAGGGTTCTAGCCAGGGAAGCTTCCCTTCAGTTTTTTGGCGGGGGTATACAGTGTAAGGGAAGGAAAGAGAGGATGAGAAGATGGACTGAACTGTTTTGTTTTTTTTCAACTCAGCAGAAAGTGTAGAATATTTAAATGCCAACACTTCTTATAATATGTACAGCAAAATTGCTCTGTATTGTACTGTCCACACATTACTGTGTGGACACATACACATACACAGGACTCTAATACTGGAATACATTGAATTTATAAGATAAGATGAGATTGAACACTTTAGCTGTTTGCTCTTCTCTGACAAGAACTCCAGTGGTCTATGCTGGGATGTTTGATAGTGTTAGATAAAAAGCAGTAGATAGGGTGCACAGTGCAGTCTGAGATGAACTTATCTAGCCAGGCTCCGGCTGGATGACAGACATTTTAGCCCTCCAGCTTACTTGTCATACAGCAGCAGCCAGCCAGAGCGAGGCAGGTAACATGACTGTATAATTGTATCATGACATTGTGAACCCGCTGGTGATATATAACCATGTTCATTTTCTGATAGCGCAAGGCTGGGCGTTTGAATCAGAGTTATGATGGGTGTAATTTGTGCCTCCTACACCACAGTGAAAAGAGCAGGTCATCGCCAGGATAAATACTAATTAAAATTGATGCAGGTCTCATTTCTGCTTGACCAGTTCGTATGGGGAGGCTACAGAGAGGCAGACATAGTGGGCTTGTCATTTGGTCTTCTGTTTCACACCACAGCCCTGAAGGCAAAAACTGCAGATGAAATGTAACTGCCCAGAGTTATATTATTGGAAACATTCCTTTGACATAACATGTTTGATATTAAGCACATTTTCACATTTATCCATTTATAGCGTTTATTCACTTTCATTGCTGATGACATTGCATGATAAAAAGGCCAAGATGAAGACATATTTTACCTCAACATTAAAACACAACCACTCATTGAGAAAACATGAAATGTAGAAACCCAGATACTGCAGGCGGACTAAGATGTTGATTGTGTTTTTGTTCACTGGAAGGACATTGATGGTTGAGGCAGGTATACTGGACATGAAAAGCTGCTGATTATTGAGAGATTCTATGACAGCCTCATTTTGATTCCAGGAACTTAGCTAAAGGGACTATAAGAGAGAGAGAGAGTGTGTGTGTGTGTGTGTGTTTGTGGGTGTTTTTTCGTGTGAGTGTGCGTGAGTGTGCTCCTGCACAGTGGAAGGGGCCACAGAGGCTGTCCTCCTGAAACACCGTCACAGCTTGTCTGACTGGCAGTTCAAGAGCTCTTCATTAGAGCCCCACTGTGTCTAAGGGAAAGAAAAACAATGTGCCCAGCCTGGGACCTGTAACCTTTCCATTTAATCAGGAGTTCAAACTGCATTGTCTCCCACCACTGCGTCATTCAGTCTCTGGGGCTTGAGAGCAACTTTGAGGCAAATGGCTTCATATCAAGCTAGGCAGAAATATCTCTCACTGCATCACACTAGACTAGTAAATGCACTTAGGCGATGAAGGTATCCAGCAGCCTATCAATGTCATTCATCACATATACCTATTCAATCATTTTTATTTTTTAAGATAATGCTATTTAATTGGTTGTCTATATGAAATGTATGGCGTGATCAACAGTCAACATTGTTTTTGGGAGAATTTTAGAGACCACTTCCCAGTGTTAAACATGTCCAAGGCACCCCGGAACCTGCGCTATCATAAGGGGTGATGCGCTACGATGGTTGCTAGCATACTAGAAACCTAGTAGAAACACTCTGCGCACATTACACTCGTAACGGTGCACAAACAAGCGAACAACAGCTAGCTAACAACACCAGCAACTAAACATTAGCTAAACTACTAGCTGCTTTAGCGTTGTCATTCAACTTATTGTAGCTATGTAGCTAGCTAACCAGTGTACTCCAGGCTAGCTAGCTTCAAGATACACATATTCTGCATTGGTCTGCAAAGACAGAATCAGTTTATCATAGGGTTTGCGTCCCCAAATCAGATCTTGTTACGGGCCCCAAAAACACTAAAACCGGAACTGCTCAAAATGGTTGTAAAGTGGGCAGTGTGGACAAAGTGTGACTTACAGAATTAATTATGTATGACTTGTCATCTATATTTATGCTTCAAATGTTTTCAGATTCTTTTGAATTCATAACTTTTTCACAGACTTTTTGCACCTAGGCTTATGGTCTGGAGTTACAAATAGTGCTTTGGCCTGGGCTGGCTCAGTGCCCCACAGATATTACTGTGCGTCACCTTCAGTACTACACAGCAAATGCGATTGGCACAGGAGGATTTAAGCTATGTCCAGTCCTTGAGCTGGAACACATTGTACGTAACATTGATATTACTGCTATTCTTTTTTTGTGCTTAGGTGTAATCTCTATGCTTCAGAATTACCCCCTGACTGCACCTTTTACGCTGATGGTAATTATAAATGTCCACACTTTCTATTCTTCCCATGCACCATTTCAGCACATGATTTTGACCCATGCTTATGTGACAAACACTGTACTTGCAGTTTCTGCGCCCTTAAGTACCTAATTAATTGAGAAAATTCACATTAGCTCTGTATTACATTGACCACATGCTGATACAGTGATAACCATGAATATGGATACACTGCTAACAGACAACTAAGACAGCGTTTCATGATAGGGGTAAGAAGGCACATTTTGCACATGATTGCAAAACACAACACTTTAGTACTTTGGCAACAAGTTGATTTGGAACAACACATTCAAAATAGTTTGTCCTGACAGCGGCAACCAGTCACTCAGATAGTTGTCTAAACATAAATATTTCCAGCAAGAAAGTTATTTCTTAAAAAAAAAGAGGTGATGAAGAGGATATGCGTGAGACAGAAACTTGTCGATAAAGTTTTGCAGAAAGGCATAGATAAATATATTAATACCATCTCTACCTTATAGCAGAAAGGTTGATTTTGTCTTGCTGTGAGCTAACACACTTAATTGTAGTATGCAAATGAGAGCAATTACAAAGCTTTTAGGTGAAGAGATGACAGCTGAGGTTGGTTTCATTGCAGGCCTCACCAAACAGTTGTCATGGAAACAATGTAGAATAACCTCACTGCCAAATAATTGAGGGTATTATTGTAGACATAGCATCTCGGTATGGTTACGTTTGTAATAATGCTTACGTATTTAAACATCTGCCATATATTCCGTAAATTTTTTGTTGTAAATAGTGTAAATAATGAATGGCAACACCATGATAGTCTGGGGATATGTGATTGAACGCTAAATGCTAGATATGTAGCCTAGATATGTAGCCTACTTTATGCCTTAACACATTAGTGTCTGTTAACGCTATTTATTCTATTGTATCTATTCATTATAACCGGGTAAAAAAAATCAAATGGAAATGTGACATTTATTGATTAGAGAAGGGAAATGAATATTGCTATTTGTGTTGCCTATTAACAATTCTTACAGTTTCAATTTAAAATTGGTTGTGTAATCTCTGGATCCTATAATACCAATCATTGCAATGATAATGATACTATCAGTGTCATATTGACAACCATCATCATCTTTACCTTGCACATCACTGATGATGACCAGACTGTGAAGTGGGGATGGATTCAAGGCTTTAACAAGCAATTTCAATAATATTATTTGAGATGATAATGATTTCTCTCCAAAATCAAATGCATTTGCTGCCCCTTTCTTTGTTTACGGAAAATTAAGGGGAATTACCCTATGAATGCCACCAGCATACCAAATAAAAATTGTAGACACAAATTGATATTTCTATGGCAATTTATATTACAATTACTCTTGTGGAGGCTTTCATGAATTAAATATGAGTTCTGTCTGAGAATTAGATGTTATAAAGGTAAATTACAAGAGGCAGCCTGTAATTGAGGTGGCGGCAACATGGGCCTACTGAACTAATCCCTGGCTGGGTCATGTGATAGGCTGTCCTCCAATGGCAGGAGTTCTTTTTGCCACAAAGCCAGGGCAGCTGAGAAAATTGATTTCTCATCTGAGCTGTATTTGATAGCTTTTGAAATCAGAAATTGAAATTAAGTAACCTACGCCCCGTCATTACAAAAGAGCAAATTAACATTGCAACAGTTTTTCCTATTGGCAGTGCAAGCCTGCCAAGGTACATTTCTAAATAGATCTCTCTCTCTCTCTCTCTCTCTCTCTCTCTCTCTCTCTCTCTCTCTCTCTCTCTCTCTCTCTCTCTCTCTCTCTCTCTCTCTCTCTCTCTCTCTCTCTCTCTCTCTCTCTCTCTCTCTCCCTCCAAAGTTGATTGAAGTGCCTGTTTGAATCATTTATAAAAAATCCCTCAAAATAGGAGTGAAAATAATGTATTTCTGAATGATGGTGCAAATAATGTTATTGTGATGCCCCCAAAGCACAGAAATTGTTTTATGTGAGAAATGGACCACACAGTTAATTTGAATGTGAGTAAAAAAGTATGCTCTTTTGATTCTCAAATTAACATGGCTTATCATACACCACCCTCATTGTTTGGTAATAGTTTTTTTGCTTTTATATTAATTATTAGCTTTCAATGATGCACATTTTCAGGCAGACGGTTTCTTTGAAACAGTTGGGTTTTTAATCACAGAGGTAGAGTTATGCATTAATATGAGTAGAGAAATAGATAGCTAGATTTGTTCTCAGGCCAGATCAGTCAACCAAGAGTACATGTCTTAGAGATGCGATTGCTTTTCAGTCTCAATGGACACATTTCAGTTATCAACTCAAAACCACAAACTTTGGCCTTTGCAAGTGCAAGCATTATTAAAAGTAATTGTTTATTACAAAAAATTATTTTAATTTCAGAAAATGAATGTTATGGTTAGATGTAATATTGGAGAAAAACAGACCAACACAATTTCTCTCTTGTAATTCTTATTAGCTTAAAATACAATTATATCAAATCATGATAATTGATTCCCCTCAATTGTTTAGATATAGCCTACAATAGTGATTGGCGTATGAGTATTGAATGAGTTAAACAAGTTAGTGTGTGTTAGTGAAAGTGAACAAGGCAGTTGATTTATTTGACAAAAGACACAGTGAAGCAGATGTTACTGCAGGTGGACAAGAAGATCAATAGACGGTGGAGAGCAGCTAGATAGTTACCTGAGATGGCGGAACTTGTAGCAGATGTTAAACAGACTGATGCTTGGGTAGGCAGATCAATGGACAGGAGGCAGATGGAGGAGAACATGTAGGAGCGTGGGGAGGAAGTTTACTAGACAGAGACATGAAATAATGGGAGTCACATTTGATATGCAGATGGGCGCCTGTCCACAAAGTCTACCATCTACAAAACAAGGAAATAATAGGTTGCAACTTGGGAGGAATATTTTTTAAACCTTTACTCTACCTCCTCCACTGACTACAGTGTCATAATAATTACTGCTAGATTTAGCCCTTCACTGTCAGGACTGTGGGAAATAATTTCATGTCCAAACGTCCTTCCTCCCAACAACTTCCCCGTGATGACCATTAATAGTTCTGTGAATTGTGAGACTCAGCGATTTCTGTGCATTAAAACTGATCTAATTAGCCACTTGTAACGAGTATCACGTCAAGCTGTGAAAGAACGCACTATCCCCTTTGGCTCCTATTAGTGACTCAAAGACTCAAGTCCCAGGATTCTCTTGGACGTGAGTTACATTCTACGCTTCTCCACTCAGGTAGGCAATCCATTGCATTTTGCTAGATAATCATGTTGCCTCAATATTGTATTATTTGACTAAAAGGTTTCTTGCAAGCATAATGCAATGGTTTGTTTTATTGACAGGCTCATGGTAAAATGTAATTATAACACTGTATATCCATGGGTCAACTAACAGTCATCAGCCGTAGGTCAAAAATTTACCTGTCGCATATGTACTGTATTATGCCATGAACTTACTTGACACAATAAGGAATATCTCTGCCATATTGAACTTACATTTCAACACATACAGGCAGTTTCAGTCTCTCTCTTTCATACTCCCCCTCTACACATACACACTCACTCACTTACTCACGGATCCCCTACATGCCATGTCCCAGTGGCCTTGCTGTCCGAGAAGCAACTTGAACTAGGCGATAACCTGATAGACTTTATCTTGTCTTGTCTGGGTCTCAGTGAAGCCTGAAGAAGACACTTCAACTGTAAGGCATCCCCCCAGAGTCCTAACCTTCCCCTCATCTCCCCTCGGCAGCCTCAGCGGCTGGGAGCTGTCAGCGGCCTGTTGCTTATTGATGTTTCTGCATGTTTTATGTCTATCGGAGATATGACGGCCCTGACACAGTGCTGATTTCAATCAGCCTGCCACACAGCACACAATCTGACAGCTGGAGAAAGTAAGAGAAGACATAATCTATGGGGATGTCATTGGCTCAGATCAGGTCCGGCCTTGTCTCTGACCGGGGGACTCTCCTCCCTTCTAATGAAAATGTTTCATTCACATCTCAAATGAACGTGCTCCATGCCTCCCTGGCTGATGAATTCAATAGAAGAAAAAAGAGAAACGAATAGGGAGGGAAAGAAATGCAGCTTTTGTCAGATTGGGGAAGCAAGAAGAGAAAATGACCCCTGAGCCAAAGGTTTTGACACTGCATCAATCCCTTTAGGGGTGAGGCCTGCTGGACCAGCTCTGGCTGAAGATTACTTCAGGACATCTGAGGGATGACTGCTCTATCTATTTCACACATCCTATGCAGACAACAAGCTTGTATGGTCTGGATCCTGAGCTGCCCACTAAATCTGGTCTGAGATCATTCCATGGAATGAGGGAACCCATCCAAGGCAATTCAGTTCCAAACCATTGACAGAGAGTCCAGTAAAGCCTTGAGAAAAGAGACGCATCTATTCCCTAATTTTCCTTTATACCACAAACTAGAATAATATACCATTGGTAATACCAATAAATCTCTTCACTCACATATTGAAGCAAATGCACACATATCACAATAAGACTCTCCCATGCAGCTGTTTCGCCTTGGTTCAAATAACCTTACGTTGCTGTTAATTGTGACTGATAGTTGTTATCAATAAAGTATTATTAACTCAGACCAAAAAAGGTGGTGTGATGCTGGGGTTTGATTTAACGCAAGACTCAGTGTCAGTCTCAAAATTAAATGCAGACTGAAAAAATATTTATGCCCCATATTCTGGGCTTGTCTTTGCACATTTCTGATCAACTATAAGTATATGTTTTTGTGTTTATTTAACTTATTATATTCCCTTTGCACATGTATGTGTTTGCTGTTTGTTATGTTTCTTTGATGCATGTGTATGTTCACCATCTAAGAAACGTATTCAAACAGCAAGAAATTGGAATGATGATATTGCTTCCTGAATAAGTACGGTCATATAGGTTACAGAGAGGACATGCTTTAATACCAATAGACAAATAATATCTGCTCTGCAAAACTTATTATTGCTATCACAGTTTATCAAACACTTTTTTTCTGCTTGAAAAATTGCAAATTTCTGAATTATAGAGATATAAAATGAATAGTATTAGCCCCAATACTTCATGTTGAGTGTATTTCACTTCCAGGGTTTCACTGACCAAATTTACTATAATGAGATTGCTACAAACAAAGAATAAATTAGCTGTCATTGAATTACTTAAATTTCCTTATTCTAATAGAAAACAGTGACAAGTGTCGTGCTTCTCTCTATGTTTGGTTACAGGCTTCACAACATGTTAGAATGGATAATTGATCCATCAAAAAACATCAAGCAATGGCATTAAACGCCTTGAGTCTACAGCACGGAACATGCAGAAAATCTAATTTAACCCTGTGTTGACTAAAACACTCCCTTGCACTGTCGATCAAGCATGTCTCTCCTTGACAGCTCTGGTCGCATGTTGTTAAATAATCTAAAAAAAAGAAACATGAAAGAAAAATCAGTCTCAGAGGAACTGTCACAAAGAAAAGAAAATGCCAAGGGGGGGGGTGAGGAATGCCTTCAGTCGCTCGGCTTTTCACATTTTAATTTCAGTCTTCAGGGCTGACTCATGGTAGCGCCTGAGTGAGCGGGGCCTGGGAGTCAGGGCCCTGTGCTGACCCCTGTGCATAGACAGACCCAGAGAGATGTCAGACGGGAGCTCCCGAGGATCACCAGGCTGCCAAGCGCTTTGAAAGCTGCTGCCAATTCAGCCTAAGTCTCAGCTGAATGGCCGCCACAGAGAAGGAGAGCGACAGCAATAAAAACAGGTTGCAAAAGGAAGAGAATTTGCTTTCAAAATGTATTTGGCCTTTGACCTTGCATCCAACACCTCGCCCACTGTCTTTGAAGCTGAGCAATTTTTTTGAGGGACATTAAAAAAATGGAGGGTTTTGGGGTTGGACTTGGGGCCTGTCAGTATACATATATTAATAATCTGACAACTACATCTGCTTTTGAGGGCCAGCCATGACAGCTACACAATGGCCGTCCTCGTACATGTCTAGCCTCCCTGTCTGAACAACACAGAGAGTTTATTAAGACATCACAGTCCTGTGAAGTATGGATTTAACACCAGTCTCTGTCACTTACTGTATTAGCCATATCAAAGTTCCCAAATAAACAATGAAGGCTTCACATGCAACCTGATACTTTCATTTCATAGAAAGTGATGTTTTAACACACAGTATGCAATCTAATCTTTCATGTCTAAATGTCATGTGATCATAACTACTGCTAACTGATTTATGGATTTTTTAAACGAAAATGTGTCATCAGAAATACTATATCATTAAATGAAAATGCTTATAATGTAGCAAAGAAAAAAGATATTAGGAAAATGTGAAAAACTATAAAGGGCATACTGGCCCAGAGAGAGATAGAATATTAAGTTGCTAGAGGAGCCGGGGCTGTCTGTCTGTCTGTCTCTCTGTCTGTGGAAGTCCGCCCCTCAGACAGTGGATCAGTCCGTTGAGAGACACAGGGAGAGGGGTCAGAGGGAGCGCAGGTAATTGAGGTGTCCCTTCCCCACCCTTTTTTCCAGGGCTCCTCAACCCATTCTCTCACCCTGGCCCTATCCACACAGCGGGCACAATTACGCTCCCCATCACCCCTCCAGCTGGCCCCCATGATCCTGCACTTCTCACTAAACGCGGCTCCGCTGGCCCCCTCCCTCTTAACATCGCAGCACCCGCTCTAGGGGAATGGGGGAGGCTGCACATTAGACCATGGAGAAGGAACTTAGAGTGCTCTGTTTTACAGGCAGCACTTGGCAAAAACAGTGAGAAATTGAGCTACAATGTAGGTAACACATTGAGTATCGATAAATGTCTGTTTGCAGATGTTGGGACTTGTGTTATTGTTCTTGGAGAACCAACACAGATACACGATCTTATGTCTGTTGCAAATAAAATGGCATTTCTTATAACAGTATCTTAATACAATAAAAACAATACAAACAGTATAACATATGCTAATGCTAAAGTGCCCTTTTACCCATATATATTTTATCATAAATGTAGCAGCATGGTTAATTGAGTCACAACAAATAGATTTCAATACCCATGTGTCAGTCCATTCACATTTCTCCAACAATCTCGACGTGTCTCTAGATAGACTTCAGCTTACAGTCCCATCCCTTCACATTAATGAGAAGGAAGCCTCTACTGTGCATTATTACCTGAAATAATACCATATGGTAAAATGTAAACACATCTGCATATTCATGTCGTAACTTCATCTGTTTAATTAGTTCCAGCAAAGCAGTTTAGCCTCTGAGGCCCTCCCTGTCAAAGCAGCGCTGCTACAGCCATGCCCGGCTGTCGGCCCTGACAGTTCTTCATTGTTCAACTGACGCTCATGCCCTGCCAGTTTAATGCCAGGTGCTTTCTTACAGGCCATGGATCAGGTGGGCAGAGTGTAGGGGGTGCTGTCACATTGATGACAAACCTGACACATTCCTCCCTAACAAGGAGACCAGATACCAGTAATTTCAGGATGATTTTATTATACCTGAACATGGCTTTTTTAAACACCTAGCTACAGTACCTTTTACCAAAATGATATAGTTTTTGCTGACATGATTAAGATTTCTGTAACATGTCTGATATGCATGATCAAATGCATTTGTCTCAACTTTGAGAAATCACAATGCAAGATAGCACAACATATACTGGCCATATACAGTGGGGAAAAAAAGTATTTAGTCAGCCACCAATTGTGCAAGTTCTCTCACTTAAAAAGATGAGAGAGACCTGTAATTTTCATCATAGGTACACTTCAACTATGACATACAAAATGAGGAAAACAAATCCAGAAAATCACATTGTAGGATTTTTTATGAATTTATTTGCAAATTATGGTGGAAAATAAGTATTTGGTCACATACAAACAAGCAAGATTTCTGGCTCTCACAGACCTGTAACTTCTTCTTTAAGAGGCTCCTCTGTCCTCCACTCATTACCTGTATTAATGGCACCTGTTTGAACTTGTTATCAGTATAAAAGACACCTGTCCACAACCTCAAACAGTCACACTCCAAACTCCACTATGGCCAAGACCAAAGAGCTGTCAAAGGACACCAGAAACAGAATTGTAGACCTGCACCAGGTTGGGAAGACTGAATCTGCAATAGGTAAGCAGCTTGGTTTGAAGAAATCAACTGTGGGAGCAATTATTAGGAAATGGAAGATATACAAGACCACTGATAATCTTCCTCGATCTGGGGCTCCACGCAAGATCTCACCCCGTGGGGTCAAAATGATCACAAGAACGGTGAGCAAAAATCCCAGAACCACACGGGGGGACCTAGTGAATGACCTGCAGAGAGCTGGGACCAAGGTAACAAAGCCTAGCATCAGTAACACACTACGCCGCCAGGGACTCAAATCCTGCAGTGCCAGACGTGTCCCCCTGCTTAAGCCAGTACATGTTCAGGCCCGTCTAAAGTTTGCTAGAGAGCATTTGGATGATCCAGATGAGGATTGGGAGAATGTCAGATGAAACCAAAATAGAACTTTTTGGTAAAAACTCAACTCGTCGTGTTTGGAGGACAAAGAATGCTGAGTTGCATCCAAAGAACACCATACCTACTGTGAAGCATGGGGTGGAAACATCATGCTTTGGGGCTGTTTTTCTGCAAAGGGACCAGGACGACTGATCCGTGTAAAGGAAAGAATGAATGGGGCCATGTATCGTGAGATTTTGAGTGAAAACCTCCTTCCATCAGCAAGGGCATTGAAGATGAAACGTGGCTGGGTCTTTCAGCATGACAATGATCCCAAACACACCGCCCAGGCAACGAAGGAGTGGCTTCAGAAGAAGCATTTCAAGGTCCTGGAGTGGCCTAGCCAGTCTCCAGATCTCAACCCCATAGAAAATCTTTAGAGGGAGTTGAAAGTCTGTGTTGCCCAGCGACAGCCCCAAAACATCACTGCTCTAGAGGAGATCTGCATGGAGGAATGGGCCAAAATACCAGCAACAGTGTGTGAAAACCTTGTGAAGACTTACAGAAAACATTTGACCTCTGTCATTGCCAACAAAGGGTATACAACAAAGTATTGAGATAAACTTTTGTTATTGACCAAATACTTATTTTCCACCATAATTTGCAAATAAATTCATAAAAAATCCTACAATGTGATTTTCTGGATTTCTTTCCCTCATTTTGTCTGTCATAGTTGAAGTGTACCTATGATGAAAATTACAGGCCTCTCTCATCTTTTTAAGTGAGAGAACTTGCACAATTGGTGGCTGACTAAATACTTTTTTTCCCCACTGTACGGGGCAGCAGGTAGCCTAGTGGTTAGAGCGTTGGGCCAGTAACCGAAAAGTTGCTAGATTGAAACCCCGAGGTGCCAAGGTAAAAATCTGTCATTCTTCCCCTGAACAAGGCAGATAACCCACTGCTCCTATGCCATCATGTTAAATAAGAACTTGTTCTTGACTTGCTTAGTTAAATAAAGGTCAAATTAAATATAACATATAGTGTATATTTATTTACACCCATATGTCCTCTGAATACTGGAAGAATACCTTGAGGTGAATCTAAAGTGTTCCTGCTATTTTATCAAACCGACAACATATGTTTGATTTGAATACAGGAATAAGTGCATAAACAGTTGAAGTTGGAAGTTTACATACACCTTAGCCAACTACATTTAAACTCACAATTCCTGACATTTAATCCTAGTAAAAATTCTCTGTCTTAGGTCAGTTAGGATCACCACTTTATTTTAAGAATGTGAAATGTCAGAATAATAGTAGAGAGAATGATTTATTTCAGCTTTTATTTCTTTCATCACATTCCCAGTGGGTCAGAAGTTTACATACACTCAATTAGTATTTGATAGCATTGCCTTTAAATTGTTTAACTTGGGTCAAACGTTTCGGGTAGCCTTCCAAAAGCTTCCCACAATAAGTTGGGGGAATTTTGCCCATTCCTCCTGACAGAGCTGGTGTAACTGAATCAGGTTGGAAGGCCTCCTAGCTCACACACGCTTTTTCAGTTCTGCCCACAAATGTTCTATGGGATTGAGGTCAGGGCTTTGTGATGGCCACTCCAAAACCTTGACTTTGTTGCCCTTAAGCCATTATGCCACAACTTTGGAAGTATGCTTGGGGTCATTGTCCATTTGGAAGACACATTTGCGACCAAGCTTTAACTTCCTGACTGATGAGTTGAGATGTTGCTTCAATACATCCACATAATTGTCCTCCCTCATGATACCATCTATTTTGTGAAGTGCACCAGTCCCTCCAGCAAAGCACCCCCACAATATGATGCTGCCATCCCAACCGTGCTTCACGGTTGGGATGGTGTTCTTCAGCTTGCAAGCCTTCCCCTTTTTCCTCCAAACATAACGATGGTCATTATGGCCAAACAGTTCAATTTTTGTTTCATCAGACCAGAGGACATTTCTCCAAAAAGTAGGATCTTTGTTCCCATGTGCAGTTGCAAACCGTACTCTGGCTTTTTTTATGGCGGTTTTGGAGCAGTGGCGTCTTCCTTGCTGAGCGGCCTTTCAGGTTATGTCGATATAGGACTCCTTTACTGTGGATATAGATACTTTTGTACCTGCTTCCTCCAGCATCTTCACAAGGTCCTTTGCTGTTGTTATGGGATTAATTTGCACTTTTCGCACCAAAGTACGTTCATCTCTAGGAGACAGAACGTGTCTCCTTCCTGAGCGGTATGACGGCTGCGTGGTCCCATGGTTTTTATACTTGGGTACTATTGTTTGTACAGATGAACGTGGTACCTTCAGGTGTTTGGAAATTGCTCCCAAGGATGAACCAGACTTGTGGAGGTCTACAATTGTTATTATGAGGTCTAGGCTGATTTCCTTTGATTTTCCCATGATGTCAAGCAAAGATGTACTGAGTTTGAAGGTAGGCCTTGAAATACATCCACAGGTACACCTCCAATTGACTCAAATGATGTCAATTAGCCTATCAGAAGCTTCGAAAGTCATGACATAATTTTCTGGAATTTTCCAAGCTGTTTAAAGGCAAAGTCAACTTAGTGTATGTAAACTTCTGACCCACAGGAATTGTGATACAGTGAATTATAAGTGAAATAATCTGTCTGTAAACAATTGTTGAAAAAATTACTTGTGTCATGCACAATGTAGTTGTCCTAACCGACTTGCCAAAACTATAGTTTGTTAACAAGACATTTTTGGAGTGGTTGAAAAACTATTAACGACAACCTAGTATGTGTAAACTTCCGACTTCAACTGTATATACTGCGTACTGCATAAATACTTCAATGTGGGTTTGGGCCCTTTGTATAAAAAGAAGTTACGCTGTTGTACCTTACATTGGAGGTCTCTACCTATGGAGTTGCAGCTCTTAGTCCTGTGCACTCTCAGTGCTAACAACTAACGGCAACAGAGTGCTTGCTAGCAGTATTGTTAAGGAGCAGTGCAAGGTAGCATGGAGGGCTGGAGGCTTACAGGGCATTCATTCTCTCTAATTAAATTCCCCTTCATCAGGCACTCGTTTGTGCACAAGCATTAATACTTTTGACCCCATGTTGCCCAAACACTAACGTGCCTGGGGAAGGAAAAAGACGAGGGAAATTAAAGAAAAAACATAAAGGAATATCTTATTAGGAGAGTCAGACATCTTTTAGCCTTCATTTCTTGATGGCTGCTCCTGGTGCCGCGACCTACTGGCGTCTAGCTAATACGGCAGTACGCACCATGCCATTGTTCTCAATCAATAACTAATTATCATAGTACTGGCTCTGACTGGTATTGTCCTCCTTGCTTGGAACCCCTTGTTGTGGATTGGAAAACCGAGAGGGAGGAGAAAGGGGAGAGAGGGTGGCTTTTGGTTTCATAGTGATGCTGCCGCCACAACATCCTCGCTAGCCTTTCAAGATACACTGTGCCGTCAGCTTGAATTAGCATCCCCTACTAATTGATATAAATTAGAACAGAAGAATTCTTGTTGCTGCTGAATGTCATAATGATATCCTCAAAGTAATCATGGGAGACAAAAAGGGAACAGCACAAAACACACATGCAGACCCAAAAAGAAAAGAGAAATTAGTCTGACTCCTGCTAGGGACTTTGCAAACGAGTCTCCAAACAAAGGGAAAGGGGAACCAGACTGACGCCAAAATGTACGTTTCATTATTTCAATCTCATTTGCCATTGTGAATCAGTGTTAGTTTCTAAAATATGGAAATATTTTCCTTACTTTTCTTGTCGTTCTTTGGACAGTCACATAACAGTCCTACAGATCCAAATACAGCAGTGTATATTAACTGGTACTATTTTCCTTTACAAACTTTTCATTGTTTGTTGCTTTTTGCAAATGAGCTGACAGAAATAGAGGAGCCCAGTAATTCAAAGTTGGCAACATGGAGGATATTCTGTTCTGGTGCCTGGCTGTCTGTGTGCTTCTGAACAGAGAGACAGAGAGCTGAGGCTGCTGTCATCCCACGTGGCAACACAGTTCACTTCTCCCTAGTCCTGTTGGTGCCACTGGCTCCAGGCCTGGGGGTTGAGGCCCCTAGGAGCCCGGGGGGTGGCTGGTGTCCCAGTGGCAAGGCAAGGGTCAGCCTAGTAAAAGTGCTGCCCTCAGGACGGGGAGTATAATCCCTGTGCGAAACCAAGGCAGCTGGAGCAGCCCGCTCCGCTCGGCCCATGTAATGATATGGGTTGCACTGGAGCTGATGTCTGACCTCATTATCAGAGTTTAATTGCGCTGTTACAGAGTTTCACTTCTTATTTTCTCTGGCCTTTTTTCTTTCTGACAGCTCTCCAAAATAATTCCTAGGTTGCTACAAAAGTAAATGAATTACTTATGTATTTTGTACCTTATATACATCTGTGAAAGTTGTATTAGGACTCAAACAAATGGGCTATTATAATTCTCATTACATTTAATTTGTGTCTAGTATTTTTTATACAGAAATACAATTAAACATTTATATTTGGTGCGGTATTCTGTGTGATCTAAGAGCTGATGTCTTTATTAACTCACTCAATAGTTACTAGTAATGATGGTTGTCTATTGATATGGAAATTATTTGAAAAGGAAGGAGAACATTACATCAACAGTTCATTAACACCTTCTCTAAAATCGTACCTGTTCCTCATCAAGTTGTGTTTATTAGGAACTGGTGTGTAAATAACTGTGGGGTTGTTCACACCTACAATTTGTTAAGATTTCTTTACACTTAATGCACAATTACAACCAATACTTTAAAGGTGATAAAGAAATCCTGAAATGCATATTTCATTTGATTGAATAATTTGTTATTTCTTCTCCACCTAGCTCTTAACATACACTACAACAGAGTAGAGGACTTAAAATCTCAGTGGTTACCAGTCCATTTTATACAGACAGCGCAATGTTTTGCTGCTTTGAAGCCAGAAAACCTTTCTACTTGCAGCAAGCCTGGTGACCTGTGAGCCATGCAGCAACCTGCCCTCCATCACAACCTGTATACAGGGAAATAGCTCTCTTTCAAGCCATGATACCACATCAAATATGAATTAGCGGTGTAAATAGGAAGCGTGACTGGTGCTCAGTTCTGCTGTAGAAGGAGGCTCTGCTGAGCCCTGCTATCACCAGCCCTCTTCCTCCTACCCAGCTGAAGAACCAATGTCATCTCTATTTCCTGCTCCGCGTCCCAGCTTCACTGCTCTGTAACCCCAACACCGGGCGCAACCATGACTGGGTCACAGGCGAATGGGCCACCGCGGTAAATGGGGTTGCTCTTTCAAAACATCAAAACAAGAGTAAAAGGATCGCTCCTCTGTGTATTAACTGCAGTGAAACTTTAAGTAAGTGTATCAAAAGGCTGAAAGGTTAGCGGCTGGGAAGAGTTTGGTGTGTGTGAGTGCATAGATAGACGAGCATGTGCGGATATACGGAACTATATGACTTGTTCCTGTTCTCTTGGAATCACATCACAATACATCCTTGAAAGTATCTCCCAATTTAAATCCATGCATTGTGTTTGTGGATAGATTTTCCTGTGTTCTCATCATGAAAGTGCAATTTTAATTCCATGATGTAGGAACACACATTCATGAAGAGTGCCCATCCTATTCCTATCCTATTGACAGTTGGAGGATAAATGTTGAAAAGGCCTAATTCTGAGATGGGCTGGGCGGCAGGCTTTAATGAGGAGCCTGTCTCAGAGCCTGTCTTAGGCAGAGCCATGTGATATCCCGACTGGGGCTGGGGTTGGGGCTGGGGCCGGCCCTGTGTGGAGTGGTGGTCAGGTCTTAATGGAGGAGTCCATGGCTTCCCCTCTGGAGAAGGGCGGAGCCCACTTAGGTTGACACATTAAGTCAAGTTGCTCTCCTTTGACCCTCCAGAAGATGCCTAGTTGTGGGAGACCGTCAGGCGAGCTTCAGCACAAACAGATTGGCTGCCTGCAGGCAACGGGTTAAAAAAAAATAAGCTATGAACAAGGGAGGCTGGAACCTGTGAAAGATGTAAATTCAAAGTAAAAGGAGCCGAACTTTAACCTATGGCTATTATACAGCGAGTGAAACAGAGCTACCGCTTGGAATTAAGAGGACAATAGGAGGTTTAGGCCAGGGGCATTTAACCAACGGGCAGCTACTGTATCAGATCCCAGTCTTAGTGACATTACTGACCGCAGCCTCGCACAAACTCTGATCTCTGGTGGCACAAAGGAGGGGTTGGCTGCCAAATGGGATTAGGACAAAAAAACGAGGGAGAAAATAAAAATATACGCAAAAAAAATATGGAGGGAGAGAGAAATAGAGAGTGAAAATTACTACATTACTGCTGGACTTCACAGTGATCCAGACGGGAGAAAAGCTGTGCAAACAGTCACAGGATCGCGCAGTCAATAATACGTGCAATCTTCAGAGACAGAAAGCTATAATCAACAAAAATCCATATTGAGGGTGAATGCCAGAGTTTTTTTCAAATGTCAGCCCAGTGTGTTTGCAGAAGGGCAGGGATGACAGCTGAGGAGCAGTGAGGAGCAGGGGTGTGAGCAGGCGGGGACAGGCGGGCTCTCTGCTGATGAGGTCCTGGACACGGGGGCCAGCCAGAGTGGAGTGCTGGGCCAGGAGGACATAGTCCCACTCCGCCTCAGCCTGCTCCCACATGATAAGGCCAGAGGGATGCTTTACACTGTTGGTGCCTAAGGGGAAGCATTCACTCACAATACATAATTATATTGATTGTGATCATGATCTGATACAAACATGGTACATGATCTGTAACATATTTAAAAATGCATCTGTATATTTTCATACAGTGGTCAGAAGTGTTTGGAAGTCCCAAGCAACTTGGTTTTGGAAAAAGTGTTACGTTTATGGTACATACAGTACATGACCACTTTTGTTCAGTTTACAGGGTATAGAAACATTTTCCATTTTAACTTTTATAGAAGTGCAATGAAATGTAGGTGTTTTTATGTTCGATTTCTCTCTCATCCACCTCTTTGAAAAGCAATGTCTATTCTTTTTCTGAGGTCTTTTAAGTCATTATAATTTTTTTCATTCTCTTTTTTTGGCTCAGTTTTCTTGAATAAAATAAGTGCAGATTTGCTGAAAATCAGGGGCTTTTGTGTGCGGCTGCAGGAGCATGGTGAAATGTTTGGACACTAATACCTATTCATTTCGGTAGCTCCATAAAGAAAAGCGGCCAGCTATGCTGCTGCCGTGAAGTGGTATTTTTTGGTGCCCAGCAGGATGTCCTGTTCACATTAGCACAGCGGGGGAAACTGTCCGGAACAGCCAGACAACTAAATCAAGACATTTTCAACTTCTGACAAAATTGCTATAGGGGGGAGTGACAGTTTAAATAAGGATGTGTGTTAGTCTGTGCATGTTTCTCTCTCTCTCTCTGTGTGTGTGTGTGTGTGTGTGTGTGTGTGTGTGTGTGTGTGTGTGTGTGTGTGTGTGTGTGTGTGTGTGTGTGTGTGTGTGTGTGTGTGTGTGTGTGTGTGTGTGTGTGTGTGCGTGCGTGCGCGTGTGTGTGTGTCTGTGTGTATCTGTGTGTGTGTATCTGTGTGTGTGTGTGTGAGAGAGAGGGAGGGAGAAATCTTAAAAAATGTTGTATATTCTAATACAATGGAAAACTCCATGTGGTTGCCATTAATGAGGAAGTACCGTAGTGCTAGAATAAAAACACAATGCTAAGACCAAGCAAAAACCCCTCAACAACCACTCCTCTCATTTTGTCCTGTTTCTGTTTTTATGGCCATGTTTAAAGTATCAAAGGGATTAGTGTCACCTAGGTATTGTAATAAAAATGAAATTGCTAAATACTTTCAAGCTTACTTTCTTGTCATAGATAGATAGAAATTAAGTATTTGATGTCATCTCAATATTACTAACGCATTCCAATCATGATGTTCATGAATTGTTGTGTACACTACCATATACAGGTTTTGCTTCAGTTGTGGAGAAATAATTATGTTACATATGCTCACAGGATATCCCATTCCACGAAGTGTTATCATACGTAAAGCTGTTTTTCTGAGTTCATCTTGTTCTATGTCTGACAAGTTTCTTGCCCCCCTTCATTCTGGAGCACACAAATAAGCACCATAGTCTATTTCCTGTATGTATAAACTGGACTAATCCCAATGAAAAAGGATCAGAGAAATCTCCAAGCATTTGTGGTAAAATTACAAAAGGTCAGAGAAAACTGCACATGTGGCGGCAGAATGTCACAAAGGATACACTTTTAACAGAATCACAGCCCTGAGTTACATTTGAAGGTGGTCGATTGCCTCGTCTTCACAGAGGTTAACTCTTAAGGAGTGTTAAAAGCTGCAGGTCTGAAAGAGAGGCCTATCATCATCAGAGACTGCAATAGTGCCAACAAGACCCAGATAATGACAATCCTGACCTCAGTTAAGTACATCACACAGCCAGGGCTCTTGGATGTGATGCCCGGAACAATGCAGGGGGAGACAGGACCAGCCACGCCAGTTGCCAAGGCCACAGCTGGGATTTACCATGCCAACGGACCTGCCATCTTGATTAGGGAGCAAGTTAACCTTTCAACTTAGTGAAAGTGAAAAAAAAGGTTTGTGGTCTGATTCCTTCTGCAAATCCTACTTGACTACATGTGGTTCAAAACATCATTGCATATGAAAAGTAAACCAATACTGTACATGTCACTGCCCCCTGACGCATATTGAATATTGTCTGGGGAAGAGGAGATGAAAACAAGGTTTGGCAGTGCCACCGTGAGGTTGTGGCTGGATTTTGTTTGTCTTGGGGCAACCTGGACCCCATCCAGACTAGCCTTCTTTTGGAATTCTGTGAACTGGAGATGAGAGGAGTGCTCCCTCTTTCTGTGGGACCTGCTTCTGAGTCTTTGCTGTAGGGTTCAGTGGACTTTGATAAAACACCAGCAAATCTGTCACCCCCTCCCCGTGGGGCCAAAGTTGGCCGGCCACTTCTGAAGCTTCAGTGACCCAAAGCCTGAACCCTGCTGCACTCTATTCCCTGTCCTACGCAGCCACTGGGAATCTATGACCTCGAGTTCATCAAGAATCACACAGTCACACGGCAGCATCAAAAGCCATGGCAGTTACTGTCATGTTAGTAAAGTACGCTGGTGGCAACGTTGGCTTAGTTCAAATGTGCAACAAACATTTTTTACTTACAAAAATCGAATCACTGCCTGAATACATTAGAATTTCAATACAGACTTTTAGAAATAAAATATGATTATTCAATAAAAAAAATTTATATGGGGTATGATTTTATCATATTTATCCTATTTCGTCCAAGCCCTGATGACCCTTAATTGGTTGGCAAAGGGAGCAAGGGGTCTGCTTTGAGGCGAAAGTGTGTGATTATTGCTGTTGAATTGCTGCTGTGAAAGGCTGGCTGCATGATGTAGAGAACAGCTTACACAAAGGAACCACCAGCCATGCGCATGGGGGGCTAGCCCTGAAGAAAGAGAAACTGAGTCGTCAGGATCAACACAATCCATGACCAAAAAATGAAGACTACATGTGTCTGGGCATTTATCCATGGAAGGTTTCAGAGAGTATGAAGTATCATTAGTCCATCTCCACTGACTAAGCTGTCATGTATGCTCAGCTGTTCTTTGAAGTAGAGAAAAAGGAAAATAATGGAAATCACTAATATTCCACAATCCTGGAGTCTATGTTTAGGACCAACGGCAGCCCTGCTACTTGGTTTGGAACAGAACAAGCTACATCATAGAGAATGAAAGCCCTCTCAATTTCATAGACTGAGCTAGATGCAAAAACAGATGGAGTTAGTACTGTGGCTGCTATTACTACTTCAACTATCACAACTACAGTGGCGGTCGGTGCCATTTAAGATGAGGGAGGATTATAATTGTTTTATGAGCATGGCCTTATTCTATTACAGCATATTGGATGACTATCATTCATATTCCATACACCCAGCTCAATGTAACGTCGATAGGTTTAGGCTACTACATGATACTCAACATTTCCCTGTACTCAACATGAGGTTGCTACAACCTAGCCTATGAATGAAAGTTTACAACGTAGGTGCACAGGTCAAGATAATTTTGAGTAATCAAGGTGACAGACACTGACATTCAATATGCCTTGCACACTATTGCCTGCATCTAGCTGATCTAGGGTGGACAAATTCAGGTATAGTTATTCCCGTTTTGTTCCGTTTGCTTCCGTTTAAGAAAAGTTTTTCAACAGAGTCGTCGGAATGAGTACACCCTTGATCACAAGAAAACAGTTAACTTTCATAGCAGCCACATAAAAACAGCATGATCACTTTTCTCGTTGTATATATAATTATTTCTCGCAACTATCTACGTGCTCTTTTCCTCTCTCCTTTTCCCTTCACTTGTGGACAGCACATCATCTGTCTGTGACCAGGCGAAAAAACCTTTCCAAGCCAAACCTTCATATCATGACTGCTAACCGCTACACACATCCTACATCGTTGTTATGTCATAGCCAACTAGAACTACTAAAACTGGTTAGTAAACCCGCTACAATCATGCAGTACAGTGTACAACCAAAAATTACAACCAAATATAGCTAGCTCTCTCTCTCTCTCTCTCTTGCTTCTCCTTCATTTTGGAAGACATTTATTTGTTAGAAACTGTTCCACTGCTCAACTACTCACCACATTTTATACACTGCAGTGCTAGCTGTAGCTTTTGCTTTCAGAACTAGATTCATTCTCTGATCCTTTGATTGGGTGGACAACATGTCAGTTCATGCTGCAAGAGCTCTGATAGGTTGGAGGACGTCCTCCGGAAGTTCTCATAATTACTGTGGAAGTCTGTGGAAGGGGGTGGGAACCATGAGCCTCCTTGGTTTTGTATTGAAGTCAATGTACCCAGAGGAGGACAGTAGCTGTACTCCGGCTACACAATGGTGCTACCCTATAGAGTGCTGCTGAGGCTACTGTAGACCTTCATTGCCAAACAGTTTGTTTTAATCAACTATTTGGTGACATGTGAATATACTTAGTATAGTTTTATCATTTAAAAAAAAAAAAGTTTATAAAAATCATTGAGGAGGATGATCCTCCCCTTCCTCCTCTGAGGAGCCTACACTACGTGAACAACTACTAAAATACTACTTTCTAATATGTTGTATACAATTTCGACTTGATGATTCTCTACAACAAGCACTACATCTCAGAGTATCTCCATAGAGCCACATGAATCCATGTCCTTTAGCTGGCAACACCGGTTTCCCCCACACCTATAATCACAGACATGCACGTATGCTTTTACAATACATTCAATTGAGCTGTCTTAGGTTAATATGACACTGCTTGGTCCTTATGCTCTTTGAGGAGAGATATGACTGAAAAAGATGAAGACCTTACACTTGTGCAACACTTGCAAGACAATGTCTTTAAGAGCAAGGGGCAAAATTAACCTGTGTCAAGTTGATAGGCCATGGGAGAAGTTGAGCCGGCCATCAAATCAACAGTGGTCCAATACAGGATCCCATTATTAATGACAGTAAATGGCTGGCCTTGGTGAAAAATCTCCAGCGCCCGAGAAGTTCAGGTGTTACTTGATTCATTAGAGCTTGTGTCTCAGCCAAGGAGATGGCTCTTCTGTTGTCCTGAGCGGGGTGGAAATGGGAATGTATTTTTTTCCTGCCAACACTATGTCACTTTAATGTATTATTGTGACGCCCAGTCTTGACACCTGGTAAAGGTTTGAGCGGTAGGAAGGGATCAAAAGAGAGCCCTATTTAAAGGGAGTGGTTGACACTAGTGACATTTCTTCTTTCTCCTTTGCAGCTTCAACATCTTCTCCTTATTAAAAAGAGAAAATGTGTCACATTAAATGCAGAAATGTTGTACGTTCTTGGAAAGTTCAGATAATGATCAGTCATAACTCAATGTTCTTTTACAATTTGGTCAGGCACTGACACTATCACCTGCATGTTTGAAAATGATCACAAATGGCCATAGGGATGATTGTAGATATTCAAATATCCCTGCAATAATTAAAATTAAAGATCCAATCTCTTACAATTTATTAGTGACTCAACTCCAAGGCAGAATTATATGTTACTATTCATACTGTTGGAAACACACTGCACAACTGGAAAATAATTTGATGTTTTCAGACTACCTTTTGCATCATGTTTTGCATCTCACTATTGAAGTGGACAGACAGACTAAAATGATGTAGCATAATAGCTGTCAATGGCTGTGCAGTGTTAATAATGTAATATGCCTCTCCCTTAGGGAGCGGATGTCCTCATATGGGTCATGGGGAGTATTAAAAGGTTTAAGGGTGGACAGTAAATATATGGTGGTTCTTCCAGCACCAACGGGCCAGAGCACTAATGGATGACCTTGGGGTTTGGCTGCTCCAGACTTGGGGAGATCATGTCTCACCACCCTCCTAGAAGCAGCATGACCCCATCCTCTCTGCCCCTGGCCTCAACCTTTAACTCGCTGATCTTTGACCAAATTATTAAGCAGACACCTGCTTTCCGGTGTTTGGCCAGTGTGGGGGATGGACTATCCCAGGCTACTCTAATTTGATGTAAATGTGTGGTGTGACAGTATCCACCTCTCCAAAGACATCCCATCTGTTTGACTTTCTAACAGTATGGTACCACTGTCTCTAACCCTGTGTTATTTTGGGGAAATCTTGCTTTTATTCTCCAAAAGTAAGGTTTTGTTTTCAATATTATGTTAAAGAATAAAACATGATATCTTATATAGCTCATGGATATATACTGTGTATATATACTTTGTTACCTGCAAAAAAGTTCACTGGCTTTTAGAATGTAGTGGTATTATGAGACACACATTCATATGTAGTTTCACTATGACACACTGTATACCCCTACCAAGCCATGCTCACACAGTGCAGAGTGCAGTTTTATTTGTTTGGACAGGTTCACTGTGGAGGGGACAGGTATTTATACGAGATAAACTGTGTCCCCATGGCGGTTGGCTCCCAAGACATTATTTCCTGCTCTGTCTAATATGTTGTGAGAGGTGAGTCTGCTTTCAGGACTGGACTTCAGGTGTGTTTCTTGGGGGAAAAGATGCTCACTGTATTAGAGCAGCTCCTAGTGGCTCATAACTGAAGTAAGTAGGTAAATTAATCATCCTCATTATTTAATTACACTAATTAAGGGTTTGTCATATTTCTGAGGTTTGTGGGCGCATTGGTCTGCCTGTGCACTCTTTAACTTGTTTAAGGTAACATAATATCAGATGCATACATTCTGCAATATTTGGTCTCTTATTTAACTAGATAATTATACAGATTCTTATTTGACAAATTATTGAAATTAGGGGCACCGTTTTGTATTTTGGAGTGGTGACTAAAAACACTAAACTAGCACGTGATGATGAAATGTTAAGAGAAATTTGGTAATAGTGTCATTATATCCACTGGACAATGTAGTCCTCTGTCAAGGGCACGTAGGTAGTAACTTAGACCCCAAAGACCATTCTGGACCTCAGGGACTCCAATGCGTCAAACTTCAGAAAAAAAACTCTAGCCATTAAGGTATAGCTTGGGAATGACACTGACCTAGGTCTGCCATCTTGCATTGTCCCACCATCTGCACAAACGTGAACTTTGCCTTTAAATCCTGCCTTCTCAATTAACATGTCCAGCTGGGTGGAGAATTCCGTCAGCTCCCTAATATCATTACTGCCACACCAGACTGGGATATTAATATTAAAAAAGTGCCCAGAGCTCTTTCCCTTGCTATGGGAGAGCTTCTGTCTTTAGTGCAATAATGAGGTACACAGACAGCAGTGTAATTCTAGAAGCCATGGTCTGATTAGGGTCTGTACAGGGCAAAATGGGGAGAAGGTGAATGTCTTGGGCTGGCTTTGTTTGGGACTTCTCCTCTTTTGCTCATGGGAATTTCAGACACATTGGAAGCACCTATACGGCAACTTGATCATAGACAAACAGCATCATCCACTGCTCTCTGACACTGAGTCTCAAGCCTTGTGTGAGATATACTGGTGGACACAGACAAAGAGGGTTTAGAATGTATCAAGTCTGCTTCCAAAAGACTGGCTGTGTGGTCTTTGTGATGCTCCATTTAAAGCATGAAGGACACTTAATTTTGCCTGTCTGTCTGGCTTTGTGTCTGTCTGTGTTTGCTTGTGTGGATAACTGCTCCTCCCAGAGAAAAACCCTGAGATCTTAAATTTAGGGAAGTCTTTGATTGTAGGACACTGCCGCTGTACCGGTTAATCTCCCTCACGGCTTTGTAGATGGCAGTGGATTTAGGAGTTGGCATCATAACTGACCAGTGCTGTTTGATTAGATAACAGGGGCTCTACTGCAGGCATCAATGGTCCACCATGCTGAAATGAAACGGTTCACGCAATGGTCCCCGTCCATTCTGCTTAGAACACGATGGGGGTGACTGTTCAACAGTCTGACGCCATGGGCTGCCATGGGCTGCCAAGCAGCGTTTGCCATGGTGATACCACGGAAGGCACCAGCTTGCACCAGATGCTGGGAATTAGCTGTCCCTATGACGGTCAGGGTTTGTGTCCGGAGCATCTTCTAGGTAACAGATTGGATGGCGTTGCAGGTTCTGCCTCTGTGCCAGAAAAGCCACAAACACAGTCAGGATATACTTACTTACTACCCACATGTTCATTTAGTGTCGTCCTTACCTCATGATTAACACTAAGATGTACAGTACATGGAGGCCATGTGTGTGGTACATACAGCACCAGGCAGGAAGTGTGGTTTCTTGGCTTTGGGGACAGTCACTAGGTGGCCAAATGATGCAGACTGACTCATTATGCTTGGTTAACGTTCTGACCAGATGAAGACCCTTTTGTCTTCTTTTGTTGCCAAAGAAGTCCAGCTACACATGGAAGGACACCAAACAGACAGACTACAGAGCCAGGGAGCCCACATTTGCCACATAAAAATCCAGTGTGTACAACAATCTCTATGACAGTGAAAACCATTAAATACTAGCTATAAACCCCACAGTTTAATGCTTTAGTTCACTATAGCAGAAATGATAGAGAGAGAATAATTATTTAATTGTTTTCTTGGACTGAATGTGAAGGTTATTCTGGCCACCATGGTCTAACTATGCAGCTGTAAAAACAATGGAACAACTGCAGTAGTTGTTTTTTCCAGATTTTTTGTTGTTGTAGTTTTAGTCACGATTAAGTTCATTAAATCTAGCAACTTGTGAATAGCAACAACCTATATTACAGGCAATCCTGTTCATTTTTCTATTTTGTGACATAGTTGTTGAACTTTAGGCAGGTCGTGAGCTGTTCTCTTTAGAGACTGACCTCTTTAAAAAGTGGCCCCTCCTCTAGGTGAAACAGGAAGGCCATAGAATGAACGTTCATACTGCATTCATGGGTTGGATCCAACATCTGATAGTCTTCATACTCAGTCCAGTACTCTGCTGTATTTCATGGAAAATCACTTACAACCAGATCCAAGAGGATACAGTATATGGATTTTATTCATACAAAAAAAAAGGTTGGATGTGAGTTCAGCAGCACGGCGTTGACTGGTAATCTTAGCCCAAGATGTGCAGTGGTAGTGGCCCTCCCTTAGACCCCTAGAAGCAAATGCAGTCTGTGTGTGTGGGGATGGCCGTCACTTTAGATAGACATGTATTTAGGGTCTGCATGGGGGGAAATAATGTACAACAATGATATATTTGATCATTGCAAGAACTCCCCAACACAGGAACTGTGTCGAGTGTGGTTATCATCAACCTATTTTCTATTCCCCCCAGCACAAATCATTCCATGGCTCCTCCATCCCCATGCGCTAGAGCTGGGCTTCAAAAGCAATTTCAGCTGAAAAATAAGGTGCTTTTCTTCAATTTTCAAGCCATTTGTAGCGGGGTTAGTGTTGTTTACCTAGCTAGTACACTGGTATTTACATGGCTCTTTAAAGAAAAAAATTGCTTGGTATGATTTATGGACTGCAGCAAGAGCACAATTTTCCATGTTGTGCACCTAATCTGAGAGGGTATGGAGAAAGGTCACATTGACCATACAAATACCATGGCCCTTCCAGGGAGATTCATTTTACTTAACATTATGTCAGGTGGGACTGCATTGGGAGAGTATTATGATATGCGATGATTACGGATTTGACAATATCTTTGATTCAACTCCACATGGCACAAAGATTACAAATATTTGAATATTCAAACTGTTATCTTAAATACAACTCTTAGATTATTACTTGATTATATGGATATTATTGTCTGCTTCACTGCTCTTGAAACTATGTGATGCGAGAGAGACAGAGAGAGAGAGAGAGAGAGAGAGAGAGAGACAGAGTGAGAAAGAGGGAGCAACAGAGAGATGCTGTCAGGTGTTAGGATCAATCCAATGTTTCATAGTTGTAACCTTTACCCTGTCCCATGACTTAGAAGGTATATGATACCATGGGTATGAAATAGAGAAGAAAAGTACATTTAAAAGTACTTAGCGAATATGATATGTCTTTGGGTCTTTCTGTCTATTTCTTCATTTCCCATACACATTGTGTGTGAAACCTATCTTTCTTTTGTTATGTTCTACCTTGAATTGTATCTGCAATGGCAGGGAAGAACAACCTACAGTCAAACCTCTGTGATTTATCAAACTATCATTGGCTAACAAGATGGCATCCTGCCTGCCTGAGGTAACAGGCTTTGAACATCCATAGTTAACAATAAATGGGAATGCTTTAACTTATTATCAATTGAAGGCTGACATTGTCTATGTACCGTCATTAATGTTAACTTTGTCTTCTTGCTCTGTGGTGTGGTATAACCATGTGGCATGGATTTATGTTTCTGCTAGACAGAAAAAAATGTAAAACTCCTGAAAAGGTCACATGAATCACAGAACTGCAGAACAATAGGCAAAATAATAAAGGGCATCACAATCAAGCTATCATATTGGGACAAGCCGCTGGTGTTGAAATGACAGAGAAGCCCAATGCATTGTAAGCCTGACAAAATGCATGAATTATTTCCAATGAAAAGCATTGTTTGCTGGAAACTACATTCCATGCCATTTTAATTGCTGGGTGGAAACTGTACTAATAATTGGTGTGCGTTTAGATGTTGGATGTAACTTTTATTTCTATAGTTAATCACAACTAACAGTTTATATAGGATAAGGGTGCATAAAATGAAACTTTTTGAGATTTATTTTCAAAGATGTTACTTTATGAAATTCTTTGTTCAACTGAGACACAGACAAAAAAGCTAAAATAGTGTACTTTCATATTAACTGGACTTGCCAATTCAGTTTGCAGTTTCACATATAGCATAATTTAATGATATTACTACAATAGCACATCATATGACTAGATTTACATTGTAGTATAAAGTGTCAAGGTTATCGTCCTGCCTCGTGTTTAACATTTCCGATAGATCTACCATTGCTCATTATTTATAGTGAGTGCAGTGCACCCCCTCTTTAGCATGGCCGGACCATTTCATTGGAAAGCAGAGGATCAAGTTCAGTCCTAATGACAACCCCTCGCTGACCTCCAGAGAAAACAAATGGAAACTCGAGGTGATGTTTCAATTTCACTAACCACTTGGGTGTCCTGGGGAAAGGAACAGATGTAGCCCTGAGGACGGGGAACGGGTGAGGTGCAGGTCAAGGTCACCATACGCCAAGGTTAGGGTCAGATAAGCACGGCTGGCTCAGGGTCTTCAGATGCCCAAAGGCCATGAGAGGGAGGGGGTGGAGAGTGGCTCAAGATTCATGGATCAAGTGTTGCTCCTCTGAGGGGCTGAGAGGTGGGTGAGGGGTGGGTGAGGGCAGGGCCACCAGCATTCACCACTGTCATCTGCACAGGGCTATACAGTTTCCCTAGGAGCTATCATCTGTTTTGGATAGTAGTTATAAAAACAGCTACCATACAACTATGTTTTTATTGTGTATCTAATGACAATACTTTACCATATGAAGCCTTCAGAATAAAACATGGTACAACACATTAAACATGTCAAGGCAAAACTGTGGCCTAATATAACTAAATATAATTTGAGATTTCTACATAAAACATGTTTGTCACAGGAATAACCATTTACAATGTGTTGAATTATAATAGTTCAGAAAAGAAAACAAAATAGACAAAGTTTCGACATCTTTATCAAATTGCTTATTAGCAAAACATGTTATCTATCAAACTGACTTGATAAAAATCTGTTATTATTAAATTCAATGGTATTTAATTGCACAATTAAAATATGTTAGCTCAATATATTTTTTAAGACAGTAAAATGTCAATATGAGCCACTAGTTGCAGTAGGGGATCCTAGGGTATTTTTGGAGAATAAATTAGATTTTGACATAATTAATAAGATAACCTATGCGATTTGTTTGATTCCCTAGTCTGTAAGGTGCAATAATAACCTATGAGTGAAATTTGCTAAATGTGTTCAACTAGAGAAAGAAAACAACACTGGAGTGAGACTGCAATTACTGTCATATTCATGGGGAGGAGGATACTAATAAGGAGGTTTTTGCTGGAGATCAAATCAAATGTAAAAGTATCCTGGCAGGTTGTGCTTCCCTTAATTAGAATAGGCTAGTTATTTGATAAACCCTTGAAGATCCTTAGTATAGGTTATACTAGTTGTCATTCATGGCTAATACACTTATTCAGTAGCTATGCACACAGTATATGATTATATTTTGTTATATCATGTTATATTGTTTTACATTGTGTAATTTGGAAATGATACACCCACTACAATTGTCTGGAGGGTAGAAAACCTCAGAAAGAGAAATTCAATACCTCTATTCATCAACTTAAACTCAATGGAACAGTGAATTACGCTTTTAGAAGAATGTTCCATGGAATCCTCCATTCATCTATTATATAGTGTTCAGGAGACAACAATGACTGACCTCCATATAACACAGACTAGATGAAAGAAGACTCTAGACAGGATAGCGTTAATCCGATTTGGTAAGATATATATCTGTGGTGCTGAGGAAAACTCAGCAAAACAACTGTATATTGAATGATAAGAATTGATACTGGAATCCCATCTGATTTTCTCTCCATACAACATAATAAAAAATGTACACTTTGTTGAGTTTACATAGAAACGATCAGCGGATACTGAGCTAAAGTGAGAAAACAAGTCATCACAAATGTTGACACATATTTCCATCGTGTTCATGTGATATGAACCCTCTGAAACCCATTGTATGCTGATAAAGCTATAATAGTGGCATGTTCACGAGTCACATGCTGGTTCAACTTGATTGTCCTCCTTCTGGCACTGGTAATGGAGCTGATCAGAATTTCCACAGAAAGGTAGTTTTGTAAGTGAGTTCATCAGCCTTATTATTAGCTTAATTCCATACATTAAGCCAGTGAATGGCAACCATATTTGAGGAGTGTGATACAAACTGCTACCATAGATCACCATGACGTGTGAATGGAACATAAAGTGTAAAAAATAACTAACCATCACGTAGGACTATAATGAAGATAATGGAGAATGAAGAAGGCAATGGAGAAGATAAACAATGTACTGTTTGATTGGGTGAGTGGGATATGATATCTTTACATTGGAGACAGAAAAATATGATAAAAACAAAGCATTGAGGAACAAATGCTGCTAATAAATTAGGAAGAGCCAGGAAGAGATGGAAAGAGAGAGAGAGAGAGACAGAGAGAGGAAGAGAGGGAGCGAGGGAGATAGGGAAAGGAGGGGCAGAGAGAGAGACGTGCCTCCAAAAAGGTCAGTCCTTCTTTGTAGTCAATAATTGACATTTAAACGTGCATTTCAAACGTCACTGATAATGTTACGCGAGATAATGGAGAGAGACCTGCTTCCACTGGCATGCAATTATGAGCATAATGAGATGCAAAAATGCAAATGTCTTTGTGCATGCTCCAGCCTCCTTTTGTGGGCTGCCGTGGCGTCTGTGGAGGATGATAGATGCCACGCTGGCGGTGGCAGACAGAATGGTGACATGTGGGAGTGGGAGCAAGCAGAGAACAGAATTGGGGCAAATATGCCACGCACCCTCTGAAAAAACAAATCCCACTACTGCCCAAGCTAATGCTTTCCTGAATGCTCTCCAAACCTCCACTTTGCTGGTGATTAATTGTTACAGACAGACAGCTCTTTGAGGCAATTTATGACATGCAAAAATATATACATCTTACAGTGTTTCATTTCTGCATGTTCACATGTGACTATGAAAAATCGATTACACCTATCTTTCCAAAGCAATATAAAAAAAAAACTAATAATAATTGCAATATACAGTAATCTTCACCAGAATTTGCAAAACAACAGATTTCTGGTCAATGGTTATGTCAAAAAGCAATTTTCCTGAATCCCTGCCAAAATGTCCTTTCCTGGTCACTCTAATTGGGATATAATGTATGCCTATTCTGGATGAGGGCCAGAGTGACAGCCTGTGTGAGGCATACAAATCAGCCATTCTAAACTTGACTACATGTGTTTAGTTACATATGGGAATACAGCAGCTCAACATTAAATCTGATCTAAAATTTGGGTGAATTTCCTGTAAGCTTTTTTGCGTACGTGATTTTGTATAAGCCATTGTTAGTTAATGAGCCAACGGATCAGAAAAGTGCTCCAGAATTACTGTAAAAGCATATGACTGAAATATTTAATTGTATTAGTTTCATTTGCACAATATTAGTTTAATAATGCACAATATATTTCACCAGATTTATCTACACTGTGCTAAACAATGCTGCTAGCTAGCTAACTATCTTAGCACTAGTTGGGTCTTCTCCAGATAAGTCTATGGGGGTTTGTCCAGATGACTCATGTAAACCATGGCATCTTGGAATGTTGTGATGACACTTTTGATCAAGAATATCTAAAACATATTGCCAAGACTCCACCCTGTATCCCCCCTGCCAGACCTTGCCTCGCTCCATCCTCCATCTTGGGTGGGTAACTGAGTGGCACACAAAACTTGAGCAGTCATGCTGTTTGTTAGAAGCAATTAATTTCTCTGGGGCCTTCGATCTATTCAGAGTAAGCTTTTGTGCTTAAATCCTGGAATTCTAAGCTTGTCTTTTGCCACATAGAGGGAGATGGAGAGAGGAGGATGGGGAGAGAGAGAGGCTGCGACAGAAAGCTTTGGATGACAGATTATCTTGGGCCAGTTAAGCATGTAATTGCTCAAATGAGTTAAAATCCCTTCAAATATCTGTCTATGCACCTCATCACACAACTTCATAGACTCCAATATTTGACAATTGACAAAGATAAACTTAAAAGGGATCTTCATTAGTTGCCAACCACCATGACAAAATTCTCTCAGCTAACGGAATACATTCACTGGATTTGTAAAAGCCACAAAAAAAAACAGCTGGAAAGAAAAATAGATTACTGTCATCTATAGACATTCAGACTTTGGTCCTCAATCAACCGGTGTTCTTCCTTTTGTATGTACGGTCCCAAGATCTTGTCCCTGGTATTGTCACGCCCTGATCTGTTTCACCTGTCCTTGTGACTGTTTCCCCCCCTCCAGGTGTCGCTTATTTTCCCCGGTGTATTTATCCATGTGTTTCCTGTCTCTCTGTGCCAGTTCGTCTTGTATGTTTCAAGTCAACCAGCATTTTTTCCCTGTGCTCCTGCTTTTTCTATTCTCTTTTGCTAGTCCTCCCGGTTTTGACCCTTGCCTGTTTCTTGACTCTGTACCCGCCTGCCTTACCATTCTGCCTGCCACTCTGTACCTCCTGGACTCTGAACTGCTTTTGACCTTTTGCCTGTCCACGACCATTCTCTTGCCTAACCTTTTGGATTACAATAAATATCTAAGACTCAAACCATCTGCCTCCCGTGTCTGCATCTGGGTCTCGCCTTGTGCCCTTATAGGTATTCAACTGACTGCTATATCAGGTCAACAGAAGTATGGTACACAAATGAACTGTCAGTATCAGTGACAATTTGACAACTTTACTAATTTCTTACAGCATTTACATCTAGTATTATACAGTATACCAAGAAGGATGACGCAATGAATGATGTTTGTATAACCACAAGGAGCCTTACTATTAACTTTGAGCAAGCACATTGCAATTTGATTTCAACAACTGTAATCGAAATATTAACTTTAAATCAGTCATGCAGAAAAACAACATTTCCTGTTTTCATATAATCGCCTTGTCTGTGACTGTAGTACAGTGTTCGTAGTGGTATCAGTGTGAACTGAACAGATTGGAGAAAGCTGAGCAGTGGTGTTAGAGATCATGTAACAGAATGGATATCTTAACTCATGAGACAGAGGGATTGTGACGTAGAGTGACAGACACAGAGGTCCACACACTGATCTGGATAACATGTGCCTTGCTCTTGCCAAGCCTTTACACATAGCTCCTGTTGCTCCAGGCCTTGGCTGGTTGATCCATGGCTCCTAGTGAATGCCTGTTTCATGCCAGCGCTTCTGAGGGACTTGTAGATATCAGAAAGGATCGTTGTCATCAAAAAAATATAATTATTTGTTGTTTTTTGCTCTTCATGTAATCATTATTTTAGTAATTTAACAATAATTCTATAGGTTGTTTTCTCACAGTTCAACATTGTCTTTCATAGGATAGTATTGCAGTGCCTTACTCCTACATTTCTTGTGGTGTCAGTATTCCATAAAATGTGATAAAACCTTGACAGCTTTATAGCTTAAATACCATGTTTGTACCACTTCTACTACCTATAGTGACGAAATCCATCTGAGGTGTCAAACACTGCTTCAATAAAGTTTTTTTACATGTCATATTAAGACAACACCTCATAGATTTGAAGCACATACATACTGGAGTTAGGATGAAAAGTAAACATGATGACTATGATGAACTAGGGCCAAGAGTTTTGCCAGGTGTATCTGGGTCTTGCCAAATCCCACCCTCAGAGCAGTAAGGGTGCGCTGCTTTGCTTCTCTGAATGAATGTTAATGAGGGCTTGTGTGTATGTCTCAACGTTATTCACACCAAATCAAACTGTGCCTGCAAGGAGGTGCAAAACTGTGCCTGGCAAACTCCCAAACCAAAACACCCTGGAAGAATGTCAGTACATTATATGGGTTTAACACATACATGAGTGGAACCTCTCTACTACAATGGAAAGTTGCTGTTGTAACAGTGGTCCAACCGTCAATGCAAACTACAAATCTTGTCTACTCAGGAAGTTGCTTAATTTCACACACTTTGAATGTATTTTGTTAATTTGTTCAAATTGCCAATTGGTACTGTTGCCACAAAGGAAAGCCAGAAATTGTGCAATCCAAGCAAATAAGCACACCTCCAATATCTGGCTGTACACTATGTGATATTCTCACCTCCTAACTTTTCTTGGAAAAAGTATTATTGTCAAATGCATCTGCAATTCTGGAGGTTTGACTTCTCTTGTTTAAAGTACAGCTAAATAGTTATTTGCATAATTTGACATCACAATAAATTCAGTGCAATGTCAGTATCATCTGAAACAGAAAGCCCTGCTGTGCCTGCTGTCAGAGATGGCATACAACTGGCAAGGTCTCAATAGCTCTAGTCAATATTAAGCTTAAATGAAAGTAAATCTGTAAATCCTTAAAGGTGCACTTTGCAGAAATCGCTCTGCCATTTCCTGGTTGCTAAAATTCTAATACAGTAGTTCGCCTAATTTCCGTTTATGTGACAAAACAAGCAATGTATAATGTAGAGAATCATTGTATGATCTAAACCGGGGTGAAATATCTTTTTAATAAAAGAAGCAAAAATGAAACTTAAGAATGGGAAGCACAGAAATAGCGCACATAGAATCGATCTACCACTTCTTAGACTTGCTTTCAATTAGAATGACAGATCTATAACTCACATTTATATCTGAATTTGGTCGGGTCGCCCAAAAAGTTACATATTGCAGCTTTAAATGTAATGCTGTTTAGAATGTTTCTTTAACACTTGTGAAAAGTTTCCTGTCTTCATATCTCTGCACCTACTATTTAAACATACAGAGAAAGTGAGACAGAAGGAAAGTTGTGCAAAGAAGAGTAAAGGTCGCTGAATTTGCTCATCAAGTACTGCACAACTGGGTGAAACTATATCAATGAGAACTTCACATTCCTTTTCATCATAATGTACAAAAACTTAATGGGAGATTTTTAAGTGGAGTTATTAAACTGAGTTTGAAACAATCTGTCACCATACCTTCAATGGAGATTAATACAATTCAGGAAAGTATACAATGAATGCTTTTGCAGAACTTCAAACCAGCTTTGACAATGCAAAATGTAATACAAAAGCAATCAAAGACCGATTAAAGTCATTTCTTAAAGAGAGTGTGCTTCACTAAGGAAGAATATACCCAGGATAGGGTTCATTCTTCAGTATTCCGATTTAGTGACAACTGACAAGCTGACAAGGTCATTGGATGTACAAGCTCTCATTTAAAACATAGACATGAGAGCAGGACTGGGGTTAGTTGGGTCTATCAGAGCTGTCAATCAGTTAATGACAATTATTGAGCAAGGACGCCCGTGGATGGCGAGAGGGGGAATGAGAATGACCGTGGAGGAACAACACAGGGAAAAGGATAAATTAAGGAGATTGGAAAATAATGACCAAACCTGAATGATATTACCAGCCCACACATGCAGATCTCTCACTTCAGAGTCTCTGCCAAATGGGACAATGGAGTGTCATGACAATAATCTTCATTTTTTATTTCAATCACACACAATAACAATGTGTAACAACAGCACAAACTTGTATCAGAATGATTTGCAAACCAGCCAGGCAATCCACTTGAGAGATACTGAATCAAATGGCTATTCTGCAATGACATTTGATAGCTACTGTGCGACAAAATAATCCTACAGCAACAGGATTTGAACATTTAGTCCATAATGTTGCTTGATTGTGGTTAGCCTATTAGCTGAGAAAAATGTGTCTACATGAAAAGTGCAATACTGTTAATATATAACCGTACAGGTTTTTATCTGTTCAAATCACGAAGCTCATCTGCATTTTCTGTGGCACAGGAAAATTGTCAGCAACAAAAGAGTGATCACATTACAATCCTACATCTGTATGTATGTCAACATTAGCTAAAGTTACAAACCAAGTTTATTGTGTAATTGAATAAAAATGACTAATGAAGTTGAGATGGAGACAAAAGTACAGAAACAAAGATAAACTGGCAAAAATACCAATCTATACACTTTTCCAGAAACCTGATAACAACAGCAATAGAAATGTGCCATCTAAGCAACCTTAGTAGGTTATGCAATTGTAACCAGGGGGATCATGCATAACCATATAAAAGACATACCCTTTGATTAATGAGAGGGGCTACTATTGAAAGCAGGTTAGTACATTTTCATGAATAAAAAGGACACCAAGGAGACTATTTGTGAGGGGGATAGATAGTGGAGGGATTGTGTGGTGCTCATATAAATAAATAAGGGACTGCACATTCTCAAATATAAGAGGAGAGAGGGGAGTGAAAGAGGAGGGAGACAGGGTTTTGAAATTCTCCAGCTGGCAGGCTTTAATTTTCCACCATTCTAATTAAAATGCAAATTAAATTTATAATTAGCAACCACAGTTTTCGAGAAACCACCTTGTGTGCAGCCCAAACATATGGGGCAACCAGCGGTGGGCAGCACTGTCTCTCTGAGGCAGTGGGGGCGGTTGGTTGGTTGGGTGGGTGGGTGGTGGTTCAGCCTCCTCCACTCAGAGGGGCTGTGCTGCCGGTGATCTTGGGGTTTGGCTGGTGACACTCCCAGCTCTGGATCTAGTGGTTAACCTAGCCTCCACAGCTGGAAGCCCTCTGAGCTCTGTAGGAGACAAGTGGCAGGGGAGCACGGCACAGTTTACTCTGCTGCCACTGTCCATGTCACAGGTCATTGCCTCGTCACCTCAGCTCTGGCCAAGTGCACTGGCCACTGCTACAGGGGTCAGATCCTCCAGATCGAAAGGTCTCGGACCAAAATTAACCTCTGCTGACTCACAGATTATTAGGGGGATTCATAGTAAACAGCTTGCTTTGATGGATCTGTCACCATTACCTGTCAGATATAGAGGAGGATGCCAAACAGCTGTTTTACATGCATACATGCATCATTAAATAGCTGGAATCATAAAACAAGCTTATCAAATGTAATTATTTGGCACTGAACAGAGGCTTGTTGTGATGAATAAGGTAGTTAATACACAATATTTACTCACAATGATAGTTTTCTTTTGAATACTCGTTTCGATATATCACATATAGGATTTGCTCGTCGGATCACTTATGAAGAGACCAATCACACAACGTATGTTGGAGACAGACAGGTCGAGTAGCAAATGAGGTGAGCCCTCCCTCCTTATAAGGCTTCACTCGCACGCTCTTCCTTGTGGAAGTATCACTACAGCTCCTGAAGCTCTCTTCAGCTCGAATTGAATCCTGTATTCTTACTTAACAGTTCTCAGGCAAGAACTGCCAAACGTAGGACCTCAGCTCCTGTTTTCTACTTTTTAAGTAATCGGTGGTAGCTAGTGTCACACGGCTAGCTATTGAGACTTGGTTAGCCCACGCCGCAAGGCTTAAGTTAATTGGCTGCCCGGTTTAGCCTCACAGCTCCATGGCCGTGGGAGAACACCTACCCGAAGGCATACTTTGCCCCCCCGCCGTCCCCTTCAGCTAGCACTGTGCTAGCTACAACGCACCTTAGTCACAAGGTAGCTGCTAGCTAGCTAATGCCTCACTAGCATCACAGCTATAGAGTTCTTATTGTTCTCACCCTAGCTAGCTATTAGCCTCTTGTCTTTTTACCTAGCTAGCTCACGCCTATTCAGAGCCTTACAGGCTATCTCGTTTCTTTTTACAACATGCGTCTCTTTATTAGCAAGCCTTGTTCTTTATGGCCACTGCTACCCCATGCCAGGGCGAGCCGTGCCCAGCACTTGAAACCACACGTTCTTGTGTTTGCAGCTCCATGATTGCGGGGAAGGATTTTCACCTTCTATGCATCAACTGCTTGGGAAGGGAACACTCAACGTCCCTGAGTACTGTGAATAGTGGCGGTTCTAGCTTGTATGGCTCTCTGGGTGAACCCCTTCAGAACCCCCGCCCCTCCAACAAAAATATCAGTCTGCACCAACTGTAATTTTATTCAGACATTTGGAACAACGCAAATAAATAATCATAACATTTAAAACGATATAAATATATATACAAAAATAAGACTCATAAATATCAAAAAGAAGTAACAAAGACAAATAGAAACAACTTGTAGCATACAAATACAAATAGAAAAGTGAATTGAATTATTACACTTTTACCCTATTGCTAATAAAATACACACAAATAAAACTAAATTGCACAAATCCTATATCACACAAATACACAAATAGAATAACACACTTATAAAGAAGAGAACCTGATTATTACACTATTGCACTTCAAACAAGACACAATTGCATTAGTACTGTACAAAGTTAGAGGTGCGCTATTTGATAGATTCCCCCGCTCCTCCCACCTCGGGCTTCCAGTGGGGAGACCTGAGGTCAACCTAGCCACGCCCCTTCCCCGCCTCGTACTTCTGAGTGGGAGACCTCCCAGGCAGTAGCCTGCCCAGCTCACAAACTAGAATCAGGACGCCCACTCTGACAAGGTTAACTGACCAACAGTCCCACACAGTGACATGATATCATTGACGTGACGCGCAAATGAGTGATAGAAAACCGATCGCGCAAATGTCACCATTCGGAATATTTTGTAGGTCTTTTTTTTGTGGGCATCCTATGCTGCCCCCGGCAAGATGCCACCCTGGGCGGCTGCCCATGCTGACTATGCTTAAATCCGCCACTGACTGTGAGCACTGTAAGGCGCTGACTAGGACGGGTTTGAGGAGAAGGATCAAGTGTACCTCTGTCTCGGCCCTCGATTCCATCCCCTCACTGTCTGACAACTTCGGGTCAGGGGAAAGCGAACCAGGGGATGACGAGGATGACAACGGGATTAATCTTGTATGTCTCCTCGAACTCGTGACTGAAATGGAGGGTGAAGACTCTGTTCTCCCACCCTCTCAAGTCCCAACGTCTCCCTGCCCCCAGGACAGGGGAACTGCTCTCCCCCGCTTGGAGTTTGGGTTCTTAGATGTTTGCAAGCGAGCCTCGGCCAAACTCGACATCGAGTGGCTGGCTCCCTTGGGGGGTGATGGGAAAATACTTCCTTCCTGTATGGCCCCTGCTAAACAACTGCGTCCCGCGCTCCCAGCCTGCCTCGGAAAGCTAACGGTACGTGGTATAAGCCCCAAACCAGCAAGTTCCCTGCTTAGAGCCCCTAGCCTGGAAATGCATAATATGGAGGAAATCGGGTTTGGCAACAGCCCACGGTGGAGCCATCACTGGCTGACCACCTCAACCCCAGTGGCCATGTGGCTAACACTGTCGGTGCCTCCTTCATAAACGTAACGTTAGCTAGTTGACCTAACAATAGCAGTCAAGCACCCAAGCTAACCGGCTAATGTTGGCTAGCTTGCTAGCTACTTCCAGACACAAATGAGAGAACAGCTCACTTTGACCATTTTACTCGCGCAACATTGAAATGAACACTTGCATAGTGGAGTCTTTTGTTAAGACATGTAGCTAGTTATCTAAACAATTAACCATAATCCCAACTCATGACATCACTACCCTGCATGAATCTGCAGGTAGCTAACCAACCAGGTACATTAATTTCACATTTCCACAAACTTCAAAGTGTTTCCTTTCAAATGGTATCAAGAATATGCATGTCCTTGCTTCAGGTCCTGAGCTACAGGCAGTTAGATTTGGGTATGTCATTTTAGGCAAAAATTGAGGGGGGTGGAGCCTTGTTAAAAGTTAATTTGTGGAATGTCTTTCCTTCTTAATGCGTTTGAGCTGGGTAGGTATGGGTAGTATACAGAAGATAGCCCTATTTGGTAAAATACCAAATCCATATTATGGCAAGAACAGCAAAGAGAAAAAAACAGTCCATCATTACTTTAAGACATGAAGGTCAGTCAATCCAGAAAACTTTGAAAGTTTCTTCAAGTTCAGTCGAAAAAACCATCAAGCGCAGTGATGAAACAGGCTCTCATGAGGACCAGCACAGGAAAGTAAGACCAAAAATGACCTCTGCTGCAGAGGATAAGTTCATTAGAGTTAACTGCACCTCAGATTGCAGCCCAAATAAATGCTTCACAGAGTTCCAGTAACAGAGACATCTCAACATCAACTGTTTAGAGGAGACTGCATGAATCAGGCCTTCATGGTTGAATTGCTGCAAGGAAACCACCACTAAAGGACACCGATAATGAGAAGAGACTTGCTTGGGCCTGGAAACACGAGCAGTGGACATTAGACTGGTGGAAATATGTCCTTTGGTCTGATGAGTACAAATTTGAGATTTTTGGTTCCAACCCTTGTGTCTTTGTGAGACGCAGAGTAGGTGAAAGGATTATCTCTGCATGTGCGGTTCCCACCATGAAGCATGGAGGAGGAGGTGTGATGGTGTGGGGGTGCTTTGCTGATGACACTGTCATGGTTTATTTAGAATTCAAGGCACAATTAACCAGCATGGCTACCACAGCATTTTACAGCGTTACGCCATCCCATCTGGTTTGTGCTTAGTGGGACTCTCCTTCTTGGTAGTGGAACTACCAAGAAGGAGAGTGCTGGTGTTGCATCAGATGACCTGGCTTCCACAATCACCCGACCTCAACCCAATTGAGATGGTTTGGGATGAGTTGGACCGCAGAGTGAAGGAAAAGCAACCACCAAGCACTCAGCATATGTGGGAACTCCTTCAAGACTGTTGGAAAAGCATTCCTCTCGAAGCTAGTTGAGAGAATGCCAAGAGTGTGCAAAGCTGTCATTAAGGCAAAGGGTGGCTACTTTGAAGAATCTAAAAATATATTTTTATTTGTTGAACAAATAAAATGAGTAGGTGTGTCCAAACTTTTGACTGGTACTGTACCTCGTACACCTGCACATTGACTCGGCACCAGTACTCCTTGTATATAGCCTGGTTATTGTTATTTTATTGTGTTACTATTTCCTTTGTTTTTTTCTTATTCGTTTTTTTATTTATTTTACTTTTTAAAAACGTTTTAACTCTGCGTTGTTGGGAAAGTGCCCGTAAGTAAGCAGTTCATGGTAAAGTACACACCTATTGTATCGGCGCATGTGACAAATTACATTTGATTTGATTTGATCTACAGTGAAGGGACTCTGAAAGCAATTATCATCAGCCAAAATGATGACGGATGCAACCTGTAGTTGTCATTAATCTAGTCTGTCCACGCAAGTCAGTCAGGTCACCACGGGTCAATATGCCATTCCTTTGTACCGACACTGCTGAAATGGCACCACAAATCATCCATCAGCTGTCAGAGGCTGAAGTTGAGGTCACAGCCAGTCCATGTCAAAGGAGAGGCCACTTCACGTCTCCTCGTCTGCTTTCACTGTGGACAGTCAGTCTGGTGACACTGTTCTGTGGGACCACTCCTCTAGAGGTCTAGAGCTACTCTGTGATGGACTGGCCAGTGAGAGGGTCTCGGATGACCTCTTCAACATCTGTATCCCTTTGTCACCTGAGTGGGACACCTACTCCTGTTGCACCAGAGAAGCCAGACGTATCTTGAAACCTGTCAGGTGAGTTAACAAGCGGGCCCAAGCTTTGTGTGGACACTGATGTGGCCTGGTGTCACGGGTGACAATGTTTCCTCTCAGGTTGCTCTCTGAGAGCCATTCATCCCTGCTCAGAAGCATACACTGACACTTTGTCCACCACAATGATAGTGCAAGAGAAGTGGGATTTTGCTTAGCCAAGCATTTCCAACTTGACAATTGTTTTGGCCTGGATGTTTGCAAAACACAATCCTAAACCAAACTTTCACTCCCAAATGATCAATTATTATGTTAAATCTCTCAATACCATTATCAATATTAAAAAAATCCAATTACAAAATTGCAAATTATGGATGTGAACTCCAGGGATGGGTTCAGCACTATTTTAACAAATTGCAAATTATGGATGTGAACTCCAGGGATGGGTTCAGCACAGAATTTAACATTCTGTTGACTAAGTAGAAGAGCTGAACCCACTGAGTAAAGAGATGAATGTATGTGACTCCTATTGACACATCTCTCTATAGAGTACCTTAAAGGAAACCTTTCAACATGTCCTAACAGCGATATCCAGACTGCATTGCCATGCGAAAAAGTCAAGATGATGTATGGTTCACCCAGGTGGGAGAGATTTTAGGACAAAACCTAGCTCCCCAATACAATCGTTCACATTGTTTCCCTCTCTCTCTCAGAAATGTTTCTCCATAGCTGCTTGGCTGTGCCACCTGTTGCCTTGTTAATCATGCTGAGAAGATACTCATAAATCATAACATTCTGCAATTAATCAAGCTGTCAGCTCCCAGGTCAGAGGTCATGTGTGGAGAAGCCAAAGGTCATCTCCGGGGTGTGAAAGGGTCATGGTTGTGTGGCATCTCTTATTCTTGGGAGGTGTCAGGAGAGGAACCAATAGAACAAAGGAGAAATCAAAGTCCAGGGGATGGGGGGAGGAGGGGAGACAATCACACCAGGCCCAGAGAGGAGAAGCCGGGTCCAGAGCACAAAGCCAGTCAAATTGACCTGTCATTACATCAAGAGCGCCAGACTGCAACACTATCACACTCCACCATACCCTTTCAAATGACAGAGTTCCCGCAACCTACCAGCTTCCCACAGCACTCTATTTGCATAATTAACAAGTCATTTCTCTTCGTTCATAGGACTTTCATTCATTTGTCGAAGACTTCAGATGAATTGGCAGACGGTATATCAAGCATCTTCAATAGCAAAAAGAGCACCATCTAGAATCTGATTTTAATAACTAGAAAACCGACCAATTAAGGTCTACCAATAAATAAAACATGTACAACGGCAATTGTGATAGGTCCCAGGTTCAAATCCTGGATGAGCCTTCAAATAAACCATTTGACTTAGTACTGGCCATTTGGCCACAACAATTGCATTGTGATTGTGTATTGTTGTGGCTACAGCCTCAGTCTGAAACACTTTAGGTTGACTTACCTACCACCATTTCACCCCTGGCAGACTGAACTGTTATCTGGCACAGACACACAAATGGGAATGTGGGTTTGCAGATGGTGGCTTTGGCATGGCTGTCAGTGAAATTAGCCCACATCAGAAATCCAGCATGCCGTTTTGCAAAACTGGCACTTTCCTGGCTCCAGTAACATTGTTGGGTGAAGGCCTGTCTGTCGCCGAGCAGAGTTCAGGAAAGGGCCCTGAGATGCACTGTTACCACAGATTCTCAGAGCTGCAGCCAGGCCTGAAACTACCTGTGTTATCCATGCTCAAATTCTCATCAACAGACATTATTGGACCAGCCCTGGCCAAGTCATAGGGGTCCAACAGCACCCACGCAGGTGTGAGGTCTATAAAGAACCAACGGGTTGTAACAAGAGCCCTGCAGACTACATGAAGGCATATAAGTGTTCTTATAATTCAGTTCAATTTTTTTTCAACACATTTGAGGTGCAATGGTGCGTTAACGTGAATTCATACAGTATGTGTGAAGTGATCATTCCATACACAGAAAATAGCTCCTAGAACAGATTTATCTTCCGACCACCTTCACTTTCCATAAATGTTGCTATGGTCAATTTCTTGAAAGGCATAGCTTCTGGAAAAACATTTTTATTTCTTATTTCTTCCCTACAACATTTTTATTGGAATGCATAATTCAGAATACTTCCCTACAATCAATAACCCTCGTTCCAACTATAGTCTGTCTTTCTAAAACAATATAATTTGTCAGTGTATGCCAATGCCAGGTTTTTATGCAAGGCCTCTGAAAAGCAAAGTACATTAAGTCTGATATTCCCTTTCCACTCTTAGTGTGAGGGGTCATTCATAGATGATAATTATAACATCCATAAAATCTCAATCTTAATGTACTATACATCAAGGCTGAACCTTAGCAAGCTCAGCACATCAATCAATCTGCACTTTATCATTGCATTAGCAAGCCTGAATGACATTTAAGTCTTACAAATGTTGTTGTTAGCCTTTCAGTGCCTACTTACTTACTTCCCCATAACTGCCATGTGATTTAGTCATTGATTGGCAAGCATTTAAAAGTCTAGTTATTCAAAGGTTGCTGGGGGAAAAATCACAATGCATTTACAACTATTTAGGGTCAATTGTGAGTAACACTTTTATTTAAATGACATTATTAAGCTACTGCAACAAACTTTACATGACAGACTTAGTGAAAACCATGCATTTTAAAAATCATATTTTTTGTTTGTGTATACAGTATATTTTATAAAAAGATAAAGGGTTCTAGAATTAGGACCACTTTACACCTTGAAACCACATAACGAGTTTATGCACCAGTACCAATAGCGCCTGTTTAACAGATTGATTAAATGCTTTAATCAATCACTATCCCAGTCTGTGTATTAATCACTTTATCAAGCAGTTGATGCATTGCTGCTTTTAATGGACTTCATTTATTTTGATTTCTCCCCTCTTCATCTTATGGAAGGGGCTCTCTGAATCTGGACAGATAAAAGAGGGATGCAAGGATGTCTGTGAGAAGTGGTTAGAACACAGGCTGGAGCCCACTCGCTTAACTTCATTACCATCGCAGTCCACAGACTTAACCAATTTATTAGTGGCAATATGTGCCCTGAGCGATTGCTAGGTAAACCACAGCTTAGCTCAGATAAACAGGCGGCCATTCGTTTGTCTTGACACAGTGGTGATATATGATCCTAATAAGATTAATATCCCCTCGTTTTATTCTTGCTCTGTCCCCGTGGGCTGCTTTTAATGTTCCTCCTTACTGATCTCAGTCTGTTGCTCAAATGTTGTGTGGAGCAAAAAGCTTTTGAAATATATATACAATTCTGCTACAATACACTTATATTTTGCTGATGTGGCGCGAGATATGGGCATTTCTGTGTTTTAACAATAACACAAAAATCTGATATTGTCAGAGAACCAATGAGGTTTGATAATGGAATAACTAAAAGAGGCAGCCCAAACAAACCACTTTATTGTTAGAGCTGAAAAAGAAACCTGATCATCTTCTTTTTTTTTACCCTCAGAATTTTTTACAAATGTGAAAGCCTCCCTTAGAATTTCATTGAGGTAATTCTTTTTTATTTAATAAAGCTTTAAAGTAGTCCTTGAACTTGCCATGTTCTGGTCAGAAATGGCCACAATTAGCAAACAATCCATCCCCTTTTAAGCCCCCCCACCCCACCTACCAAACCACACATTCCCCCTTAACACCAAACACATCTACACTCAGACCCTCTGTCCCATCCATATTTCCCTCTGTCTGCCCTTCTGCTTTTCCTCATCTCTCCGTTGTGTGCTAAAAAGCTATTGTCTGCGTCATCTGAAACTCTGCTCGCTCTTATAGACAACAGTAGAAAAAAAAACAGAGTGCACAGGTTTGGAACACTGAATAGAAAATTGCACTTAAGTGGTCTTCTTTTGCCCATCACCCCTAGCCTCCACCCCTCCTCCTCATGAGAAGAGCTGCAGGGGTGGGCTGCAAGGGGACGCCAGCGGGGCAATGGCAAACTTGAAAACAGCCAACATTTGCAGCACTCTCGAAAAACAAGCATTTCACACCTGAAGCCTTTCATGCAGGGCCTTGAGGCATCCTCTTTAAGGCTTTTAATTGGCTATTGCTTCAGAGCTCATTGAGCGCACCCATTACAGAGAGGCGACAGGCAGCCAAGTATGTCGAATGAAAAGGGTCCTTCTCCCAGATGGGCCCGGTGGCATTAAAACTGCTAGATCACTTCTTGCTGTAGTAGTTCAGATGTATACACAACATCTCCTAATACTTCATTTAAACAGGGAAGTTGGGATAAGTGGGAGAGGCAGGAGTGTGATGTCTGTATGAAAAGGTTTCAAAAGGTTTTGTGTGAGGTAGTTGCAGTATATTTGTCACACCCGAAATCTAAAGACAGCATATGTAGACAAACTGCTGTATCGCCATCAGAGATAGGAGGTAGCGACAGTTAACATGATGCTCTATGTGAGATCCTCTATGAGACTTCCGGAGGTGGGCTGAGTGACAGGTGAAAGAGATGACACTGTTACACAGATGCATTTGTTTACGAATACTAGCATCGCTGCTGACTGAAAAACATTGCCTTCACTTATTGTTCTCAGGCTAACTGATAACTGTTTAAAGATACATTGCCTCCCCAGATAACATCAAAAGCTTTAAATAATGATGTCTGTAACTAGTTTTTCTCTACACGTGTCCCCTGTAATCTTAGCTCTAGGATGTATGTTCCACTTTTGTTAAGCAGCTCTACCTTCAAGATATGCACTTTTATCCTCTCCTCTGCCATCTGCCTCTGAAGTTTCACCCATACCCGCCTGAGGCGCTACGAGCCTTGGATGCCATTGTTTTTAGGGCACGCTGACTCCACGGACGGCCTTGGGGGAACCAGAGAAAGTAGGTGCTAACTCTCTGGGCTGCTGATGAGGAAGGGATTGGCAGTGAGCTGGGTTGGGGCTCATGGGAAATCTGGTGTGCAAACTAATTATGTTGTGCTGCCAAACTGCCTTTGATTACTAAATGGGGAGGGGGCAGGGGTGGAGCTTAACATTTATTAATTTCCTATTTATTTTATTTTAAAGAAAATGAAGCGGTTCAAATGAGGGTTCTCTTGTAAGAACACCCAGTTTTATTGTAAAGTAATTGCTTCTGTGAAGATGCATTGATATGTGTTTTCAGTTGGAAATGTAACCACTAAAATGAGTGGATTTCTAATGTTAAAAAAATAACACCCACCATTTGTGAAAATATGTCAGTTTTCTAATCTAAGACACATGGCACATTTTCTAAAATGTCCATCCTCAAGTCACAAACTATCTGGCTGCTCCTCTAAATCAGGACTACATGACAGCAAATACCTAATTATTATTTCTATGTTTCCCCACCTGCCACTCACACTTTTGGGGAATGATGCTTAAAACAGGTTACCTCACAAATGATTTGCTTTATTTGTATTAACACCTCAGCTGGTGGCACAGACGGCCCCTGGAGGTAAGCAGTCCATTAGAGGTATAGGATACCCGTCCACTTTCTCAATAATGGAACACAATACAATTTAAAACAAAAATCAGCATCAGACCTGAGTGAAATACCTATTCCTGAGTATTTTTTGTATTATAATTAATTATATTTGAAGTATTTTAGATCAAGTAAGTCTTTGTTTTACAAGGAATAAGGTATTTGACTCTTGACGTTAAACTTTTCTGTATTTCAATATTTTTTTATATACTGTATACTGTGTAAGTTTGGGAATTTATTAATAACATATATCAATATTGAAAACCCAAATAGTTTTTTAAACCTAAGTCATATAATACAATTATAATTTTCAGTGGTCAGAGTGGCTTCCTAGCACTCCTGCAGTCAAATGACTTAGTGGCCTCAAGAGTGGAATGTTATTAATATTTTTCATAATTTCATAATTAATCAACATTATTTCAAAAACCGCAGAAAATCCGGTGTTTCTATTTCAAAATGTGTTGTTATATTTTAGTCTTCTTTGAAGTATATACAGTGTAATATCTGACATATTTTTTTAAGCCCATAACCATGTGTGTGAGGTGTATAATTTTGTTTCAATGTAGATTTGTTTAAGACTAGCAAGAAACACTCTGTGTCACCCTGATTCAGCCCACTGCAGTAAAAGTTTTTAAGAAAGTACAATAAACTGTAGAGAAACAGTGTTATAGATTTGGTCACCAATTGTCTGATTGCATACTCTATCAAATAACTGATATAAAAATACAGTATAGCTTGCATAAAGTATACATAAATAATGTAATTCAACAACACATTTTGTCAAGGGGACAATGGCAGAGTACGGCAGCATCCCTTCTTACAAGGAAGCATCCTCTCTCTCTCTCTCTCTCTCTCTCTCTCTCTCTCTCTCTCTCTCTCTCTCTCTCTCTCTCTCTCTCTCTCTCTCTCTCTCTCTCTCTCTCTCTCTCTCTCTCTCTCTCTCTCTCTCTCTCTCTCTCTCTCTCTCTCTCCCCAGCATTTCAAGGGTTAAAATAATGGATCTTATTTTATAAGGGAATAAACGTATGGGAAGGGATGCAGGTAACATCAGTCATTAACATAGAGCCACATGATATCAGACACAGAATAGATCACTGGCTGTGTGGTATACTGTACATACCCTTCCAGAGACCTCATCCTTCTTCAAAGGGGCAGATTGGTTGTGGTTAGGGAACTGAATTTGGGACTAGAGGGCTGCAGGTTAAATCTCTCCAGTGAGACACTGAGCAAGGTACTTAACCTGAGCTGCTTCAATGAACATCCCGCTTAATAAATAGATGGCATGTAAAATGTCACCACTGCATGCTGAAGTAGCAATGCTCTGGCAACATAAAAAGACAGTAACTGTAAACTACAGCTTATGGTTCATATTGCAGTATGTAATATCAAGGTATTAAGTTACAAAGAGTCACTTTGAGTGTGTAGAATATTGTACATAGAAAGATGTGTAACATAAGCCGAAATAGGCCAAATGATGTAAACTCTCTGCTTGCTGGATGCATGCTCAGAGCCCCTAGGGCAAGGCATAGGGCCCTATGTCTGCCCTCTTTTCGGCACCTCAGCTCTCCAGTTTCTGTCCCAGGTTCTCAAGCAAGGAGAAAAAAATCAATAAACCAACAAGACAGTGAGTCTCAATGGATTTCACTCCGGATTAGGTGCTGCGTTGAAAAAAGTGGTGGAGAATGCAATGGCAAGATTGCATTATGACATTATTATCAAAATCCACATTGATTATTGAAGTACAAAAATAAAGGGTAATCCTACAAGTAGTAATTGAACCTAAATCCAAAGGCTCACTGTTCGTCCAGCAATGATAGCCAATGACATGACATTAACCAATGAGACAGGGGCCACTGGTTTAAGTGATCTGGCAGGCGGCATGATGCCCTCCCTGTCAGGATCGATCAGTCTTCCTGAAACTAAGAGCAAGTCTGTAAATTGGTCATAATGTTGTGTTTCATCCTGAGTCTCCTACACACATTGACTGGAGGCTGGTGTCCTTCAACCCGCTGGGTCCCTGCCCTCCCCTCTTTTCATTCTGTGCACACGGCTGATCTCCGCTCTCTGAGGGGAGGGAGCCAGTGTGCCAGGGGCCAGGCGGCACCCACAACCTCTCATGGCTCACATCGCACCGTGGCAGGGAGCACAAAACAAGAGACAGGCACTGACACTGGGGTCCCCTACAACATTCTCTCACTGCATAAAAAATGGTCCAACAACGATCAATTTAGAATGCCAAGCCATTTCACAAACAAATCCATTTTTATTTTTGATGGTTTTTAGCAGTAGACATAAAGACAGAACATAATTGACAGTAATAACATATATACAGCATCAAGTACAAAAACTAAATCCCCCTGTTACATTTAGACATATACATCAATCACGTTACATTGGTACCACATCCATTTTTAAGTATGCAACGTTAGAAATTGAGAGTGGCATTTATAACCTCAAAGAATTGATGTGCTATTTCTCTAGACCTACAGTATAGGGGTGGCATCTGTCTCAAGTCCATAAAGAGTTGATGTGCTATTTCTCTAGACCTACAGTATAGGGGTGGCATCTGTCTCCAGTCCATAAAGAGTTGATGTGCTATTTCTCTAGACCTACAGTATAGGGGTGGCATCTGTCTCCAGTCCATAAAGAGTTGATGTGCTATTTCTCTAGACCTACAGTATAGGGGTGGCATCTGTCTCCAGTCCATAAAGAGTTGATGTGCTATTTCTCTAGACGTACAGTATAGGGGTGGCATCTGTCCCCAGTCCATAAAGAGTTGATGTGCTATTTCTCTAGACCTACAGTATAGGGGTGGCATCTGTCTCCAGTCCATAAAGAGTTGATGTGCTATTTCTTCTAGACCTACAGTATAGGGGTGGCCTCTGTCGCCAGTATATAAATGGGACAGACTTGAAAGGCCCTAAAAACCACCCTCTCTGCCCCTTTCCCACTCTATTGGAAAGTAATCTGCTTACATCATTAGGCTAAGCTTGCTAAAACTAATTACCAGATGTTGTGCTCCTTATTCTCTCCTCTTTTTGGTCAGCTGTTAAATATCCGCCATCATTTTCTCTCACTAGCGCCCCCTCATTCTGTGGCAACTCTACACAATAAAGCCATTTGCAAATAACAACAATTGAAAAAAGAAAACTCCCTCCCGCTATTCAGAAGACCTATCATGTGCTGTTCACCTCCCTCCTCTTTCAAACTATGCGGTCATGTAGGGGCTAATAACCTGAACTGAGAAAAAGAAAATACCTGAAAAAAATGAAAGCAGGATGAACCGAGGCAATTGAGGTCCACCAGTCGCATTTGCACTTGGTAGGGATTTTTGAGGGCCTATTTTAGCTTATCACATTATTACCCATTTAGAGATAAAGAAGTGTCCCAGTGCTTATTATGGCTACTGTAGCATGCTGAGCGTGCAAACACATATTTCAATCCTCCTCCTCTATATTTCTGAGTACTGGTGTGCCACAGCACACAGAGAAGAGTTAAACAAATCCTCAACCAAATCCTGGCCATGAAGATTTATGTCACTCAAAAGACTGGATTTAAAAAAGGTTGTCTTTGTGATGTGTATTTGTGTCAAAGGATGTTTTATTTCCACAGTTGTGTCATTGTCATATCCTGTTCATTATGGGCTAATGTACAGTAAATTCCCTGATGAGCTAAACAGTGAATTTGCTGTGACTCATGTTTGGTTTCCCTCAGCAAAGTACAGAGATTTCTTTGTTTTGCAATGCACAGAAAGAAAGCGAGACAATACTATACCACAACCACCACTACCAATAATAATAATAATAACAATAATAATAATAACAATAATAATAATACTAATAACAATAATAACACCAATAATAATAATAATAATAATAACACTAATAATAATAATAACAACGATAATAATAACAATAATAATTAGAATAATTAGAATAATTAGAATAATAACAATAATAATCATAATAACAATAACAATAATAATGTTGTTGTACATTAAGCCTATTTATGTGTTATATTTTCTCTAGTCTAAACTGTTACTATATTCAATTGTACTATTTAATTTTACAGAACATTTCTGTTTGGAGTTTTGACATTTGAAAATATCTATTATAAGACACTTTTGCGATGGGCCCAGATATAAAACCCTGCTACATACGCCCATTGAATCCACATCACCCTCACACTTTAGTTGTAGTAAATAAATGCATGCCTTTCCAAATAATGTCACAGTGCTTTCTTTAACGGAGAAATGATGATGGTGAGCTGCAAAAAAGCATTCTTAAAAATAAAACATTTTAAGACTGTATTTTACTTTTAATGAAACTCCATACAACTAAATAGAAATGCTGTTTGCCCTACCCTTACCATCATTTATAATATGGTGACCTCAATAAACAAAGAATGAAAACATAGACATATACTTTATTTTTTTTAACACTAGCTTGTGTATTTCCCTCGTATCAACAGTCTGGCAGCGATTGTGATTCATAGCAGTCATTTAAGTGATAATGCACTCATTCACTACACTAACAAACACGTACCTCCTGGTTATCTTTGTGGCACAGTCGGTGCTGAAGCAAGCCGCTGAACAGGAGGCAGAAACTCAAGATGGTGTTGATTGATAAATTGACAGGTTAATTTTCGTGTGGATAATGAGAGTAAGAGCCAGAAAGACGGTAGAGCAAGTCTCTGGCCCTTTGCTCTACCTTGCATGCAGTGCCATCTATCTATTGCTGCCAGTACAGCAACCAGAAACAGGTATACACTATGTCAAGCCCTAGTCAACAGTTTTGACTATCTAGGTTAAACTTGTATTCAACATCCTATCTTTAGTTTGCTGGCATTTTCTCCGCCATTTCCTATTATTATCACGTAACTTTATTCCTTTTGCGTAAAATAAAATAATTAAAATATATATATACACATTTCATTGGGGATTAAGTTACTATAATACTTGTGCCTACTGTACCAAGTGATATTGCAATCAATTGTAAAACCATATAGGACAACATACATTATGAGGTCCACTGTATTGGTTCCTTATTGCATGTTTTACTCTGAAGTCAATGAAATAAGAATAAGAAGACCTGATAAAAGCAAGTTTCCGATGAAAAATGTAGGGGTTACACACCGTAAGGATATGTGTCCTGCAATAAAACGTGTACATGGCCATATAAAACAGACATCACGCTATACTATATTATTTGTTTTCAGTATGTAATAAACAATTATCCTTGCCGACTGTAAAAATAAATAAACATAATCACAACCTCCAGACAGATGCAGAACTTATTATAGACTTCAAGTTGTGTATGTAAAAAAAGTATTTACAAAAATCTATTCACATTATTTGAATCACGTCTACATGCATGTTCACGGTATAGCATTAGGCTACCTACTTATGACTGGTGTCATTTCTCCTCTCATGTTTTGATTTTAATAGATACAGTAATGAAAGATTGCGGATGAGATTTCCAATGATCGATTTGACAACATTATCTACAGTAGTGCTGGATTTGATTTAGTATCCGAATATCAGTTTTTACTAGGTGCAATTAGCACAATCTTACTTATATTAGTGTTTTTACAAAGTAGGCAGAATTCCAGCATAGAGCTTAATTAGGGGGCAAATTATTGGAATGCAAGAAAGGGTTTTTCTAGGGGTTAGAAAGGTTGCTAAATCTGACACACATGTTTCTGCTGCTTGTCACTGCAATGTGTCCAGTCTACAAGCCCCTCTAATTAACTCTCTGCTAACGTTATTCTGGAGCACTCCCTATATGAATCAGCATTCAACATCATGCTAATCATCTGTCACTTTTTACAGTCGCAAAGCCAATGTCCTTCATTGATAACTTTTATAACTAATAATGCACTTTTGGGGGATCTGTATATGCCCTGTAGGATGATGCAAAAGGATTGAAAAGATTACGGGTTGATCTGTGTTCATATTGTTACATGTTTTTCCTTAATAATGAAAATAACTGTTTTCTTTACTATTTATTATGTATAAATCATTTTCCTTTCAAACTTAAATGATACATACATATTTTTTGCACAGAAATTCTGGAATTCAAAATCTGAATAATAGTAATAAACAACAACTTTTTATCAACTGGAGTACAAAACTCTATCAAAATTGATGCTAGTGTGGTTATGGGCTATGACAACTATTGCTTGAAAAGGTAAAGAAATCTGACCCAATTAAAGTACTTCTCTGGAGCGTGTTTGTTGTACAGCTCCAAGGATATCCTGATCCCATTGGGTTTGTCTGAATTGAATTTGCTGGCTTGTAGTTCCGGTTGTATCTCCCTATAGTAAAGCAGTTGGCAGGTAAACTACAGTTTAAAACTCACAATTGTGAAGTTGCTGGCTCTTTAGCTATGCTATAAATTTGTCATCTTTCTAACAAAACATCATACGTCATCTTGTTTTTCTTTACTTCACTCTACATGACATATCTCTACTAAATACTGTTTTAATTTCCCATTATATATAAGACATTTTGTATGGTTGAGAGTAAGTTTGCAAAAGTGTTAAATGAGAAGCAACATACTGCAATACATGTCTATAACTCGTTTGTTGCTAATATCATATCAATATGGAAAAATGCTAATAATTCAAACATGAAAATGTTTAATATAAAGACTTTCCTTTAATTTGGTCCTTTGTTTAATTGTCTTCCTATGAAGCATCATCTGGTACCCAAAGGGGAAATACAGGCATCTGAACAAATTGGCATGATTACAAAGTGCATCTAGCTACCTGCTTAGCTTCTGTATTCACACAGACACCGGCCCTGTCTTGTAGGAACAGTGTGTGTTCATATGACAATGGAAGTCTCCCCTGAGTGGGAGTCTCACTGGGTCCACAAAATAGGATGCACTCAAACCTTCTTTTCACAAAACTTTCTAAAACACAGGGAATGCTTTGTTGTTTGTTGTAAACATGTAGACAAGGTGGCAATAAAATATATGTTATTTTTTTCTCTCTTTCCAAAAGTTTGAACCCCCACAATAGTACTTCAACGATTGATATAAATAAATGGCAGAAGCCTAACCTTAAAACTATGTGGCAGACTGGGATGGGGCTGAAGTGGGAGAAGTCATTGACCCTACACTTTGACTGACAGCTACAACACTGCGCCATACATGCTGAGTGTCAACGCGTTGATGTCAAGACACCTCTAGGAAGCTGATGACCCACTTCATCCTAATGTAGCTACCATGACTTCAACTTCTAACATCGGTCGAGTTCCTATCAAGAGCTCTAAAAGGATGGCTGGCTAAACTGACTATTCATCAGCTTCTAGTAGTGAAATAGCTTGTTGAAACTCAGTACTCATACAAGTCAGGTTGAACAACCCAATTACATCAAGAGTTAACAAAAACAAAAGAAAGAAGTTGAATGTGATGTCTAACTTTTGCAAGTTGTTACTTTGCTCTTTCACGGGAACAAACTTTCAGAGCTCAAAGTGTATTTTATTTTGTTTCTGAGTACTTTGTTCCTTTGTTGCACTGTCTTACTCAACAATGCATATTCATATCATTACACCAACATTGAATACATAATCAGATAAAGGAAACTGACACACACTGACACACAAATATACAATATTATCGTCTATCTTCATATTTACAATATTTTAAAAGATCAAACTGAACTGAGAATGTCTGCTGTGAAAAGAGGGATGAGAGGGATTGTTTGAGGTGCCGCCATATTGGTGTCAATGCTCTTGTTCACCAATAACAGCATGGTAACACCTAGGGGTGCCTCACCCTCCCATTCACTCCAGCTGTACCCTGAGGTCTGACAAACAGACAGCAGAACAACGAGAGCTGTTGATGATGCTGTGGTAAAGGAAGGCTGCAGAGGACACTTCGTTGGAAATTCATCCCATCCTGGCCTCCAATGCACCCAACAGCTTGACCCTGTGTCACTCTGAGGGCATGGCTTGGCACTCCCATGATTTGCTTTTAAAATCTAAACGGTTAATTGTGACAGATAAAAAGGGTTCAACCAAACAATGGGTTAAATAATATGGGTAAAGGGAGGGGCCTTTTTAGAGAGTCAGGCTGTAAAAAGAAGTACATAAAAAGCTAAAGAAAAAAATCAAGAGGGAATAATGAAATTAGGGATGGGGCGAGAGAGAAAGAGAAAGCGAGGGCTAGAGAACTTGAAGCGCTGACCCCTATCGTCCACGGTGAAAAGCAGGAGATTAGAAAGCGTTTCATGCTAATTTCCATGGAGATTTCTGTAATTTCTCCAACATTACTTCTTCCTGCTTTGATTTGTCCGTCCTGCCTGCCCCCCCACTAGTGTCGTCAGGGTGGTCCATTTCATCATGCTGCTGCTCTCGTGGGCCCCGAGATGGCCCCTCGCTGTGCCCAGGCATCGTGAGATTACTGAAGCGGCGCTGACATCTCTATCAACTTGCGTCACCACTGTGCCCTCTCCCAACACCCCCCAGCCTATCCCCCACCTCACCTCACCCACCACCCACCCTCACCACAAACTCTTACAGATCTGTCAGATGATGGCTTCATTGGTTCACGTTGCTCCCTGCAAACTCCCACCAGTCTCTTTGCACTACTCCCATCCCATCATTCCCTCCCAGAAACTCCCCCCCCACACACACACACACCACAAGAATAATCTCCTCCCCCCCTTTCCATTGCAGAATGTTTCACCTTTTGCTATTCCTCTGCCTCCTCTCTCTTTCTGCCTCAGCCTGGTTTGTGCTTCTCCCTGCCACATCAAAGAGAACCAGGGGTCATGGAGCCACAGGCATGGAATATAAATGCAACCAACTGCGTGGCAGTTGGAAAATCAATCCTCTAAAGATAGCTCCATCCACTTCATGAACCCATCATCATCCTCTATCACATATAGTATGATATAGGAATAGTTTGTGATACCATACTCTAAATGGGTTATTGTGCATGGGATTATGTATTATTGGGAATTGTTTGTTGTCCATCCATAAAAAAATATATATATATTTCAGAGTTTGTTAGCATTAATCTGCATACTTGGTGCATATTTGAAAATAAGTATTGTAGACTAGACTATGTAAGTGAATTATTGAGAAATACGCACATACTGTACGTAGACTGAGGAGACCAACACTGTGAATGCTATTCTCAAACAAAGACGTTCTAGCAATATGTTCTTCTCAAAGGGTAATAAAGATATGCAAATAATCTAAGTATAGATGTATATGAGAAATGCAATGTAAAAAAGTGTTAGCATTGAGAGAGGAATGTGATAAGCAAGAGACAACTTCTCTATTCATCCAACAAAAGCTTCAATCTCACATGGGGGTGGGGGCATTGTGTTGATTCTGGAATCCTGGGAAAAATGTCAGACAGTTTATTGAGCAAAACACTGCAGCAGAAATATGTAAACAGACTTTGTTGGAAACCCTCTACCAAAGACCTGCCAACAGAGAGTACTAGTCATGCTTCCCGATGTACGTCACTATAATGCTCCACTTTGATTTTAAAATACCTGTGAAATTTGCTTGTATCTTTTACCCAGTCAGATTGACTCCTTGGATATTGATGAGAACATCCTGGGTATGATTTACTCTAGGAGAAATGGCTAAGCAACATTCCATGCAACAACCATATTGTACTGAAGACACCAAAGCTGGGTGAAAACAATTATTGTGATTGATGAATCCGTATTCACTGCTGAGTGATGAACAATACATTTCATGATGAAAATATGGCTTTCACTAGTTGCCAGGCATTCCTGTTTAGGATAGCATGTGATTGCTCCGTGTGGGAGCCATTGGCTCCAGTTGCTTAGCATAAGCATCAGATGAACGCCCTGCCGGAAGATGTCAATGTCTCCATTAATGCCAGGCCTGTCACACAGGCAGTGCTTGAATGACACAGGGTTTCGTGGAGAGTGATGGGGGGTTGTAAATGTTAACTCTCACTGGCTGGTTGTCCCAGCCTGGCGGTCACATAGCCTGGCAACACCTATAAGGCCTACAAGACAACATTTTAAGTGAACATGGGCAACTGTATTCGTTTAACCAACCACAGTGGTTATAGAGTAGTATGATTTTAAAAAGGAAATGTTACAAAAATATTATAATGTTACTTAGCCATACGCAGTTGATTAAATATGTCTAATTGAATGATTATTCTGATATTACAAAAAATTATATCCAAACTAGAGTGCATTTGGCTAAAATGTTTGACCATTTTTGAGAAGCATGTTCCATGACATGAGTGATAAGAGAGGCATTCAATCTACAGTGCATTCGGAAAGTATTCGGACCCCTTGACATTGTCCATATTTTGTTAGGTTACAGCCTTATTCTAAAATGGATTAAAGAATACATTTGCCTAATTAATCTATACACAATACCCCATCATTACAAAGTGTAAACAGGTTTTAGAAGTTTTTGCAAAAATATTAAAAATAAAAACAGAAATACCTTATTTACACAAGTATTCAGACTCTTTGCTATGAGAGTTGAAAAAATTGAACTCAGGTGCATCCTGTTTCCATTGATTATCCTTGAGATGCTTCTACAACTTGATTGGAGTCCACATGTGGTAAATTCAACTGATTGGACATGATTTGTAAAAGAAAACACCTGTCTCTATGAGGTCCCACAGTTTACAGTGCAAAAACCAAGCTATGAGGTCAAAGGAATTGTCTGTAGCGCTCCGAGACAGGATTGTGTTGAGGCAAAGATCTGGGGATGGGTATAAAAACATGTCTGCAGCATTGAAGATCACCAAGAACACAGTGGCCTCCATCATTCTTAAATGGAAAAAGTTTGGAACCACCAAGACTCTTCCTAGCAATCAGGGGAGAAGGTCCTTGGGCAGGGAGGTGACCAAGAACCCAATGGTCACTCTGACAGAGCTCCAGAGTGCCTCTGTGGAGATGGGAGAACCTTCCAGAAGGACAACCATCTCTGCAGCACTCCACCAATCAGGCCTTTATGGTAGAGTGGCCAGACGGAAGCCACTCCTCAGTAAAAGGCACATGACAGCTAGCTTGGAATTTGCAAAAGGCACCTAAAGGACCATGAGAAACAAGATTCTCTGGTCTGATAAAACCAAGACTGGTGGTGGCAGGATCATGCTGTGGGGATGTTTTTCAGTGGCAGGAGAGACTAGTCAGGATCGAGGGGAAAGATGAATGGAGCAAAGTACAGAGAGATCCTTGATGAAAACCTGCTCCAGAGCGCTCAGGACTTCAGACTGGGGCGAAGGTTCACCTCCCAACAGGATAATGACCCGATGCACACAGCCAAGACAACGCAGAATGTCCTTGAGTGGGCCAGCCAGAGCCTGGATTTGAACCCGATCGAACATCTCTGGAGAGACCTGAAAATAGCTGTGCAGCAACGCTCCCCATCAACCTGACAGAGCTTGAGAGGATCTGCAGAGAAGAATTGGAGAAACTCCCCAAATACAGGTGTGCCAAGCTTGTAGCGTCATACCCAAGAAGACTCAGGGCTGTAATCGCTGCCAAAGGTGCTTCAACAAAGTACTGAGTAAAGGGTCTGAATATTTATGTAAATGTGATTTTATTAAACAATTTTGAATTTGCAAACATTTCTAAAAACCTGTTTTTTGCTTTGTCATTATGGGGTATTGTGTGTAGATTGATGGGGGGGGGCAATTTAATCCATTTTAGAATAAGGCTGTAATGTAACAAAATATGGAAAAAGTCAAGGGGTCTGACTGCTTTCAGAATGCACTGTTTGGCCACTTATCATGTTGTGCCACCCTTGCTCTGAAAAGATTATCCTTCTCCAGTGGTGTGCCTACCCCAAAAAGGCTTTTCCATGGTGCTAAAAACCACAACATGAAAGCTGTGTATTCAGCACAAATGTAATGCACTTAAAGAATGCCACAAGCGTGCACACCCAGCAGCACAATGAACAGGTTATGGGTTTTTCCACACTTTGATAAAGTGGACAGAGGAGTTTTTCCAGTCAGAAATGGAGCCATGATGTCTACAGATTGGATGCTTTTTTTTTAAAAAGTGCAGTAGAGTCATTTTTTCAAATTAAATTTCAGCTGAAATGATTTATCTTGGAAAAATGCAAACACTAAGGATTGCCAGAGAGTCCAGTATAAAGACACATCAACTGTTTAAGTGGCACTGCATGTTGGAGTACTATGCCAAATGCAAATGACACAAAGCGCACCAGAGAATTCCACACATGCAAAGTATTGTAATTGTAGAAATCATGATGTTAGTAAGGCTGGAGCTAGGATTTCCAAGAGCAAGATGTAACAATAATGGGTTAATAGAAAAGCCAATTCTTGCTTTTTCACCATATTCAGTTAACAGTGGAGGCTCCTCAGAGGAAGAAGGGGAGGATCATCCTCCTCAGTGATACTTTTTAGATAAAACTATACTAATTATACAGTGCATTCGGGAAAGTATTCAGACCCCTTGACTTTTTCAACATCTTACAGCCTTTTCTAATTAGATTGTTTATTTTACACATCAAACTACACATTATACCCCATACTGACAAAGCAAAAACTGGTTTTTAGACGTTATTACAAATGTATAAAAAATATTTAACCCAAATATCACATTTAAATAGTATTCAGACCCTTTACTCAGTACTTTGTTGAAGCACCTATGGCAGCAATTACAACCTTAAGACTTTGTGAGTACTACGCTACAAGCTTGGCACACCTGTATTTGGGGAGTTTCTCCCATTCTTCTCTGCAGATCCTCTCAAGCTCTGTCAGGTTGGATGGGGGAGCGTTGCTGCACAGCTATTTTCAGGTCTCTTTCCGATCGGGTTCAAGTCCGGGCTCTGGCTGGGCCACTCAAGGACATTCAGAGACTTGTCCCGAAGCCACTCCTGCATTGTCCTGGCTGTGTGCTGAGGGTTGTTGTTCTGTTGGAAGGTGAACCTTCGCCACAGTCTGAGGTCCTGAGCGCTCTGGAGCAGGTTTTCATCAAGGATCTCTATGTACTTTGCTCCGTTCATCTTTCCCCTCGATCCTGCCGCTGAAAAACATCCCCACAGCATGATGCTGCCACCACCATGCTTCACCGTAGGGATGGTGCCAGGTTTCCTCCAGACGTGAAGCTTGGCATTCAGGCCAAAGAGTTCAATCTTGTTTCTCATGGTCTGACAGCCGTTTAGGTGCCTTTTTGGCAAACTCCAAGCCTGATTGGTGAAGTGCTGCAGAGATGGTTGTCCTTCTGGAAGGTTCTTCCATCTCCACAGAGGAACTTTGGAGCTCTGTCAGAGTGACCATCGGGTTCTTGGTCACCTCCCCGACCAAGGCCCTTCTCTCCCGATTGCTCAGTTTGGCTGGGCGGTCAGCTCTAGGAAGAGTCTTGGTGGTTCCAAACTTCTTCCATTTAAGAATGATGGAGGCCACTGTGTTCTTGGGGACCTTCAATGCTGCAGAAATGGTTTGGTACCCTTCCCCAGATCTGTGCCTCAACACAATCCTGTCTCGGAGCTCTACGGACAATTCCTTCCATATCATGGCTTGGTTTTGGCTCTGACATGCACTGTAAACTGTGGGACCTCATATAGACAGGTGTTTGCCTTTCCAAATCATGTCCAGTCAATTGAAATTATCACAGGTGGACTCCAATCAAGTTGTAGAAACATCTCAAGGATGATCAATGAAAACAGGATGCACCTGAGCTCAATTTCAAGTCTCATAGTAAAGGGTCTTAATACTTACGTAAATATTTTTTTAATTTTTTATAATTTAGCAAAAATGTCTCAAAACCTGTTTTCGCTTCCTACTTTTGGGCTATTTTTTTAAAAATAAGGCTGTAACGTAACACAATGTGGAAAAAGTCAAGGGGGCTGAGTACTTTCCCAAGGCACTATATTCACGTCATTAATTCATTAAAACACACTGTTTTGCAATTTTTTTAAATTATTTTTTTATTTCACCTTTATTTAACCAGGTAGGCAAGTTGAGAACAAGTTCTCATTTACAACTGCGACCTGGCCAAGATATAGCAAAGCAGTTCGACACATACAACAACACAGAGTTACACATTGGAGTAAACAAACATACAGTCAATAATACGGTATAATTTTTTAAAATCTATATACAATGTGTGCAAATGAGTTAAGATAAGAAACGTAAGGCAATAAATAGGCCATGGTGGCGAAGTAATTACAGTATAGCAATTTAACATTGGAATGGTAAATGTGCAAAGTAAAAATACTGGGGTGCAAAGGAGCAAGATAAATAAATGAATACGGTAGGGGAAGAGGTAGTTGGTTGGGCTATTAACAGATGGGCTATGTACAGGTGCAGTGATCTGTGAGCTGCTCTGACAGCTGGTGCTTAAAGCTAGTGAGGGAGATAAGTGTCTCCAGTTTCAGTGATTTTTGTAGTTCGTTCCAGTCATTGGCAGCAGAAAACTGGAAGGAAAGGCGGCCAAAGGAGGAATTGGCTTTGGGCGTGACCAGTGGGATATACCTGCTGGAGCGCGTGCTACGGGTGGGTGCTGCTATGGTTACCAGCGAGCTGAGATAAGGCGGGGCTTTACCTAGCAGGGACTTGTAGATGACCTGGGGCAGTGGGTCTGGCGACGAGTATGTAGTGAGGGCCAGCCGACTAGAGCATACAGGTCGCAGTGGTGGGTGGTATAAGGGGCTTTGGTGACAAAGCAGATGGCACTGTGATAGACTGCATCCAGTTTGCTGAGTAGAGTATTGGAAGCTGTTTTGTAGATCTACAATGAAGGTCTACAGTAGCCTCAACAGCCCTCTGTAGGGTAGCACCATGACGTAGCCGGAGGACAGCAAGCTTCCGTCCTCCTCTGGGTACATTGACTTCAATGCAAAACCTAGGACGCTCATCTCACCCCCTTCCATAGACTTACACAGTAATTATGACAACTTCCGAAGGACGTCCTTCAACCTGTCATAGCTCTTGCAGCATGAACTGACATGCTGTCCACCCAATCAAAGAATCAGGGAATTAATCTAGTACTGAAAGTATAAGCTACAGGTAGCTAGCACTGCAGGGCATAACATGTGGTGAGTAGTTGAATCAAAGAGAGAGAAAGACAATAGTTGAACAGTTTTGAACACATTCATTTCTTCAAAAATGAAGGAGAAGCGAGAGAGAGATAGAGATAGCTATATTTCATTGTATTTTTTTCACTTTCATTTTCACTTACTTAGCTAGTGAATGCAGCTAGTTAGTTTAACATACTCAAACAAACTGCTCAAAAAATAGAGGGATGCTATGTTAGACAGCTGGCTATGGCTATCCAACACTGGAACTCTTCCAAGTCAAGGTAAGCTTTTGGTTTTGTTAATTTATTGCTACTGGGGCCCGCCAGTATAACTGCTAAACTGCTTGGTGACTGTACACTGTACTGCATGATTGTAGCGGGTTTACTAAAGGTGTTAGTTCTAGTAGCTATGTTGACTATGACATTATCTAATATGGTGACAACAATATAGGATGTGTGTAGCGGCTAGGATATGAATGTTTGGCTTGGAAAGGTTTTTCCACCTGGTCACAGATGGAAAAAGTGAGAGGAGAGCGCATAGATACGTTGTAAACTTTCATTCATAGGCCAGGTTGTAGCAACCTAATGATGGGTACAGGGACATTTGAGTATCATGTAGTAGCCTAAACCTATCGATGTTGCATTGAGCTGGGTGAATGGAATATGAATGTCAGTCATCCAATATGCTGTAATAGAAATAAGGCCATGCTCATAAAAATGTTTGAGTCCTCCCTCATCTTAAACGGCACCAACCGCGACTGTCAGGCAAGTGAAATACAGTCACAAACAGCCAAATCATAAGCTTAGTATTATAGGTTCACATAGAAATAAAATTACATCTGGAAACTGCAAAAGCATCAACATTCTTGAATCTTCAGAATGCTCAAGCAGCAACAGGAATTGTGGGAACGTTTTCATTCTCTCTAACCTGCCTTCAGCTCAATATGACTTGCTGTCTACTGTACACGCTGGTTTGTTGTGTTCTAGGCTGGAGGGCTGGACAGGGTAGTGTACTCTTCCCCCCTAATGCCCTGTTCATTGATCTTTCCCGTAAGTACAGCTCCCTACACAAACCCACACAATCTTGGTGGAGGAGTGCTCCCAGGCACTCCTCACTTCAAAGGAGCATATTTACTCTTATAAATTTAGAGAAAGTGCAGCTGTGTATGCATCCTGCAACCTCAATCAATGACGGGGCTGGTCCTCCTGACCCCCTGCTGGCTAATAAAGTGCTTCTTAGGCTTGGTGGTTTCAGCCTTTTGGGGTTGGCTCAAACTAGCACTTACAGTATGTTACAGTATGTTTGTTTCCGCTGCCTTTTCTCGTAAATAGATTTTAAGGTAATACTTATCTGTCGTTTCAAACACAATAGTTTAGTGGGGGTTGGTTGACAAATTATTATCACACATTAATCCTAATGTAACTAACACTTCAGAATTTGTGTAGTAATACAACAACAAAAACCTTCAGTAATATGAATTCCATGTCTTGTCAATTGGTAAAACGAGTCTCTGTCTAATTAAAATAAACACATTATATAAATGTAAAGGTTGGTGAAACCTGTTTTCATGAGTTTCATCATCATATTATCTAAAGAAAAAGCTAAATAGATCATTACAATAGCTTTAATTTGTTGTTTTAAGGAACTAGATACATGTATTATGTCTACTTAAGAGATCTCTCTTTCAACAAAAAAGTTTCATGCTGCGATGCAGATTATCATAATTGTCTTTCCCACTCTTCTAAAACAAATGTGTATTAAGACAGAGGCTAGAATGGGCCTACCGCCGCTGCGAAAATGAGACAATCAGAATATTTTGTAATTACGTGCAACGATATTCTAATTACTGATGATTTAAGCTCCTCCATGCTGCTTCCTCTCCCCCTTCCTACAATTAGAAAAATATAAATGTCAGCTGTGTTTTTGTCGATCATTTCACTTAAATGTAAGTCTCCCAAGTGGCACAGTTTGAGATTTATTTTAAAAGAATCAGAATATACTGTAATGTGTCTTCTGCTCACCACGTAAGGTTTAAGTGATAGAAGTAGAGGTCTGCACAGATTTGCATATCTGCAAATTCAAAAGGGGATACATCTTGTCACATGTTATCTTGCCGTCTTGCTGTATTTTGACAATTAAGCATGCAAAATGGGACTAATTTCTCTTATAAAACTAACTAAAGGAAAGTTACAGTGGTTTTGCAAAAAACAAATGCACTCAATTAAGCAGCATACAGTGTACATTTTTAGGCATGAGCATGCACACACACATATACGCCATGTACGACAAAAACACAGCTGACATTTATAGGATCTTAATTTCACCTGTATTGTCACACCAAAATAATCCTGCAGCAACAGGATTTGAACGTTTAGTCCATAATGTTGCTTGATCGTGGTTAGGCTATTAGCTGGCCAAAAGTAGGCTACATCAAAAGTGCAATACTGTTAATATAACCATGTCTTAGTGTCGGTTTTCAGTGAATTTATCTAAATCGCAAAGCTCATCTGCATTTGCTGTGGTGCATGAAAACTCTCAGCAACAAAAGAGTGATCAAATGAAGATCCTACATCTGTATTAACAAGGTGAGGACTGGGCCAAAATGACCTAAATTAAAACAAATCTTCGGAGAGACCTGCTTAAAAATGTCCTTTACTAATACTCATCACCTGAGCAGATCTCTGTTGGAGGCCACCTGTCTACCCAGGCCAGCTCCTTCTCCACTTGACTGCAATCTGTGTGTCTACCACAACTGTGACTGAACAGCATAGACTTGCCTCCCGGTCATTAATCCTGACTGCCTTCTTCGACTTCTCCTCCCTCTTAAAGAGCACCTTTCTTTCTCTCCCACTCTCTGTCCTCTCTCCCCCTCTTTCTGCTCTACTAACATGTTGACAGCCGTTTATTAATAGGTATCAGTTTTCAGCGAGCAGGATGAGAGGGATGGATGTGGTAATCATCTTTATCTCAGGCCGCTTGGCAGCGCTCCCCTCCACATGCTGGCAGACACTTGCCATTGAGTGGCTGTCAGGCAGAAAGGGTGTGGGATGCGGGCTCAGGCTGCACAGGTCACGGTCATTTCACACCAAAAGCCACTGAAGCTAAAACATTTGAGCTACCTGCACTGTCAGTCCTGACACTCACAACACTAACAACGAGACCACCAGTACAGAGGAAAACTTCATTATTTCTCCCTGGTGGATTTCACTAATAAAACAACTGTCACTCTGTCAATATCCATGCTAATGCATGCACCAGATATTGAATTTGATGGTAATGAGAATTGTAGGCACCAAAATGTTTAAATGCACACTTTCTACACCCTATTTTTTAACTAGGCAAGTCAGTTAAGAACAAATTCTTATTTACAGTGACAGCCTACCAGGGAACAGTGGGTTTACTGCCTTGTTCAGGGGCAGAAGGACAGATTTTTACCTTGTCAGCTCGGGGATTTGCTCGGGGACTGGCCCAATGTTCTAACCACTAGGCTACCTGCTACCCCTACGTCTTAAGGCGTCTGCATGCTTCCCAGCCGAAACAGTTCGGGACAGTTCATGCATATATTATGATTACATTTTGTGATGTTTTTGTTCATTTTGGTTTTAGGCAAGGGTTTTTTCGGTTGTTCGTGCACACAAAAAAATGTCTTGAGGCAAGCTGAAGTCAGCAGCCGAATTCTATGCCCCTTCGTTGGTGATTGGTCAACAGTAGGGATTCTTCAGTGAAGTGTTTGTTGTCATTTAATGAGAGACAAATCGTTTTCATGCAAATGTTTTTCCTTGAAAAACACTGCACCAAACAGCTTAGGTACATACAAAAATAATGCAACTAAGATTTCCTAGGCAAAAACGTAAAAATGTATGACAAATTTCTTGTGTCATAGAAAAATTCTATTTTGTCTGGCTACGACGTCTCAAAATGGACAAACAGTACTATTTTTCAAGCGAAGGTCTTTTAAGGGAGTAGTTGAACTGAAGCATGCTGACGCCTTTAGTCTTCAAAATTATACAGTTTTAAAGTTTCCTGCAATTCTCCAAATGTTTTCATTTTCATTTTTTAAAGCAAATGTCCTGAATTTGAATCCTGAACATTTTGCAATGGGTATAAGAGAACATTTCCTGATTTAAAATGAAAAATCCACCCAAAACAACTCATTCCTATAATTTACAGTGTTACATAAGACAAGTATGTGAGAACAATATTTTTTTGTCGAAATCGTTGTGGAAATCTGTTGCAGCTCAAGTCGACTACAAAACCCACAATGCAATGCTCTCTCTATGGGCTGGCTGGCAGACTGGCAAGCTAGCAAGCTAGCAAGCAAGCTAAGCAAGCAAGCAAGCTAGCAAGCAAGCAAACGTAGCTACTCACAATAATACCATGTGAATTAGCTGGAGAATTGCCTCAACAAACTGCACTGTCAATTTAGGAGCCTATAATCTCACCATGTTAAACTTGCAGATTGTTGTGGGGTCTGACATTCGCAACAGCGCCATGCAATGCACCCTGAACTGAAGAGGCAGACAAATAGGAGAAATGTGTTACACATGAAAAGATTTTATTACCCAGGGAATTGATAGAACAATGCTCAGAGATTCACAAAAACAATATAACGGGGGAACACTGCTTAGGACAGAAGAGAGAATTAGACTCTCCCCCTGAATACCGTTTTGTCTAAAGAAGCTTTAACATTGGTGAACAGGCCAGTCCAAGGCCATTACAATACTTTCTAAGATGTCACTATCCAGGTTGTTAAATGTTCAATATGTTCAACAATTTCCAAAGTCAAGTTAAAAGAGACTTAGTAGCTGGATTCAATCTGTATCGCGGAAGTATCACAGACGATCCGAGTTCAAATGTTACGGTAATTTCCAATTGAGCCGACATATGCAGAATTTACTGTCAATTGCCCTTAAATTTCAATCAAGATATAACACAGATCTTTTACTTCAGCGTATTGAATACCACCCTTAGAAGCTACCAGAGAAATGTGGTAGACTAGAAGTCAGTTTTCATGTAATGTATCTGCCTACTGACAGGTCTCCATAGCTGACTAATTGTGAGAAAGACAACTTGCTGACAGCCCCATTGATTGCCCACTTTAACTAGGGAAGTCAGTTAAGAACAAATTCTTATTCACAATGATGGCCTACACCAGATGACACTGGGCACCACGCTATGGGACTCCCATTCACAGCCAGATGTGACGCAGCCTGGATTTGAACCAGGTACTGCAGTGGCACCTCTTGCACTGAGATGTAAAAATAAGCTTTCTTTCATAATTGCAGTAACCTCTTAACCTCTGCAACAACAGCAAGGACATTAGGATAGTTATCTGTCCACATGGCATACACTTCATACAGTATGTACTTCCATCCCTTTTAGAAAAAAGATATGACAGCAACCTACAGGGGTGGTTTTCATTGAGTCCTTCAAGCAATAAGTCTCAAGGCATGCGGGGAAACTCTAGCAGTAGTAGATTAGCATTGAGTAAGCTGTTATACGGCACAATTGGAACCACTCTGTCCTCGTTCTCTCTGCTGCGGCAGTGACGGATGTGCTGTTGAATAGGTATTGGATTTGGTTAAACACAGAGCAGTGAAAGATTTACAGCCACTGGTCAGTGGGTTTACAGAAGTCCTGCAATGCTCCACTGGTTTGTTTTGTGGTGCACTTTGTGTAATGTTAATGCCCAGAAAAAGCACTGAGGAGGTAATAAGCCCTGAAAACCCCAGGCAAAAGGCTGCCTTTGAAGTGAAAAAAGGCAATTTATTATAATGACATTGACTTTTTTGTTTAGGGCATAAACTCCTTTACTATGATTTTCTTGATGAGGTCCAAAAAAAGTTACTATTTTATTTCATGGGTTTTGTCATTTTCTAAATATTTAGAAAGAATGTGCAGTTTCAGGGCCAGGTGGGAAACAATTAAAGGAGAGAATTATATTCCAGAACTTTTGTTATCAATAACGCAGCACTATTCGTCAAATAAAATGTTATTTCACTGGGAATACACTCTGAAAGTTGTGCACCAGGATAGTTTACCATGTCTTGCTCTTTTTTGTGACAATTATTCTGCATTAATGCAAGTTCCTGCTTGGTTCAACAACCAAAGCCCTTTGAGTTCACGCTGTGTTATTTGGCAACAGAACTAATTAGCAATCAAAATTTCAAGTTTCACTAAGAGGTTATCTCCCTAAACAAAACGATATATGAAAAATAAGTCTTACTTGTGTGGATGTGAATTGGATCTTGCTCGATATGTTACAGGCTCTCATAACCTGGACCCATGATCTTTGAGGGAAGCCCTCAAGTTCACAGCAACAAATGCACTCAAACACTCAGGGAGATGCAGACTCTCTCTGTTGGCCAATTACTGTTTTTTATAAAAGCCTGAGGTGCCCAGGAAACTTTGACTCTTGGAAATAAAGTCCAATCTTAGAAAGAAACATAGCTGCTATTAAAATCTTTATCATTCTAGAAATCGCAAGTGATTCGTTTTACCCCATGGCTTGTTCAGATACATCCTTGCTGTTGTTGCAGAGGTTAAGAGGTTACTGCAATTGAGGAAAGAAAGCTTATTTTTACAACTGGGCCTGTAAGAAAAGGCAAGTCTTTTGGCAAGTCTTTTTTGGGGGGTGGAGGGGTGGGGGCACTGAACAGCCAAAGATCTCCTCTGTGTCATAATTGCCTGAAGTGAGTGAGCAAAGGCCCTGGACTCCTGATGTTATTGTGGGTCTTTCATGAGGGGTTTGGAGTCAGAGCTTCTTTAAAAGATCAGTGTCTCTGAAGGATAGTACTGTGTGTTGTTTTTAAGTAATAAAAGCATTTTGAAAGAGAAAAAAAATAAAAAAATTAATTGTTTTATCTAGTGTTCCTCTCAATATTTTTCTACTACTTGAGATGTTCAATCTGGACTATTGTTGTTCTTCACCATGCAGTTGTTCTCCCTGAATTACAGTTATACATATTGTATTTCTGAATACTAATAGTGTGTATATTGATTCATTTTGACAATATATTACGAAATGAGTGTACACCAAAAGTGGCAGAGAGGAGGATGATGTAATTATCACTCCAATTAAACATCTCCATGTTAACTTTTAGAGAGCACACACTCAGCTCTCAACTCCACATAATGTAATGACAACATTTTGAAAAAAATATCTGAAAAAGAAAACACTAAAATTAGGGTATGAACATTAACGGCAGATGGATTCTCAAAAAGCTGTTCCTGCCTCTGGTGCTCTGGGTTAAGAATGGCACTCTTACTCTAGCTGCCACCCCCACCGCCACCCTGCCTATTGAGAGCTGATAGGCCCTCTGGTACTAGACAAGGGCCCTGACTAAGGACGCTTTGATACTCCAGCCTCTAATCACCAGAGTGTCCCTAGTGCCCAGCTGATGGACCACATGGGTCGAAGGGAGGATGTCCCAACCATAAATCAGACTACAGGGGTGACAGCACACAAAATAGGTGGATTGTCCGTGGGTTTCCCAGGGCCGACGGCCACCCTTGTGTCCCCGAGTCACACCACCCTTTTTATTATTTGGGGGTGAGTCAAACGGATGCCCTACCAGCTACTCTGCCCTCCCCCATCTGCTTTCCTCTACTCTCCCAGGCGCCTGGGCCCAGCTATGAACTGCTTCCAGAGTCAGTTACCGGTGTAATTGAAAGTGCTTTGTCATCGCTTTCAGCCAAACACTGATGGATGTGAAGTTGAATGAGGTTTGGGTTTTAGTTATACAGGGGAAGTCTGGCTGAGATTTATCACTGGTGGCTTCAGAGGCTACAAGAGGCCATTTAAGCAGAAACCCCATCTACCCCTCTGTGATCTGTTAATTATTACTTATTAAAACAGCACAACTTAAATCAGTCTAGTTTAACTTGGATCTGAACATTACTGCAGTTGACATGAGGCTTTACATGGGGAAACTTAAGTTAAAACAGGGTTGATTGTCAAGAGCTAACTGCCGTAGACACAATTCAATGTAACTCAATATTTTCTATAAAGAATGAGTATGCACTAACTAATAGTCAACCCACTTTAAATAAGTAGCAAGCAAAAGAAGATGTCATGCCCACCTTAAAATTAAAACATGACACTAGCTGTGTTAACTGCTCTCTGAGAGAATAGATTTACTGGGGCTCCCAAGTGGAGCAGCGGTTCAGACACCCTGGTTCAAATCCGCACAATTGGCATAGCGTCATCCGGGTTTGGGCGGTGTAGGCCGTCATTGCAAATAAGAATTTGTTCTTAACTGACTTGCCTAGTTAAATGAAGGTTAAATAATGTTAAATAATATTAAACTCAAACACAAATACCATTTCCATTTGACTACAGAACCAAACTAAACTGTGCAAGTACTGTCAGCTGTCACAGCTAACTATGTAGTAACCAATTACCAATATCAGCTACGTCAGTTGGCAAGGTGCTCATCAAAAACAAACCAGCCATAACCATGCATTTAAAAAAACAACCATAACATCACAACTTGATAAATTGTATTCAGGATCAATACATAATGTAGTTAATAATTTCATATTTTCCAACTCTGTCATGTCTAATTACCTAGTTTGCTACTCAATTAACAAAAACACAGCAGTTTAAGTTATATTTTCTGTATCTTGTTGATGGAGACAATGCTCCTCTCCAATATGCTTGTACTGTAAGCCTTTCAAAAGCAGATATTTCAGAGGGCTGAACCAGCAGGCTTTTAGCCATCTAAATCGACCTGAAGTAGACTCAAAAGTAAATGGGAAACACAAGAACTCTGACACGGTTTGAGGTGTAAGTTGAAAATAAGGTCTGTTATGTCTACGTCCATCAGCATCAAAATCACCTTATTCCCCAAGTACATTTACACATACCCGGAATTTGACTTAGTGAGTATGTACTGCCAGCATTAGACAATGTACAAACAGAATACAGACACAAAGTCAACATACAGAATATACATTTATCAGATCTTAATAGTTTTTTGTATATAGATTGTCCGGACCAATATATACTGTATATGAAAGCAATATTGAAAGAATTCCACACACTCCCTTTCTCAAACACACACCCCTAGAGTACGTGCAGTATTTCCAAAAGTCAATGGAGACTGGAGAGAGAAACATTTTACAACGTTTTCTCTCTTTCTTAGATCTTAAACATGTTCAGATGATAATAATGTTTGGTATATAGATTGTCTGGACCAAAATATAGATTGTCTGGACCACATGGGTGTGCATTGATGTCTGTGGTATGTGTGCTTGTGAGAAAGGGCGAGAAAGAGGGAGAATGCTGTAGCAGGCCTCACTCGCCATTGACTTGCATTGGATTTGATTATGCTGTTTAATATACTCTAGGAGTGTGTGTGAGTGTGTGTGGAATTCTTTATATATTGTTTATAATAATATATATATTGGTCCAGACAATGATTAAGATCTGAACATGTTTTGCGATCTGAGAAAATGCTGTACAATTACTCTCTCTCCAGTCTCCATTGACTTGCATTGGATTTGCTTATACTGCATGCACTCTAGGGGTGTGTATGTGTGAAAGAGAGTGTGTGGATTTCTTTAGAAATTGTTTTCATATACACTGCTCAAAAAAATAAAGGGAACACTAAAATAACACATCATAGATCTGAATGAATGAAATAATCTCATTAAATACTTTTTTCTTTACATAGTTGAATGTGCTGACAACAAAATCACACAAAAATTATCAATGGAAATCAAATTTATCAACCCATGGAGGTCTGGATTTGGAGTCACACTCAAAATTAAAGTGGAAAACCACACTACAGCCTGATCCAACTTTGATGTAATGTCCTTAAAACAAGTCAAAATGAGGCTCAGTAGTGTGTGTGGCCTCCACGTGCCTGAATGACCTTCCTACAACGCCTGGGCATGCTCCTGATGAGGTGGCGGATGGTCTCCTGAGGGATCTCCTCCCAGACCTGGACTAAAGCATCCGCCAACTTCTGGACAGTCTGTGGTGCAACGTGGCGTTGGTGGATGGAGCGAGACATGATGTCCCAGATGTGCTCAATTGGATTCAGGTCTGGGGAACGGGCGGGCCAGTCCTTAGCATCAATGCCTTCCTCTTGCAGGAACTGCTGACACACTCCAGCCACATGAGGTCTAGCATTGTCTTGCATTAGGAGGAACCCAGGGCCAACCGCACCAGCATATGGTCTCACAAGAGGTCTGAGGATCTCATCTCGGTACCTAATGGCAGTCAGGCTACCTCTGGCGAACACATGGAGGGCTGTGTGGCCCCCCAAAGAAATGCCACCCCACACCATGACTGACCCACCGCCAAACCGGTCATACTGGAGGATGTTGCAGGCAGCAGAACGTTCTCCACGGCGTCTCCAGACTCTGTCACGTCTGTCACGTGCTCAGTGTGAACCTGCTTTCATCTGTGAAGAGCACAGGGCGCCAGTGGCAAATTTGCCAATCTTGGTGTTCTCTGGAAAATGCCAAACGTCCTGCACGGTGTTGGGCTGTAAGCACAACCCCCACCTGTGGACGTTGGGCCCTCATACCACCCTCATGGAGTCTGTTTCTGACCGTTTGAGCAGACACATGCACATTTGTGGCCTGCTGGAGGTCATTTTGCAGGGCTCTGGCAGTGCTCCTCCTTGCACAAAGGCGGAGGTAGTGGTCCTGCTGCTGGGTTGTTGCCCTCCACGGCCTCCTCCACGTCTCCTGATGTACTGGCCTGTCTCCTGGTAGCGCCTCCATGCTCTGGACACTACGCTGACAGACACAGCAAACCTTCTTGCCACAGCTCGCATTGATGTGCCATCCTGGATGAGCTGCACTACCTGAGCCACTTGTGTGGGTTGTAGACTCCGTCTCATGCTACCACTAGAGTGAAAGCACCGCCAGCATTCAAAAGTGACCAAAACATCAGCCAGGAAGCATAGGAACTGAGAAGTGGTCTGTGGTCACCACCTTCAGAACCACTCCTTTATTGGGGGTGTCTTGCTAATTGCCTATAATTTCCACCTGTTGTCTATTCCATTTGCACAACAGCATGTGAAATTTATTGTCAATCAGTGTTGCTTCCTAAGTGGACAGTTTGATTTCACAGAAGTGTGATTGACTTGGAGTTACATTGTGTTGTTTAAGTGTTCCCTTTATTTTTTTGAGCAGTGTATATATGTCCGGACAATCTAAACTCAGCAAAAAAAGAAACGCCCTCTCACTGTCAACTGAGTTTATTTTCAGCAAACTTAACATGTGTAAATATGTGTATGAACATAACAAGATTCAACAACTGAGACATAAACTGAACAAGTTCCATGTGACTAACAGAAATGGAATAATGTGTCCTTGAACAAAGGGTGGTCAAAATCAAAAGTAACAATCAGTATCTGGTGTGGCCACCAGCTGCATTAAGTGCTGCAGTCCTCCTCATGGACTGCACCAGATTTACCAGTTCTTGCTGTGAGATGTTACCCCTCTCTTCCACCAAGGCACCTGCAAGTTCCCGGACACTTCTGGGGGAAATGGCCCTAGCCCTCACCCTCCGATCCAACAGGTCCCAGACGTGCTCAATGGGATTGAGATCCGGGCTCTTCGCTGGCCATGGCAGAACACTGATATTCCTGTCTTGCAGGATATCACGCACGAGCAGTATGGCTGGTAGCATTGCCATTCTGGAGGGTCATGTCAGGATGAGCCTGCAGGAAGGGTACCACATGAGGGAGAAGGATGTCTTCCCTGTAACGCACAGTGTTGAGATTGCCTACAATGACAACAGACCGATGATGATGCTGTGACACATCGCCCAAGACCATGACGGACACTCCACCTCCAAATCGATCCCGCTCCAGAGTACAGGCCTCGGTGTAACGCTCATTCCTTCGACAATAAACGCAAATCCGACCATCACCCCTGGTGAGACAAATCCGCGACTTGTCAGTGAAGAGCAATTTTTGCCAGTCCTGTCTTGTCCAGCGACGGTGGGTTTGTGCCCATAGGCAACGTTGTTGCCGGTGATGTCTGGTGAGGACCTGCCTTACAACAGGCCTTACAAGCCCTCAGTCCAGCCTCTCTCAGCCTATTGCAGACAGTCTGAGCACTGATGGAGGGATTGTGGGTTCCTAGTGTAACTCAGGCAGTTGTTGTTGCCATCCTGTACCTGTCCCGCAGGTGTGATGTTCGGATGTACTGATCCTGTGCAGGTGTTGTTACACGTGGTCTGCCACTGCGAGGACGATCAGCTGTCCGCCCTGTCTCCCTGTAGCGCTGTCTTAGGCGTCTCACAGTACGGACATTGCAATGTATTTCCCTGACCATATCTACAGTCCTCATGCCTTCTTGCAGCATGCCTAAGGCATGTTCACGCAGATGAGCATGGACCCTAGGCATTTTTTTTGTGTGTTTTTCAGTCAGTAGAAAGGCCTCTTTAGTGTCCTAAGTTTTCATAACTGTGACCTTAATTGCCTACCATCTGTAAGCTGTTAGTGTCTTAATGACCGTTCCACAGGTGCATGTTCATTAATTATTTATGGTTCATTGAACAAGCATGGGAAACAGTGTTTAAACCCTTTACAATGAAGATCTCTGAAGTTATTTGGATTTTTACGAATGATCTTTGAAAGACAGGGTCCTGAAAAAGGGACGTTTCTTTTTTTGCTGAGTGTATATACCAACAGTTATTAAGATCTGATCATGTGAACATGTATTCACATATATTCATGTATTCATGACTTGATTCATGACATTTGTAAAACAGTAACCCCATGTGTCCAAATACAAAATACAGTACAATGTCACAAACTCACGTTGTAGACAAACACAAATCTCTTCAGATTTTCCCATTAGTAAGCCCAAAGAACAAGTTTACTAAAGGAAATTATAACAGTTCCGTTATGGACATCAATGGGTTAATTGGTAAATTATGAAAATCAATTGGGCTAATGTTAACATGCTCTATGTAAATGCCATACTAATGTACACATCATTATGTGCCTTACACACAGCTTCCATAGCAACATTTACAAGACCTATGGAAAAACCTATGAAACTCTGATTCGACATCCAAATGTAAAGCGTAGGAGGTGAGAAAGTTCTCATTGTCTCCCCCTTATTGAAGCACGCCCCCAGCTGCATGGGCTGTCAGGGCCTGGATCCTGGCTCCCGTCCAGCACTGCTCTTATCTGGGCTTCTTTGTGATTTAAAGAGTATGGTGGTTTGCTGAGCTGCTGTCCTAAAGCCATGTTGGAACGCTAGAGCGGCGGTGGAGGTGCAGAGGAGGGAAGTGACCTCACTGTGTGATGTTTGAGAATGGGCCAGGGGTTACACAGCGAGGTTGGCTACATTATAAATAAAGCAGAGCGTGGTTTCCTCACTGAGATAGGGAGATGGGTAAAGGTGAATGCCAGCGTTCACAGCAAAGTTGTAAATGGTGCCCTCTCTAGTAACTCTGGCTCAAGGCAGGCAAAACACCATGGCCACAAAATAATTGAGAAAGAATTGAGAGTTAACAACCCCCAAATATACCATACGCTACCTATCACAATATTTCAAAATTTTTCACTGGTCTTTTTGTTCTTACTCTGTTGTAACATTGCAACATGGCAGATTGACAAAAAGTTTGACAGATACAAACGTGCCTGACAAAAGCTTTTCCAAAGACTGTCAGACAATATCACTAAGCTGCTTATCAGACAAAATATGAGGTTTTGTGAGAAAGTAAAAAACACCATTCTTCTTTTACTACAAAAATGCACATTAAGGTTTCATAAACTCATCCAAACAACGTTTACAATGTGAAACTACAATAAAGTTCATTTAATATTTTGCAGCAGGGAAAAAATATGTTTTTTCTGCTTGAATCGAACCCTAAGTTTACATTGTACATGAGAGAACCTATTGGAGTGTAGAATGTATGCTGAAGAGTGCTCATGACTGACCTGCTTGGCTGGGCCTCTGGGTGTCTGGTCTCTCTCACGTGTGAATGATGGAACAAAGGACCAGGACCCTGCCTTCCATAGGCACAGCAGCCACAGGCACCAACACCTGGAAGGAGACACAAAGACAGACACACTTTAGCAGAAAGCACAGTTTCTAGGGTAAACAGAGCTCACCTAGATTCATTAGAAATAAGTGAAACGCAGTCAGACATTTTTTTTTACTGTTGTCCCCGTCTAGGTTGTCCCACTGGAACCAATAACAGACCAATATAATCCACTGGGTGTTGGTTCTTCTCTGTCGTTTATTTTGGTAACATGTAGAGAAACAACTTACAACCATCAGAATTCAATATCACCCAAGTGTTTTAACTCACTTGGACCTTACAGTTAAATCACACACAGATTAAATTACACTAAAGGCAACCTTTTATTTATTTGGTTAAAACATTTCTCCTACCGAAATCATTTCATAATTTGAAGGATGGATGAATCCCCCAATAAGAAATCAATATAACAACTGTTGCCTATGGGAAAATTAGCAGAGTAAATTAATATTAACTTGCAGATGGTTGGGTATAGGGAATCACTGCGGCTCCTAACTAACAATTGATTAACTTGTAAATTCCCATCGCCCAGCTGTTGTTCAGGGTGTTTACCATAAATAAAAGAGGGGGAGTAGAGAAAGGATCCAGATGCTTTGAGTGCAGAGGAAAGGCAATCTGTCATTGTTCTGAACTAACACTGATGGATTCTGCTTTGAATGGGTATTGGTTTGTAGTTAAACATGACAGAGTGAGGGATGACACATCATTGGTCACAAAGGTTTAGGAGTCCGACAACGCCTCAGCAGTTGCTTTTTTCAGCCAAGGCAACCTCTTGTGCATGTACCAGCTGTTAATTAAGGGAAGTATTTGTTAGGGTATTTTTTTGGTTCCAGGTCCTGTTCGGCTAAATGGAAACACAGAATAAACCTCCCACATATCTGTGTAAATTGATGTTTAGAGTCAACTAAAGGTGGATTATATAGAGCAGTCCACCAAAAACTAAAGTTTAGAGCTTTGCACTGCAGACATAGCCTGCAGTTCTCAGTTGAAAATTCTCTGTTGGATATCAATGAACTCCCTTGTTACAACTAAGGTAAAACTAGTTATGTCAATTGAGCAATAGTATTGCATTTAAAGTGTGTTATCACATTCTGTCTAGAATTGACATGTTTAAGGGTGTTAATGGTTTATGCCAGGTTAGGACAGGTCATTTCAGGATGCCAGGTGACTACCAAATGAAGCTGGTTGAGAGAATGCCAAGAGTTTCATCAAGAAAAAAAGGGTGGCTATATGAAGAACCTCAAATATAAATATATTTTTGGTTACTACATAATTCCATATGTGTTATTTTATAGTTGTGATGTCTTCGCTATTATTATACAATGTAGAAAATAGTAAAAATAAAGAAAAACCCATGAATGAGTAGGTGTTTTAAAACTTTTGACCGGTAGTGTATAGTCATTTTTCAACCACTCCACATATTTCTTGTTAACAAACTATAGTTTTGGCAAGTCAGTTAGGACATCTACTTTGCGCATGACACAAGTAATTTTCCAACAATTGTTTACATACTGATTATTTCACCTATAATTCACTGTATCACAATTCCAGTGGGTCAGATGTTTACATACACTAAGTGCCTTTAAACAGCTTGGAGAATTCCAGAAAATGATGTCATGGCTTTAGAAGCTTCTGATAGGCCAATTGACATCATTTGAGTCAATTGGAGGTGTACCTGTGGATGTACTTCAAGGCCTACTTTCAAACGCAGTGCCTCTTTCCTTGATATCAAGGGAAAATCTAAGGAAATCATCCAAGACCTCAGACAAAAAAAATTGTAGACGTTATGTTTGGAAGAAAAAGGGGGAGGCTTGCAAGCCGAAGAACACCATCCCAACCGTGAAGCACGGGGGTGGCAGCATCATGCTGTGGGGATGGTTTGCTGCAGGAGAGACTGGTGCACTACACAAAATAGATGGCATCATGAAGAAGGAAAATTATGTGGATATATTGAAGCAACATCTCAAGACATCAGTCAGGAAGTTAAAGCTTGGTCGCAAATGGGTCTTCCAATGACCCCAAGCATACTTCCAAAGTTGTGGCAAAATGGCTTCAGGACAAAAAAGTCAAGGTCAAGATCATCCCGGAGTCGTCTCTTCACTGTTGACGTTTTAGACTGGTGTTTTGCGGGTACTATTTAATGAAGCTGCCAGTTGAGGACGTGTGAGGTGTCTGTTTCTCACTGTTTCCACAATGTATTTCGGATCAATTTGATGTCATTTTAAAATGGACAACATTTTTTATTTTCTTTAAAAAACAAGGACATTTCTAAGTGACCCCAAACTTTTGAACGGTAGTGTATATAGTGTATATATATATATATATATATTATATACACACAGTGCATTCTGAAAGTATTCAGACCCCCATGACTTTTTCCACACTTTGTTACATACTCTATAATGGATACAACATTTTTCCCCCTCATCAATACCCCTAATGACAAAGCGAAAACAGTTATATATATTTTTATTATAAATGTGCAAAAAAAAATCTACCTTATTTACATAAGAATTTAAAACCTTTGCAGTGAGACTCGAAATTGAGCTCAGGTATATCCCGTTTCCATTGATCATCCATGAGATGTTTCTACAACTTCATTGGAGTCCACCTGTGGTGAATTCAATTGATTGGACATTTATTTGCAAAGTTACATACCTGTCTATATAAGGTCCCACAGTTGTCAGCGCATGTCAGAGCAAAAACCAAGCCATGAGGTCAAAGGAATTGTTCGTAGATCTCAGAGACAGGATTGTGTCGAGGCACAGATCTGGAGAAGGGTACCAAAACATTTATGCAGCACTGAAGGTCCCCAAGAAGACAGCGGCCTACATCACTCTTAAATGAAAGAATTTTGGAAGATGGTCTGATCAAACCAAGATGGAACTCATTGGCCTGAATGCCAAGCGTCATGTCTGGAGGAAACCTGGCACCATGCCTATGGTGAAGCATGGTGGTGGCAGCATCATGCTGTGGGGGTGTTTTTCAGCGGCAGGGACTGGGAGACTAGTCAGGATCGAGGCAAAGATGAACGGAGCAAAGTACAGAGAGATCCTTGATGAAAACCTGCTCCAGAGCCCTCAGGACCTCAGACCAGGGTGAAGGTTCACCTCGCAACAGGACAACGACCCTAAGCACACAGCCAGGACAACACAGGTGTAAGGACCGATGCTGGAGACGAGAAGCAACTACAGGGAATGAACATTTAATGGAAAACGGACATCAAACAAAACAAGAAGAGCGTCTGGACAGGGGGAACAAAACGACATGACAACAATAATGCTGACACGGGGAACAAAACTGAGGAACAAACCGATAAATAGGGGGCAATCAACAATGTGAAAGAGTCCAGGTGAGTCCAATGAACGCTGATGGACGTAATGATGGTGACAGGTATGCATAAAGAAGGGCAGCCTGGCGCCCTCGAGCGCCAGAGAGGGGAAGCCGGACAGGACTTTCTCTCTCTACCGCACCTGCTGTCTATAACTCTGATTGATCAGCTATGAAAAGCCAATTGACATTTACTCCTGAGGTGCTGACCTGTTGCACCTTACAACCACTGTGATTATTATTATTTGACCCTGCTGGTCATCTATGAACGTTTGAACATCTTGGCCATGTACTGTTAAAATCTCCACCCGGCACAGATGAGGACTGGCCACCCCTCAGTGCCTTGTTCCTCTCTAGGTTTCTTCCTAGGTTCCTGCCTTTCTAGGGAGTCTTTCTTAGCCACCGTGCTTCTACATCTGCATTGTTCGCTGTTTGGGGTTTTAGGCTGGGTTTCTGTATAGCACTTTGTGACATCGGCTGATGTAAAACAGGCTTCATAAATACATTTGATTGAATTTGATTGATCTCTGGAGACACCTGAAATAGCTGTGCAGCAACGCTCCCCATCCAACCTGACAGTGCTTGAGACGATCTGCAGAGAAGAATGGGAGAAACTCCCCAAATGCAGGTTTGCCAAGCTTGTGCGCATTGATACTGTTCTGGCAGCTCGTAGTGGCCAAACCATCACTATGTTGGTGTTTCCTTTATTTTGGCAGTTACCTGTATGTGTTTGTGATAAAATTTAATCCAGTTTACTACTAAACTATTGATCCTCTGTGGCTAAATTATGCTCTCTAGTGTATTTTGAACTTTGAGAGAGGGCTTTGAGAGAGGGCCCCTGTGTTTTTTTTATTTTTTATCTGTTACTAACTCAAGGCAGGGCCCCACAGTTACCCACGTGTGCCCTCTACATCCTCTTCTCCCCCCATCTGACGATTAGTAGAGCAGCAGCAGCAGGCTGTCTACACTCATTGAGAGTGGGCTCCTGAATCCTCCTGTAGTTGGCGGTTGCAGTAAAAAAAATATATACTGTATATATATATATATATATATATATATTACATATACAGTACCAGTCAAAAGTTTGGACACACCTACTCATTCAGGTGTTTTTCTTTATTTTGTATTGTTTCTACTTTGTAGAATAATAGTGAAAACATCAAAATTATGAAATAACACATATGGAATCATGTAGTAACCAAAAAAGTGTTAAACAAATCAAAATCTATTTTATATTTGAGATTCTTCAAAGTTTCCCCCCTTCCCTTAATGACAGCTTTGCACACTCTTGTGCAAAGCTGTAATCAAAGCAAAGGATGGCTACTTTGAAAAATCTCAAATATAAAATAGATTTTGATTTGTTTAACACTTTTTTTGGTTACTACATGATTCCATATGTGTTATTTCATAGTTGTGATGTCTTCACTACTATTCTACAATGTAGAAACTAGTCAATATAAAGAAAAAACCCTTGAATGAGTAGGTGTGTCCAAACTTTTGACTGGTACTGTATAATATATACTATTCCTTTATTTAAAAAAAAGGTATTCTTCTTGAGTCCCCACACAGGCCTGGGCCCAGGGGCTTCAGCCCCAGTAAGCCCCTGCATTAATCGGGTCCTGTCCTAACTGGGCTGCTCAGTCCTATCTTAATAGGTGCTGTTACATTAGTATCTATTTTTTACGATTGCAGTTTTGATCAAAAAAATTTTTAAACATCTCAATGGTAGCTATTGATTACAACAAAATGACACACTTTTTTAATTGTGAGTAAAACATTGAGTCTAATAAAAAAGTCTAACAAAAAGTGAAAACTCAAAACAGAGGTTTGATAAAAATCTTAAAAAATCTAGACATCTGGGTTTAGTCAAACAAAAAGAATACTTTCAAAAATACATTTGATGGCCTCAGTTAGACGGTGATGTGAATGGACAGGAGGCTCCAATGAGAAAGCCAGTCTCTAAGCGGACCTGAGCCAGATGTGACGTCCAGATGAGACGTGGCGTAGTGAATGGTCCACTGCACCCTGCCTCTCAGTGCACCCTGCCTTTCAGTGACCCCCAGCTCCTCAGGGTGAGGCGAGGGACCTTCCATCCAGCTCCAGCTGCAGAGGACCACATGTGTTCAGTGTGAGGTCTGCCACCAGAGACCAGGAAGAACCAGCCAATCCAGAGCCCCCAACTAGACCCCAGGTGAGCTCTGGTCAGCCAAACACTGGGGTGAAATCTGGAGAAGGTCTCACAGGGATCGTATACACAACACTTCAGCAGAACTCATCACTTGCGGCCAAATCTTGTTAAACTCTCATTCATGCATTTTAAGGACTAGGGTATTGAGTATTAGTTGATTTCAATACTTATGTCAGTATATTGAGCTATCACTGTCTGTATGTACAACATATATATATATATATTTCAAATTATATCTCAGCCACATCCATTTTAAGTATAAATCTAACATTAACAGTTGAAAAAAAAAATAATAATAACAATCTGATCTACAATAAAGCAGATTGTGGGATCAGCATCGTTAAAGGTTGCTGTGGTGCTGCAGTGAGAGGTCTCTAGAGTGAGCCCATGTAGCCAGACGTCTCACAGACATGACCACTGGCTGAAGCCAACTGTCTGAATGAGGCAGGAGAAGACAGGACTCCCCACATGGAGAAAAAAAAGGAAGGGAAAAAAATGGTGGAAGGTTTTCAGCGGGCAGCCTTCAGACAGAAAGCTCTGGAGAAAACACCAGAAAGCCATTAACTAACCACAGTACTATCGTGATCTATTTGCTGGAATGAGCTACAGACAGCTAATGAACTAGCTTTAACATGTATATATATTTTTTTGCAGAAATGCACCAGTGAGAGAGCTCATGCTTGTACAAAACAGCATGACAGATCAATGGCTAAATTCCTAAATCTAGGGAAAAGGTTATTCTCTGTCTCCTGGGATTCCCCCACCCCCACCCCACCATATATCGAAAACCCTCCCCAACCAATTTAAACCAAACAAGTCTCTTTTCCCCCCACTCCTAATTAAGAGAGAGGCGATAGGGCTTTTTGTCTTCTTGGTTATGCTTGCAATGTTAGTGTGTGGAGTGTGAAAACAGATCTGATGGACTGGTGCCCTCAGCTCTCCCTGATCAGGCTCCAGCAGGTATCCTCAATGATTGACAGCCCACAGGTCAGCCGCCCATCTCTCAGACTGTTAGAGGGTGGGCGTTAAAGAGATTTGGAATGCCTGGGACCCTGATTGCTTTATTGCTTGCCTGTCAGAACCATTGTACGGCTCTGTATTATTAGGACTTGCCATCTCTCACCGTCTGGAAGGCGTCGCATCTCAGCTCTGCATAAAGAACCACCGCCACACTATTCAAAATCCTCTTTCTCGTTGGCTCAAAGAAAAAAGGCACAGATTTTTCCACAGAATTGCTTGTGTTGGTTTGTCAGATTGTGTCACCAAAGTGTCTCCTGGGAATGGGTTTGATGGCAATGTGCAATATCAAACTGAGATGCAAGATTCTGTTTTGTTTTATTCATCACAGCCATATCTACATTTGCGTTTTCCAAAATGACAAACTTGAACGTGTCCATGACTTACCTGATATTATACCGTTGAATGTTGATAACTCCGTCTCTGATTACCTCAAAACGAAGAGATATGCAATTTGCTTTCAGTATACTATTTACATGAATCCATGAACTATCAATATTACAATCATTTTGCTTTTATGCACTATCACAACATCAACATTGTCCTGTGTGATAGCCATGTTGCATCCAGTGCCAAACCCCATATGAATTAAAGGAAGACTATTTACATATTATATTTGTATTATCCCCATACAATTGAGGCAATTGAGACTACTGAGGCACAAGAAAAAGTCACCCTGGCATGCAAAATAAAAATCCTCTTTAGAAGCACCACACGACACTATTTGCAATATAAGGGGCATATTGTGCAGATAGTAATTAATGTACTGTATGATTCACTACATACAGTACCTACCTGGTTTACAGTGTGTACACATAACTTATGATTGCTGTTTTGGGTAGTTGCTCTGAGAATATGATAACCACAATCACTCATTCTGAGGATAGGTTAGTAGGGGACAGTGAACTCAATGCTGTACTGACTATGCTTACTTGCAGCACATTGTGCAATGTAGACCGCTTCAGTGGTTTGGTCTGAAGTAATGTTTATCATTAAATTTTTTCATTTGACATAGCCTGTAATCATGGCAGGTGCTACTGATTACATTTTAGAGATTTCTCTCTTTTAACTCAAATGTTGCGAACTAAAATGCTGCCTGGGGGCCTGTCCAAACAGTAATTTCACTCCATTGTTCTGCTCTTAGAAATAAAGACTGAGTGTAGAATACAAGAATTGGGATGATAGTACTGCTGCCTAATTATGTTAATTTACAGTTTTTTTATTTTTCCTCTTCTGCCAGCTGTTACATTTTTGAGAGACCAATCAAATCCAAAAGTAGATAGCCTTAGTCCAGCATTTAAAATCTTTCCTCATCAGAATTGGGTAATATAAAAAAGGGACGTTTGAGTATATCAAATGAGCCTATTCACCATCTGATCTTATAGCGCCTTCTCTACCACTATATAGAATCCCTTTTGTTCTCCAAACAAATATACACTGGTACGGTCAATGGTGTTTCTATAGACTTCCCCAGTTTAATATATTTTTTTTTTCTCCTAATTCCCCAGGCCAAGATGACAGGCTGACAGGTTGTTGAAGGTCAATGTAACTGTGGCTCCTGGTCCCTCTGGAGCCCAGGCAATGGCCAGGCAGCATCCCAAACGCTCTCGCCTGCTCCTGGCCACAACGGAGACAAGCCCACGGGGGGGCCATGTCCCTGTCTCCGTGGAGACGAGGCGACGGGCAGGCCACGGCTCAGACTCACACCTTTCTGGTCAGCGCCTCCAAGTCTCAGAGGAAACCAGCCTAGCCTAGCAGCAGCAGTCACACACAACTTGTTTCCCCCTCCCCCTCACCCTCTCTTTTTGTTGTCTTCTTTAATGCCAGTACAAGCACATAGTGAGACGCCCCATCTCTAGTCTGACCTTCCTGCCCTGGCAGCACTACCCCTGTGAGGCCTGCTGGGAACAGTGGTGAGATGTGAGATGAGACCTGCGAGTGTGGGCAGGGCCTGAGAGGGGATGGGACGCTCTGGGACAGCCCACGCTGTCTGTGGATCATGCTCCATTATGTTTGTATCGGGTGTGTGAATCCACGATTCCCAAATGCCGCCTCCTTAAAGATCTTTTCAATTCATTTCAAAATTGGCTGTTGCTGTGAGACAGGCTGGCCTAATTCAGTTCATTATCCCTGCTGATATACTGTATACCCCCACTTTCTGTTGGTATTCGTGTCATGTCTTTGTCTCTTATTAAATCTACAATGTAATACTGTGACTATGTTGTGTATCAAATACAGTATTGAAATGTGTTTACAATGACAGACCGCTTTCTTCAATCCATGTTCACAACAGTAGGCCTATTGATTTTGAGCAAGCCACGACTCTGTTCTTCTATGTCCTGATCTGAGAAATAAGTGTTAACCCCTTCATCCCTTTACCCCAGTGTGTCCTTACTGGAAGCCATATTGATTTTGTTTTTGGGAGCGTCCTCCCATTGCCCATGCCCTTTACCACTGGGACTCATCTAATTGTTTATCTCTGGACACTTTTCTGTCTTCACTCCCTTCTGTCTCATTATGTGCCAAGATTTGACAAGTCAAGTCTCCCCACACTCTCAAATCTCGCTTTACAACATGTCGCTCGGCAGAACACTACAGATGGCTTGCTTCTCAGCAGACCCTCCCACATGGAACGCTACAAACATGACAACAGAAAACACTTGCTAAAATACACAAAGATCGACACATAACCACCCACTATGGACCTGACTACACACACGTCAAAGACAAGAAAACACAACCAGATCCCCACACAGTAATTGCAGACACATTGATTCTACCATAAATGTGCTGACAAACGTTGTAGAACACTTGATACTTGAAAATGGAAAACTAGGAGACCTTTAGTTAATGTTGGCAATACTGATATTGAAATAACAACACCACCAGCTACTAGCCAGAGCTACTTTGTTACATATTCTGAATGATATTATTCTCCATTTGTAACTGTCCAACTGTCTCTCACTAGGCACAAAAGGAATGTCTGTGTTACAGTCTGAGTCTTTTGACTAGTGTTCTTATTCTTTATTTTTTTATTTAATGTTTTCTCACCAGCATTCCAAACGCTTTCAGGCCCAAGGAAGCCCTCGGTCAGTATATATCAGTGAGTTAACTGCACAGAAGAGTGCTAGATCAATAAGCACATTCTCAGAGAGGAGCCAGAGAGAAGAGTTGGAGGCAGGCGCTGGGGAGAGAGGCAGGGAGCAATCAGAGCTCTGTGGATCTGTGTAGCTTCAGGAGCAGATCGATGCTCTGACAGGAGCTCCGCTTTGTTCTCTCTCACTGCTCAGATGTTACACGTGCTTTACATGATTGCTTAAAGGTTTTTGTTTGCCTACTTGCGTTTGTTTGTTTGTCATTTTTTGTTCTGTCTATTTAAACTATTCCCCCGTTGTCCATTTTGTTAGTAAGGTAGTGGACTAGGCCATGTCCGTGTTTTTATCATTGAGTATTAATTAAAAAAATAACAGATATATAGATATTTAGATTGTGATCATTATAATAAACTGCAAAACAATCTGCTGTTCAAAATTTCAGACTATATAACATAATTCACTACATCACAATTAGCTGATTTCTGCATTCTCTCCACAAAGATTCAACACAAGTTAAGCCTGTTTGTAGAACTACGAGTTCTAAATATTGATGAACAATACCCAGGCTCTCTTTATCTCAACAAGGGAGTAATGAGTCTCAAAAAGTGATTGACGCTTGTGTGTAAGTACCCACACAGAGAGGACATCCTTGGGGTGTATTCCAAATTGAAGGGCAGTTTTCTTCTGACTGGAATGGTCTTAGTCATCCTTTGTCATCTTCTTAGTCTCAAGGAATTTTTCTTCATCATTATTCTGAATTCCCGACTGCTTATGCCATTTCTCACATGGACACCTAAACCAAGTTAAGCAGTTGCCTCTCCAAATAAGCTGCCCAAAATTGCTCCTAATAAGAGCTTGTGAGTGTAGGCTGCTCCTCTGAAAGGTGTTGACCGCAAAGGACAAGTAGGTGTCAATAGATCTGGCCATAGTGCCTATGGGACGTTGAAAAGCATGAGCTCCTTTCCAAGGCTTAATAAGACAGCACAGATGCGCCCTTGTCTCAGCATAGCTCTGTGTCTCATTGTACTTTGGCCTTCCAACCCTGCCAGCACAGGACCAGTATTGCTTTGGCCGCGTGAGAGGGTCTCATTAGGACAGGCAAAGGAAAAGCGGGGTCAAGGTACATAAAAGGTACCCCGAGCTAAGGAGCATGCCTCTAAGATGAGCTGGGAGCTCTACCACGTCCTAGTGCCACTCCTCTAGACCTCTGGCCCTCCCCGCCGTGACCTCCTATCGCCACCATTATTTGATGAAGCGGAGCATGATAATTATTTTGCGTGGATGGAGAAGGGGGCACAGTTTGAAAGGAGTGTGTCACTCTGAGGGAAAGGATAGCAGGAGATGACAGAAAAGAGAAAAAAAATCGGAAAAAAGATCAAAAGCGGCCCTTTCACTTTTCAGTCTCCAAAGAGGAGAAGGAACAATAGGGCCTGGGGTCTCCTGTCCTCTCTGGCAATTAGACTCAGCTGATGAAGTGAAAGGGATGAATGGCAGGGTTCAAGGCCTTCTCTAGGATTCACACAACAGGGTGTGTTTTTACCGTTCTTCTCCTTTATCTTCATCTCCCTTCAGAGTGGCAGAAATGCAGCTGAAATATCTCCAAATGAAGACAATGTGGTCCAAGGTGACAGATCTTAATCATGAGGGCTGATGAGATTGAGGGGGTGTAAGAGTCTGTGATGAGGAATCTTTGCACATTACCAAAATCACACTTATTAGAAACTACTTTTGTTTCACATACACTTCTACAGGTTGATCTATCTGTTTAGGTAAATTAATAGCTTTTACTTAATTCTGGATTGAAAGGTACAATACCAAAGTGGTTAAAGCAGCTGGACCTCACATGTGGCAAATTGTTAAGGCGTGTGAATATGTTGACTTATTTGGAGATATACTGTACCTGATAGAGAGAGGTGGCCAATTAAAAATCATTTACCATTACCATTTGATTGAATTTCTGCCTCTGTTTCAGATACAAAGTAGTGGTAGAGTAACAAATAAGCCGGTATTAGCCAGTACATGTTTAAAACCTATAAATTAACTTATTTTAAAACTTAAAATGAAAAAATAAGTTTAGCTAAAACATTGAAACAACACTGAGGTATCCAACTGACTCTTTTTGACCTTTACTCTAGCTCTTCAGTATCATTCTTTCTACTCTACTTAATGTTACCCAAACTCAATTTAGCATGAGGGAAGTTTTCTCCACCCCCCTCGGCCTGTTTTCTCAGCCATTGTTAATACAGTATATGGCGGTAAATGGCCCCAGAAGCCCAAACCATGCCGCCACACTGCACTAAAACCTTAAGATGCTTAGTGATATTCTTTAATCTGGCCCACTGATGTGTTTAAAGAAGCGCTTCAGATTTTCCAAACTTTGAGGGTTCAAAGTCTCAGAAGCATGGTGTCAGAATGCCAATGAGCTAAATAAAGAGTAGCCAAAATGGGCTTTGGGGGATTTGAAACTTAGGCCCCTTGAATCCCTTTGATCTAACCAGAATTACGGCCAAAATAATGCAGAATATCACATGCCAGGCACTGGGATTCTGCCAACATATTCTCTATTTGGCATGTAGAATACAACATTCCAGTTTCAATATGAAATGGTCAATATGAACTACATGTGGATTTCATATAAATTGGATAGTTTGAGAATCTTTGGAGAGAATATTCTTATGAGATTAGAGGATGGCCCATCTGAATGTTGTTGTATTGACCATCTCTAAATTAAACCTCCCTCTGTTCTTTCATTCCCAATACCTCCATGTGAAAATACAGGTCCTTTGAGATGGGCAAGTTGCCCTGGTGCTGGTTTTGGCATCTTCATATATGACCTTCTCCCCAATCTTAATGCAAGTCTTGCTAACATTATTTAAGAAATCATACAATTAAAAACAACTATGCACTGAGGGTAATACAATTAATTTCTACTCTTTCTATCACATATTAGCATATGTGCCATAATATAAACATTTAAATGAGCTAATATTCAAATATGGCATTAATTAAAACCATCCATTATAATGGCTTTTTATATTGTTACTGAAGCATAGATGATACCTAATTATCTGACTGTCAATGACATGAAACACTCAAGGGCAGCAATATCAACTACTGATTACAGTTAGTAACAGAGGCACATATAATGTTCAAGTCAACATAGCAGAGTGAAATAATATCAAATGTTTTGAAGGACTACATATTTCAACTATAATTGTGATGCCACTTCACCTTTTGTTATTTGTAGGAGGAAATTAATATAATGTGGTTTGCAATTAAAAATATCAACTTAAAAGTTTATGTATGATTCCATACACTTTTTGCTCACACAATTGAGGGTAAAAATGACAAACTTTTATAATTCAATCTCTAATTACCATAATTCAACACACTAATCTCTTTGCCAAGCCACAGGAATTAGGGTGTTCACTATGGCCAGGGAACCAGATTATTACCCCTCGGCCCAAACATGTCACATTGCTTTTCTAGGGCAAAGCAAACTCCCAGAGCAAAAGTTTGACAGTTTTTAAGGACAATCAAATGTGAATGGACTTAATTCTAGATACAATATACCCCTGTCATATACTGCAGTTTGTCAAAGTAATTTCAAATAACTAAGCAACAGGGGTGCCTGGAAAGGTCAACACATTATACTCAGAAACTTTAGCAGGTGTCATGAGAATGGACTTTTCTTCAGAACAGCATTTGTATATGTTAAGAAAATAATCACTGGTTTCCTTTTTTACGTGATCTTCTAACTTGACAAATATGCACCATGTTAAAATCCACAGATAAAGAAGCCAGGACTCAATATTCAGTTTAGTAACAAAGGGACAGATCAATTACAATACTGCTAAAGGACTTGCCAGATAACGTCCATCTTATTTTAATTGTTCACATATTATTTTTTTTATAGGCGACATGTCCATTACTTCACAGTCACCACTTATGAGAAGAATCTCACAGGATTAATGGTTTCACTTGTGCTTATAGGAAATGTTTAAATTGTCCGGATTATCACTGCAAGAAAAAATTATGGTTATTCGTCATTGTGTTAAGCAGTGAGAGTGAGTAATCTAACAAAACACTGAGTTAAGCACACTACTAACCGTTCAGGGGAATGCAGCCAGATTGAATGGGATACACATGTCAGACAGGATATACATAGAGCTGTGACTTCTCTTGCCTATCATGTCAAACGTTTAGGCTATAACTTTCCGGAGACGTTCACAGAACATATTGTGTTGAATGTTGAGTCTGATTGTTAGCAATAGTTAGTTCAACTTATGTGGCAAGAAGCTAAGTTACATGATGGGAAGTCTTAAGTTGATTGATTTCTCAGGCAGAAAACAATTCTTACCATTCAGGTCCAAGGTAAAATGGATGGTCTGGATTGAATTTGAGACTCCCCTCCACAACAAAGACAGTCAATAGTACAGTATGCTGCTAAACAACATTGAACTCTAAATGCACTTTACACTGGCATGCCTTCTATATGTTTCTGAATGTTCTGGTCTCCAAATACATTCACAACCACATTCTAAACATCTGAGTGTCACATAATCTGCTGTACAAAAAAACCCTGAAACATCATGTGTTTCTGTCTTCTGAATAAATAATGCAATATAATATCAAATACTTCATGTTGAATAACCACAATACACACATGCAAAAAAATTAAGATATTCAAGAAGTTATACAGTATGTTTTACAACCCACAAAAAGCACAATGTGTGTCTATAATTTTAGCAATAATACTTCATTACTTAGCTAAACTAACAGTGGTATTTACAAAGAAAAGCTATCAACAGCATGCCACTTAATGGTCTGTGTTTTAAAAGCAAGCCAAAATCCATTCATACAGTATGTGAGAAATAGCCTATTCCTACCCACATCATAATACCGCTTGTACTATTGTGACTACTACTGTACAACACGGTTGACACAGGTCTTATCTGGTTGATTCAAAGTGAGCACCTCTCCAGTGCTCTTAGGGCCATGGTGTCCACAACTTCCCCTCCTTACCTTTAAGTCAACAACTGATCTAGACCTGGGAAACTAGAGGAGTGGACCCTTGAGCCAATCAATATCTTTACTCGATAAATTACGTGTCAAGAAGAAGCGAAAACAGACACTACATCTGTCAGAGGCTAGAATAGTACAGCCATTATATAAGAAGTCTGGACTACTGAAACCTTGTCTATATCTTATCAAAAACCTAATGAAAAATGTTCAGACTATCTCAAAAGAAAGTACAACTATATTAAAATGAGGTTAAATTAGTGTATTTATATTTTTTTATATATTCTGATTGATTAGAAAAGTAGCTATGTAGTATCAAGTTTTTATTTATATTAAATTCAACAACCGTAGCTCCCAAATTTCACAGAAAGGGCTGGAGTTCTGGAAGGGAGATTTTTCCAATGGCAGAGTCTCTGTACATTTGTACCGTCAAGGTACCGGCTTTTACCTCTCCCTTTAATCTACTACATTATTTTTCTTGTCTGTCTCTTTCCTAGTATCTGTTAGCCACTCTCCACTATCTGTTTGTGCTGTATTTTTTCTCCTTTTTTCCCATGAATGTTTTATATATTGGTGGAGAATGATTGTTCTTTGCAATGAGGCCCCAGCCTCAGAAAGACAAATTGCTCCAGAACGCCTAAATGGCAGTCAATGATAACTCACTGTAAGGAGAGTAAGTGACTTCCAATGGAGTGGATGGGGGACGGAGAGTAATGGCAGAGCACAGGTGAAAAATAGATGTTTGGCTCTGTGTAATTACTCCATTAGGGGGCTCTCTGTTAATCTACCAAACCACAGCAAGTGTTTTTACAGCATCCAGGAATAAAGTACTGCGACTGGACCAAGAGGAGTCCCACAAGTCTTAACAACACCCTATCAAAACAGACTCTATGAAGTGTTAACTAATGGCCAAATATGCACTCTATGTATGGTCTAATAGCACAAACAACAGCTACTCCACAGTCAAGTACACTCATAGACGTAAAGATAAAGTTAATGTATTGACTTGACCAATGAATTACCTGCAGTGTGGCTGCACATGTTCAGACAGCTTTAACCTCCACATCGCCCGCTGTTGAACGGATCAGCTGTGAAACATTCAAATCAAGGTTAGCTATAAAAATGGACAAATGAAAAACTGTCCATTAGACATCAGCACCCCCGCCCTGCCCATTCCCAGACAAACATAATGATCACCACTTTTTTGACCATTTGGTGTCAGGCAGCAATACAGCCTGTAGCAAACTAGACAAAGGAAGCATGAAAAAAAATGCTGCAATATGGTCTTAAGAGTTTTGTCTGACCATACAATCTGCTTTGTTAAGTCAACTTTAAAAACACTGCTAAGAGCGGTGCCCACGGCTTTATCACTGAATCTCAGATTGACCTTGGACTCGTCTCTTACAGTACTTCCCATCTGTTAGGGTCCCATCCCGGGATACATCCCGACGGGCTTGGGCTTTAAACCTGCTTTGCTTTCTTTCAGCTATCAAACCTTGGTAGGGGGCTATCTTATTGGTATACTGGGTGAAGTACTGCAAGTGCAAAGGAGTTTCAGTCTGGGACCTTATTCAGAGTGTGAAATCTTGACCATTGTTTCTATAATATGGCTGGGGCCGATTATGTGGTCCAATGCTAATCCTTCACCAGCTATGTAATTTGTAGAAAGGAGTGTTATTGTTTTACGACTTGTCGCATGTTTCAAACTTGTGTAACTGATTTGCAGGTAATGACCATTACTAAAGAGTGAAGGCTATGTGTGTGTGTGTAAGAGAGAGAGAGAGAGAGAGAGAGAGAGAGAGAGAGAGAGAGAGAGAGAGAGAGAGAGAGAGAGAGAGAGAGAGAGAGAGAAAAACATTATAGAAATACAGATTGAAGTGAGGAGACATTTGCTTTGTTGAACACCATATCATATTGTCTTGTGAGGGTCTATCAACACATTATATCTTACAATACATGTGTGACTACATTGATGATGCTGAATACACTATAATAGTAATTATAATCAAGCTTCACATTACAGTGTGTCTTATAGGCCTACATTATAGTGCCATATTCCTGCATTGTATGTGTTTCCATGCGCACGCGCTTATCATTTACAAACAAGGCTGAACCTGGACCGTGTTAAGGCCACCCCAGAACAGAAAGTAGGAAAAATGAATTACCCACTATTTGAAAATAATAGATTGTAATGTGTTGTGTGTATTGGTGCATTGACTGACTGTTTGAATGTGTCGGAGGTAGGTAGGTGTATGAATCGCTAACAACTCATACACTGAGTTATCTCCACCCTGACACCATGTTTAAAAAAAATTGCACAGTGACCTGATGAATCATGCATTTCTTGTTTATAAAGTCTTGTATGCAATGCTTAATTTGTATACTCGACATAAGCATGGTATGTGGGTTTCACCTACCTGCAGTTTCATTTTAAATAACTGTTGTTCACTCTCCCGATCATTGTTCAACTGTTTAACACATAAATGACACCGTGCATTTGCTAAAGGAAGGATTCAAGCTTCCAACTCCCCTTCACGCGCATGTCTAACAAAAAAATGCGGACTACGGCGCCGCTCAGTGGACATAACTGTACAGTCAGGTCCATCAACATGATTTCCTACTGTTCGGCGCTGATGATTCTGGACATTTTTCCGTGTTGTCAATAATGACTTTAATGATCTGCAAATTGATTTATAGTCGAAAAACTGAAGCATCATTGCCTGCTCAGTAAGACTACTGGGATATTATGGTTCATGTTTATGTTTTTTATGTTCGGTTGATTTACTTTTGAAGGCCTATATAATGTTATTGTAGTTTCAAAAAACATTCACGGAGGTTAGTTCTGCAGCCTCGCAAGCAACAACGTAAGTAGCTTAATATTACGTATTTTCTTGTTTAATATTGCACGTTTGATGAAGGCTACAGTGGATTGCTACATAACTTGACAGTAACCAGAGTAGCCTACTACATTCCAAAAAGTGTTATACAAACATGAAATAAAGTGAAATGTGCAATGTATCATTTAAAAAAAGTTATTAAAGGTATGCATGACAGTTTATAGGTAAGCCAAAACTTTTTATATGTCTTAACCCAACATGTTAATTGTTAACACTCATTCATAATATTTAAATTCATACATATATTTTATAGGCCATATTCACATTGTAATCTATCCAATTTTGCACCTGACCCTTTGTTATTCACATAGCTCTTGTGGTGAGTGAGTGAGTGAGTGAGTGAGTGAGTGAGTGAGTGTGTGAGTGTGTGTGTTGAAATAACATACACTTTATATAAAGTATCAGCACAGCAGCCATATTTTCATAGTATCAGAAGTGTTGTTTGAATCCACACTTCTCTTCAGAAAAGAATCCTCTGTGAGCATAGTGCAGTATTTTATGAGTGCAAAACCCCCAATGTGGAACAGTGTGTGTTCTGACCTGTTTAAAAAGCAAGGTTTACCTTGGTTAGTTTTGATTGATTAATTAATAACAGATCATTGAGCATGCATGCTGAGATCTAACTGAGGCCTGGCCCATGACAGAGTACTGGTTAGGCTGCTGCCTGGCTCTGGGTGTAATTGTGTGTGGCTAGGTGGCCTCCTGCACTGCAAGGGAGGGAGAGAGCCTGCCTCCTCCTCTCTGGAGCAGCCTGCCACAAAATGCTCGCAAGCACCTCCCTATGCTAACACCTAAATTACAGAGAACAGAGAAAGATTGCAAACACTCAATGGTTTCTCTCTCCATATGGAATTGTGAGGGAACCATCTCATTAGGTGATGTTGTACATGATTAAATTAAATATAGTCTGCTTTTCGTGAAAGTAATTTGTGTCCTGAAAATAGTATTACTCCTCAAATATAATTTTGACAATTGGTTGGACATAAAACATATCCTTATTTTCTAACCATTTACACATTTATGTTCTAGTAAATTGATATTTTCCATTTAATATAAGCCATTGTTTGCGCTAAGTTGCATGATTTGTTGTCCCATATCCTGCATTGGTGCCCTTTTGTGCAAAAGCAACAAACGAGTTCACGGCGTCTGTGGTCTAGGCTTCTCCGGGATTCCGTTGCAGTAGATGGGCTACCCTTTATCTCATGCTAATGTAGCACAGAAAAGATATCTGCCTTTAAAGACACGACAGTCTGTTAAAAACGGCTTTGCCTAGCATTTGAAGTCGTAAAAGTGACAGAAGACTTCAAGAGGAAGACCCCAGACTGGCAGTCTTTAAGATGAGTGAGAGGAGAACAGGCGACATGCTTTTTCTTCCCATCCAGAGGAATATTCTGTGGCCAAGCTTGATTATTAGAGATGAAGGACAGGCTGAGAGGATGTGGAATTGTTAAGTCCTTGAATCCTTTCACCAAAGCCTTCCATAGTAACATTATTCTGCTCTTCCTTTCCACAGGATGCAGTTGAAGGTGCATCCTTGTCCTTGATATATGTCTTTTTTTCTTTTCAGGATTAGCTCAACTTGAGATATATTCGGACTGATTATACAAATGGAAAAATAATACATACGATTTCATAACAACCACCCAACTCATCAGAATTATTTCTTATTTTCAAATTGAAGGTGATGAACTATATAGACGTAAAAGCAAATAACAAAATTGTCATTCTCCACACAAATATATTGATATCTTATACACTAACACATGACACTACATTTCTGTCTTAACTCAAAAGCGACTTACTGAATGATATTTGGAATTATATTGCATCTCGGTGTACTATTTGTGAGCGCTGGGTGCAATCTGTGCCATAAACCAGATTTGTGGTGTTTTGTGTAACCCTGAGCTTGGATTCAGGACCTCTGCACCCTGAATGTAGCCTGCCACTAAAACCCTCCATGTGAAAAGCTGTGTTTCATTTGTAGCTCTGCTATCCATTATTGTCAGCATATTTGATAAGTCCTAAACCCTAAAATGTGTCCCAAATGATTTCAGACTAGACTGAATATTGCACGGCAGGAGGCTGAAAATGAGAGCTTCCCTCAAGAGAGTGCCTGCAGCGCGTTCTACATGGTGCAGAAACCGGGAGGTTTCATGCTGCGTGAAAACACACTATTTGACCATGCAATTATATATTTATTAACAACTCATAGTTGTTGTTAGTTGTAGAAAAAAAAGAGGGAGGAGATGCAAAACTGCAGTGAAAATAAGGGTGGTCTTGCAGTTTTGTGTGAGGAAAGATTAGTAACAGCACCGACATCAGAGTGCAGACCGTAATCAGTGACTCATAAAATAAGGAGTTTTTTCACCCTCTCAGAAGCAGGCACACAGCACAGAGAAACTGAGTCGTACAGCTCAGAGTCACAGGCGTAGTATGAGAGCGGCATCAGGTTCAGTAGAGGAAGCTGGCACAGATTGATTCTTGAACTGTCAATACTGCTGGAAATCAGATCCCAGTGGTTGGAGATTAGCATCCAGCCGTGGCTGTGATGTTGCACATGATGCCATAGGTGTGTTAAGTCACACTGCAGACAAGAAAACAACACGTGTCTCGCTATTGACAACCAGGTGTGAATTTTTTGTCATGTGACTATTTACTTGGTAAAGTGAAACAGACATATTTCAGTGTTTCTGTTTCATTGATGGACATATTGGTGCCCAGTATAGGTATCACAGTATGGTATTTCAACTCTGGGATAAAATACTGGATTTAAAAAAAATCATAGCTTGACATTTGAAGTCATCTCCCCGAAATATGGTATATTCTTAAAATTCAGATATCATTAGGCACTAACATTTACCATATAGAGCTGTAGCTTGATTGAACTTTATTTTACAAGGTTGAGCCAACGACATACTTTTCTCCCAAAAGTAAAGATTTAAACTGGGAAAAGTCAAACAACAAAGCATGACTTAATCATGGAAACTTCAACGCACTCTGACCTTTGGGAGGGATCCATATCTCTTTTTCTAGAAGAAACGATGACAATGGCAAGCAGTTGTGTGTCCTTTGTGTTTTGTGGAGATATTGAGTGTTTGAAGTGTTAACACTGACACTAAGCCTCTGGGGGCGAACGGGTGAAAGAGGCGTGTCACACAATGGGATGGGACTTGGATCTTTGCTTCCAGTCCTCTGACCTCTCACCCTAGCTGGTTTTCAGGGTTGCACTAGCCTGAGTCCTTGGGGCCAGTGTCTGCTTTGATCACATCATGAATTTGCTCGCATAAAGTATTACTTCGTATATGATAGGAGGCACACACACTGAAAATGCTCTAATACATACAGTATATACAGTATTACCACAAATTATAACAACTTAAATACTTGTTTTATGTTAATTGTATAATAGTTCTGATCATGCAAATATAATATGTCATCAGAATTTAGATTAAGATGCCTAGAACTACAGAATGTAAGAACTACAGATACATTACAAGTTTTTGGGAAGATTTTCAATTTACTCCTTGGCTCTCAGCTTATTTTTAGCTGTATAGAGACCCAAATGTCTTGGCAAACCAGTGGACATTCCTTGGAAATGACCTTTGTAAATTATTATTAGAACTTTGGATGACCATGTTTTCGCATAATCCTTCTAAATTATATGCCTCCAGTCTCCAATGATCCATTGAGGCCACACATAAAACAGCGTGCCATCTGCACCTGGAGCACGACTATCAGCTGTATTTCTTTCTCTCTTTGGTTTAGCTTTTTCCTGCTTGTGTGTAGCCTGACCCTGCACTTCCCTTTTCAGGCTACAGAAGCCAAACCAAAGGGAGCTTTCAAAGGGGACTGTCTGCTCGAATCAAGTCAGGGGCCTTTTTAGAATCGGTTCAGAGATCATAGCAAGTTGAAGTCGGGGAAGAGGATGACCCTCTCCTCCAGGCTTGATGAGATCTTGGCCCAGTCAAACCCAGCAGGGCTCAGTCTCTGGACAGCTCCGTCTCTGCAGGCTTTGACTCTGTGATAGTGGGAATGAAAGAGGGCACCAAGAGAGCAGCAGTTCTGATGTGTCAGGCTCAATGTCCTGGCAGTCTCACAGAGCAAACTGGGCAAAGCAAAGGACACAGCCAGCAGGCACGGGGCCAGAACAAGACCCCAAGATTGTGCGACATGTCATGTAATGGATGTCCTTTTGTTTTAAGTTTATGCATCCAGGATGAGTTGGGGCCAATGATGAAGGTCAGCGTTCATGAGACAAAGAGGAAGTCCTGAACCGGACATACAGTACATGCAGTACAGCATAACAGATATGTCAAATATGCATAGTTCAGAGTACAGGTCACATATGGATAAATGGCATTGTACTCATGTCAAGTTGCAAATGGGATAATCAGAGTCTTATGATTTCTTATTTTAATTTCTATTTAGTTGATTAGCTGTCGTACCTAACTCCTTGAATACTTTTCTTTAGTGGTGACCATGCTGTAAACTGCACTCAAAGAGACTGACTTGGTTTTCAAGTGTATGTTGTGTACGGCAACTGAGCATTTGGCTGCAGTCCCACACTTTATTGGTGTGTAGATTAAGCATATCAAAGGCTGGGGACTCCAGGTTTTTACTCACTGTAAATGTTTCTGCAGGTTGTGATGGTAGGGAGCTAACAGTCGTCTTGTTGACTCACAGGATTATTCCCTCTGTGTTTCTGACCCTGCCCTGCTTGACTTGGGTTCTCCCTACCCCCCGAGATCCCTGCATTCATTAAGATTACGTATTTACTTAAAGCCCTGCGTCTCTTTACATAATGGCTAGTAGGTTTCGTGGAATGGCACTGTGTGTTTCAAGTGCTCAGCGGTGGGGAGAGGACTGAATTTTAAAACATGGTGTGCCTCGCCTTGCCTCGGCGTTGACCTTGCTCAAAAAGCTCAGTGATCTCATTCTTCGCTTCAGTAGAATGCTGCTGATTCTCTCTGTTGCACTGTTACTCCTGTTAGAAAGGAGCTCTGTGATGGCTGACAATGGCATATCACTGCAGGCAACTCTCTCTCTGTCTCTGTCTGTTCAACGAAATAAGAGGGAAGGAAAATGGCTAATTTCATAATGCTTTGATATGGAGATGTAGGCTGACCTGTTTAAGTACTTCAAAGAGAGAAATTAACCACAGGAGAACATAATCCAACTGTATTTTGAAAATCATAGACCGAAAATATGAGGGCGAGGTGAGGAAGGGGGTAAGATTCCTTCTTAAACTGTGGCAGTCTATCCCTATGGTTATTAGCAAAGACGGGGCATAATGTGTATGGTTGCTGCTGTGCTATTCACATTTGGATGCAGATAAGTATTGACAGTGATGTTCTAAATCCTAAAGAACACTTCATACTGTAGCTGACTCTGCTAATTGAGTGAGTGTCAGTGACTGACATAACAAGAGAAAAACTGCTGATGCACGTGGTTGCACGTGGGTGAAGTCGTTTTTGGGGGGGGCAGCGGACTCTTTCCGTTGCATCACACTCAGAGAGGAAGTCCGCCTTGTATAGTGTATATCCACTAGGGGCTTGGGGAGCTAGAGTAGCTTACCGAGCAGTAGGGGTCGAGACACTCTTTCTGACTAGCTAGTGACGACATTTGAACTTCAGGATCCGGTGTTATATACCTGTTTATAAATGCTAGATATATGTCAGGCTAGTCTGATGATTTATGACTACTTTTTAGCCACGGAAGCAAGTATGTCTCTCTTTGAATTGCAATTGCTGGTGCTTTAACAGCAAGAGTTTGAACTGCTATTACTACTCAGGAGTAAAATAATTAAAATACTCATAAAATGCAAGTTCTTCCACTGAACACTACAAGAGGGGACGTCTCTTGTCCAACCTATGTGAAGCATTGACTAGGAAAGCATTTTCAATACTTTCAGATGTTGGTTGCCAGATTTGACAACTTGCCACTCAAATCTCGCACGAGAGAACTCACAGCTTGCCCGTAAGTGCTGCAGAAAGGCAGTGACCCTTTGGTTTTTGGTGAGTGGCAGCACACAGCAAAGTATCGCTAAGAGTTATAACTTGTAAGCTAGGAATCTCTACAGTTTGTGCCATCGTCACAGAAGTGTGCCAGGCTATCTGACATGTCCTGAATGAGAATTTTGTTGCTTATCCCTCTGTGGTACAGTGGGCAGAAATTGCTAGAGATTTTGGGGATTGTTTGAATTATCCATTTTGTACAGGAGGTGTCGACATCATGTTCGGATCCGAGATCCGACAAACTCGGGCAGCGATTACTACAACTACAAGGGCTTCTTCTCAATGATCTTGATGGCAGTCTGCGATGCAAGACACTGACCATATCCAGGTAAGATACACTAAATACATGTGACTATATATACATATGATGTGAAAACTATACCAATATAGACGTTGTAATGAAATGCGTCACATAAAAGTGATCTCGCATCCCAACAAGAGGATGGAAGCCTATGTCCAATAGCCTTCATGTTCCTGTTCAATACTAATGACCTAGATGACTACTGTTCAATACTGGCATTGATGACGCCAAGAAGATCTATAACTACCACCACTCAAGAGCCTGAAAATGTCAGATAACTGCTTTGGGATCCTTGCTGCAAGATCGAGGATCCTGGGACAAGCCCTTGAGGTTGCCCCTGAGAAGACGGAGACCATTGTGAAGGCCTGTGTGACCCTCCACAACTACTTTTGCACAACAGACACTGACAACACAGATTCATCAACACGGTACATCCAGCCCACGTTTGTTGACCACTCCACTTGTACCACCTGTCTCAGAAAAGTTGAGACAGGTGGTACAAGACGACACCAGCTTCCTGGACCCAAGAAACATGTCGGCAGACAGGGCATCCAGAGTTGCTATAGACATACGCAACAACCTCAAGGATTACTTCCTCAAACCAAGTGTCTTTCCAGGATGCTATAATCACGCGTGGCACCCTACAGTAAATGTTGGAATGTGATTTGGAAAACGTGTGCACACATACTTTTTCTTCTTCTGGTTGATGACCATTTCTGTCAAGTTGTGAGCTACAAACTTGGTTTTGCTGTTTGGATTTAGCAGTTTTTCTTATTCACACTTTACAAATCACAATAAAGAGTACTACAATGACAGTCACTTCATCCTTGTTTTAGGTGTTCATATATTTTTGGGGAGGCTAGACCCTTAAGACATTTACCTAACCTTGTTATGTGTAGTGGCCTTTCAATGATAACTTTCCTGCTATGGTAAATGGGTGAGAAAGGCTGTCTAGCTGTAGACAAGGCTAGACATTAACCTCATCTACATAACATAAGGTTGTACATGGTCATGTGTAGTGGCCTTTCATTGGAGACCTTCCTGCTTTGGTACATGGGTGAGTGCCAAGCTGTAGACAATAAGGACAGACCCCCAAGTCATTAACCTCATCTACATGGCTCATGTAGAAAGCAGTACAAGTTTACTGAGTGACTGATTCAAAACAGTAATATTTAACCAGGCAAATACATTTGCAGACCTTTTTATTTACTACCACAAGAGGAAAATAGTGCAATGAAATGCACAATGTAATGCAAAAACGAAGTACCACCAGTAACATGTAAATAAGGAAATAAAGGTGTTTACAATAAATAAAGTCGGAAGTTTACATACACCTTTGCCAAATGCATTTAAACTCAGTTTTTCACAATTCCTTCCATTTAGTTATAGTAGAAATGCCCTGTCTTAGGTCAGTTAGGATCACCACTTTATTTTAAGATTGGTGAAATGTCAGAATAATAGTAGAGAGAATGATTTATTTCAGCTTTCAGTGGGTCAGAAGTTTACATACACTCAATAAGTATTTGGTAGCATTGCCTTTAAATTGTTTAACTTGGGTCAAGCATTGTATAGCCTTCCACAAGCTTCCCACAATAAGTTGGGGGGAATTTTGGCATAATTTTCCTTCCTCATGATGCCATCTATTTTGTGAAGTGCACCAGTCCCTTCTGCAGCAAAACACCCCCACAACATGATGCTGCCACCCCCATGCTTCACGGTTGGGATGGTGTTCTTCGGCTTGCAAGCCTCCCCCTTTTTCCTCCAAAGATAACGAAGGTCATTATGGCCACGATTTCTGGCCCCATGTGCGTTGCAAACCGTACTCTGGCTTTTTTTATGTTGGTTTTGGAGCAGTGGCTTCTTCCTTGCTGAGCGTCCATTCAGGTTATGTCGATATAAGACTTGTTTTACTGTGGATATAGATACTTTTGTACCTGTTTCCTCCAGCATCTTCACAAGGTCCTTTGCTGTTGTTCTGGGATTGATTTTCACTTTTCGCACCAAAGTATGTTCATCTCTAGGAGACAGAACGCGTCTCCTTCCTGAGCGGAATGACTGCTGTGTGGTCCCATGGTGTTTATACTTGCGTACTATTGTTTGTACAGATGAATGTGGTACCTTCAGGCGTTTGGAAATTGTTCCCAAGGACGAACCAGACTTGTGGATGTCTAAAATATTTTTTTCTGAGGTCTTGGCTGATTTCTTTTGATTTTCCCATGATGTCAAGCAAAGAGGCACTGAGTTTGAATGTAGGCCTTGAAATACATCCACAGGTACACCTCCAATTGACTCAAATTATGTCAATTAGCCTATCAGAAGCATCGTCATTTTCCATGCTGTTTAAAGGCACAGTCAACTTAGTGTATGTAAACTTCTGACCCACTGGAATTGTGATACAGTGAATTATAAATAATCTGTCCGTAAACAATTGTTGGAAAAATTACTTGTGTCATGCACAAAGTAGATGTCCTAACCGACTTACCAAAACTTTAGTTTGTTAACAAGACATTTGTGGAGTGGTTGAAAAACAAGTTTTAATGACTCCAACCTAAGTGTATTTAAACTTCCGACTTCAACTGTAAGTATAAAAAACATGCAAAACCCCCCAGTAAATTACCAACCACCCTAACGCATGAATAAGAAAAAAAAACACAACAGTATTTGGGGTGAGACAAACAGGAGATGTTGATCGGCAGGAACAGACACCATCCATGGTACCATGAGGTCGTAGACGGTCTTTGTTGGGCACTTCTGCTGTTTCTTTAACTCCTGCTGTCGTTTCTTTAAGTCATCCACCCGCTGCATAATGTCAGTGTCCTAAGGATCCTCAGCTGTCTTCCTCTTCCGGCCGTTGGAGCTGAGTCAGGGAGATGGGGTGGAGGTTGATAAAGTTTCAGGGCAGAGAGCACGGGTGCTCCTGGACGGTGGTTTGGGTGTTGGTGAGAAGGGCGGAGAGGTGATGAACCAGGCCAAGGAGATGATGAATCAAGGGCTGATGAACCACCTGTAGATGGGTCCTCAGGGCTCAGCTCCTTCTCAAATTAAATATAATGTTATTGGTCACATACACATATTTAGCAGGTGTAGCGAAATGCTTGTGTTCCTAGCTCCAAAAGTTCAGTAGTATCTAGCAATTCACAACAATACACACACATCTAAAAGTAAATTAATGGAATGAACAAATACATAAATATTAGTTTAAGCAATGTCTGTGTAGCATTGACTAAAATACAGTAGAATACAGTATATACAAATGGACTGTCCAAAAACACCACCCCCCTCCAACACCTACAAGCAGATGGCAAACATTAGAATACAATGCAAGCAATCTGAAAACATCTCCATGGGCTTCTTTTACCCAAAATATAAACATCTCAATCTATTTAACACACACAACACACTGTCTGTTTCTGATGTTTGAACTAGCCCTGCTAATCATTATGATAACACAGGCAATTTCTAGCATCCAGAAAAGAGCTGATTTAACATGTTCTAACTAGGTCTGCTAAACATAAGATCACAAACACACACACTGACTGTACAAAAGGACTTGGCTGCATGACAAGTGCATACCATATCTGGCATATTGGTGTCTGTCTTACAATGTTTTTTTATTTAACCTTTATTTAACTAGGCAAGTCAGTAAGAACAAATTCTTATTTACAATGACGGCCAATGACAGCCTACGTGAACACGAAGCCAATCCAGTTGTCTGACAATCGGTGGGACACACACCAGCGGCAGCCCCACTAATATCCTTCACCCGTTTCAGATTGCGAACCTGCCGGTCCCGAATCTTTCTCCATGTTTCTTTGATATCACTATCAGTGTTCAAATCTTCCTCCAGCTGTTGTCTTTTGCTTGCTTGTCCGAATACAACTGCATTGAAGGGTTGTAAAGATTCTCGTATTGTCTCACCAGCTTGCACAGACACTCCTCCAAACTGGACATAGACATAATTGCGCTTAGCCAATCTCTAAATAAAAAGCACAAAAAAGGAAACTTGGAAGTAGTAGAAGCGAAGTAGCAGAACGTTCATCTCTTCTGTGTTTATACCAGAAGGGATACTGGAAAATATGTGATGTAGACACAGAGGCGGGACTTCTGTTGCAAAACTCACTCAATACTGACCTTCAGTCTTTGCAAGGAATGATACTTTGGGTCTCAATTTCCAGGTAGGAAAAATTTGTGTAGGTTGACGGAGCATATTACAAGGAGCCACCCCTTTTGTGACGAAAAATGACGTTCCAACACGGCTCTACGCTCCGTCGTTTCTGTTTGCGAATTGTCTGTAGACCCCTTAAGTGACCGCTTATGTCGCTTATGTCTGCAAACCAACCAACCTCATACTATAAGTATCATCAACTATTCTCATGGCTTGCTAGAGTATTAAGAACTGCTGTAGCGCAGTGGTCTGAGTAGCGTGCTTCGAGCATCACGAGTTCGTGCCTGGTGCTCGGCAGTCTTTTTTTTGGAGAGTGCCAAGGAAGGCATATATTGACGATCTCAGGACCTCTTCAAATGCAAAAATCAAAATCTATTTCTAGTGATCAGGCTAGTTGCTGAGCAGGATGAGCAACCCATGTCAAAAACACTTAGAAACATCTAAACCTTTCGAGAAACGTGGATAAACATCAGAATCTGAAGTAAAATTTGAAGAATCGTGAGCTCATGTTAGCCCACTTACATGCTCTAGCATTCAAAAGCAGCCCTGCTTCAGGCTATGAAATAACTGTAAATTAATAATCATATCAATGGGTGGAATCAGAGAATGAATGGCTGCAGCAATGGTCTGACAACACATCTGACACCTGGCGCTGAATAACAAATTAGGCTTAATTAGACAAAGGAACAATAAAAAAAAATTTTTTAACAAGATAATAAGTTGTTTGAATGATTTAGTATCTTGTTCAAACAACTTACTATCTTGTTTGAACAACTTACATCAAATCTAAGTATGTTTTGGGAGGGTTGAGGATTTCAGGACTTTTATGTTTAGCTCACATAATATAAATTTGAAGTTTGCATTAAGGTGTCTGTAATAGTATACATGTGGCAAAAACATGTGTAGACGTTAATAAATGCATTTCTATCGCTTCCTAAATACATATATTTTTAATGGTTGGGGAGTGCCAAGATGGAGGTGCAGTGGCTTCAAAACAGCACCCCCTGTCAGTCATCTAGTGTATACATAAATCATTGCTCTAGACACAGAGACTTTCAGGTCAGGAAAGGTCACATAGGTAACATCCTTGCGTGAAGATCACATTGTTCCACCCACTTATATGGATCAAAGGCTTATATCAGATGGCCATGAGCTGCCTGTTGCACCACCAGGGCCTGTGATCTGAACTGATCTCCACTTGTTTTATCTAGCTGTTGGAGTGGAGAGCCTCTCCTGTCCCACTATGTTCTCTGTTGTTTAGGGACAAACATGACTAACAGGGTGTGTCTGAGCCATTTGACAGCACCTCTTTGGGGAGTCACTCTCAGAAAGGGGATATCCCAAAGTAATGCTGTTGTGGTTTACATTGGAGACAAGCCACAATGGAGTCAGACAACGACAGGGCAGGATCTTCCCTAGTCTAAGTGAAAGGCCAATTTAATATTAGGTGTAGTCATAGGATTTGACTTTTATGAAGTGCTTTAGGAATGTGTGTTATCACTTAAGTGGCCTTTATCCATGGCATTTATTAAAGTGATACACAACAGTTACTTTAAAACTTTGGCTGTCAGTGCTTGGCATTGCAAAGCTGTCCTAGTCTGCAACTTGTGGTTAGGAAGGTTAATACTGCCAAATGCTCAAAATTCAAATCAAGACAGGGAGGAGCTCATTGATGAATGACTGATAGTTGACCCCATATTTCACTTGTCATTGTCTCCACTAGAGGTTTGTCAGAAGAGGTTTACAGCTTATCCCTTTAGTTGTCTCCATCTTTCCTCTGCGTTGTCTCCATCACAGCAGATAAGTCAATCCCTTATCACAACTCATCGCCAGGCCTGATTAAATAGGATCCGGTCTACAATCAGTTTCCCTAACCTTAGAGTTATGTTTTAGATGATTATGTGGTCAAATTGAAAAAATAATGCAACAGGCGAAATGAAGAACAAGATCTGATTTATCTACTAACATAGTGCACAAGTTGACTGCAGGTATTTATATATTTGTATTTTATTTATTCAAATTTATGAAAAAACAACGGTATTAGGCATCATACCGTGGGTATTTCAAAATACCCTGGTATACCGCCTAGTGTGTGTGTGTGTTTGTACATGCACAGCTTCTGATCTACCTGGGAAATTCTACCCAGTGAAATAGACTATTATTGCAGGCAGACTCAGTCAGAAGTTACATACTCTTTGGAAAATGCATTTTAGGCTAAACATTTTAGACTAAACATTTTGTTCCTTGAAACCGTGGTGAAAGTTGAAAAGTGACTCGTCTAACCATTTTTTCCCTATCCTAGAAATGACCTTTAGATATGGACACTTGCCAACAGAACACGTGATACCACTTCTCTGTCACATGCTATACAGCTAGATGGTGATCCCAAAGAGGCCTGATTTGGTCACCTTTGACCTCTAACATACCCATGTCTTGTGGAAGGGCTGATACCCACATTTTGCCCAATGTTTTGCCCTTTCCAGAATTTAGCTGGAGGATAAGATACTGGGACCTTGCAATGATTAGGGCAATGTGTCAGTCAGAAGCATTTCAACTCTAAGCCAGCAATTAGTCCTATCAACATTGGATCAGTGGTCTGGTTGAGGAATCATAGGACAAAGGGTACTGTACTCAACAAGCATGATTTGATTTAATTTAATGAATCATCTGTAAAGGTCAGTCCAAACCGACTAGGCTTGATTTAAGTGTATTACAAAGTTACTGCCCAAATACACCAGTGCGGTCCAACATATAACTTTTTGACACAACATTAAGACGTGTAGAGAAAGTATGTTGGACCTACGTTGAGGAGCATGTTACATACATCTATACATGTTGTATACTGTTCTCTTGGGATACTATATATTTTTTTTAAGTTACCATAACACGGCCACCCTTTCCCCAACCAACACATTGACAAACCTTGAGGAGTGCCTGTGTACAGATAATGCAGAGAAAGAGACAAAGTACAAAGAATAGCCTACATATCAAAATGTTCTAATAGTGCTGTCTTCTTGCTAGTCTTCACCACTGTGTCTTAGCTCCATTGATCATTGCACATGACAGTGAGTTGGCAATTATAACGTCAATAAGATGCTATCATCACTGGCCTGACTTCCCTCATCTCATCTCTGCACAGTACAGAAACCCTACTAGAGCAGACAGAATCCCCTGAGTCATTCTCCCCCCCCACCTACCCCCTGCCTAGCCCCAGCACCGCTGCACCACGCAGCCATTAACCACCATTACCGGCAGGGCCATTTCATGGTCAAAGAGCATTTCAGTGTTAGCTCTCCCTGGGGTTACAAACTCACCCATGTGAGTTTCAACCATGCATGCTGAGCTACATACTCGATGTTTTACATTTCCCCTATTCTTCCTTTTATCCCCCCTAACATCTCTGTGTTGTGCACTTTGACTCTGCAAGTGTGACACAACGGAAGTTAAAATAACTATACATGATCAATAGTGTGTAACTCGAGGGAATTGGTCAGTTACACTGCACTTCAAATGCTGCTAAAGGAAACGTGTCCTCAAAGGCAAGTCAATGGTATGTTAAAGCTGGAATTGAATGCCATTTGTTTATTGCATTACTGTAACAATAACATAGAAGTGATGTCAGCCCTACATTCTGGAGGTTTGATCATACATTTCCCCCATAAATAAACCATCAAGGTCTCACGTCAGAATTAGACGTTCATGTCAAGTTGTTCCAAACGTCAAATTTCGAAATCTTTAAGGTCAGGTGTAGGCATTAACTCCAAAGTCTTAAGGTTAGGCATTAACTAGGTTAAGATTTTGGAGAGGCTTAAAACAAAAATATCAGAAACAACATTCTTTCTATTGCTGGACTCGAACATGCTATCTTTAGCACCAAAGACAGATGTTTATGCCCATCCACCATCCCAGTCCATAATACAAAACTGAAACCAGCTTGAAGGCAAAAGTGCTCACTGTTGCCCCTAGTGGCCAGTAATTTGGAGCTGCTGAAGTGTTAACAATCCTGATTACGGTTCAGATTGTGTTAAATCCTCCATTGGCCAAAACATATTACTCAGCTTACTTTCCATGCCAAACGTTAACACCAGGTTTGAGTCCTGCACCTAAAAAACAAGAGGTAATGGCTATAATGGCGTTGCCTTACACAGGCATGATAAAAATGTCCTATAGGTGCTACATCTGTAACAGTGTTGGGAGTAGGGTGAAAGCTGATATTTCTGCTGGTGTAGGATAGTAATTGCTTCCAAATGCAAATATTTGGGGCTTCTCTCAACCTTATTCCCACTATCCCCCTGTGTGGAGACTGAGTCACACGTCGGAACATCTGGAATTCTTCGAAAATAAAGTAATCAAAATTGACGCCATGCTGCTCTGTGAAGTTTATTCCCAAGAGTAAGCAATCTGGCTCACAATCAATATGCAGTGTAAAGAAACGTTTTCATTAACAAATAGCAGTGCTTTAAATGATATATGATAATATACAGCAGTGTGGAACATAGCATGCAGCTGTTGTCAGCAGCAGACAGCACAGTGTTGTGCAGTCTTGTGAGGGGGCTGACTTGGCCACCTGGCTGATCCCATTGTGTTGAGTTAAAGCTGAGTTTAGCCTTCATGTTCGGAATCTCATGTTTGACCATCCTGGCTAATTTTACTTGTGTTATCTTCTAACCTCTATGCATTTCCTTCAGACCAATTCTCTCACTTTCCATATACTGTATACAAGTGGAGGCTCGTCAGCGGAGGAAGGGGAGGACTATCCTCCTCAGTGAATTTCATAAATATAAAAATAGTGAAACATTAAAAAGTTATCATTTTTAGATAAAACTATACTAAATATATTCACATCACCAAATAATGTATTAAAACACACTGTTTTGCAATGAAGATATACAGTAGCCTCTAGCACTCTGTAGGGTAGCACCATGGTGTAGCCAGAGGACAGCTAGCTTCCGCCCTCCTCTTGGTACATTGATTTCAATACTAAAACATAGGAAGCTCGTAGGTCTCACCCCCTTCCATAAACTTACACAGTAATTATGACAACTTCCGGAGGATGTCCTCCAACTTATCAGAGCTCTTGCAGCATAAACTGACATGTTGTCCACCCAATTAAAGGATCAGAGAATGAATCTAGTACTGAAAGCATAAGCTACAGCTAGCTATCACTGCAGTGCATAACATGTGGTGAGTAGTTGATTCAAAGAGAGAGAAAGACAATAGTTGAACAGTTTTTAACAAATTAATCTCTCCAAAAATGAAGGAGAAGCAAGAGAGAGAGAGAGCGCAAGCTAGATTTAATATTTCTGCAGCTAGCTAGCTAGTTTAGCCTACTCAAACACCCATCTGAAACAGAGAGGGATGTTATGTTACCTAGCTGGCTATGGCTATCCAACACTGGAACTCTTCAAAATCAATATAAGCTTTTGAATTTATTGCCACCGGGGGCCCACCAATGTAACTGATATACTGCTTGCTAACTGTACACTTTACTGCATGATTGTAACGGGTTTGCTAACACATTAGTTCTAGTAGCTATGGTGTTGACTTTACGTTAGCTAATATGGTGACAACGATGTAGTCTGTGTGTAGCGGTTATGATATGAGGGTTTGGCTTTGAATTTTTTTTTCACTTTGTCACAGACAGTTGATGTATTGTTCACTGATTCACAAGCGAAGGGAAAAGGTGAGAGGAAGAGAGCACGTAGATGTGAGAAGGAATTATACAACTTTCTGGCTGCTATGAAAGTGAACTGTGTTTGCGTGTGATCAGGGGTGTATTCATTCCACCTATTCTGTTGAAAAACATTTCTTAAACGGAAGAAAATGGAACGAGGATAAACATACCTGAATATGTCCAATAGAAACTCTCATTTGCAACTGTTGCACTAATGATTACACCCTAGATCAGCTAGATGCAGGCAAGATTGTGCAAGGCGGTATTGAATGTGTCAATGTCTGTCACCTTGATTACTCAGATTTCTCTCGACCTGTGCACCTACATTGTAAACTTTCATTAATAGGCTAGGTTGTAGCAACTTCATGATGGGTATAGGGAAAATTTGAGTATCATGTAGTACGTAGCCTAACCCTATCCATGTTACATTGAGCTGTCTGAATGGAATATGAATGACTGTCATCCAATATGCTGCAATAGAACTAAGATTTTGCTCATAAAAACAATTATTGTCCTCCCTCATCTTAAACGGCACCGACCGCCACTGCTGTATACATCCACCTTGAGACATGTTCTATCAAATCTGACAACCAGGTCACTAGCACAAGTCAAAAAATGACATTAGGAAATTAAAAGATGCTTTCTTTCTGCACAAGATAAATGTTATTTTCAACTTTTTTGGAAACCTTTTTTTTCTAGTTATGATTGGATGGGGCCCATATAGTCAATCCTGTGATGTACAGTATTATGCTGCAATTGCATTCAAGTAAAAAGCCACTGCACTGTCTGGGGTTGGCAGGATGTCATTGTGTATACTCTGTAGGTGGTTCTCAGGGAAGCAAGGGATAGAAAATTAAACCACTGTCAAAATGCACACAAGCTCAACAGCCCATGGAGCTCTGACAGTCCCCACAGCTGTACATTTTATGCTATGTGAAGCCCAATAATTAGCATTCAGTTTTAAGCTAAGGAAAATAAATGGTCATTCATCCATTACTGCACACACCACGTTCATAAATGTGTCAATTTTTTGAGGGCCTCAGCTTTCAGAATGAAATTCCCTGTTGTTCAGATTTGGTATAATTTGTGTCACTGTTACAGTTGTCAGCACTAAGCTGTCAAGGTAAGCCATCTTCCTCTCGTAGAAACCTAAACATGCCAGTTCTGCCTCATGCAACTGGTGAATGATAGTCAGATGGGATCAGTCCTGCTCAGTATGCAGTTTCTTCTCAGTTCAACCAACCAGCTGTTTGTTTTGTGATAATGTTATTTTTACAGATTTTAAGTGGAATACATTTCTTTAATGTTTGTTATAGCAAATTAGTCTAGTAGTAAAGTGGATTTGGAACATGTGTATTAGCTGAATAGAATCCTCAGATTTCATTTCACTATAATGTCAATAAAGCTGACGGTTTTGTAATAATTATTCAGATTATCAACAAATTCGTCTGAGGATGCATGCATTTACATAATTGAATGCCATCAAAATAAAACAATTAGGATGATACTTGTTAGTGCACACTTATTACAGTATACATTATTTATTAACAGATTGTATCCTACATCATAACAAATTATTTATATTGTTTGGTTTTAGAGAAAGGTACCAGAAACAGGATATTCCACAATTCAACATCATATTTTCTCAAAAAAACAAACATCTCCATAAGATTGAGTGGCATTGATAAACAAAGAGAGCGAGGTTGTTCTGTTGTGTGTGTTTTGTCCTACAGGCAGAGTAGCAGGACGAATCAGCAGGCCTCAGGACAAACCTCCTGTCACTAGAGATGGAGAGCCTGGCCAACTGCATTGACTGATTGTTAGCATTAGTGGCTGTGAGTGTGATTAATATGCCTGCCCCTCACATAGCACTCAGGAAAAAAGAGAGGTGTTGCTTAGAACTGAACCGGGGTGGCCACATTTCATCCTTTTAAAGAAGATAATGCATAACCTCAGCGAGGCTGGCTGTATACGAAGCATGTGCCAGAATGGATGACTCTGGGAGTCCAGGTGCCGTTGCATTAATTCCTCAAACCCAAATCAGAGTGAATGTGTATCCTGGCCTAATGAGCTTGTTGTGTGGGATGCTGTGAGTGCTGCTGAGATGCTGGGAGAACACACTGTGCTCCGCTTTACTGAATTCTCAACTCCCATAATTGCTGCACTATGATGATTATTTTCTTCTTCCAAGCAGCCCCATAGCATCTGCTTGTTTGCCTGGGCCTCCTGTCTCCTACAGTACTGTCATACCACTCCCTCAGCTGACACACACACACAGACTGGGCCTGTAACATTTGCCTGAACATTTGGACTCAAATTGGAGAGGATTAGGTTCCCATGCTGATATTTCAAATACTGTGACTGTGACACAACCATTTGGTTTTAGTGGAATGCTGTCTGTCACTATGCCCTCTGGGACGCCACAGGGAGGAACAAAAATGTCAACATTTGGACTTTAGAAAAGACATGCCATGCAATCGTCCCCTCTGGCTGAAATTGATAGAATACAAGCTCAATAGAAACTGTACAGTACACTTCTATAGAACATTGTGAAAGTGATTAATATGGTGACAAAGGAAAGAAAAGTGATTCATGCTTAATATCAGCAGAACCCTAATCCTGGACAGATGACATGAGGACTCCTTCATTCATTCTCCCATCTCTGTGAATCTTTCTGAGAAGGCTTTGAAATGGCCAAGCGATTAACCAGGCTGCATTCTCAACATCTGTAAGAGGTTCGTCTGTGCAGCAGAGATCGTGGGCTCAGGCCCTCCCTCCGTGCCCCTATGGAAAAAGCGGCCTGCCAGAATGAGCAATGATGCTGAGGGCCCTGATTATTAGGATTAATTGTCTTTTAGCCGTGCAGTGGAGCAAGTGTGCCAGGATAAAGCAAGGTGGAAATAATAGAGGCCAGTGAGTAGTCAACGTGTTTTCCTTCAAGCCACCCTTCACGAGACGGTTGTTTTAAGGTCCTTCGTCTGTCATCGCCAATGAGAATGGCGTTAAGAAAACTTCTCTTCAAAAATGACAGTGAGCTGTGAAGTAAAGCTTTCCACTGGGGTATACTGTACTTACAGTCATGTAAGGGATGACTGGGTTTTTAGCAAATACCATAGATTTAGAGTAAAAATCTTTATAGTGGGTGGCCCTCTACCTGCACACCTGCCAGGGTAACACCCAGGGGTATGTCTTAAGTGATGGGACAAGCTCCCCCTATCACTAGCATGTGGCTGCCTGACAAGATGTAATTCTACATGACAAAGATTCATGTGTTTTTTGAAAAACAGAATGAAATTATTGTTTTCATTTCCTCCACATTTTAGGTGGGTTGGTGTCTGGGGTAGTCCATAGTGGAGGTGCTTTCAAGCTTCTGTTGAGGTAGAGAGCACCTGGAATGTCCTAAGATAAACATATACAGAGGGGCCTGTCAAGACCTTTTATATTACAATATTTTTATTAGCAAGCTCAGTGAGGATAATGTGAAAAGGTTGCTGTTTGTCAGTGTACAACAAAAATGATGACAGCTATGCTGTCACCCACCACTGACCTCTTAAAACTAATGGGGATTTTGGATTCAGTTTGCCTTACATTTCGGGAATGGATATGTCTATCTACTATTGAAGTGTTTGTTTTATCTATACTCCAACATTTCTTGAAACCTAGAATGTGGTATAGTTGTTTTGATTACACCTCCTCAAAGTCAAACAGACCTGATTTCAGGGGAAGTTACAAATAGATGCCTGACTGCAAACAAAGCATCCAAACAGCTGTCACTTGCAGGCATGTTCATTCATCATTATTAGAAAATAAGTAGGGAATAGCCCCTGAAAGCCTCTATTACCTTTATGTACTCTGCACAAGTGTGCCACCGATAACAGATGAGGCCGGACCCAATGTAAAATGAAATTGCTTTTTATATTGGTTGCAATTAATGGCTGTTAGAAGCAGTGCAACTCAGTGCATTTGAGGATGTGTCCTATCAACTCCTCCAGGGAGGAACCTATCAGCTCACCACGGGCCTCTGTCTGCATGCAAACTATTCTAATCTGTTCACATTCAGACAAGCCCCTTTGAATAACTTTCAAAAACTCTCAGTTTGATGATGGAATATCTGTCAACAGGATGTCATTAATGTTGTACATGATTAAGTGTATTTAGGACACTTGTCAAACTAAAGTTAGGAGGTTCCCAGGTTTTTGCACAGGCAAAACGTTTCACCCACCGCAGGATTATATTCTTATATATGTTTTTAGGAAACTTGGCCCTGATAATTATATTGTAAGTGCTCTGGCATTCAATGAGATGCTTGACATGGAATTTCTCTCAAGGTGACAGGGTGTTAGTTCATTTCATTTTGACTAATCATTGTTGTCGGTTTCATTATTTACATTAAAATGTATACCTGTCCACTTCTATATATCCTTTACAATATTACCCTGTTAGTGTATGCATGATATTTCACATTTTGCAAATCCTTGTGTCATCCTTGAGCATTTGTAATACTGTGTTTTCCCATTTGAAAGGCCAGTTTAGTTGTCTTTGTAATTCTGAATATTTTTTGTTTTCTTTTAGTGTTTGCAGATTCCTCTGGGCCACAGCAAATCTCCCAACGGCCTTGGCTGTGACAATATGTTGGTTGAAAATAAGTCATAGGAGAAATCTGTTTGATTCTGGGGTACAACTCAGAATCTTCCATTGCCTTGGGTGAGAACACAGGAGAGGAAGATAGAGGTACAGTACAATGGAGGCACTGAACATGAACTAATCAGTGCTTTGGGGATATATTTGTCCCTCTTCGACTTTCAAGGGAGGGAGACTGTTTTGAAGTTGTTTCTCATCCACAACATATCTTCCCTGCAGCACTTCTTCAGACTTCCAATAATAGTGACTGGTTCAAATGCCAAGTTGTGCTTTGCTCGGACATATTGCCCACACCATGTGGTATCATCAGAGTATAATGTGTGCGCATGTGAATATGTGTATGTGTATATTAGGATGGCTGATGGCAGTATACCAGATAGTCACGAACCTAGAGGACTACATTTACCATTTCAAAGATGCCTGTTTTTCGGAAGTTTACACACACACTCCCACACCCTGCTTCCTCAGCTTGTCAATGTGCAACGTGGGCTGCGGAGACTTTGCACGAACAGATGGGAGGAACAAACCGGCGTAAAATAAAGTTAAACTAGAACAAAATGACTATGCGAGTGGCGTGGCCGCCCTTTGTTTGCCAGGAAGGTGATCCTCAGCATCTGGGGATGATGGAACGCATGATTAAAATTACCAGAGGGAATGATTAATATCTCCTTAAAGCACACACTTCCAGCTTATCAATCATCTCATTACACTAGAAATGTTAATTGTGTGAGGGGAGGGTTGGGGCCCCTGAACCATGAAAAAGTAGCCCACCCCTCGACATGTTTACTTACACAACAGAACAGACCCAATAACTCTATGTGTTCATATCCCACCACTCCTTTCACATGCAAGATCTTAAAGCATAAGCATTGTACAGTATATTGAACATTATTTGCAGTTACTTCAAGGGGAGACATGTTTACATATTCCATGTTGTCATTATAACAATGTATTGTATTGCTAATGGTTCTACTTTCATCAAAGAGTTTATTCTATGAGAGTACCTTGTAGAAGGAAACAGGGTCACATCCAAAGGTGAAAACCTACAATGATCAACTATAGTAAATTGCTGCAGTCCAGTGTAATAAAATGTAAGCGCTATGACAATTAACCCTAATATATTTAAATATTTAAAAAATGATGCAGTGTTTGCCATGTATGTGCAGGCTGTGTGTGTGTATGAAGATTATTTAAACAGTTAGCCATGGTGAGTGTTTTTGTGGCGAGAAGAGTGGAGGTAGGGGTCCCTGTGCCTACAGTGGCCTGGCTTGCCCTTGCCTCGCCTCCCTCCCCCTGGCTGCCGGTGTGTCCTACTCTCTGCCCTCTCTGCTCCGCTGCGCTCGCCCCCTCCCCCCTTCCCACCTCTCCCTGCGTGCCTGCGCTGCCTGAGCCAGCTGCTCCTACTTCATCTTCAGCAGCGTCACCAGGCGGGGTATTAATCATGTTTTTCGAGGGGGACACTCCGCTATTTATCTCCCTGACACTTCCAGCATTCAGAGGCCCGTTGCTGGGCACAGCCCATTGAGTAGTAAGATTACACATTACCTCGCTCCATTGCCTCTCCCTGCCCTCTCCATTGACTGGCTGTTCAACAGTGGCATCGTGCTTGCACGATCGGACATAATTTATGCCTTTACATGTATAAAAAATACTATCCTGTTTTCTTTTTTTTCTTCCTATCCTTTTAACTTGAGCTTAAGTGTAGCATGTGCATTTGTAATGGTAATCATATGTCTGTGCTCCTTTATACGTACAGTACGAGGCATACTTTAGTGCTACTTTTGTATTTGCTTCACATGGAGAGTACATTCAGAGTAATAGATATTTGAACCTTAACAATTTAAGATGCTCTATGACAATATAGTAGTGATGGATTCAATTTCCTCATGGTTTGGAATAGGGCTTAGAAGTATTGTAGCTATTTGAAATAGCTTATAGCCTACTAATGTACTTTCTTACCTTAGCACAGGGCTCCGGATTGGTGCAGCGGTCTAAGGCACTGCATCTCAGTGCAAGAGACGTCACTGCAGTCAAATCCAGGCTACATCACATCCGACTGTGATTGGGAGTCCCAAATGGTGGCACACAATTGGCCCAGCGTTGGCTGGGGTAGGCCATTATTATAAATAATAATATGTTCTTAACTGACTTGCCTGGTTAAATAAAAAAGACATCCAACAACAGAATGACATATTGGAAACAGAATTCCAATATTATTGGAGTGATCACAGTGTGGTAGCTCAACAGCTTTGAAATGTGTATGCTTTTCCACCGTCTTTGCTACATTGATGAGAGTGGTGAAATGCTAATGCTTAGCTACAGGTTTGTTCCACCTCAAACTGCACAGGATAGAGGATTTGGACACCCACCATCTCAGATTGTTCTGAAATCGTTTCTAAGGTTAGAAACAGATAAGGTTAGCATAATATTCAATAATTATAGTACCTAACATCCTATTTGGACCAACTTTTTTTCTAACAATGAGTAAGTCACCCAGTTTCAGCCTCCTGGCAGAGGCAGCTTCTACCTCAAGGCCATCAGACTGTTAAACAGCCATCACTAACATTGAGTGGCTGCTGCCATCATACTGACTTAAATCTCTAGCCACCTTAAACATAGGAATTGGATGTAACAATGTATCACTAGCCACTTTAAACAATTTTGTATATAATGTTTACGTATTCGACATACTCATATCAAATGTATACACTGTACTCTAAACCATCTACTGAATCTTGCCTATGCCGTTCGGCCATCGACCCAAATCTCTAGCCACTTTAATAAATATAATTGGAAGAAATAATGTATCACTAGCCACTTTAAACAATGCCATTTATATAATGTTTACATATCCTACATTACTCATCTCATATATATATATATATATGTGTATATACTGTACTCCATACCATCTACTGCATCTTGCCTATGCCGGTCGGCCATCGCTCATCCATATATTTATATGTACATACTTGTATTCATTCCTTTACTCTTGTGTGTATAAGGTAGTTGTTGTGAATTTGTTAGATTACGTGTTAGATACTACTGCATGGTCGGAACTAAGAGCACAAGCATTTCGCTACACTCGCATTAACATCTGCTAACCATGTGTATGTGACAAATAAAATTTGATTTGATTTGAACCAGGTTTTTGGCTAAAACATCCTGGTACTGGGTAAAGTTCATAATGCCGTTCTCTCTCCATCTCTCAATTTCTAACGAAGTATTTCTTTTCATGTGTCAGTATCTTCAAGTTCAGAATCGTGTTTCGAGATCTCACATTGGCCTCATCCATCTCAGTATGCAAGACTCAGTAAACTAAGGAGGGAGTTAAAAATAACATACTGTACCGTGTGTATAAGACATCAATAGTCATATGAGCTGTTTATTTTAGGGATTGGGGTATCAGAGACGAGACTCACTTTCCACTCACTAATACCACCTGATAATGTGGAATTTTTGTAACTATGTATTGGTAATTTGCCCAGGTATCTTGTAAATCTTGGTGGAGAGACTGAGGCGTGATAGGTGGCTATTAACAAGATAAAACAGCCCCTGGGCAGTCAGTGTAGGGCCGAAGGAGACCTGTGTTTTTCTTCTCCCCACGCCCCTCTTCTTGCCTCTCATATTTCCTTTCTATACTGTAGTTATAAACCAAAGCTTAGACTTTAGAGACAGGTAGAGGGGGCGGAAAACTTAGATAGAGAAAATAAATCAGTATGTGGGCATGTTGTATCACTACTTAATCGTATCTAACTGTTTTGGGTTTCTATTTTGGCCTGGGGACTCCAATGGGCCTCAAGAGAAGTGATTACAGTCAAAGAGAAAATCCAATCCATGTTTTTTCCCTTTCTTTCTCAACACTCCCTGGGGACTTGTTGCAAGCACATATGGTTCAGATTCCAGGTGTGAAATAGGCTTAAACACCAGTTATTTTATGGTGTAAACACTGGAGAGATATTTCCAGACTTGTAACTACTTAGCATAGATTAGCCTTGCCTATACATTTCTCCTACATTAACTGCAGAAAACGGTTTTACAACACACCTTAATGTCATAGTTTTAAAACCGAGGACTCCCAGTCCCGCTGCTTAGGCCAGTTGTTTTATGGGAGTCCAACCACAGCCCTCCACATCTCCACTCCCCCTCTCCCTCCTCCCATCCCCAGGCCCCTGCTGCCAGTAGTCCAGGCTTGCTGGGTTAATATGAAACAGGAAATGGCAGCATCAAGGCTGAGGGGTGTAATGTCTGCTTACACTGCCTGTAATTGGTTGACTTCAGAACCATGAGGAGTGGGTGTAAGTGGTGGTGGGGGCTATGGGGCAGGGGGCCAGCACCACTTCATAAAGCCACCATAAGACAGCTATAGCTTAAGACTAAACAGCTAAGTAAGAAAATATAGTTACCTAATCTGTCTCATATTCTATGTATCTTATATTTTTTGTTTTTCTGTTGTGACCTAGAGACAATTATTGTGCAAAGTATTATAATCTCCCTGCAATATTATCAGTAAGATTTACCCCCACCTGTCAAAGAATGTATTTTTATTTTCATTTTAGTGTGTGTATGTTTGGGTTGTCTGTCACTTGGTGTTTGGTTGTAACTGTCATCTCTGAACATAAGTTAACCATCAGTCACAATGTCATTTCTCATAACACTGGCTCTTACATGAAAGGCCTGGACTCCTCTCAAAAACCTGGGAAATGGAGCTCGGAATATAGGACTGATAACAAGACTTTGGCTTCAAACAAGTAAAACATCAAATACTTCAGCAGTGTGTGTGTGCGTGCGGTGAGTGTGTGCAAGCACATGTGTGCGTGCCTGCGCGTGTATTCACCCACAGACATTTGTGTTTGTGTGTCTTTACAGCCAAACCCACCCATCTTGAGCTCTAATGACACAGTCTGTTGTGGTTGAGGCCATGGGATTTGGACATACATTCACCTTACTTTTGATGAACAGAAATTGAGACCAGAAGAAAGGGGACAACATTTGGACCAGGGATTCACCAAAGGGAATAAGATGAAAAGGGAAGGCCTAGATGGGGGTAGTGAAAATACTGTCATGACCAACAGAGTGGCCCATTCATCTGCTGTAATTCAGGGCATTAGTGCCTTGTATAGGATCAGCATTGTCAAGGCTACAAACAAGACTTGTTATAGACTTCAGTAGTTCTTTAGATGTGTTCCAATGCATTCTTTCATGTAGTACATTTCACAGTACAATCCTAGTAGCTTTCATTGTTGTGGTATGATAGTAATAACAATATTACTATCAAAAGGATCATCATAGGATGTACTGCAATTTTTCATGAATCTGTCCATGAATCTGGTTTTACTATAGATATTGTATATTCCACAAAATAATGGATATATTTATAAACATAATAATTTGCCTTCCTGAAGTTAGTTAACCCGGTCATTTGTCTGTGATTAAGCTGGGGAATTTGTGTCTCTACCCCAATGCTCTGACCTTAAGAGTAATAGTTCCAATAATAAAGTCTTGCCATGATGAATCACCTCTATCTGGCGCTGTCCTGGAGGACTGGTGATATTATCTCCAAATTTCCTATTGATTCTGATCATACTCTGTACAGTTGTGGCATGACCTCTCTTTAGAATTCTCTCCGCCATTCTGTCTCTGTGCATCTGAGCCTCTCCTCAGTGGGAAGACTCATTAATGCTTTTGCAAGTGGCTTCATTGCAATGTCTCATTTTTGGACTCTATGATTGATTGTTGACATAGAAACAGATTGGAATAGCTCTCTCCTGTGATTGTTTTGTTAATCAACTACAGACTATCCTTTACTAAAGGCGTTTTTTGTTTTCCCAGAATGCTTGATCCCTGTCTATATCAAGTCTACTTTATTTTTAGTCCACACTTTAAAAAAACACAGCCAACGACTCCTGAAAGTCATATCAGCAATGGATTTACCTTTATGTATTAAAGGTAGCGTTAGTTTTTCAAGAAGTAGTTAATATTGTTTCTGTCTCAAGTAAGTTTAAGAAGGAATATATACTGTGTACACAACAGATAGAAAGTTACTGTCAAATTATTCTTTATAGTTTTCTGCACTTTGTTTTCAATGTTTAATTATTATTTACTTTGCTTTTATGTTTTCTTTGTATGGGTGTGTATATAAAAATTTTCTTAAATATTTTTCATATTTCTTAAATCATATTTTAATCAGTAATTTATTGAATTATTAAAAGCAAGTACATCTGCTTGTTTAATCAGTGTAATTGAGGTGTGGGTTTAAGGGGTTGTTCATTAAGGGCTCTGAAATGAAATAACTCCTGCTATTTCATTTGTATTTTTAAAATTGTATTTAGTTAGTGGTCATTTGCCTTAATTTGATAAAAAAATGTGATGTGCATACATATGCATACATTTTTCTGGTGTATTTACGCGATTATATCCAAGTATGGATCAAATAGAGAAACACACAATTGAATGTATGATGGTCAAGTCCTCATAGTTCTTCATAAATGAACTCCTGCTGTGTTCCTTCTATTGAATTATACAAGACCCCCCCCTATAGCACTATTAATATCATTCATCAGTGTTGTATTAAATAGTACATTTGTCCTCAGCATGCATTAGACTGGATATGTTCATTTGAACTTCACAGTTGAGATAGGAATTTCAATCCAGCAAAGGGAGAAAAATCATTGATCGCTTATTGCCGTCCCAAAAGGGTCCACCGGTGAGGTAAAATTAGGAAGCCCTTAAACTCTGCAATTGGCAATAATGAGCTATCATTACTCAAATTACAACAAGCACTGATTGGGTTTATAGTAATGAAGAAAACAACATGATCAATCGTCATCAAGGGCCCTGGCCATTATGCGTGGGCCCTGGCCGTTATGCATGAGCCCAGGCCGTGTGCAGTGTGGAACCCAGTGTGGCTGCTGGAGCAGGGCTCCATCTAGAGGGGCCAGGCTGGAGCATGTCAGCGGGGTACACATCCATCCTCCATGCTCAAACTCTCTGACTGTATGGGACACAACAACTTTGCTGTGTCCCAGACAGTCCTGGCATTCACTGTTCTCACCCGTACCATACAGAAGCTAGTAAATTATACGCTAACTGTATTTGATAGATTATTGTATGGAGGATTTAGTCAGGATTCATTTGGGTCTGTGCTCATCAGTAAATCCTAATCCATGGAATTTGCAATGTGTTTATGTTCATAAATGTATCAAAATGTTTTGGAGAAAAGCTCTTGATATTGCCTTTATTATTGCCAGAGTTTAAAATTAATTTTAACAAATAGAAAACAATTAAATGAATAGCTACTTTTTTATAATCCCAATTTTATAGAATAGATCAGAATAGAGCACTTGCACCACCTATTATCATTCTAATAACTTGCTGCATTTACTTCAATCTGAGTTGCTGACAAAAGAGTTTTCTAAAGTAAGTAGTCTTGAGGAAAGGAAGTCATTTACTCCCATGGTTCATCATAGATGCTCTATGAATATAAGAGACCCACATAGTACAGCAAATCTAAGGAATATATGCAGATGGCCAAAAGTAATCTCTGTGGTGATTAAGAACTATTAAGTGAGGAATTATGTGACGGATGACTAGAGAAAGTAAGTGTAGGTGTATGTGTTTGTGTGTGTACACATTCTACTATACTTGTGAGTACCAGAAGTCCTCACAAGAATAGTAAACCAACTAAAATCCAGAGAAGTGAGGACATTTTGACGGTCCTCACTTGTAAAAAGGCTATCTTAGGCTCAGGGGTTAGGTTTAGGGGTAAGGGTTAGGAGTTAGGGTTAAGGTAAGGGTTAAGTTTATGATTAGGGAAAATAGGATTTTGAATGAGAATCAATTGTTGGTCCCTAAAAAGTCCTCACAAGTTTAGCAAGACTGTGTGTGTGGGTGGGTAGGTGGGTGCGCTCGTGCGTGCGTGAGAGAGCTCACCTCAATGTCGTATAATATGCCTTGCCATTTCATGTTGCTGTTTTCTTGTTGACTGCATTGTGAGATGGACCCTACTTCTCCTCACCTATTTCTCCCCATTCACCTCCTCCAATGTGGTGAAGCAATTGGTAGACCTACACCAGCAAAGCTGTATTGCTGATCCAATCCCTGCACATATTCACTGTGCATAAAAGCTCCTAAAGTTGCCTACCATCAATAATGAGGTCTCATTTACACAAATTACTCTGAACGCTGATTAGGTATTATCTAACGGCAAGGGCCACCTCGATCAATCATCATCAGCCCATGAAGCGTCAATGGACATCGAAAGGTTAACCCAGACCTAGGAGGCCCCTGGCAGTGTCAGCAGAATCAGTGAGGGAGGGCCTCTATGCTGTCGATAGAGCAGCCAGACAATTAGGTAATGATTCAAATAGCAGCACCTAGGAGTCAATAAGAAAATGAGCCATCCCGGCATAATTTGAGAATGATTTGTTTACCAATCTATACAGCCGTAGAAGAAAGTCACTGAAGTGCAATGTATTAAATGCAGGTTCTTAGGCTCGGCCATTACCAAATTCCTGAAGTGCTCTCCTGCATGTGTTCAGAAGTGAATACAGAGCAGGTAGGCTCACTCTGGGCCTATAGATACAGGCTAATGCATGATCTACCACCATTATGGTTCTCAAGGGTGGTGTTCTTACTGTCTACAATGACACGGTAGTGGTTTGAATAGTCTCATTATAAGGTCCGACCACAGGGGTTGTAAATGGTTCTGATTTGTCAATATAAAACTAACAAATGCACCTTAGAATTGAAATGGCTTTGAAGCATTCTCTAGGAGGGTTCATATTATATCCCAATGTTTTTGGTGTCTATTCTGCACGTTGAAAACAGATTTCTTCTATTCCACATACGGCTCGCATTTTATATCATTGTCTCGTATCTTTTCCAGTTTCAGCCATTTGTGTTTGTGTACTGAGAAAGTTTGTGCAAGTTAAAGTGTACTGAGTGTCATCTGTGTGGGCGGAGTGTTTATGTAGTCATATATCAGAGCCACATAGACATGGGTCAGAGATGTTCAGAGCCTCTGTTGTTCCAAGAAACAGCTGGTAGTTTGCTATGAAACATAGGTGATAATGTCAAGTTGTGGCAGGAGACAATATGCAGGTTGTGGACTGATAATAAAGATGGATGGATAATGGGAGATGCTTCTGTTTTTAGAGTGTGTGGAAGTTGAAGAAGAGAGAAGAACAAGAGGCCTATAGAATGCGACAGTAAAACAGAGATGTTGGTCTGATAGACTGCATGCAGAAGCTATTTGCTGGTTGCCGACTCAGGGTTTGAATATATTATCTTGGAAAACCAAGAAATAGGTGTACACTCTTGCGTGAGTATTTCAGTGCAAAAGAGATGAGTTATTCAAACCAAAGGTCTTTACAATTCCTGACATTTGCCCAAGCAATCCAGAGTATTGCATGCAAATAAAGTTAGACTATATCCTAGCAATGGACCAGTCTTTTACATGAACTTTAATTTTCTCTCTACTTTCAAAGAATGCCAGGTTTGTGTTAGTTTTCTATTGGTGTTATTCTTGGTATTCATCATATCTCTTCACAGTCAGGGAATGGCCTCATCACTGGTTAGGCCAACTCTAGGTTGATTTGAATAAGGAAATGAAATCACATCTCTTTCCTTCCTTGGCCTTCCATTGTGTGTCTATCACTTACTAGGGACAGAATAAGAACATGTCCCCTAATTTAGAAAATTATTTGCACTGAGTGGCTGAGGACAGATAGCAAATAAGAGCCAATCGTGAAGAGAATGAGAGTGCAGTCTCCTAGAACACCCTTGCATAAAATGAACTTTCACTCTACAAAAATGTATATTTACATGTAATAGGGTATGCAACCTTGGATGGTGCTGTTCAATTGTGATTAATTTTGTTTGTTTGTTTGTTTGTTTCCCTCTTGGCCACATCAAAATGGTATAAACAATTTGATGGAAACCTTGTTTTACATTTCCATGTACATTTTGTTTGTGAAGGACACATGCCTAGCCCTGATATCACCTGGTATTGTTTAACACATCTTCCCAAACGCTCATGTAACACTAAACCACAATACAAAATCTCGCCTCACAACCCTGCACCCACGACATTACATCTAGTTCAAGTCAAACATTTGCTCTTAGGAAGCCTGTTACCCGTATCAGCTGGTGGTCCCTGGTATACATCTACCCCATAAGTCAGGAGTGTGGAACATGCTGTGTGTATCCCCTAATACAAATTAACTCTTTTGGCTAGGTCCGGCAAATTGATAATAGCTTATAGCGGTGAACAAACAGAGAAGGGTTCTTATCTAATGGATAGCAGTAAGGCATGGCAGTGTTATGATGAAGCACACAAGGCCCATTGCCTCTGGATCGAGGGGAGTGCTGTCTCACGACTGGGATTAACACATGTCCCCCACAGCCAAGTAGCATGCAGCTCCCTGTCTCTGGAGCTGTAGGGTTACACGTGTTATTACTCTCACCTTTTAGAAAGGCTTTAGACAGAGACATGATTCAATTAACCACAGGCCACTGCTTTTGTATCCTTAAGTACGTAAGCCACTCTTGGGGCCATGCTCTCTGTATCTTACGATGCGAAATCTAAAGCCTGTGTTGCACAGAGGAGCCAGTAGGTTTGCACCTGTAGTTGCCTTTTTGTCGAATGCCACCCTGCTCTTTAGATCCAATGTAACTTTCTCCCCCCTGAAATGACACAGACTTAATAGTATACAATAGGTGGAATAGTATATTATAGACAGGCAAACCTTGCAGATCTGACCTTTTTCATTAGACTTCCACGAACCTCCTGCTGTCAGGAGGGTTTGTTTTATCTAGCTGAGATGGCTATACTTTAACATGAGAGAATGATTGGCAACATCCGCTCACAGAAAACTGTACAGTTTATTGTCACAAGCATCCCTCTTTTTTAACTGGCAATGTCCCAGCACTTCTGCTGTGCTTTTCACATAGTGAATCCGCTAAATCATTGTCAATAAATAAATCTGATCATTGTCAGAGAAGACAGCTGTTTGTGTGTGACAGCTTTGTTGTCTTGACTCGCTGCATCCTGTCATTCTCACAGAGGGAGAATTTTGTTTTATACACCCTAACTGCCATCCAGGGAGTGGAGACATTTTCACATGAATTAATTGTTAACATCACTGTACTCAGACAACTCTGTGACAGCTCAAATACATTGAGAGATGTTGTTGTGCAATTTTCTCTTTGTACAGTAGCATCCAAAGTTTACGCAGGTATTTTTTCCTGGTCGTGATTCAGAGAATATCAAGGTTATTGCATCACTATGAAAACACAAGTACGGAAAGCTTCAGAATTATGGGCGTGACGAGAACAGGAAACTAGATAAAACATTTTATTTTTTTTCAAAATATCCCCTCTTTCAACAACTACTTGGAAGTGAGTCACTCAGATTATGATTGAGGCTCTTGTTACTCAAGATAGCTGCTTGACATTTGCTAAATCAGTCAGTGTCAGTCTTACGTACTACATTTTCCATCAACTTGAAAGCTCTCTCCAACTTTGGCATTCTGCAATGTTCCGTTACTCAAGCAGGATTTGCTATTGTATCAATGAACAAAATATACACTTGGTACTATAGAAAACATAAAGAATGTTTTTATTCCAGAAATAACATAGTGCTTTCCATCCCTACAATCTGTTTGAAAATGATGATGGCAGTGTAGGGGAAAAACAACTCGATCATAGATATCAAGTCCTCCTTAAGTATATTAAAGTCAAAGTCACCATTATTAGTCAGTTGTACAACCAAATGCCTTCAACTGAAATGTGTCTTCCGCATTTAACCTAACCCCTCTGAATCAGAGAGGTGCAGGGGGCTGCCTTAATCGACATCCACAGCGCCCAGGGAACAGTGGGTTAACTGACTTGTTCAGGGGCAGAACAACAGATTTTTACCTTGTCAGCTCAGGGATTCGAACTTGCAACCCGGTTACAAGTCCAACACTCTAACCACTAGGCTACCTGCCTCCCCGCTCTAACCACTAGGCTACCTAATCTTCCTCCTTAACCCCATTTTGTAGCAGTCTTAGTGTAGGCTACAAGTAGCAGTCTTAGTGTAGGCTACAAGTAGCAGTCTTAGTGTAGGCTACAAGTAGCAGTCTTAGTGTAGGCTACAAGTAGCAGTCTTAGTGTAGGCTACAAGTAGCAGTCTTAGTGTAGGCTACAAGTAGCAGTCTTAGTGTAGGCTACAAGTAGAAGTCTTGGTGTAGACTACAGTTCCCAAAAGCTTGTCTAAATGCCAACATTAACAGCTCAGAATTTCAGCCTAGTTAAGTGCAGACACAGGCTGCTCCTAGATATTTGAAATCCATTGGCCTCCAAGTCACAACCCATAGGTTAATAAGTATTAGGAAAATTAAGATGTGCTGACCTGCTGTCGGCACAACAAGACACTTACACGACCAGGCAGGCAGTGGCACATTGATCCTCTGTGGTGAGTGGAACGCTCTCCAGTTACAGTTCATCCTGCTGAACATCTCTTAAACGTTGGGCCAGTGTCAGTGCTCTCCAAGTGCTCCCAGTGAAAAGATAATCACAGCGATCAGTGTTATTTTAAAGCTTGACCAGCCACAATAATCTGTTCACATCAACAATCGTGCACTCACTTGTGCCTAATGGCTTTTAAATTCACTGGCCCCCTCCAACTCACAGCCCGCCAGCTCAGAGGCTGATCAATTAAAACGACTTTAACATTTATAGGCCCATCAATAAGCAGTCCCCTTTGGCTCAACAGTTCTTGCCTACGACATTGTACAGGCTGGCTTTGGTTTGCATGTGAGGAGTCAGTTGTTTCCAATCAATCGGCTTCAATGTCATAAACAAGGCAAATTCACTGCCAGGGATCGATTACATGGGAGCTAAATGTTGATTTACTTTCAGTCTTCATGTCTCCAGAAAGGGCTGTCCTCTCCTCAGTTTGTTCTCACCTGTACAGTAGGCTATCCAAACTCATTAAAATTGCTGTAGATTGTTTATGGAATTCCTATCATATTTTTGGAGTATACAGTGTGTAGTTTCCATGTGATGTTTTCTTTGATTAAACTATCTTATTGTACTGCTCTACAGATCGTTAAACAGACTGATACGAATCCTTGAACAGGAATAGTTTTATTAGGGAGAAACCAACTCTACTGTACGAGTGAAGCGGGAGTTGTGTTCACCTCAGTGTGGTATGAGATGAGTTGGAAGTTGATGCTATAAATGGTCTGCTCCCTTAAGGGAGCCTCACTTGACATGTGTTACTAAATCTTTCAGAGCTGCCATCTGCCTCCGTGTTAACTGCTGGGAATGCTGACCTCTGCTGGCACTAAGGTCGTCCAAACCTAATCAAATCCTGAGTGGCAAACTCACGATCCTCCAGGATGCTAAATGGGAGTTTTATACTTTCTTCATGTTGCTATTTTGATACTACAATTCATTAGATCCGTGTACAACATTCTTGCTGAAGAGTGTAGCCTTCACCCGGATGTGTGTGTATGTGTGTATGTGTGTATGCGTGTGTCCATGCATGTTTTTGTACTTGTATGTTTGTAGTAGAGTTACACATACAGTAGTAGGCTACAGAAAAGGGCACACATGTAGTGAACCCAAGGCCCGGGCCATTGTGGGTGCAAGCGAAGATCATTCCAGCTGGATTCCCATTGTAAACTGAGGGCGTTGCTTCTGGCCATTGACAGGATACCAATGACCTCCTGCAACCTTAACATGCTGAACACCACGATTAGCCAAGACAGAGTATAGCTGAGTACAACCACAGGTCTCCTCCATTTACATGAACTGACCACTGTTGTTTACATGTAAACTCAGGAAAAAAAGGAAAAGTCCCCTTTTCAAGACCCTGTCTTTCAAAGATAATTCGTAAAAATTAAAATAACTTCACAGATCTTCATTGTAAAGGGTTTAAACACTGTCCCATGCTTGTTCAATGAACCATAAACAATTGATGAACATGCACCTGTGGAACGGTCGTTAAGACACTAACAGCTTACAGACGGTAGGCAATTAAGGTCACAGTTATGAAAACTTAGGACACTAAAGACGCCTTTCTACGGAGTCTGAAAAACACCAAAAGAAAGATGCCCAGAGATGCCCAGCTCATCTGCGTGAACGTGCCTTAGGCATGCTGCAAGGAGGCATGAGGACTGCAGATGTGGCCAGGGCAATAAATTGCCATGTTCGTACTATGAGACGCCTAAGACAGCGCTACAGGGAGACAGGACGAACAGCTGATCGTCCTCACAGTGGCAAACCACGTGTAACAACACCTGCACAGGATCGGTACATCCGAACATCACACCTGCTCCGTCATGGTCTTGGGCGATGTGTCACAGCATCATTGGACTGAGCTTGTTGTCATTGCAGGCAATCTCAACGCTGTACATTACAGGGAAGACATCCTCCTCCCTCATGTGGTACCCTTCCTGCAGGTTCATCCTGACATGACCCTTCAGCATGACAATGCCACCAGCCATACTGCTCGTTCTGTGCGTGATTTCCTGCAAGACAGGAATATCAGTGTTCTGCCATGGCCAGCGAAGAGCCCAGATCTTAGTCCCATTGAGCACGTCTGGGACTAGGGCCATTCCCCCCCAGAGGTGAAATAAATAAATGAATGTCTGGGAAATTACAGATTCCTTGGTGGAAGAGTGGGGTAGTATCTCACAGCAAGAACTGGCAAATCTGGTGCAGTCCATGAGGAGGAGATGAACTGCAGTACTTAACTTCTTGCCGCACGGATCCCGTGAGCGGGATCATTTTCAATAAAAACAAAGCACGCCAAATTCAAAATAAGAATTCGTAATATTTAACATTCATGGAAATACAAGTGTTGCACATGGTTACAAAGCTTAGCGTCTTGGTAATCTAAATCTGTTGTCAGATTTCAAAAAGGCTTTACGGCGAAAGCAAAACATTTGATTATCTGAGGTCAGCACCTCACAAAAATAGCTTTTTCAACCAGCACTGGCGACACAAAATCACAAATTAAAGATATAAAAACTCACTTACTTTTTAAGATCTTCTGATGTTTCCAACCAGGAGGGTCCCAGCTACTAAACTGCTGTTCATTTTGTTCGATAAAGTACATATTTATATCCGAAAAACAGCGTTTAGACGGCGCCATTGAATTCAGAAATCCACAGGAAACACCTCCGTCAAAACGACGACAGAAAAGTCAAAATTGCTCCCGGTAAACTTTGTCTATTTTTGTCAAACAAAGACTCTATATAATCCTTAGGTTGTCTAAAATGTTAAAAAACTATAAAACTTCACTCGGAAACAACTATGTTCAATAGACAAGGCAAATTCGAGTGCTCTCCCCAGAACTCGCCCAAACACACTTCATGTGAAAATACTTATTCATTTTTCAAAATACAAGCCCAAAGCCATCAATAGTAGACTGTTACCATATAGGGGAAGCCATAGGAATAGAAAAATGGTGGATGGATTCAATGCTTTTCAATAGCTTTTCAAAATAAGAGCATGGGAGCAGAATTCTATTTTTTTTCTGGTTTCCTTCAGGTTTTCACCTGCCAAATCAGTTCTGTTATAGCCACAGACATAATTTTAACGATTTTGGAAAATTCAGAGTCTTTTCTATCCAAAGCTACTAAATGATATGCATATCCTAGCTTCTGGGCCTGAGTGACAGCCGGTTTACTTTGGGCACGTCAGACAGGCGGAAACTAAGAATTCTGCCCCCAATCTGTAAGAGGTTAATGCAGCTGGTGGCCACACCAGATACTGACTGTTACTTTTGATTTTGACCGCCCCTTTGTTCAGGGACACATTATTCCATTTCTGTTATTCCATTTTTGTTAGTCACATGTCTGTGGAACGTTATGTTTCAGTTGTTGAATCTTGTTTGTTCATCCAAATATTTACCCATGTTGAGTTTGCTGAAAATAAACATTGGGTTGACAGTAAGAGGGCGTTTCTTTTTTTGCTGAGTTTATTTGCTGTATATGTTTTACTCAGTAATGTAATGTAAGTTTGGCATAGTGATAGGAAACAGCCTGTGTAATAGAAGCTGTGGAGATAGTTGGGGGTGGAAACACTTTCCCGGAGCGTGAGGTCATGGCTTTGACATACCAGGACCTCCGTCCTTAGAAGTGACTGACAGGAGGAGGCAGCTCGCTGATGCCTTTCACGTGGGAATCCCAGCTTGCAGCAATTTTAAAATGAAACCGTCTGCAGGACTTTATGGGAACATTTAGTTGTGAGGTTTTTGGGTCCCTGTCTGTTTCTCTTAAAGAAAAAAAAACATCCTAAGTTTGTTAGTTCAGATAACATTTTAGTCAGAAGAAGAGCAGCTGTGTTTTCAGTCCACTCCTCAATGTCGTCCAACATACATTTACGACAAAAAATAACTCAAAGATTATTTGAATACCAATTCACTTTTTTAAAGGATTTTTCCAGAGTTGGTATTGAACTAGTACTGCTGTCTTAGAACATTGAACTTTTGATGACATATAGTGGAAATAAGAAACCTCACAGAGCACCATCCTGTCAGCTGTACAGCAGTGGTAGCATCAGTGATTTTAAAAGCGTCTACTTATTTTCTGCCATGTACTATTGTAAAACATACTGTATATTAGCTATAAAGCCATTGAGTCTCCATACCTCAAAGATATCTTGCTTATTGGACAGTGGGGGGGCTGCATCAGGCTTTACAGAATGTGCTGTATGTTCTTCACTCAGTCCTGTGTGGAAGTTTAGCGGGGTCTTCACTGTTTTTCTACCGTGTCCCATGGGTGTCTTTTCCAGCTGTAATGAGGCCTCCAGGACCACAGAGTTCTCTTTAAAACGGGGAGCAATGAGTCCATGTTGGCACAGAGAACAGGGATTTGCACTCCTCAGTGGAACGGGTAGGTCACTGAGAGGTGTTTTATTTTGGGAATCTGTCTTGTTTCTGAACCAAACAAAACTTAAAGGGACACACTACAAAGCCTCGGTGGCTGTGGTTGTCTATCAGAAATACAATGGCATGAAATAAAGATTTGACAGCTGTGGTGGCTACCCTCACCTTGATGTTAATATTGTGAGTATGGAATATCACATGGGGCAATTTTACTTGAGTATGTGCTAGTTCTTTGTAAAAGGGCATATATGTCTGATATTTTATAGACATTTTGAAGTTGAGTAATCAGAGCTTTGGGAAAATCTTTCAAACTTGTGTCACTTCAATCAAGCGCCACAGAATAGTTCATTCACATGTCAAATACTATTATGTCTGTGTCCTGCTTCAGCTTTTCAAGGTCAGCAGTGAGGTTAACTTTCAAAGAGGATAAATTGTAAGTTTGATTAAATGCATAGAATAAAATGTACATGGCATGCATATAAAACAGGCTATCTTGAAGATACACTACATGACCAAATGTTTGTGGACATCTGCTCGTTTGAACACTCATTCCAAAATCATGGGCATTAATATGGAGTTAATGCTATAACAGCCTCCACTCTTCTGGGAATGCTTTCCACTAGAACTTGGAACATTGCTGCGGGGACTTGCTTCCATTCAGCCACAAGAGCATTAGTGAGGCACTGCTTGGCATTAGTGAGGCACTGCTGACGGCGTTCCAAATTCATCCAAAAGGTGTTCGATGGGGTTGAGGTCAGGGCTCTGTGCAGGCCAGTCAAGTTCTTCCACACCAATCTTGACAAACCATTTCTGTATGGACCTCGCTTTGTGCATGGGGGCATTGTCATGTTGAAACAGGAAAGGGCCTTCCCCAAACTGTTGCCACAAAGTTGTAAGCACAGAATTGTCTAGAATGTCATTGTATGCTGTGGCGTTAAGATTTCCCTTCACTGGAACTAGCCCGAACTATGAAAAACATCGCCAGACCATTATTCCTCCTCCATCAAACTTTAGTTGGCACTATGCATTCGGGCAGGTAGCGTTCTCCTGGCATCCGCCAAACCCAGATTAGTCTATTGGACTGCCAGATGGTGAACGCATTTACACTGCTCCAGAGTCCAATGGTGGCGAGCTTTACACCATTCCGAACGATGCTTGGCATTGCGCATGGTGATCTTAGGTTGTGTGTGGCTGCTCGGCCATGGAAACCCATTTCATGAAGCTTCCGATGAACAGTTCTTGTGCTGACGTTGCTTCCATTTCACAATAACAGGACTTACAGTTGAACGGGGCAGCTCTAGCAGGGCAGAAATTTTACAAACTGACTTGTTGGAAAAGTGGCATGCTATGACGGTGCCACGTTGAAAGTCACTGAGCTCTTCAGTAAGGCCATTCTACTGCCAATGTTTGTCTATGGAGATTGCATGGCTGTGTACTTAATTTTATACACCTGTCCGCAATGGGTGTGGCTGAAATAGCCACTAATTTGAAGGGGTGTCCACTTACTTTTGTATATGTAGTGACCTTGCTCTCTCCTGTTCGTACTGTATCACCAAGTCCTTTTAATGGACTTGGGAATTAGACATCAACATTTTGAAATTGTACGAAACCTAGAGAGGTCAGCCAATAACTTGCATGAAGAGTAGGAAAAACACTATACACTTTCAACAATTCATGCTACGTTTAGCCTGAAATGGGTCCTTCACTTGCCCACCATTCACCCCAAACTAGAGGAGATTCAGTGTAGCACCTGCTAACCCAGGGCTAGGTAAAGAGGACACAGCAGGCCTCATGTCATCCCTCTCCACCCTTAATAGCAGTCCCCAGCCCAGTGAGCCTGCCACTCTGCCACATTCAGGGATAATTACCCCTGACAAGAGGGCAAGTCATCAGCACAGGCCTGATAAGCATTACAGCCAGATGACAGCGTACAGAAGTGTATTAGCAACAGTGTGACATATCACATTACCACTGTGAATATAATAAAAGAGATCATAAACACTATGGCAGCTTTAAAGACGAGCCATCTCTTTCCTCTCCCACCAGGCCATTACATCCCATTTACCAGAGCTGAAAAGTTGATTCCAACTGTCACCTTGGAATATAGATATTGACACACACACACAAAGATGAAGATACATTTTAACCATTTTGATGCCAGATAAGCAATTCATTTATATCATGACTTGGGTAATGGTAAGTTGTCGTAGGTGGCACAGTGTTATTATTTAGTGAATTGCTTTGCTGGTATCACAAAATGAGCATTGTGCTGCACAAAGTTTAGCATCAATCTCTTGTGAGGAGCAGAAGAATACAATCTACTTTTGGGAACGTTGTCTCATGTTTAGCTGATAAACATGTACACAGTTCTACAGCAACATTGCCACATTTTTAAAGAATGGTTTAATGACATTTTGAAAATGTTTCTCTCATGTGTCAGAATTTGTAGATCTCGTAGATCTGATAACAGTGAATGATCGGTGCTAAAAATGGACATTGGGTAACTGAAAAGCCATTTTCCTTAATTGTTTTAACACTTGTACTAAAGAAAGAGCCATGTGTAACTGGAGCCTAAGATACTGAGAGAGGTCTCGAACCTGATAACTTGTACATGTTTTATCACTGTTACATTATAAATGATTTCCACAGACTGGGGCCTTGTGGGATCATATTCTGTCAGCTTCAGTTCCTGGTAACATCATTTAATGATATTAACACATTTGCAGCTCTAGTGTTTCAGCGTTATCTGGGAAATCTTAACCGCCTACATGGTAAATACTTGGTTATGATATTATCAGGAGCAGCCCATTGTTCCCAGGGTGTATCAGATGGCTATTAAATGTGTGGCAGCAGTGCTAGTAACTAAGCTCATAAAGGCCTGTGACGCTGTCTAACAGCCTGCCTGCATTTCCTGTTGTAACTGAGAGAGGTCGGCTGGAAAAGCAGGAAAGAACAGCCGTTGTAATGGATGCAGAAGCAGCATTTTATGGTTTATTTTTCATGGCTCCATGGCGCTCTGTTAAACCTCTCATTAACCTCCTCTTTAACTTCCTCTGCCACATTTGATACAGTATTTTTGCTTAACTTCAATGGTGCCAGTGCTAATGAGACCAGCAGTAAAGTGTGTGTCCGAAATGAACGCATTTTAGGGTTCACACTCTTATACAAGCCTTTTGTAATGTTCAATTAGCTTAAAACTATTTGTATAGATTCCCCTTCCAAATTGAGTGCTTTCATTAGGCTGTACATTTACCTTGCCATTTATATTTTATTAATGCCATATGCCACATAATGTTCCAAGGGCAGCTGCCAATAAGTTAAGGTACACATGTAATCGGTGTATAACTCCTGTTCTATAAAGTGGCAACAGTATGTGGTTATTTTTAAACCTTGACCTGGTCTCAATCATTTAGCTCACTTTTATAGCCATAGGGTGTCTACATTCATCACCAAACAGGATGTAGGATCTTAATTTGAGCCAGTTTGCTACAGCAGGAAAATAATCCTGCAGCAACAGGAAATGTTAGTGATTATGTGGGGTATAATTAATTGCCATTTTTGTAGGGGTTAATACATTTTTCGTAAGGGAAAAACTATTCTGAAATTTCTAAGTGAAAATTACAAACTTCAGAAACCTTTTTAAACCTAAAATACACCACAGTTGAAAATTTCCCGAGACGTTATCCTGCAACAGGGTGATCAAAATAAGATCGTACATCTGTAGGGTTTCTACATTCAGCCAATGACAGGCTCCTAAAACATATCAATGCCCTTATCAGAGCCCCATCAGAATTGACTAATGGGAAGATATTTTACATTGGAATAAGACAAAATGAATGAAGTTGAGAGGGGTAAGGTACAGCAAGAACATAATGAACAGATCTAATCATTATAACTGGCTGAGATTTAGTAGGCATATTTCAACGTTTGTAGCTTTTGTTATCAAAATAAGAAAACTTGTAAATCTGATACTAATGAAAATGTACATGGAATAACGAGCTGCCAGATATAATTCAGAGCGACCATCCGGACATGTCCTGTTTCTGTGGCCGCACAAGACATGACACATTTTAATTTGAGCACGGAACTATGCCAAAGCTCATTTCATCTGGCGGACAGGGAGAGGGATTTACCTCCACTAATGGAGTTCAATGATTGCAGAATGTCAGATAACTAATAACCATAAGGAGTCATGGGAAGTGAGTGACGGGATAGACCTAGAAGGGTGTTAAGGGAGCGTGTGTGTGTTTTGGCGTGTGTGTGTTTTGGCATGTGCGTGTTTTGTGTGTGTTGTTGAAGGGGGAGGCCTCCATTGTCACAGTGCTCTGTAACACTCTGGATTTCTAACAAGCACAACAGTGGAGATGGGGAAATGTTCACTAAACCTCCTTAAAATCAGACCTAAGGGGCCATAAGCAGCGTCACTCTAGACAGCTATTTATCGGAGATGACAGTTTGCAAATATCTCAATCTTGGAAAAGGCACTCTGGGTGACACTGAGGAGTGCCGTGAAATTGGAGGAGTCAGCAGGCAGCATTTATTTCATCTAGCTTTCTCCAATGAGGTACAGTCGCCTGACAGCATGAGATTGCTGCCAGATACGTCACAGCAGTCCCTTCAGACACTTTAATCCATTCTGCATAGATCAGAATTAAGGAGTCTAATGGAAATGTAAAAACTCGAAAGAGAGAAAAAGAAAGGATAAGATAGAACTGCCATTATTAAAGTAGGATCTGAATCTGAAAGTAGCAATAGTTTAAACGTCCTGTGGAAATCATTACAGCCTAAATGATCAGTTTTAAACCCCCATCACGCTGCATGGAGTGTACAGAATGTACAGTACAATTATTAATATTGTCGCTGTCACGACTTCCGCCGAAGTTGGTGCCTCTCCTTGTTCGGGTGGTGTTCGGCGGTCGATGTCACCGGTCTTCTAGCCATCACCGATCCTCTTTTCATTTTCCATTTGTTTTGTCTGTGTTTTCCACACCTGGTTTCAATTCCCTCATTACATGTTTTGTATATAACCCTCTGTTCCCCCCCATGTCTTTGTGTGGGATTGTTCATTGTAGTGCTTGTGCACTTTATATACTGGTGCGTTACGGGCTATTTTGTGCCCATTTACGCTCGTGTTGTTTTTAACGTTTGGGTTGTTTATTAAACAACTAAGTTTATTACCCAGTTTGCTCTCCTGCGCCTGACTTCTCTGCAACCAGTTACGCAACCCCTACAGTCGCTGTTGGATGAAAACCTCTTATCTCCAAAACATACATTTTTCAAACAACCATATTTTACCATTAATGAGCATACAATTTTGATTTTGAATACATTTTCTTGGTCCTAGATTCATGAAATGTTCAGAGTACATTGAGGACAGTTACTGCTTTCAATACGAGTAAAATGAAATAAGCTAAAATTGAGTTACAAGGTTTTCATCAGACAGTGACAATATGAATTATGTCACTGTCCTAGCCTCCTACCTAGCATCGTGGCTGCTGTAAGGTATGTGCTCAGGCTCTCCTTCCTCCTCCCTCCTCCCCACTATTCCAGGGTATATATATCAGTCCTAGGGCTTGGATCAAAGCCATGTCAAAGCCAATGGCTTCCATGAGTCTGTAGATTAGAGGAGAAGGGAAACGATGGTGTGCCAGCAGGTATGTGCAGCTGAGGAACACTGCTGTGCAAACATTATTTAACAAATAAGGAAAATATTTTCTAAAGGAAGCTAATAATTCACCGTAAAAATTTAAGGAAAGGTGGGGAGGAGGATGCAAGGTATAAAGCGTTCCCTCCCTCCTCAGCCCTCCTCCACCCTCTGCCCTAGATAATTCCCAGCATGTTTTCCGAGTTCCAAACAGGGTGATTTAGTGCCATTGCCTCTGCCTGTGCTCATATGGCTCTTTCAAATATAAACATGGACCAAAAGGTGAACATTAAAATGTAATTATGGTAAGTGCAGGCATATGTAGAATCCCAGACCTATTCTGTAGAATCGACATTTCAGTCAACTTTGAACTCTGACCCCTAAACGAGGTCTGGAGCAAACTGACATCATCATTATCAGCTGCAATTTTTATGACTTCTAAAATACTTTCATTCATAAGAAGCTCGGCTCAGCCCGGCCTCTCTCACAAGTCAGGACCCCTTACCTCTCCCTGCAGTATCAAACGGCATAAGAGAATGCCAGTGTGTTTAAGGCCGGCAGCACACATGAGAGTGATTATCTGGCTGACATAATGCTATGACCTTTAGCTGTGATCAGAAGTGAAGGGGAGTGTGGCCTCAGCAGTCACAGATACCCTCCAATCAGCAGTGACTTCCCTCTCCCAGGCCTCCTGACCTCCCCCCAGCATGACACAACACTCTGGCAGTCAGTCAAGTCCTAGTGGTTAAATGGGAAAATCCACTCCAAAACTATATTTTAGTATTTTTTTTCATTAATCCATTGTCCCATTTTTTTTTGCACGTCAGAAGTCAGGTTTTCAAGATATTGGACTTTCAAAAAGCAAATTATCACCTGCCGTATCATCATATGATGCATTTTGGGAAGTCTTGTGTCAGTTGAGAACGGTTGATTAAATCAGTCAGTGGTTCAGCTGTTCCAGAGGTAGCTCACTTGATTCAACTTGTCAATTAACACAATTATAAAACCTATGGAATTTTAACAATATAATATGGCTAACCGAAATAAAAAACCCTGTATGGTTCTTCGAAAGGATCTACAAATAACATTTCAGATTGAGAAAGGTTCTTATAAAAAACATTCTCCATAAAGTATGGGCGACAGGTAGCCTAGTGGTTAGAGCATTGGGCCAGTAACCGAAAGGTGGCTGGATTGAATCGCCGAGTTGACAAGGTTAAAAAAAATCTGTCGTTCTGCACCTGAACAAGGCAGTTAACCCACTGTTCCCCCGGTAGGCCTTCATTGTAAATAAGAAGTTGTTCTTAACTGACTTGCCTAGTTAAATAAAGGTTACAATAAATACAAATAAAGGTTCTATAAAACCCATAAAAAAAGTGTTCTATATAGCCCCCCTAAGGGTGTGGGGCTATATAGAACTAAGCTAACTATAGCTTAACCTGGAAGCCAGCTGCACCAATGTGTCAGAGGAAACACTGTTCAACTGAAGCCTGCAGGTGCCTGGCCTGCCACAAGGAGTTGCTAGAGTAAAACATTGCATGGCTATATGCAGGGAGTACCAGAACCAAGTTGATGTGGTTAAAGTGTCTAGAAAACAAGACAGACAGTAGCAGCAGCAATGACATGTTTGTGTTGTTGTGTGTGTTGGAGTGTCGGTGAAGTATGTGTGGGTAGAGTTGAGTGTGTGTGCATAGAGCCTGTGCAAGGGTCAATGCAGGTAGTCCGTGTATCCATTTGATTAGATGTTTAGCAGTCTTATGGCTTGGGGGTTGAAGCTGTTCAGGGTCCTGTTGGTTCCAGACTTGGTGCACTTGTTGTGCGATAGCAGGGGGAACAGTCTATGGCTTGGGTGGTCTTGAATTTATTTTTGGGGGGGCCTCCTCTGACACCGCCTGGTATAGAGGTCCTGGATGGCAGGGAGCTCGGCCCCAGTGATGTACTGGGCCGTACTCACCACCCTCTGTAGCGCCTTTCGGTCGGGTGCCTTGCAGTTGCTGTACCAAGCGGTGATGTAGCCAGTCAAGATGCAATCAATGGTGCAGCTGTAGAACTTTTTGAGGATCTGAGGGCCCATGACAAATCTTTTCAGCCTCCTGAGGTGGAAGAGGCGCTGTAGTGTCCTCTTCACAACTGTCTGGGTATGTGTGAAGCATGTAATTGTCTTTAGTGATGTGGACACCGAGAAACTTGAAGCTTTCGACCTGCTCCACTACAGCCCTATCGATGTGGATGGGGGTGTGCTCGTCCCTCCGTTTCGTGTAGTCCACGATCAGCTCCTTTTTGTCTTGCTGACGTCATGGCAGCACACTGCCAGGTCTCTGACCTACTCCTTATAGGCTGTCTTATCGTCATGGGTGATCAGTCCTACCACCGTCGTGACGTCAGCAAACTTGATGATGGTGTTGTAGTCGTGTGTGGCCACGCAGTTGTGGGTGAACAGGGAGTACAGGATGGTACTAAGCACACACCCCTGAGGGGCCCCTGTGTTGATAGTCAGTTTGACTAATGTGTTATTGCCTAACCCCACCGCCTGGGGGCGGCCCGTCAGGAAGTCCAGGATCCAGTTGCAGAGGGAGGTGTTCAATCCCTGGGTCCTGAGCTTGGTGAGTTTGGAGGGGACTGTATGGTTGAATGTCAATGAACAGCATTCTTACATAAGGTAGGTATTCCTTTTGTCCAGGTGGGTGAAGCCATCTGTGGATCTTTTGGGGCGGTATGCGGATTGGAGTGGATCCATGGTGTCTGGGATGATGGTGTTGATGTGAGCCATGACCAGCCTTTCAAAGCATTTCATGGCTATAGAGGTGAGTGCTACGAGGCGATAAGTTCTCTTATTACAAACATTTCTGATCACATTTCTTGCAGTCAAGTTGGCTTCTTTTCTTCTTGATATGGGTGTAGCTAGGGAGTGAACAGCCTATACACCTATCAAGGAACCATGGAAAATTGTGGGTTACACTGTCTGAGCTGCCAAAGCCTCCCACCATTAGCTCGGACAAATTGAAAACGCTAGTCATTGGCGACTCCATTACCCACAATATTAGACTTTAAAAGAATCATCCATCGATCATACATTGTTTACCAGGGGGCAGGGCTACCTACGTAAAGGCTGATTTGAAGATGGTGCTGGCAGAGGCTAAAACTGGCGAGTGTAGATGGTATAGGGATATTGTTATCCACATCGGCACCAGCGATGTTAGGATGAAACAGTCAGAGGTCACCAAGCGCAACATAACTTCAGCATGTAAATTAGCTAGAAAGATGTGTTGGCATCGAGTAATTGTCTCTGGCCCCCTCCTAATTAGGGGGGGGGGGTGATGAGCTCTACAGCAGACCCCCACAACTCAATCGCTGGTTGAAAACTGTTTTCTGACCCTCCCAATATTGAATTTGTAGATAACTGACCCTCTTTCTGGGACTCCCCCACAAACAGGACCAAGCCTGGCCTGCTGAGGAGTGACAGACTCCATCCAAGCTGGAGGGTTGCTGTCATCTTATCATCAACATAGACAGGGCTCTAACTCCTCTAGCTCCAAAATGAGATAGGGTGCAGGCCATGCAGCAGGCCATGCAGCAGGCTGTTAGCCAGCCTGCCAGCTTAGTGGAGTCTGCCACTAGCACAGTCAGTGTAGTCAGCTCAGCTTTCCCCTTTGAGACCGTGTCTGTGCTTCGATCTAGGTCGGGCAAAACTAAACATGGCGGTGTTCACCTTAGCAATCTCACTGGAATAAAGACCTCCTCCATTCCTGTCATTATTGAAATAGATTATGATAATATCTCACATCTCAAAATAGGACCATTTAATGCTAGATCCTTCACTTCCAAGGCGTTCATAGTCAATGAACTAATCACCGATCATAACCTTGATGTGATTGGCCTGACTGAAACATGGCCTCTCCTCCTGGTTACACTAGTGACCATATACCCCGAGCATCCCACAAAGGCGGAGGTGTTGCTAACATTTGCGGTAGCAAATTTCAATAAAATAAATAAAAATGACTGCGTTTTCGTCTTTTGAGCTTCTAGTCATGAAATCTATGCAGCCTACTCACTTTTTATAGCTACTGTTTACAGGCCTTCAGGGCCGTATATAGCGTTCCTCATTGAGTTCCCTGAATTCCTATCGGACCTTGTAGTCATGGCAGATAATATTCACATGTTTTGTGACTTCAATATTCACATGGAAAAATCCACAGACCCACTCCAAAAGGCGTTCGGAGCCATCATCGACTCAGTGGGTTTTGGGCAACATGTCTCCGAACCTACGCATTGCCACAGTAATTCCATGGATCTAGTTTTGTCCCATGGAATAAATATTGTGGATCTAAATGTTTTCCCACCATTTTAACGTTTGCAATCACAACAAATAATCTGCTCAGACCCCAACCAAGGATTATCAAAAGCCGTGCTATAAATTCTCAGACAACCCAAAGATTCCTAGATGCCCTTCCAGACTCCCTCCACCTACCCAAGGAAGTTGGAGTACAAAAATCAGTTAATCACCTAACCGAGGATCTACATTTTGCGTAATACCCTAGATGCAGTCACACCTCTAAAAACAAAAAACATTTGTCACAAGAAATGAGCTCCCTGGTATGCAGAAAATACCCGAGCCCTGAAGCAAGCTTCTAGAAAATTGGAACAGAAATGGGGCTCCACCAAACTGGAAGTCTTCCCACTAGCTTGGAAAGACAGTACCAGGCAATATCAAAGAGCCCTCACTGTTGCCTACTTTTGTGGATGGCGGAAAATGTTTTACTTTTAAATTCTGACAAAACAGAGCTGCTGGTTCTAGGTCCCAAGAAACAAAGATATCTGCTGTTTGATATGACAATTAATCTTGATGGTGGTATCAAGAATATTTCAAGAGCAGCTTTTTTCCATCTTTGTAACAAAGGAAAAGTCTGAAACCTTTTGTCCAAAAAGGATTCAGAAAAGTTTCTATATTAGATTACTGCAATGCTCTACTCTCCGGAACACTGATAAAGCACTAAATAAACTTCAGTTAGTGTTAAATTCGGAAGAGTTTTAGTGGTTTCAGACTTCTTCAATTTAAGAATGATGGAGGGCACTGTGTTCTCTGGGAACTTCAATGCTGCAGAAATGTTTTGGTACCGTTACCCAGATCTGTGCCTCGACACAATCCTGTCTCGGAGCTCTACAGATAATTCCTTTGACCTCATGGCATTGTTTTTGCTCTGACATGCACTGTCAACTGTGGGACCCTTATATAGACAGGTGTGTGCCTTTACAAATCATGTCCAATCAATTGAATTTACCACAGGTAGACTCCAATCAAGTTGTAGAAACATCTCAAGGATGATCAATGGAAACAGGATACTCAATTTCGAGTCTCATAGCAAAGGTTCTGAATACTTATGTAAATAAGGTATTTCATTTTTTATTTATTTTTATACATTTGCAAACATTTCTAAAACCCTGTTTTCGCTTTGTCATTATGGGGTATTGTGTGTAGATTGATGAGGACTTAAAACATTATAATTCTTTTGAATAAGGCTGTATGTAACAAAATGTGGAAAAAGGGAAATGATCTGTATACTTTCCAAATGCACTGTATGCTGTGATACAATAACTCTGCAATGGTTTTGCAGACACAATGAGAGAATGAGGAATGTAAACCACACAGTTTATGAGGCACTGGCTGTTTGTGTGCTGATATTTTTTAATTGCTTCAGACAAATTTGTTTTGAGACAAGTGTCAAATTCTGGAACATTAAAGTGCATTTCGGCGGATGGAGCACGTAAAAGGCGTGTCCTCAGGGAGTACTGTGATGCGCTGGTAATGAGTGGAGGTAATGAAAGACTTCACACTGACAGATGTATCCATTTAAAATAGTAATAACAACAGTTAAGATGGCAAAGAGCAAATTACACACAACTTTCATTAAAGCACATGTTTATCCGGGCTCTGCAGGGACCTGTCATTTTTATCCAGTTTCCAAGAAAATATGGGAATGTACAACAACTATCATTGCCCCTCAAACAAGGTCAAGACGGTGATAGAGCCTTGAAAACATGTGCAACAGGGTTAGCTTCCCCCTGAGGACAGGCTTAATTCACAGTGTTACACGGTATATCCACTATTGTGGATATCAACATGTCATCAGACAGGTCTTCGCTGAGGCCTGCTCTTCATCCATATGATATGGAGATTAGGTTTTACAGTAGTCCAAAAGTTTATGCTATTAGGGTAATGCACTTATTTATGAATGGTGATAGCTTGTATTTTTTGAAGAAATATCACTATTCCTAGAATAGCTGTATCTATAAAATATACTACATATTTAAATTACATTTAAAATCTATCGCTCTCACGTTCTCATTTCTGCTAGCTAACAAACATTGTGCGCCATGCTGTGCGCAGTCAATAGAAAATGAGATGCTTGCTAACCTGGTTAGATACGTGATTAAACAACAGATCAACTGTTTTAGACTATTGTATTTTAACCAAGTAAGATAAATAAATATTTAATCAGTACTGAGTGAATGAACAAAATTATTTTGGAACAAACGCTTCCAGAATGTCCATTTAAATGGTCTGTCAAAATCAACATTTCTAGAACGGGGTTTGTAGTGTAACGGTTAGAGTTATCACCTGTGGCTCTGAAGATTGTGGGTTCGCCCCCCAGAGGTCATTAACCAATATTTTGTTTATAGTTTTGACAGCCCCCTCAAGACACAAACACACACATTTATTTTCATTTACTGGGTGGCTCTTAAAAGAGCCTTTAGGTTCGTGGAGTGGCAGGCAAGTGTTGGTGTGTACTACTGCTTGCATCTTGCTAGAATGGAGGAGAGACCAGCTCTCAGACAGGTTGTTGCCCTCATCCGTGAGATGCACGCCATCCCTACAGTACTGCCCAGGGACACAGTGCTTTATGGCAGTGGGATGTATTGTGGGCATGCTCCTGTCACAGAGAAATACAAGCTGGCCCAAGTGGACCTGACAAACGACTTATGCCAATTCAATTGCATGCCAAACATACGGTACTTCGCACACTATCAATACTTAAAATGTATGTTCTGTTCCAAATCTGTGAGTACTCCCATCTGTTTTCATATTTATACTACCATCTATAAATGTGGGAATGTATGCTCATTTACTGGAGTTGGACAGTTAAGTACAGAATGTATAAGGACATTTGTAGCTAAAGGATTTCGAGCACCTATGCAATGTCAGATTTGTAAATACAGTTTAAGTCTGAGGTTTATATACACCTTAGCCAAAAACATTTAAACTCAGTTTTTCACAATTCCTGACATTTAATCCTAGTAAAAATGCCCTGTCTTAGGTCAGTTAGGATCACAACATTATTTTAAGAATGTGAAATGTCAGAATAATAGTAGAGAGAAGGATTTATTTCAGCTTTTATTTCTTTCATCACATTCCCAGTGTGTCAGAAGTTTACATACACTCAATTAGTATTTGGTAGCATTTCCTTTAAATTGTTTAACTTGGGTCAAACGTTTCGGGTAGCCTTCCACAAGCTTCCCACAATAAGTTGGGTGAATTTTGGCCCATTCCTCCTGACAGAGCTGGTGTAACTGAGTCAGGTTTGTAGGCCTCCTTGCTCGCAGTTCTGCCCACCTTAATTTTGTTGTCCTTAAGCCATTTTGCCACAATGTTGGAAGTATGCTTGGAGTCATTGTCCATTTGGAAGACCCATTTGCGACCAAGCTTTAACTTCCCGACTGATGTCTTGAGATGTTGCTTCAATATATCCACATAATTGTCCTTCCTCATGATGCCATCTATTTTGTGAAGTGCACCAGCCCCTCCTGCAGCAAAACATCCCCACAACATGATGCTGCCACCCCCATGCTTCACGGGTTGGGATGGTGTTCTTCGGCTTGCAAGCCTCCCACTTTTTCATCCAAACATAACAATGGTCATTATGGCCAAACAGTTCTATTTTTGTTTCATCAGACCAGAGGACATTTCTCCAAAAAGTACGATCTTTGTCCCCATGTGCAGTTGCAAACTGTAATCTGGCTTTTTTATGTCGGTTTTGGAGCAGTGGCTTCTTCCTTGCTGAGCGGCCTTTCAGGTTATGTCGATGTAGGACTTGTTTTACTGTGGATATAGATACTTTTGTACCTGTTTCCTCCAACATCTTCACAAGGTCCTTTGCTGTTGTTCTCGGATTGATTTGCACTTTTCGCACCAAAGTACGTTCATCTCTAGGAGACAGAACGCATCTCCTTCCTGAGCGGTATGATGGCTGCATGGTCCCATGGTATTTATACTTGCGTAATATTGTTTGTACAGATGAACGTGGTACCTTCAGGTGTTTGGAAATGCTCCCAAGGATGAACCAGACTTGTGGATGTCTACAAAAATGTTTTTTTCTGATTTCTTTTGATTTTCCCATGATGTCAAGCAAAGAGGCACTGAGTTTGAAGGTAGGCCTTGAAATACATCCACAGGTACACCTCCAATTGACTCAAATTATGTCAATTAGCCTATCAGAAGCTTCTAAAGCCATGACATAATTTTCTGGAATTTTCCAAGCTGTTTAAAGGAACAGTCAACTTAGTGCATGTAAACTTCTGACCCACTGGAATTGTGATACAGTGAATTATAAGGGAAATAATCTGTCTGTAAACAATTGTTGGAAAAATTACTTGTGTCTTGCACAAAATAGATGTCTTAACCGACTTGCCAAAACTATAGTTTGTTAACAAGAAATTTGTGGAGTGGTTGAAACACTTAGGTTGGAGTCATTAAAACTAGTTTATGTAAACTTCCGACTTCAACTGTATGTACAGTTTTATTGCTTCTTTAATGAGCACAACAGTTTTCAGCTGTGCTAACATAATTGCAAAAGGGTTTTCTAATTATCAATTAGCCTTTTAAAATGATCAACTTGGATTAGCTAACACAACGTGCCATTGGAACACAGGAGTGATGGTTGCTGATAATGGGCCTCTGTACGCCTATGTAGATATTCCATAAAAAATCAGCCGTTTCCAGCTACAATAGTCAATTACAACATTAACAATGTCTACACTGTATTTCTGATCAATTTTGTGTTTTTTTAATGGACAGAAAAAATGTTTTTCTTTCAAAAACAAGAACATTTCTAAGTGACCCCATACTTTTGAACGGTAGTGTACTACAGTTGCTATGTTGGAATTGTACTTCAAGCTATGTGTAGGCAAGTTGCTTAGGATTCAAACTTTCTCAAACAGCCTAGTTCATACTCTTAGAGGAGGTGCTTCCTCCTGAATTTTCTTTCTTTTTCGGCTTCAGACCAATGCCTATTCTCACTTAAAACAGTTTTTTGTTTTTAATGAAGATATGTTTTGCATCATTTGCTGCAAATGTTGTTCGTACTGTTTTGAATAATCCATACCTAAATATATAATAACTGCTTCTTGCAATGTCCAACAGCCTACATAATGTTGTAGGCCTACAGTATTTTGCTACTGAAATTGTATGATTGCACAGCAACAGTTTTGGTTCACATTACCAATGATTCTCTAAGAGATTCTGAATGTACACTTTTCCTGAGGACATCGCATGACTGTCATTGTTGTTTACCATTATACAATAGTATACAGCAGTATATCTCCTGGTGGTGAAGTGATTTTATTTCAACACAAAATATAATTTCAGATGATGATACATGCCATTCAAACAGTGCACATATGTCACTTAAAACAATGTTCATCTATACTATACACTGAGTGTACAAAACATTAGGAACTTGTTCCATGACATAGACTGACCAGGTGAATCCAGGTGAAAGCTATGATCCCTTATTGATGTTACCTGTTAAATCTACCAAACCGTGTACATGAAGGGGGGCAAACAAGTTAAAGAAGGATTTTTAAGCCTTGAGACAATTGAGACATGGATTGTGTATGTGAATGGACAAGACAAAAAAATGTAAGTGCCTTTGAACAGGGTATGGTAGTAGGTGCCAGGCGCACCGGTTTGAGTGTGTCAAGAACTGCAGCGCTGCTGGATCTTTCATGCTCAACAGTTTACTGTGTGTATCAAGAATGGTCCACCACCCAAAGGACATCCAGCCAACTTGATACTACATGGGCCAGTATCATGTGGAACGGTTTCGACACATTGTAGTCCGTGCCCCGCCGAATTGAGGCTGTTCTGAGGGCAAAAAGGGGTGCAACTCAATATTAGGAAGGTGTTCCTAATGTTCTGTACACTCAGTGTACATGTACCCTCACGGGTCATAATGCATTACTTCTGCATACAAGGCATAGATGACCGAGAGGAGAACGTGGTCATCCATATGGATGATGAGGCCGCTTGGTGACTTGGTAAATTGCATTCAATGGAGCAGGGCAGTGGTTCTCATCGGGCAGATTCTGGTGTATTGGCTTGGACCAACCCCTTCATCCCATGGCCTGGCTGTTGTCTCAGGTACAGACAGTCAGTGAATCATTAAAGGTCAATCGACTCCAATGACAGGCCATAACAGTACCTCATCCTTGTCTGATGGAGAGGAGTGTAGGTTAAAATACATGGCTGGAGTGTACAGCAGGGATTCTTACCTGTGCATTCATTTGTGGCCTGTACTTTTCCTGGTAACAGAGAGCTGCTCTGAAGACAGCTATAGAACTCTCTGTTTGGTGTTGTTGGGGAGTCACGGTAAATGATGGATGGTCGGTCATTGAATGAAGATCAACCTTTTCTTGTGTGAGAGTGTACAGTACGTGTGTGTGTGTGTCTGTGTGTGTGTTCGTGCGTGTGTGTTTCCACTCAGTTCCGCCTCCTTCTTCTTTATTCCAGGAGGGTCTCTCCCCCCATTTATCCTGATTTAGTGTGGACAGATATTATTTTAAACAATGGTGTGGCCAATGACTCGAGTCGGTGGTGTGAAATTTTGGAGGATGTGTGCGTGAACGTGTGCGTGCGTATGTGTTTGTGAACTGTAGCTGTTGGAGTCTCTTTGTGGCACTAAGAAATGCCTCTCTCTCTCTGTCACCCTGCATGGAGATGGGCTGTGTGTGCCACAGCACTCCTGCCCACACGCCTAATGGCTGGGATGCGGAAATGAGTTGCTGGCTCTCGCTGTGTGTGGAGGCAGGGGATGTGTTAATTGAAAGTTAGGATCACTTTGTGACCATTACAGGGAAACCTGAGATGTGTTAACGCGGTGGAGTCAGGCAGCACCTGCTGTCACCGGCTAATTGTGTTGGGTTTGGTCATGTCTGTCAGCCAGGGCTCCCATCATGCTCTGCCTCCAGTTACATCTGTATTATTACCAGGGTTGACATTACAGCAGCCACAGGGGGGTTCTGGGTAACCTGCGACCTCACTGCCATGTCTCAGACAGACAGGCTTCCAAAAGATAAACAAATATTTTATTTTTTTATTTTTAATGTCTTTAATATTGTGGTTAATTCAGTGTTACATTTATTTAAGTTTCATGTTGCATTTTGTTTTTATATATTATTGTGTTTGTAGGGGATATATTGATTTAAGCAAGAGAGAGAAATGAAAGCTATGTATTTTAAGATCAGCTTCACTTACATATGCATGATGCACTCCTGAACCAGGATGCTGTGAGGATGACTGGTGGTGAAGCCATACTGTGCTCATGAGGGCCAGCTAGGGGCAGCAATGTATAATCTGATTTAGAATGGAGCAACCTCCTATTTATTTTTAATTGTCCCACTGTAGCATTTAAGAGCTATTGATCCCAGGAAAAGCATTAAATGACAGAATCACTATTACTGTTAATACCCTGCTTGGGGAAGGTACATCAAAGGACATTTTAATGTCACTGACTTTCTGAGGGAATTTGAAGGCGGGGTTTGAACAGGCCAGCCTATGAGTGAAAAGGGCACACAATAGACAAACGCAGAAAAGAATGTGAGGGCAATTTGCAGCTAATCAAATTGTATCTGAGCATTGATTTTCAAAGTAGAAGTTTATGCTGCATGAATTTCAAAAGCTGACACCATTGAAAAGTCAAATGCTGTGTCCCCATGGTTATTCCTTTAAACTGTGAGTGGCTACTGGGAAATTGTGTATTGCTATTCACAGAGAAAGATACAGTATACAGTTTATAGTGTATTATATTGAGGGAGAGACCTGTAAAATAATGGATTGAGGACCATTTTTTTATGAGGCTCATAGTTTTTGACAACTGTCTCCTGTCAGATATTGTTCAATCAGCACATTCATGTCTTCAAGCTTTGTGTGGTTGCATCAGATATCACACCTTTAATCTAGCCAGGCCCTTTGTTGAACAGTTGCCTTGCATCCCCTCTACTTGCAAAATATGGTCCTTTCAAGTGACACCTCCCCCTTCTTCTGCCACCAACCCCAGATGTTTTGATAAGCAGCGACTCGTATGCTGGTCAGATCCCGGGATTAATGATGGATAATTTGCCTAAGGTTGGCATGGCACACCGCCTCGCTGCCAGCTTTTGGATGCCATATGGGCAGAAGCAGCTGTTTTCATTACTCTCCCTTGCCCAGATGTGTCAAACAGGATGCCGGCTTCAATCCGCAGTCTTGCTGGCACTTGGTGGGGGGTGCTTTCTACTTGCCTGGCAGCTAATTACTTTAATGTAGCCGAGGATGGAGGCCCTGCGTCTTTTTTAAAGGCCTTTTACAAACAGCTGAATGCCAGATGTCACCTCTGCACAATGAGGAAAGACAGATAGATGGTGCCTGAGCTACTGATGAGTGTGGCCATGGGCACAGACACATCCCAGACCAGGAACAGAGCAGAGGCAACCAGGTCTCCTCTCAGGAACAAAGGGAAGGTCATCTCAAACACACGCTGCAGAAAGCCACCGCCACAGCATCATACTGACTCCTACAGTCAGACAGTGAACTGATAAACGTCTGCTGCTTTCAGATAACACCTTTTCCATGAAGCTCATGTTGTCAGGTTTGTCCTCCCAACCTCCAGAGATGGTTGTTTATGTTCTGTAGATAGAATCAGTCTCTGATGCTGCAGTAATGTGAGCAGGGGAAGCAGAGTGCCAAGTCACAGCGAAGACCACACACAGGATCAGCTGGCACAGGAGCAGAGAACACAGAGCGAAAACAGAATGGAGGATGGTGCCAAAATGTCAGCCATGTCTTTACACAAGTTTCCAGGGACCAGAAACATGTGTTACAATGTTCCCAGTTACTATAGAGTAGCTCTTTGTTGTTCAGTGTTACAGTAAGTCCTGAGATTTTTTATAACTGGTCATTTTTTGTTGTTATTAGCACATGTAATACAATTGAGAAGATGTTGTAAATTGCCTATAATATTTCCCCAGCAAACATACATTGACACATGTCAAACTGTTTCAATAATACAGATAATAGCTTAGCACATTCAATCAATATCATCATTACAGCAACACAGGGCATCAATACGTTTTCATTATGGTGAGTTCGTTTTTTTTCTAGCTTTGGTACTATTTCAAATCCAATTTTGTTGGTCACATACATGTGTTTAGCAGATGTTATTGCAGGTGTGGCAAAATGCTTGTGTTTCTAGCTCCAACAGTGCAGTAATATCTAACAAGTAATATCTAACAATTTTACAACAATACACACAATTCACACAAAAATCAAAGTAAAGGAATGGAATTAAGAATATATAAATATATGGACGAGCAATGTCAGAGCGGCATAGACTAAGATACAGTAAAATAGAATACAGTATATGCATATGAGATGAGTAATGCAAAATATGTAGACATCATTAAAGTAACTAGTGTTCCATTATTAAAGTGACCAGTGATGTCAAGTCTATGTATATAGGGCAGCAGCCTCTCATGTGCTAGTGATGTATGTAGAGAAATCTCACAACTCTTAGTACAAAACTTTAAGCACATTTTCAATTGACTAAGTACAACACACAACATCACACAGTAACTTTTTCACCAAACCTAATCACCAAACCTAATGTTTCATCTAGAAATACCTTTCATATAAAGTAATTGCCTTTCACAATGCAATGCTCACAATGCTTTTCACATGATTCTTTTCTCATTTTTATTTTGTTTAAATACATTTGACAATGACTTAGTCCAACTGTGCTTAATGGTTAATCACTTAACCTTTTGGTAAAGCTATAGATTTTAAACTGGTTTGTCTGCTTTATATGGATTTTGAGAACTACAGAAAATGTGTGTTTATAAAGTATAAACATCTAAAGTACATGTATGATACATGATAACCATACATAATGACTACTCGTTATTAGTAATTGATTTCACATAGTCACCGTATAAATGGGGGTGTGTGAACACTTGCAATTTCTTTCAACATGGAGCAGGATAGATAGCAAGGGGCCCGGCAAGGGGCCCATCAGAGAGGTGGGCATGGGCCCCGTCAAAGAGGTGGACATCAGAGAGAGGGATGCAGACGGCAGGGAACTGTTGTGTCTAATGAAGTCTGGGCCAGAGGTCTTACCATGGCAGAGGCTGCCAGATTAGTTCACCCCAATCTGAAAAGAGAACATTTTGCCAAGAAAACCAGTAAGTCTGCAGGATATGCACTATGCTTTACCATTACCTTTACAGTAAATTACATATTGTCAGTGGTGGAAAAAGTACCCAATCGTCATACCTGAGTAAAAGTAAAGATACCTTAATAGAAAATTACTCAAGTAAAAGTGAAAGTCACCTGGTAAGATACAACTTGAGTAGAAGTCTAAAAGTATTTGGTTTTAAATATACTTGTAATGAGTACGATGGGAGACAGACTGCTGGTTTCAAGTGCAGGGCGCAGCAGGTGTTTATTAGTAAAGGACCACAGGAGGAGGCAGGTAGCTGGGTCCAGGGGCAGGCAGAAGGTCATACACAGGGACTCCAAAAAGGTAACAGTACAGACAGGGAAAAGGCTAATAGCGTAGTCTGGGAGATCAGGCAAGAGGTTGATGACAGACAAAAGTACAGTCAGGGAATTGGCAAAAAGGCCTTGTTAGTGAGGATGGCCAAAAATTACAATTCACGGGAGGACTAATATGGAAATAACCAGAGCTCCGAATAGAATGTGTATCAAAACAAACAATACCCCCACAATGATGGGGTGCAAAGCACTAACTAAATAGTGTGTCTAAATGACATACAGGTGTGTGAACAGGTGATCAGAATTCAGGTGATTGGGATCTGGAGAGTGAGCTGCATTCAGGGGATCTATGTGTTTGAGAGTGTGAGTTGGAAGCAGACATTACAATACTTAAGTATCAAAGGTAAATGGAATTGCTATAATGTAGTTAAGTATCAAAGTAAAAGTACAAGTACAAATATAAATAATTTCAAATTCCTTATTAAGCAAACCAAATAGCACAATGTTATTGTTTTTCAATCTACAGATAGCCAGGGACACACTCCAACACTCATTTACAAATGAAGCATTAGCGTTTAGTGAGTTCGCCAGATCAGACGCAGTAGGGATGACCAGGAATGTTCTCTTGATAAGTGTGTGAACTGGACCATTGTCTTGTCCTGCTAAGCATTCAAAATGTAACGAGTACTTTTGAGTGTCAGGGAAAATGTATGTTGTAAGGCCATTGAGGAGAACGATGACACCTTTGCCAATGTTGCATCCATCAGCCTACCAACAATCTCCCTCCTTTTGAAGAGACACCAGATATCTATGAAACACATTTACTTGGTGCCTTTTCAGAGAAACCATAACCGGGTGAAACATCTGCGGTCCGAGTATGTTCAGGTACAGCACTATATACTGTATTACTGTTACTATTTGATGTACATGCTACTTGACAATATCATATTGGAACTATACTGTAAAAATAACTAACCAAAATAAATGTTTAGATGGTGATGGAGCTTGATACTGCGGTGAACCATCACAAGTATATCTTTGTTGATGAAAAGGGCCTCAACCTGGCCAAACTCGGCACCATGGGTGGAACCTCATCGGCCAACGGGCGACCGTCAAATTGCCTCGACAACGTGGGGGGGGAAACATCTCCATGTGTGCAGCTATCTCTGAAGATGGTGTGGTAGGACATAGGCCATTACTTGGATCCTACAACGCTGCACACCTCATTGTGTTTCTCAATGAAATTGAGCAGGCCTGTAAAGGTGATGGGGTCACCTATGTCATTGTGTGGGACAATGTCAGGTTCCACCATGCAGAGGTGGTTCAGGTATGGTTTCGTACCTTTCCCCCGATTCGTGATCCTATACCTTCCCCCATACACTCCTTTCCTCAACTCTATTGAGGAATTTATTTCATCATGGTGGTGGAAGGTGTACGATCGCCATTGGCATGAGCGTGCCCCCCTCCTTCTGGCCATGGATGAGGCATGTGACGACATCAATGCAGACCAATGTCAAGTTTAGATTCGCCATGCCAAAAGGTTTTTCCCGCGGTGCATGAACAATGACATTCACTGTGGATGAGAATTTTTGGCCAAATGCTCAAGACAGGCTTTGATGCAAATTAATGCGTGCTAAACGTTATGTTTTATTTTCATTCAATTAATTTGATTGATTAATTGAATTTCTTACGTTTGATCACGTACAGTACACCTATGTTGCAATTATATAAGAACAAAATGCTTTTTTTGCATGAATGATTGTAGAGGATGTCTTCATCGATCACACCTTTGATTATACATTTGTTAGATATTATGGAAATGACTGATTTTCTGTCAATTTTGTTGGGTAATGTAAGTGTATTGCCTAATGTGAAAACTGTGTAATCTACTGTAATTTACAGTACTGTAGCATATTCTGTTCAGCAGCAGTACTTCTAACAGCGATTTAAAACACATCTTGCATTGTTTTCTATTGCATTAACTGGTAGTTAAAACGACTACATTGAAAAGATATCATTATGTTGTGTTTTGGTGATTAAACCAAGAGAAGCTAACCCCATAGGCTTAGCTTCTCAAAGTGATCACCTTTACACCTTGTAGGCTTAGCTTCTCAAAGTGATCACCTTTACACCTTGTAGGCTTAGCTTCTCGAAGTGATCACCTTTACACCTCGTAGGCTTAGCTTCTCGAAGTGATCACCCGTACACCTCGTAGGCTTAGCTTCTCAAAGTGATCACCTTTACACCTTGTAGGCTTAGCTTCTCGAGTGATCACCTTTACACCTCGTGAGGCTTAGCTTCTCAAGTGATCACCTTTACACCTCGAGGCTTAGCTTCTCAAGTGATCACCCGTGACACCTCGTGAGGCTTAGCTTCTCGAAGTGATCACCTTTACACCTCGTAGGCTTAGCTTCTCGAAGTGATCACCCGTACACCTCGTAGGCTTAGCTTCTCAAAGTGATCACCTTTACACCTTGTAGGCTTAGCTTCTCGAGTGATCACCTTTACACCTCGTAGGCTTAGCTTCTCGAAGTGATCACCTTTACACCTCGTAGGCTTAGCTTCTCGAAGTGATCACCCGTACACCTCGTAGGCTTAGCTTCTCGAAGTGATCACCTTTACACCTCGTAGGCTTAGCTTCTCGAAGTGATCACCTTTACACCTCGTAGGCTTAGCTTCTCGAAGTGATCACCTTTACACCTCGTAGGCTTAGCTTCTCGAGTGATGCTTTGACAGATGTAATTGGTGTATGTCTTTACCACATGAGTAATGTCAGTCAATACTAGTGTGACTTCAGGGGCAAAATACAATGGAAGCTATGCCTTTGTTCTCTGTCTCCAGACTTACATAACTAATGTACACAGAGCCCTGGGTAAATGTCATGTTTTCTTTCCTAATGGGACACTCAAGAGAGAGCTTAAATTCATACATCTTGACTTGAATATGCATTGAAGGTTACACTATTGATATGACACAAAACATGAGTGGATCATGAGTTCAGTCTGTGAAACCTATTTCTCCAGCTCACCCTAGCTAGCACTCAGTCACTTGGGGGTTGTGTTGTTGTGTTCAGTATTGATCACAAGCTTGTTTGCTTTCATGAGGGAAAAATATGGGAATAGAGTGCATTTAGCAAAAACAAAAGATGCTCATTAAGTAAGAGTAAGCATTTGTCCCTCTGTATTTGTTGGTTACATTTTGCTCAATTTACTTAGCTACTGCACCATAAGAGTAGGGAAGAAACAAATCCTTAAACAATTAGTATTGTACTGACAAATGGTTCTTTATTTCTCTGTTGTGGCACATAATTGGATATATGTTGTTTTGTTTATCATTGCCTGCCTCATGTAATCTACTGTGTGATGAGGAACCCCTTCATTGTCCTTCTTTAGTCACGCTCACTCATGGGTGTTTGTGTCTTCTCCCATAGGAACCCATTATTTTCCTTTACATGCAAGAGCTCACTGGATTGTGCATCATACTCACTGTGGGACTTGACACTTGTTTTGTAGAGCTCATGCATTTGTACAGTCTGCTCCTGTCTATCGTAGGGGTGCTTCTCATTTTGAAAGCCTGACTCAATGTGAAAGCGTTCATATTGAAAGTCACATGTTTGGAGAGAGCATGAAGGGTTATATTGTGGGAGAAGGTGGCATAAAGGCAGAGATACCTCATCAAGCATGGGCTTGATTTTCCAAAATCACAACAATTTGATGAAAAGATTAGATCTTGTTTGCACCTGTCACCTATTAATTTCGTAATTGTTTGAGTGTGCAATTGCTTGTAGCTTTTACCTTTACCTGAAATCAAGTTATAAAACATTGTCTATGTTTTAAACAGTTCTTCAGTCATTATTCCTATTCATTTAGTTAGTTGGATACTCCCTAGTCAGGGGTCTCCAACAGGTCTACCACCAGCTACCAGTAGCTCGCAGCCCACCTATGAGTAGCTCGCCAAATAATTCTGAAAGTACATGCAATTTTCACGTGTTCCACCACAAACTGTCATAAACAAATCTCATGAGAAAAAAGACAAACCTAACAATATCTGCCAATTAATATTGCATCTGTCTGTCTGTGTGTGTGGTGCGCACGTTGTCTATCATTCCGTGTGTAACCAGTTTATGTGATAACCGTCTTGTGGGTTGACAGAAGGACTTTCCCAAAACCTTCTTAATTAAATGTTAACTAAAAAGTAGCCTTACCTGGCAGAATTATATCATGAGTAAGTATATCATTTGCCATAAAATGAGCAGCGGCAGTACAGAACCATCGCTAGACCGGCACATTAGACAACACGTTTGTCATGCCCTGTTTACATTGTGATGTAAAGCTAGGCTAGGTTGAATATACCATTGTATACCTAATAATTATCATCAATAACAAATGTCATTACCATCACAATAAACTGAAACTGGAGGAAACAGTCATATAATATAACTATCTTAACAGCTTATTTAACATTACTATTAAAATAGTACTCACTTATAGGAATGGTCAATGTTTACAACTTGTCCCATAATGCCAACCAGAAAACCACATATTGTCATCTTGTTCTGTGGTTTGGCAGACTCTGGCTGGACTGAAGACGACACAAAGTTAGAAAAATGTAAAAGTATGCGGCGTCCGTTTCGCAACGGAGCCTTCAACCGCAAGGGGGCGTTGCTTTTCCACTCCATTGTGGACGTCCCCATTGAAATGCATGACATCTGATCAAACGTAACGGAGTGCTTATGGGTAGTGTGAATGAGGCTTCACTAGATGCACAATTAAAGGGGAATTACACAAAAAAAATCTAAATGTGTTAGTTTTCTTTCTTCCAAATAATGTCTTCTGATGTGATTTAAGCGTTGACATGAACTTGGAACATCCAATTTAGTTGTTTCTCTATGAACAATTGTTATTTTAAGAACATAATTTGGGAAAATATCAAAAGAATTTGGTAGAAAACCCCCCACAGATTTATTAAGGCCTCCCTTAGAGTTGTTTATTAACCATTATTTTACCAGGTATATTGACAGAAAACATAGTGCACTACTTTCTCTTGTACACTAAGGACCCCGGGAAGAGGAGAAGAGAAGAGAAGAAAAAAGCTATACTTTTCTTTGTAGCTGGTGACATATTTCATTTTTGAAAGTCGCTCTCATGCTAGAAAAGGTTGGAGACCCCTGCCCTAGGTGATGACTTTCTCTCTGTAGTTTCATGGCACATTGAGTCTCCCACCTATTTAATTGGGAGTCACATAATCAGTTCTATTTTAGATTATTTTTTTTTTTCTCCCCACAACCAAGTCACACTGCCCGCTTAACCCGGAAGCCAGCTACACCAATGTGTCATAGGAAACACTGTGCACCTGGCGACCGTGTCAGCGTGCATTGTGCCCAGCCCGCCACAGGAGTCACTAGAAAGCAATAAGACAAGGACATCCCAAACCAGGACAACACTGGGCCAATTGTGCGCTGCCCCATGGGTCTCCTGGTCACGGCCGGCTGCGACAGACCACTGCACCACTCGGGAGGCCTCCACATTTCTAACCTTGAACATACTGTTCACAATACAATACATTTTGGTCTTTTTTTACCCTCTTCATTTAAAGTATCTAAAGTGCACTGCTAATCAGAGTTTGAGCTAATTATTGTTAATCAACAAGAACTTCACAGTGACTTGAGATTTTTTTTGTTTTAGTAATTGTTTTACTTTTTTTTTTTAAGTATTGTTATATGAATTTATTTTCTGTCATTATGATCTGTTTGATACATTTTTCCCACTTAAAGAAACATGGTTTGGTCCTAAGCCACATTCAATTACCAAGTATGTATTATTGTTGTCTATGTTCTATGGAAATACTATGTCTGAATAGATTTGAAGGGAAAATGAAATTCGGAGTCTGAGTCTCCACGCCCCCACTGAAAAGCAGTCTCTCCACTGCTTTGATTTCAGTTATGAAATTATAATTTGAAAAAAATAAAGAAGGGAACATATTGTACTCATTCAAATCTAACTTTGTTCCCCCAAACTGGAAGATTGGATTTTCTTTATTAAATTAGCCCTCTTGTTCACACACTCAAGGGGGCCATTGGCTCAAGGCAGTGAGAAAAATGTCTGGGTTTTGGGGTGCAAGGCTGGCATAATGCTGGTTTGTGAAGAGAATGAAATGTTTTGTTCTGGTGGTGCCCTTCTGCAAGAAAGGGTCCATTTGGACTCCCTTTTTTTAACTGGCTGTCCCTGCTTTCTTCTGTGCTCCTCTGTGTTGTGCCAGCTTCAGCCCTGAGCCTCTCACCGAGAGACAGCTTTGATGTGGCCCCGCTGGGCCGCCGCCCCCCCTGTGCCCTGATTGGTGGATGGCTGGCGGGGCGATGTGGGAGTGGATGGGGGATGAAAGCGCGCAGGGCAGCGAGGGGGCACCTGCACACAGAGCCTGGCCTGTGTGGCTCCTTCATCTTCAACCGCTTCCCCTGACCGCCGGCTGAACTCCCGTGTCAGCGACCATCACACGGTCGCTGTGACCTCTCCATCTCTGCCTGCCTCTTTCTCTCTACTCACTCGGTCTGTCTCTCTCTCTCTCTCTACTCACTCAATCGCTCTGTCTGCATCTCTTTCTCATTCCTTCTCCGTCTCTCTCTCCCTCTCTCCCACTTTCCAAATAAGTGTATTATGAGAGTGTAGTTGTCAGTTGACAGGTGTAATATGTGCTGTGTATTCAGCTGAAATATGCAAGGTGAAACAGTATGTTGCAAGAATATTGATGTCTGTGCCTCTGGAATTTAACTGGTCTTTGTACAAGAGATCCCAGCATGTGCTCTAAACAAAATTAATATATTGCCAGTACTAAGAGTTATAAAGCATTTACTTTGTGTTGGATCTTCGTCTAATGTCATGTCATACTAATATTCCAGGGAGACAGAAATCAGTTTCACTGTAAGGGTGTGGTAATGAAAATTGTAATGACAATGTTAAATCTTGGACATATTAAGACAATATCCATTTAATGTGAAGCAGATTAACATTTGCCAACATCTGTCAAGTTTCAGCTGTAGGGCTGATTGATTTGCCACTCTTAACCTCTGTGGGAATTTGATTAACCATAAAATGGTGCATTATGTCACCCCTATTAGGGCCATTTAGAATTGCCTCTTTTTCTTTTTCACTTTTATTGAGATGTCTCTGCAATAAGGGCACTGTTTCAGTACAGCTGTATGCCAAGAAGGCACAATCAACTACAATGAACTCCTCTGTGCCATTACATTTCAGACGTTTAACTGTGTCCAAAAGAATATGTGATGCGACTTCTTTAAAAACAAAGTTGATCATCTAAAAAAAATGATGTTTAGTTTGAGTAACATGATTATAAATTAATTTTGGCTTATCATGTTTACATATGCTGGATACAGTATTTTGGATGTAAATTAAAAACGATCCCATTTTAAGGCCAGAAGAAAAACGTGTGTCTCTGATTTGGAGAGTTTGAGAGAACCTGATGAACTATTTATTTTCCCCACTTACTGCTAATACATCAGAGGCTTGCGACAATGCATTGTCTATTAGGCTGAGATGATAGTTGTGTATAGATTTATTGCAATGTGTCTGTATGTGTGGGGTTGTCCAAATAATGTGCTGTATTTTCTGCTAGACCGGGGTCCTGACCTTACTCTCATATGCTGCCGGTGTGCACCAATGTCCCAGGTCTCAGGGAACACTATATGATTATGATCCCTCTGCTTTTTAGAGACGTTTGGAGAACAGAGATCTGAGCTGACCCTGTGTAAATGCAGTTGTTGCAGAGGGGACCTGCTTGTAAATGAGGGTCATGGTTCAGGTGCTAGAGGTCACAGGGGTTGGTCCTCTTTGTGCATGAGGGCGCCTCGGTGCCTGCCTCCTCTTCGACCTCCTTTTGCTGAACGTGCATTCGATTGTGTTAGGGCTGATAACGTATGGAGCTCAATGGCAACAGAGTCACCTCTGGGCCCAGCGAGATGTGAAAGGTGACAGGCAGCAGGATCTAAGCCAATAGACCTCAAAGAGCATCTGTCAGATGTCTCAGACAGAAGTGTGTGCTCAGCAGTCACAAAGCACTCTTTAAAAGAGACATGGTGATTGTATAGATGGACAGGTGGTACCTCACTATTGTCTAGCGCTGAGTTTTGTTTAACCTTTTACTACGTTCCATGTTACTTTGTTGTTTACTTTTCCACCATTAAGCTTGGGAGGTCTTTCAAACACTCATTTATTCTGCCGCTAAAGTTTCAGCTTATACATTTCCATGTCATTTATCTATTGTTTCCTTCTTATACCTAACTACCTGTCCAGACGTTCGGTAGGAAGAGCTTGAAGGAATTGCCAAAGGACGTGTGAAAGTGCTGCACTTCTGGCCGCGCAAGAGAATTTCAGAGCAAAGCGTCAGGACTCACAGCACTTAGGCCCAGTCCCAAAGGCTGTGACTGGCGCAGTGGGGCCCACATTAGCTCAGCCACAGCTCTCTGAAATGGACTCGCCTGAGCGGAATGAAGCACATAAGGCACCTTGCACACCATGCCAAGGGCTTTATCAGGCACAGATCAATGGACGCCTGCATTCTCTCAGAGCGCCCGAGCCACAAGGGCAAATACAGTATCTTGGGGGGTGGCGGAAGTCATACTGTATATAGGCTTAGGGCTGTGTATGTGTGTGTGTGTGTCTCGCCTGCTTTAATCAGGTAGTCCAACAGCAAACACTGGGCTGTCAAGTGAAGCGTTTCAGGCGGCAAAGCCTTTCAGTCAGGACAAAAGGTGGGAGAAGCCGTGGGACTGCATGGCCCAACCCTCTCATTCGCTGAATGCTCCTCAGTTCTCCAGTGGAGCTCAAAAGGCCTTTGCCCTTCCAGCTGTAAAATTGGCTGACAGGGAGCCTCTAAAGCCCCCCACTCATAGATGAGTCCACACAAACTGCAGCATTTACTCAGGCTGATTGAGTCCTGAAGCAACCAAGCTTTTGATCAGGATGATATTTCACCCAGGTAGCGACTGAAAATAAAACATTGCTTCAGGACCTGTTTTGCAAATGTTGTGATGATCATGATTAGATTATAGCGGCATTGTAACCAAAGCTATCCATTGTTACATAGTTTATGCTAATCAATTAACAACATATTGAAAAGCATATATTAGCTATGTATGATAGGCTTCCATTAAGTCTGGTAAAGATCTATTTTAGATAATCAGACAAAATTAAATCACACTAATTTAGGTGATGTATCTACAGGACCAAAGCTGAGTGATACACGTTCCCTGGAAAACACATTGAAAAAATATTGATTTCCAGAAAAGATGTATCTCTGAAACCATAGGGATGGCCTATTAACAGAATGAAGAAGAAAGAAAAATCAATGGTAATGTCCAAGTAGATTTCCGTCTTCTAGCTAGCTATTATAATAGTGTGGAGCCTGAAAACTCTCTCAGCCTGTCATGATGGTGGCTATGTGCAGCAAACACAGCCATTAGTTTCTCATAATGTTGATGTTTGGTAGCATCTTGTTAGCATGTAGTTCCTAGAAGGCCTTTAATTCTGTGATTTAGAATCTGTGTGCGAAAATACACTAAAGTGCATCCTTTGGAAATTGACACTGATAAAAAAGATTACAATAAAAGGACTGCTGATTACAATAGGAGGCGGCCTCCTCGAGCCATTTGCAAATGTATGAAATTGGCTAACGACAAGGTCGTGGCCGTGGGCACCCGGACACTGAGCAGTACAGAGGAGGAGATCTGCAGTCGGCACAGAGCACCAACGGTCAGGGCCTCACCATGTTGTTGACATGATTCCTAGGACTCTCATTTCATCACGGCCGCTGCCACTCTCTGTCAGGAGGAGAGAGAAAGGATTGTAACTTTGGCCCTATTGTTTAACAGCTCCCAAAGACGGAGGACACAGAAATGATTCTGAAGAGCAGAAGACACACGGTGGAAAATGACCTTTAACTGCACTTCCTTAGCTGAATCTCATCCAATTAGAGCACTGTATATTTTCCCTAATAGTGGCTGATGAGGCAGGGCCTATGAGCAAGCACGCCCGACCGGCGTTGCTATGCAGCGAGATGGCTGCTTAGCACCGGAGGAGCGCTGGGGAATAAGTGAGCAGAGAGCTTTAATTTGATAGGGTTAGAATCCTGCAGGCTCCAGGGTCGGGGGTCATCAGGAGCTCGTCTCACACTGAATATGAAGAAATCACAAGTAAATTGCTTACATCTGCTGCCGGTGGCTGGGAGGGCTATGATTGGTTCCCAGAGGTGTGCAGCATCTCACGTGGGCAGCGGAAGGGGGCCTTGGTGCAAAGAAGGCTTGTAATTTGAGTAATTCTGCATTAATAGATGTTAAAAAATCATTGGAGCAGCTGGTTTGAAAAGCAGAGCCTTTATGAAATGCTTGTGGATCACGGGGGTGTTTTTTCCACCTTCTTCTTTAAATATCTCTGCTATTATCATTATAGCCTCCTCCAAGTGCTCTCTCTCTCTCTCTCTCTCTCTCTCTCTCTCTCTCTCTCTCTCTCTCTCTCTCTCTCTCTCTCTCTCTCTGATGGAGGAGATGATGTGGTGCATATGCAATATGTCAGACAGGGAAGTAGATAAATAAGACAAACAAAACTGCCATGTGAAAATGACTATCCATCAACATTGTCCAAGGCCTGGAATGAAGAAAAACAGCTTGTAATATTACTGCTCATGAATAATGCTACTGGGATTTGAAGTTCAATATGCAGCATATTGCACTCCCCACAATTGCCTTTTCCACGTAAAGAATGTATAGGTACCCAACCACCTCCTCCGTAATTGCTAACCCATTAAATGTGTTTTTGTTTGTGTTAGTAACTTTGATAGATACAGGCATGCATTTAGTGAGGAGTAGTTACTTAAATGTTTTTATTTGGATTCAATTACAATCAAGATATTTTGTGGAGCTACAAATCTTTTTTCTCTAGCCAATACAACACTTGTTCATATTTCTCATCATAGCCTTTACTTTGGGATTGTGTCCAACAGAAAATTAGACAGGCTGTGAATTATCACAAATGCTCTGGCAAATGGCACTCCATTGGAAGGTCTTTGTCACCAGTTATGTGTCTATTAAGAAACAGTCAATCAGTCAATGTGCAAATAGCCAACCCTCCAATGGCTCAGCCATAGACAGGATGCTGTCAATAGCCCATCTGATATGATTTAACTGTGGAGGAACTAGGTGCTCACCTTAGTGGCTTCACAATCCCATTCACCATTGGGAAACCATCCTCTACTATTACTGATTTATTGACATTAAACAAACAAAAATTTATGAGGAAATTGAATGAAAATATATTATTTACATCAGACTCGTAGAGCCTCTCTCCTTATGTGGTCCTTATGACTGACTGATCACCACTTTGTAATATTCTGGAGAATGGATATGGGATTGAATTGCTTCTCTCTCTTTTTGCCCAGCCTGGTCTCATAGCCATAACAAATGAAAATCTGGGACACTCAAATTAGTATGATATGTTTCATTTGGTTTGGTTACATTAGACAGAAGTTTACTTAAAGCAAAAACAAAAGGAGGGTGGTTGGTCTGTGTGGATGGGTGGGCGTATAACGTGAACGTCTAGAAACCCAAATGTTGCATTTAAGAATCTCATTACAGACAACTTTAGCATTTTAGCTAATTAGTTACTACTCTTTTTTAGCTACTTTGCAACTACGTAGCATGTTAGCTAACCCTTCCTCTAATGCTAATCTTAACCCTTTAATCTGACTCCTAATCCTGATTTTGGCTTCAACCCTAACCTTAATCCTAACCTTAACTCCTTAGCCTAACCCCTACCCTAGGTAATGTTAGCCACCTAACTGACATTAGCGTTAGCCACCTAGTCACCTAGCTAACGTTAGCCACAACAATTTGTAATTCGTAACATACGCTACATAACCAAAAGTATGTGTACACCTGCTCGTCGAACATCTCATTCTAAATTCATGGGCATTAATATGGACTTGGTCTCAATTCATCCCAAAGGTGTTTGATGGGGTTGAGGTCAGGGCTCTGTGCAGGCCAGTCAAGTTCTTCCACACCGATCTCGACAAAACCATTTCTGTATGGACCTCGCTTTGTGCACGGGGGCATTGTCATGCTGAAACAGCAAAGGGCCTTCCCCAAACTGTTGCCACAAAGTTAATCTAGAATGTCATTGTCTGCTGTAGATTTCCCTTCACTGGCGCTATGGGGCCTAGCCCAAACCATGAAAAACAGCCCCAGACCATTATTCCTCCTCCACTAAACTTTACAGTTAGCACTATGCATTCTCGCAGGTAGCGTTCTCCTGGCATCCGCCAAACCCAGATTCATCCAACCAACTGCCAGATGGTGAAGCGTGATTCATCACTCCAGAGAACGCATTTCCACTGCTCCAGTTCAATGGCGGCGAGTTTTACACCACTCCAGTCAATGCTTGGCATTGCGCATGTTGATTTTAGGTTTGTTTGCGGCTGCTCGGCCATGGAAACCCATTTCATGAAGCTCTCGATGAACACTTATTGTGCTGACGTTGCTTCCAGATGCATTAATAGATGGAACTTGGTAATGAGTGTTGCAACTGAAGACAGGCAAATGCGCTCAGCGGTCCCGTTCTGTGAGCTTGAGTGGCCTACCACTTCACGGCTGAGCCGTTGTTGCTCCTAGACGTTTACACTTCACAATAACACTTCACAATAACAGCACTTACAGTTGACTGGGGCAGCACTAGCAGGGCAGAAATTTTACAAACTGACTTGTTGGAAAGGTGGCATCCTATAACTGTGCTACGTTGAAAGTCACTGTGCTCTTCAGTAAGGCCATTCTACAGCCAATGTTTGTCTATGGAGATTCCATGGCTGTGTGCTCTATTATATACACCTGTCAGCAACGGGTGTGGCTGAAATAGTCTAATCCACTTATTTGAAGGTGTGTCCACATCCTTTTGTATATATAGTGTATCATACGAAATGGATGATGTACATCTACAAATCAGTACATACCATAGCAAACATAACATATCATACAAATTTAAGTGTCCCAGATATTTGTTTATTATGTTACATCTATCCCTGAGTCCAGGTTGTTCTGCCCTACAGTATTTGAAGCAGCAGCAGCATTACATTTGACTAAATAAAAACGCAAATTGGATGTCTGGCGGACTAATTTGATTTCCGAAAAGCTGAAACCGAGACCCTGTTAGCTACCTCAAATGATGGACACTAATATTATGTTCTCACTTTGTAACTGCAGTTTTAGTGGGTATCCCTTCCCAATCAAAACAACTGCCTCCAAAACATTATTGCATTATGTTACCATTTTGAACCAAATGACTGTGAACTGGCTCCGCTTCATCGGAGAAGTCCATGCACAAACACATTGCAATTACTGCTGCCTGACTCCTGTTTCATTGAGTCCAACTGTCTGTGTGAGGTAACTCACCAACTCTAGATAATGGACTGTGTTGGAATATCATCTTTGAACCTGTCAAGTCCATTACTAAAGATTATTGACAGTGACATGGAGTTTTTCTGCCTATTTAAACTAGAATGCAAATGATTTCAACCAAGTCTAATGCTTCTCTCACAGTCATAACTCATAAGTCAGAAGTGCTATTTATACATTTAGTTGTTGTATTTTTAGAAACCATTATTCTGCTGCGACATCTGTCAACAGAGGATGAAAGAAGAAAAGAAGTCTGGCTGCTTTAGAAGAGTGCTGATGGGTATTGGCTGCAGCTTTCACATCTTCTCCCTGTCAAGAACAATATATTTGCCTTATTAACCACTGAGCTAGTAACCTTTATTCAGGTTCTGACATAAACCAACTAGATTATCAAATATGGCAACTCAATTTGACCATAGGTCACACTGATAACGTGTTTGTAATACATTATTTCATGACATACAACGCATTTGGTTTTCCTCAGCCAGAGCTTAGGTAGATAAAGTACTGTATGCATTTTCAATATTCCTGTGCTCAGGAGACTCTTTATGTCCAGTATATAGATTAGTGTGCCTCTGCGCGAGCTGAAGGAAGACCTGATAGTCCTCACCGTTCTCCATAATTGCTATGACAGACTCACTTAGGCTGCTCCTCCGTCCAACGGCATTATTGACATGGATATATCTCAGCATCTTTGTGGTGGGGAGAGAGAGGCTTCCAGTCCACCATAATGGCTGGATAGGTACAGTGTGGAAAGGAAACCATCTTTTTATAATGATAGGTAGATAGTATTCCACTGGGACATCTTTTAAGAAGGAATGGGATTAGATAAATTAGTCACATACTCCAAAGTCATGCGACCATTTTGACGTTTCTTTGAAAATATTTACTGTATGCAATATTCATGAAACGGTTTGTGAGAAAGCCAGTTGATAGTAACCATCAAATAAGAAACCGACTTCAAAATATCCCGTTCAAATGCACAAAAAAAGATTTTGACCAAAACTTGTTTTCCTCCATCTGTCAAAGACTCTCCCTATTAAGCAGAAGGCACCATTACTCTGATTCCCACTTGATATACATTTTTATGTCTAAATGTTTCCCATAACCTTGTTGCTTAAGTGATTTGTTAGGGAAAATAAATACATAATAATTAAAAGAGGAGGTTTGTTTGGCTCACGAATCAGCAGTGGGCTGTGATGGCTGTAGCTCCAGCTGAAGCTGAGGCTGAGGTAGCTAGCTAGCTCAATAAGCCTGCTTTCCTTTTCAACGTTGGGCCATGGTAATGAGAATATCTGGAGGTCAATGGGGGTTACTCTGTCTTCTTCAACAGGAAATTAGCTTTTGGTGGGCTGTGTTCCCAAGGTAATGAGCAATGTGTGTGTATTTAATCTTAGCTAATATTGTTATAATAACTAAATGAATTATTAAAAACAAGCAAATAGCTACATTCTAAAGACCACCAATGTGAGAGAGATCCATGGATGCTGCATTACCCTACCAGTTCTATCAGTACAGTGAAGCTTGGCTGTGAGGTAGTATAATTATGCTCATTTGGAGAGCAGGGTCAGACAATGCCTACGTTGATCAAACGTTACCGTGGATTTACCACAGGTCTAAAGAATGGGGGCCATGGTCTCTGAGGAACTAGAACAAGACCTCCATTTTCTGGGGTCAAAGGTCATGGTTATGTTTGCAAAGCCCATCTTTGCTATTTGTTATTCTTTAGGTTTAGAAAATAAATAATCATTACCAGAGTGCAATTTAATTGTAAATCATATCGAATGTGAGGCAGTTCTTTTTTTTTAAGTACTTTTATAGCTCAGTTAATTCATCTTTCCTCCCACACACATATAACCAGTCCAGTTATAATCCTTTTCTTCTTTTTGACCATTGCAAGGTCATCATTTCCTTAGCCTCTATTGTCACATAGTATAGTGAGGACTATGAATCTAAAGTCATAATATGCAAATGTATTCTCCATATTGTATAACCACATGCATCTGGCATGATTGGGTAGTGAGGGACAAATTGTCCTCGGCCAAGACGTTTTGCGACTCAGCAAAAGCTAATGCTGATCTTCTTAATAGCACAGCTCTGTTCACATCTCCATGATAAAGGTGAGCATAGAGAGAGATGAGAAGGTGATTGAATTGCAAAATGAAGAGCCCCCTTTTGCACTGAATATTATTTTCTCCTTTATGCATATGGAGACGAGCTGGACACATTTCATCCAGAAATCACAGATGAACAAATGCAACTGTTTGGTCCAAGACGGTGTAAATACTTTATTCATATGATGCTAATTTCACCCTGTCATTTTGATCACGTCATTCTCTCTGGAAAATTGCAATTAAGTTTGGAGAGATAAAACATGCCAACTGCTCTGCATTTCAAGGCCTGATTGGACTATCAGCTAGTCAGTATGCCGCTGTGGTTTTCATCACTGTTAATTGATCCTTTCTTTAATTAATCTGGAAAGGAAAGCCCATATCTCTATCCTGTCTGATGGTCTCCTCTGTCCGTCATAACATAATAAAGGCCCTATCCTACTGTTAGTAACTCTGCCTTAGCCCCTCGCTCTGGCACTCCGCCAAATGTACTATTTATGGAGCACCTATCTAAAGGCAGGCTCTGCTATAAGCACTCCAACGTCTGGGTTCATTAACAATGCCTTAGCTGGTTACTTTTCATTTGCATGCAGTCACCTTAGTATGCCTTTAATAAGGATGTGGGGGTTAGTGGTATTCCAAGTTTCAGACCCACAAATCGCTTGAGCACTGGGCTTCCAACTCTCTCTCTCTCTCTCTCTCTCTCTCTCTCTCTCTCTCTCTCTCTCAGATACTGCTTCCTCTCTTCTTCCGCACTGCGTTTCTCAGCCCACATACTTCATGTGTTAGAGGCACCAATGAGGTCTTTTGCAATTATACTGCTACCTCTACACAATCATACTGCTACTGCTTTTACTCAGATGTGTCTCATGCAATCTGGTGGTGCATAGTCCATAACTAACACCATAATCATCTCAGATACAATCTTCCTTCGAGAGTAAACTTGTCAGTCTTAAGCCATTTGAGCTTTCCTGGGGCAAAAGGATTAGCCAACATTCAGCTAACTTCAGTATCACTGAATATATTCTTTACATCATTGTCCTCTATTCAGGAGCCATAGTATTTGGAACAGCAGGTGACTGAAACTTGAATATTGTACTATATTTCAGATTCATAAGACATGGGCTTACCTGAGGCATTTTTCCAACTGGTTTCTTTGTTCAATGTAATTGTCTCAGTTCAGGATTTTCACAGCTCTACTATGATTTTGACAGAGGTACAGTACCTGCTATAATGATTACTCGTAGGAGGTGTCAAATAAGGTCTTAGCCCTTAGGCTTTTTGCAATGAAAGTGTGGTTCTTTTTTTGTGGATGCAGTTAAACTTACAATAGGACCATAAAGCGTTTTCCCCCAACAAACTGTAACGAAATGGATGGGAGGCAGCTGAGAAATGAACATGTAAGTATCTGTTTCTGTCTAATTAAATCCGAGGGCAGTCTCAGACCTGCTACTGCCAAGAGCTGAATTCACAGAGCTGCTGGGTCTGCTGCTACTGCCTTTTGTGGTAGCATACTGCCACCTATAGCTCAAACCACAATACTCACCAAAACCACAAACCTTTGTCTGTCTGTCTACTGTCAGATTACTGAGAAGGCAAGTTACGTGGTGACAGATACCTGATTTCAGTGTCATCAGTCAGCTGGTAAGATAAAGCATTCTTTTTAAGATCACATATCTCTTTTGATGCTTCTTTATTACTATTTATACAACATACACCTGTAATAACACTCATCATCAGAACAGGGGATAATGCAACTTCACCTCCTTATCTGCTATGATATGAGAGTGAATTGTGTTTTCTGCGGTTTTGTGAAGCCACATTAGTTGTTTGCTCCTCCTGAGAACAAAGGAGAAGAAGAGGCAGCTGGAGGAGCAATTGTTGTCCATCAAGGGCTATTGAGAGTTCAATTATTTATCTTGTGAAGTGTTCCAAGGATGTGGTCAGCTCATCAGGGTCATAATGCACACAGAGAGAGGACATGTGCATGAGGCAAGGGGAGTAGGATGTTGTTGTAGTTAGTGAAAAAAGGCAAAGCGTTTCCACATCCCCGATCCTCCCACGGTTCATGCAGTGGTTGTGAGGAAGTCTTGGACTCGCCACCTACGCTCCTCACATCTCAGCTGGTGAGCTGTAGCAAGACTTTAGTGGTTATCTCTCTGACTTTATTCAGCTGTTGAAAGACAGCAGTACAGACAGGCAGACAGTATCACTGTACTAACATAACACAGCATGCTGTACACCCAGTGATATAGAGGATAGTCAATGTGAAAAGTATAATCAATGCCATATTGGGTTTATTGTCATTATTAGATCATTTGTTCTTTAGGCCTCTTTGCTTGTATTTGTAGATCAGTGGTACAACACATTTTCCTAGCCAGGATTCTGAAGGTTTATGAAAACGAGCCTTTGTAGCTGCCCTACTTTCAAAATGTTCAAAGCACATCTGAAAAATGAGAGTGAATTGTTTAGGAGTATTTATAATTTCTCTGTTTCAGAATCCATCACCAAATCCGTTCATAGTAAATTTCACCTTCAAATGTACAGTTAATGTCCATCTATTGCTCTCAGTGAAATGGACTGGGAGATTTAAGAGAAGTGACAGATTTTACACTGAACTCAATAATCCATAAAGCCGGTTTTGCTTAAGTCATTGTGCAGTGCTGTGAGTATGTTAACACCATTAAATCACCTCAAATGTCTTAGTGATTCAATCTTTTTTCACAGTGGACGACAAGTGAATTGAATTCCCCCAAAGTGCCTGTCCATTTCCTGTCTGTGTGTGACGAGCAGCGAGGCTGCTGGGAGAAGCTCAGAATCACTTTGTCTTTTTTTTTACACAATTACAAATTGTGACAGCACATGTTTCTAATATACAGATTTGAAACTTAACTGACCAATTTGTGTTGTTGCAATGCTCAAAATATAATATTTCAACCTTCAATGACAGCACCAAATGGGATTGAAAACGTATTCCAGAATAAACACCATACTTTCATCAACCAATGCACTTTACCATAACTAATTAATTTTAGCCCAGAGCGATGTATTATCTTTTCTCTCATCCAGACAAGTAGTATTTATCCTCTCCATTTTTAAGAGCAGACAAGATCCATGCAATCCCCAAATGCTGCTCCTCACCCAGCCACCCACCCAGCTGCTGCCCCAGCCTTGGCCCAGCCTGTCAGTGGTACTCTATAGCACGGCTGCGCTTAGTGGCCGTGACTCCTTGACCTGCTTTCCCGCTCTGCTGTGGCGACTCCTGCGTGAATAGCTGCTGGCGCCTCTCTGTGGCCTGTCTCCCAGATCAGGACACAGTCTGAACACATAGAATGGGCTCTAGCACCACGCACTGTGGATCGTCTTTGATTGGGTTATTTTACTATGCGCTTCTTTATGTCGGCCTGTTTCTGCTCTGCTTGACAATGCCCTCCAGGTCAGGTATGAGAATAACAATAGGCGTCTCCTTCTATGTTCCTCAAAGACTGTATTGTTCCATTAGCATGCTTCATTCTTTCAATGCTAACGGTCGGCATGAATAAGGAATATGCGAGAACGCAGACAGAGATATAGGCCTGTACTGTTTAGATTTCTTTTCAGAAAGAAGTGCATCAAATGCATCCCTTTGACCATCGTTTATACAATGGACTGGCAAACAGGGATGGATGTAAGGAATGTAAGCGTGAGAATGAAATAGAAATCGGCCTCATAATGACGCGGGGACAAAGCATGCAAGTGTTTGAAAGCCTTTGTAAAGGTCCAGTCAGTGACCTCTAAATGCCAAACTAAATATGTCTGTAGCCATAATAACTTTTATAATTTGAATGATGATGGTACCATTGCAAGTCTCTTATGCACAAGCACTTATCATCTGTGAGGGAAAGCTATCCACCATCTCAGTACCATATACATGGAGGGAGGCAGGGTAGACTAGGCTCTAGGCTGGGGAGCACTGATTCCCTCTGACAGTCTGGTTCTGCTTGCTACCTGCCTAATCCCTGGCTCTTTAAAATTGTGTTTGGAATAAACTGACTAAAGGGAATAAGGCTTCAGAGTGCCGAAGGAAGTGGAGAGCTCTTTAGGTTTGATTGACAGCTCTTGTCAGTAAGTCTTTCTCAGTAAGAGGCACCTGCCTCAGCCCTTGTGGAATCCGCGTTCCAAAGCGAGGCGCAAAGGCGTTGTCTTAATTATCACCAGAAAAAAAGAAACACAATTAACTGTAAAGCGTTTAGGGTAGAGAGATTATTTACTGGGGCCCGTCCAGTGGAGACAGACGCTAGGCGCTCCTGGGAGACGGACATGTCCGTCAGCATGGGATGGCCAACCAATCCAATTAAATCTCAGATCTTTCAGCCGGTCAGCACAAGCCAACGGTGTTCATCATCCAACAATGACATTCCTTTGGTTTTTCATTTAAATCCAATGTGTTCTCAAGACAAAAGGGTTCTATTCAGTCCAAGACTACATGGTGAGTTGCAAAGCTATGCAAGAACAGCAATAGTTTTCATTGATAAAGAATCTCTTACAATACACTAAATCACGTACGATTACATTGTGTTTATCCAAGGTTAAGTATGAATACAGTGTTCATGAAGGTTGTATGCATAAGGTTCCATATGGCTGTGAGTGGCTGGTAAAGAAAGGATCCTGTAAGATCCTGTATGTAGCCTGTATATTAGAAGCCTTGGTTCTCAGCCATCTACATGTGAGGTAGGTCACTCAGGGTCATTGACATGGGGATTCTGATTAAGACTTTGATGGATGTAACAAAGAAGATGGGGGCTGTGACAGAGGGAAGATGCCAGTGCTTTTCTACATGAACTTTGCAGAGCAGACCCTCCAGGCTGTGGCATGCCAGAGAAAGAAGGATTGTGGTGAGCCAAAGAACTTTACTTCAGGAGAGGCAGACCAAATGAAAGTCTGGCGCACTGGGTCCCCAGGTCAGCTAGCAGGTGGGAATAAGATGTGGGGGGAAAGAGGGTGTAGGAGCAGGGACATCACATCTGGCCTGAATTAGGAAGGTAATACGGCGGGCCCTGAAAAAGTGTTTGAGGATCTCGGAGGCAGATCTCCTTTCCTAAGTAACACCAGGTCAGTGTGTCACAGGGGGCAGATCAGAGTGATTATAGCTGGTCATTGAGGAGCAGGTGCCACTTCTACTGCTGCTTAACTGGATGGACTGTCATTAATCTAGCATTATCATAGGATATCTACACAGGGGATATTTTAGGTTTTACCTTACTTGTAATAGATCTTGTTCAGTATTTCTCATATTGTACATATTTTATCAGATGCGCTATATCACTCTGAAGACAACAATGGCTGTGGTGAATGTTGAACCAGAATTTTACCAGTGCACTGTAGGGGCAAAGCAGAGTCCTGTGTCCCATTTAATCATAGTAAGTGGATTACCTCACCTCACATTACCTCATCCTCTAATTTTAAGATATCACAATATAAAACCCCTTGGCCAGCTGATTTAACATCCCCTGACTGCCCACTGCCAACTATTAACAGGGAGATACATTCAGTGAAAAAATCCTCCGAGAAGCCAAGAGTAACAACAGCGTCTCCTAATCATCTCATAATTCCCCCTATGGCTCTATCACATTCAATGTCTCACATGGCTTCTCTCCCCCTGCTACCATAGCAGGGACTGACATTTTGGAGAATTGATTCATCGCTACATTAAGTAATGCAGTAATCAATTACTCAAACAATTTCTTGGGGAAAACAGAAGCATTTTAAAAGAGGCATTAATGTCACTATTGGAGGAATAAAATGGTTTGGTTGCAATGTGAGCTGTATCTGACTGGGAGCTCTCTGAGCCCCTGCTCAGTCGGTAACTTACCCGAGCAGCACAGTGAAGTGGAAGGTCCCTTTTTCACGCTACCATTTCTATCCCGTTTAATCGAATTCCCCATTATTGTTATCACATCTACAAAACAATTCTGTGGTGAGGTTACCCAGAAAGTGAACTTGCATCTGCTCTCACGGGGGAGTGGGAAGAGCAGCTGTGGACAAAGAAGACAGTGTGAGGACCACAGAGTAGGAGATGAAAGGCAAAGACACTGCTACAGTATAACACACTTTTACTGGCTACAGTGTGGAACTGGAACACACAGCTTTGTTATTCATGGTTTCGAGAGGATATGGGTCACTATAAATATGGTTCCATTGTTGTTGTACCCTCTATTACAGTATATTCCCCTCCACTTTACTAGGATGCTAGTTTTTGTTGTTGCACAACATAGTTAGACCAGGTAGTTATGTCGTAGCTTCAGGGGGACTTTTCTAACAGAATTGAAACACAAATATGCCCCTGTAAGTCATCTTAAGTGCTTTAATAAGAACTGTATTGTCTCCACAGCTCACCTACCCCAAACCTATCCCAAGACACAGAGAGGGAATCTGAGCCAACAGCATTTTAGTTTAAACAGCTTTTTAGGCTTGCCTCGAGTACATTGTTCACCCTTGTGGTTTAACAGGACATAAGAATTACTATTATCAAGTAATGGTCTGTGCAATACTATTGCATCAGTTTAGTATGCAGTAATCAGTCCATAAAGATGGATCATTATCAATATATAAATATACAGTATCATAACAATATTGAATTATGTAGCATTATGCATAATTTCCCCAATAACCTGTCCTATGAACATGTAAAATTGTAGGCTATTATTTTGCCCCACTACAAAATTCCTCAACCACAAACTTCCTGGCCCGTCCTTGTGAGTTCACTGAACTTTTGCAGTGCATTAGACACTAGTGTACCCATACTCATGGGGTGATGCTGCAGGGCCGGGTGGTTGCAGCTCAGTAATGATTTACAAATAACAATAAACTAAAGAATGAACAAATCAATAAATCAGTAGATCTCTGGATATTTGAGGGCCAACCTTATTTCTTTATTTATCTGGATCTTTTATTGTTTTCGTCTCTCCAAGGCAAAAGCAGGAATCCCAAATTATCTGAGGGGTTAGGGGGCGCGGCGCCCCCGAGCCCCTAGCCCCACAGCGGAGGTAACGTATTCAATGGCCTGGGGCGAGTGGTGGAGAGGAGCAGCCCTGCTGCATACTGATGGCAGGGAAAGGAGGCAGTAATTGGAGCTGCAGAGGAGAGGGGAGAGGAGGGCAAGCACTAGGAGATGATGGCTTTGTTTTGCCTCTCTCTGCCTGTCTGTGCCGCTCAAACTCCTCCCCCCACACCTCTCCCTCTCACACTCACTTACTGCAGATAGGGAGGAATAGAAAAGAGATACTTGCTAATTGGTCTCTTGCTGCTTGCTTAAAGATCCATAGGCTTATTTCTAGGGGTTTTATGTCTATTGAAACTAATAAACGACTTATGTACTTGTGTGTATGGTAATTCAAGAATTACATAAACCTATCATATATTGTTGTCAGTTGCATAGTAAACAGTGGCATGTGTTAAAGATGGGTATTGTTAATAACATGCAATTGTGGGAATATAACAATATTCTACATCTACATGTCCTTGAGAAATAACACAGAACTTAATGGTATGTAGGAACATGAATATATCATTTTATGCTCTATTTGTATCTCCTAGCTATAACACACATGCCTGGAGTCTATGGAAGGCAATTTAAAGCTGCCTGGAAGGATGTAAATTGGTAAATATCAGTTTAATCAGAGCACATCTCAGTTAATTAAGAAAATTACTCTGACAAACCGTCTGAAGCTGATACAAGAACGCAAGCCAGCATGGCAATCAGAACCATCCCTTATGGTTCAGCCACACAGCTCCCTCATGTGGGTAAGACATCGTGCTCACACAGTATGCTGCAACACTGTACAGTAGCTTAACATCACTATCTAAGAAACAGTACAGGAGGTAGCCAGGCATGATAGTACATCTATACAGTACGGCTGTTTGTGTCTTATGCCCTGAAGAATTGTATTCTTAAAACATTCACATCATCATGACTTTCTGATCTGTTGACACAGATTAGTGATGTGAAATGCTTGGTTAAAGGCCGGAGTCAGAGACGACTGAAGGAACTAAAGGCTGTCCTGGTGGCGGCGTGTTAGAGTCATTGCTCCCCACCAGCCCAGACTGCAGTGAACAGGTTGAAGCCAGAGCCTGGAGCCTGCGGGTCAGTGGAAGGACGTGAGCAAGTGGAGCTTTCATTTCCTGTCAAAGAGGAGCAGCGAGGAGCTTTCAGAGGGATCAGTCGCAGCCTAATTGGGCCCCGGTGGGTGACACGGCAGCGTCGTAAATAAAGCAAACACAGTTTTAGTGTCTCTGCCACTGGACTCTTTAAACCTTCATCACAGAGCAAGCACTTCCAATGAAAGACCACATCTAATTACTTTGCTAGAGGTTGTTTTTTTAATTGATCCTTTTTTCCATATGCGTTTATGTTTTTTAATCAGAAATTAGAGCATACATTTCCTCAGCGCTGGAGGACCTGGTAGGGGACCATAATTAGAAGGCTTGGGCCTTACAGTATCTGCTGCTGTTTGATACGCTGGTCTGGTGTCACTCTGACAGTACTACTGCATGGTGTCACTCTGACAGTACTCTACTTCGCACACAGTTCAAACTCAACAACAACGGATTGTGCCACGGAACCTTCACAGTCACGTATGGCCTAATTGCAGAGTCATTTCAGAAACTTAAAAGGACCACTGTTGGTTAGATTTAAAGTGATGCACTACATCATCTATAACGCTATGCTTATTAGGATTCCCCACTTTGATTCAACCATCAAATTAATAAGCAAGACAAGTGAACTGAAAATATACAAGGCCAGATGCTGTATGCATTGTGCTGGGGAAGGCACACAAGTAGCTTTGAATAAAGACATTGATTGAAGATATGCGAGGTAGTTCCTGAAATACCGTTGGTTACTCTATAAGATGAAAATAGTATGGCTATATTATGTTTGTGTCAGTGTGTTATTGTGTGGCTGTTGATATATTTCAAATGTGTAGTGTATGCTAATTTGTATAAATATACTTGCCCTGGGCTGTGAATTATGAATTTGGCTCATGATAAACGTTTAATTGTAACGTCTGCTTCCGACTCACACTCTCAAACACAGATCCCCTGAATGCAGCTCACTCTCCAGATCCCAATCACCTGAAACCTGTTCACACACCTGTATGTCATTATCACACACTATTTAGTTCAGTTCTTTGCACCCCATCATTGTGAGGTATTGTTTTTTTGTGACACACTTCTATTTGTAGCTCTGTTTTTCCCATAATTTAATCCTCCCGTGTATCATAGTTTTGGCCTGCCTCACTAATGATGCCTTTTGCCTATTCCCTGCCTGTACTTTAGCCTTTTTGGGACCCCCTGTGTATGACCTTCTGCCTGCCCCTGGACACAGCTACCTGCCTCCTCCTGTGGTCCTTTACAAATAAACACCTGCTGTGCCCTGCGCTTGAAACCAGCACTCTGTCTCCCATCGTGTTCATTACAGAATACCGCACCAAAAATGACAGATGGATTCAGCGGAGCTGCAGCTACGTCTAGCCCAACAGGAGGAACGAATCGATGAACTCTGTGACCTCTTTCGCCAGTCCCTTCCTGCTTCACCGATATCAGGTGCCACAGCCTCCTCTCGTACATCTCTCCCCATATCCATGCCTAATAAATACGACGGCTCCCCAGGGAAATGTCAAGGATTTCTCATGCAGTGTAACCTGTACATAGACCGTAACCCCGCTGACTTCACCTCTGACAAAGACAGGGTGGACTTTGTCATCTCCCTACTCACAGGCAAAGCTCTGGATTGGGGCACAGCCCTGTGGGCCGCTCAAAGTTCTGATCTGTCCTCTGAATCACGTTTCCACACCCTCTTCAAGGAGATGCTCGACCACTCAGTTTCAGGTCGTCACACCGGGGACCTGTTATGTGAGCTGGGACAGGGCCATCGCTCCACCACTGAGTATGCCCTAGAGTTCTGCACCATGGCTGCCGGCAGTGGATGGAGTGAACCAGCTCTCCTTACAGTCTACCGGAGGGGCCTTAATCGGGAGTTACAGACCGAACTGGCCTGCAAAAGAGAATTAAAGGACCTAAACCAATACATCTGGATGTCCATATCCATTGGCAACCTACTGGGGGACCGCAGACCTATACATTCGCCCATGGCCTGCGAGTCTTCCACGCACTTCTCTCGTCCACCACGGTCTAATAGCCCCAAACGCATGCAACTCGGCCGCGCCACTCTCACGCCTGCCGAGAGACATCGGAGGTTACGTGAAAACCTGTGCCTCTATTGTGGAGAGTAACCACCTACTCAATAGCTGTCCGATTCACCCCCCCACGAAAGGGTGACCACAACCCCTCCACTTCCGCCTGGGTAAGCCACTCTACGTTCCTGAATATTACCAAAAGGCAGTTTGGTATCCCGGCTCTTCTTTCTGCTAATTTGGGTCACTCAGTTTGTTGAGAGACTAGTGGACTCAAGGGGGCCGCAGGTAATTTCATTGACGAACAATTGGCACAACAGTTAAGAGTCAAACTAATCCCTGTTAATCCTCCCGTTAGGATTAATGCGCTGGATGGACAACACCTCGGAACTGGTCTTGTGACTCGCATGACAGAAAGTATCACCCTTCAGATTGGCCTCCTTCACTCTGAGGTCATTCAGTTTATGGTGTTGTCTTCGTCTAAAGAACCCCTCATCCTCGGTCACCCCTGGCAAGACCTTCACGACCATGCCATCTCCTGGCAGCAAGGGGAACTGCTGTCATGGTCTCCCGCCTGTTTTAAGAACTGCTTCAATCTACTCTGTCGAGCCACCTCTATAGAAGGATCGTAGTCTGCCATTCCATCCCACCTGTAATTGCCCAGTTCCAGAGTGTCTTCAGCAAGAAAATGGCGTCCATTCTTCCCCCTCATCGCCCGGAGGACTGCGCGATCGACCTCCTTCCTGGTTCATCGCCCCCTAAGGGTCGGCTCTACCCCTTGTCCATCCCAGAGAATGAGGCTATGGACACCTATATAGAAGAGGCCCTCGACATTTTGTGAAAATAAAAGGATGGTAGTCTCCGTCCCTGCATAGATTACTGGCCCCTCAATGACCTTACCATCAAGAATCGCTTCCCTCTTCCTCTGATAGTGGCCGCACTAGAACAAGTTGGACAGGCTACCATCTACTCCAAACTGGACCTACGCAGTGCTTACAACCTGGTCCGTATCCGAAGTGGGGATGAGTGGAAGATGGTGTTCATCACCGCTAGGGATCACTACGAATACCTGGTTATGCCCTACGGTCTCACCAATGCTCCCGCAGTCTTCCAGTCCTTCATAAATGAAGTTTTCCAGGACATGATCAACCAGTTCCTCATCGTGTACATTGACAATATCTTGATCTACTCTCACTCCATTGCAGAACACGGATAACATGTGCAACTGGTCCTCCAACGGCTACAGGACCATCATCTTTATGTCAAGGCTGAGAAGAACGCCTTTCACGTTACTACGGTAACCTTCCTAGGTTTGAAGGCAAAGTCACGGCCGTGTTTAACTGGCCCAAACATACCACCGTAAAGGAACTACAACATTTCCTAGTATTTTCCAATTACCGCCAGTTCATCCGAAACTGCAGCAGCACAACCTCTCCTCTCTCAGCTCTCACCAGTCAAAAAACCCGTACCCTCCAATGGACCAACACAGCCCTTACTGCATTTGAGACCTTGAAATGCCTCTTCACCTCTGCACCCATCCTTAGGCAGCCAGATCCTACCCTTCCTTTTGTTCTGGAGGTTGATGCATCCGAGGTCGGCGTAGGAGCGGTTCTCTCTCAGCGGGTAGGGACACCTTCCAAATTACACCCAGGTGACTTCTTTTCCAAGAAACTGTCACCCACTGAGAGAACCTATGATGTCGGGAACCGAGAGCTCCTCGCCATTAAGCTGGCTATCGAAGAGTGGCGCCACTGGTTAGAGGGAGCTCATCACCCATTCCTTGTCCTTACCGACCACCGCAATTTGGAGTACTTAAGAAGTGCTAAGAGGCTCAACCCCGGACAGGCTCGCTGGGCACTCTTCTTCACCCGCTTTAACTACTTAGGAAGCAGTGGGGTGCTATTTCAACCGGACGATAACGTGAACGATAGGAAAGGAAAATAAAGTGGTGTGCGTTCACAATCTCGCGCGCGTCAAACCTTGTTTACAAAAGTGGTCCCCTGACTACTTCCTCTTCCTATCCGTTTTGCTTACTCCAATCACTCTCAGTCTTTGTATATAGACTGCTGACATCTAGTGGAAGCCATAGGTACTGCAGTCTCAGTCCTGTTTAAAATAGAAATGAATAGGCAGCCTTGAGAAGAAGGTCAAGTACAAAACAAACTGTTTTCACCTGCTATATCAGTTCTGTTATACTCACATACATACATTATTTTAACACTCTTAGAAACTTCAGAGTGTTTCCTATCTAATAGTACTAATTATGTGCATATCCTATTTTCTGGGCCTGAGTGGCAGGCATTTTACTTTGGGCACGCCAGACTCTCCAAAACCGTCACCTATGCAGCCGCTCCCTAAAAAGTTAACTTCACTGTCACCTATCTGCCTGGCAAGAAAAATGTGAAGGCTAATTCCTCATCCCGTCTGTTTGACTCCCCTTCCTCTAACCCAGCTCCCAAGCCCATCCTGCCTCCGTCTTGTGTCGTGGGACCCATACAGTGGGAAATAAAATCAGCCGTCTAAGAGGCCCTACGCCACGACCCAGCACCTCCCGACACCCCTACAGGCAAGACCTACCTCGCTGAGTTCTGGCCATCCATCCCCATCATTGCCTGATCTCCTGGACGACGTTACTAGCCTTTTCCCTGTCTGTACTGTTGCCTTTTTGGACCCCCTGTGTATGACCTTCTGCCTGCCCCTGGACCCAGCTACCTGCCTCCTCCTGTGGTCCTTTACTAATAAACACCTGCTGCGCCCTGTGCTTGAAACCAGCTCTCTGTCTCCCATCATGTTAATTACAGTATTATTTTGCTTCTTTTAAATTCACAGCAGATCAAAATATATCAGCTTCTAATTGGGCTTCTTTATCATGCTATATCATGCTATTCTTTATCATGCTATATCATGCTATTGCTATATCATGCTATCATGCTATATCATGCTATTGTCCACCATGATTTAACTTTGTAATTCTGCTGTGTCTCTTTCCTAAGGACTGTGTATACATATTAATTTGGCTGATATAGAATGTGTCAGAGGTGTCCTGTGTCCTTGACGAAAGGCTATTCATATTGAACACTGTTGCAGTCACCCATGTGTCAGCCACTGTGGAAATGTGTTTTTCCCCTCCCTCTTTAAGTGAAACAAAAGTTGATCTGTACTTATCTTTATTGATACTTGATTTTTTCAGGGTTTGCAACGATGAGACTATCAGTGGCTTTAGCAGATTTATCAAACCAAATATTATGCTCTTTCCTCAGGAGGCTCAGACTCAAATCAAATCAAAACAAAGTGTATTTGTCACGTGCGCCAAATACAACAGCTGTAGACCTTACAGTGAAATGCTTACTTACAGGCTCTAACCAACAGTGCAAAAAAAAGGTATTTGGTGAACAATAGGTAAGTAAAGAAATAAAAACAACAGTAAAAAAGACAGGCTATATACAGTAGCGAGGCTATATACATTTGCGAGGCTATAAAAGTAGCGAGGCTACTTTTATAGCTACTTTTATAGACTCACATTGCATTCAGTGTTCATTCAAATGAAATATGCAGTTAGATTATTCTGTGCATTGTTGCCTGACGCTCACACTAAGTACAGAGTATCGAGGTAACGCAAAAAGTTAAAGGCTTTACAGTTCTATTGCTTTTCTTTTTTTTAATGTTCGACCTGAACTCTGTTTTTCCTACAAATATGGGTCTTTGTGAAGGATGTAGAGCTTTAGTTCAATTGTATTTGTTTAACCAGGATAAACTCTGTTTTTCAGGGAGTCTTGGGAAGCTATTTTGAAGAATAAGGAAATAAAGTTGAAACCAGTGTAGAGGCATCTTGATGACAATGTCCTAGCTTGCAATACAAATAACATTTTGAATTACTGACCATTTGAAGGTTCTCTCAGCAACAAAAACAATTCGGTCTGTCCTGATTGGCTGCAAGGCCCTGGTTTCTGTTCATGTGACATTGTTCCAAGGTAGGCAGTACAGTAGCTATCCTGAGGCCCATGTCAGGACCCCTGATCCTAGAGCAGTGCCTGTCAGGCCTGCACCTGTAACACAGAGACCTTGTGGCCCTGCATCCAGCACGTAGGGCCGTGCTGGGCCGCCGCACTGCCTCAGACATGCTTTGCATTCAACCACCACTCACGGCCCAGGCAATGCTCCAGAGACCGGCCGTGATCCCAGCTGTTCGCTTCATTTTAATGCACTCTGAATAATATTAAAGCAGAATCAGTTGAATGTATTAATGCAGGCTGCCCCTCAGAGAGATGCTTTTAAAGGCCAATGATTTAATTTAAGCTCTTAAACCCTCTATTTTTGATATGTTACAAAGAATTATGGCTTTTGCCATGTCTTTACACCACAGAGTACAGTGGGCCACTGTATAAATTATTACCAAACCATGACTTCTGGAAACAGCCACCATTCGCAGTCATATTTCCACAACTTATCCTAGAGACCATATCAGTCCCTGTTCTTGCACTTTCTAGTATTCCTGTCATTAGAGTCTGTTCTTGAATAAAGAACGACACTGTCAGTATAAAATCTATTTGCATGTTTTTTTTGTAGTCGACTTGGAGGATAAACCGACTCCTAAAAAGCAAACTGGCACCTGAATATAGGCCTGGATGTCTTTTCAAAAGCTCCACATGCTGTCTCCTCAGGTACATGCTTATGGAGGGAGACCAATCTGGGACTGTAGCAACACAATCTGGCCCGTCATTTGGATGTCGTTACTGAGTTGATTCCAGGTAAGCCTTCCACTTTATTGGTGTCAAGGTCCTCTTAGAGTAGGCCCTGACCTCTGCCGTTTTAATTCATGGCAGCCCAGACGCAGGGCACTAGTGCTAATCTCATTGGCCCATTTTTCAATTGGTACCACTAGAACAAATAGCTATAACCAAAGAGATTTGACACCTGTAAGTATAACTAAGAGTAGCGCCTCTGTCACTATGCTGCACTGTGGTAAAATAGTGTCTCCATGATGGGAGGTCAGAGAACCATCACGAAATCACTCATGTAACAATTACTAAAAAGAGGTGCGGAGTGTAGTGGCATAATAAAATGAAGCCTTTGCTGGCATCATCTGAAAGGCAGGGCGGTACACCTGCGAAGGAGAGAAGGGATCACATCAGTGTTCTCTGTGTTGGCGCTTGCTAGTTTGACGCCCGCTTCAGGGCTGCACATCACAGGAGCGACTGCTGAAAAAACAGGTTGTAGGGGTCCGTGCGCACAGCCTGCCTGTGGTGCTGCCTGAAGGACTACCATGGAAACAAGGAGTGTGACAGGCTCTGGGGGGATCCACCACAGCTGCAGGCACTTCCATTTTGACAGACTGATGAAGACATCACTGCCACACAGTGCACAAAAACAACAACAACTAGTGGAAAAAAATATGATCCAGGCAGTGCGAACCGCTATGTGGCTCAAATGTTTAATAGCAAGCTTGTAAAACATCCAGGGAGTTTCTAATGCATTCAGGGACCAGATTGAATGGTGACTTATCTGCTGAGATTTGGGCTTTTCCCTAGAGGGAATAGATTTATAAATTATTTCTTAAATATGATTACCTCTCTTGGAAGAGGAAAGAGACATTATGCTTGGTGCGAATTCTATGGCAGTCCTAACCCTGTCTATATCCTGTCTTTAACTCATTGAATGAATGACTCAACATTAACACAGAGGGCATCCAAGCCCAAAAGCTCAGTGCTAGTGACTTGACAGCTGGGAAGCAGACAGCCTATTCACCATGACCTCTCTTAATACCAATGACGTCATTTGCCTTGATAATATCTCCACTGTTGACAGCTCCGATCTCTTAGTTCCCAGAAGTCCCCAGAGCCAGGCTCAATTCATCAATATTAGCCAACGATATTCATGTCAAACATTATGGAACATGTAGTGGTTGTAACTTCAAGAGAAAATGTCACTTGATAGTTATTTGGTCATCTCTTTATGAAACAATGCATCAGTAACAAGCTGCAGTTATATTTCTGTTTGGAAAGTTCTGTCTTGTATTTTTTGAAGTTTTGAATCCTAACAAGACTCTCTAGGATCAAACATACTGCAGAGCGCATCACTGTATGTGTGAGATACAGCAGTATTGGAGTGTGTTAAAATATGATGATTAACAGCTTAATTGGTTTCACCTGTCGGGACACCTCATTGGTTCTTCTCTGTGGGCACCCCACCTCCTCCTCCTCCATGCCACCCCCACCCCCAGTGGAGCCCAGAATGCAGCAGGGTTTCAGCATGTGTGTGGGATTTAGCTCGTCAGAAGCTAAGGGTCACCTCCACTCCCCCTCACTTTGAAATGGACCCCTGGTGGCAGCTCCTGGGAGAGCCCAGTGATGTCTCTATCAGCCTGTCAAAAGAGATAGCCTGGGGCTCATCCAGGTCCCCCTGAGCCAATCAAACTCTTCACAAAGCACAGATAGATGCTCTTTCACCAGCGTGCTACTGCAGAGGAAGGAGATCACCCGCCCTCCCGCCGAACTGGGAATCTCAGCACACCAATCAGTTAGAACAAACTCCCAGTGCTGGGGTCCAGGGCTCGCCTCAGCCAAAACTCTGCTCAAACTATGGCTATTTTTAAGTGTTACTTGTTTATTTATTTACTCTTTCTTTGAATGAGCAGAACTGAGAAAACACACCAACTAAACAAGAAGTTATTTCAAAGGCCTACCGTGTGGAGATCCAACGACAAAAAGGACTCTAAGAACTCTGATAACATGTTATATGATTAAAGTTCCACTGGTACATGAGCAAGAAGTACTCCATAAGGATTTGATCCAATATGTGCATAATCTGGAAATGTCATGAGGAGTTGATTTCCCATTAAAAAGAGAGAGTAATTTGTCAAAAGCAATGAAAGAGCCAGTTAATGTAGGCCCATCAAGGATAAAATTGTTTGAAAATCATCACATTCAAATCTGATACATATAAGATCTAAAACAACCTTCTAAACACACCAATAATCATCTCTAAGTAACATCACATCAATGTTTGAGGCTAATCGTTGTGAATAACTTGAAGATGCCTCAAAGCAAACCGTGAAAGACCCTCTGAGGATTATGTCTGATGGAGTAGGAAGCATATGTTACTCTTCCAGGAACTCCATCATGGAGAGAAAGACTATCATGGACCTGTGTGTGTGTGTGTGTGTGTAGCCAACATTAGGTAGTTGAGGTGATTTTAGTGGAAACGTGAAGCACTAAGTGCTGAAGATGGAGAGTACTCTCTGTGAGATGAGCGCTCGCTCATTTGGACCCTGTTATTGTGAGAAGGCAACAAAGCACTGCATTAGCCACCACGCCGGACCGACATACAGGTCTTTGATGTGAGCTCGGTAACCAAGGCACAGCGGTGGCTGATGCATGAGCTCTGTTCCAATGGGTGTGTTGTGTAATCAGATGTATTTACTGTGTATTCAGGGAGAGAAGTGGTGTAATCCATTCCCAGTGCAGTGCAGTTAGGAAGAAAATCATTGTGGAACAACTACAGTTTGACATGGGATTTTTCAAGGTTTTACAATTCATCACATTTTCATTTGAGAATTGACAAATAAGAAGACATCAAAACAGGAAACGTGAGAAGTTGCACTAGAGTATTAAAGTTACATGTATCTAACTTTCCCTTGAATCTGTTCAGAAAATTAATTCTTCAAAATACAAAGTATTTGATCAAAAGGATTGTACAGAGTTGATTTTACAAATAAAATAATGATACGCACCTTGAATATAAAAAGGCTTTGTAGTAAACAGTTATGAGCATCGGCCTACATAAAAAGATAGCTGTAAAAATACAATATTACTCCCTGTACTACTTTACCTATAGTCTATATTTGAGAGATCAATTTAAATTGGTAGGAATGTAAGTACAAAGTAGTAACTGGATTTAGCACACCTACAGTATTGCATTTACCAATTTTCCATTACATGAAAATAAAATGTACATGATTCAAAACATTGCAGCGGTTCAGTTTTACTACTCAAACCAATAAAAGCAAAACAGCAGAGTTAAACCAAACTAACTAGCTCTCATTCTTTTTCTAAAATGCATGAATGGATGCGGGCAGACGGCGTCTCTGGCTCTGTGATTGACAGCTCCATGTGCTGCCTCCCTAGCCGGTGCAGTGCACAGCCCCTGTCAGGGGGGTGGCAGACACACAAACGGGAGAGTGGCTGACTGCACCCCCGCAGCAGGGGGCACGGGAGAAGGGGGAGCAGGCGGTGAAGGGTCGCAGGTTCTGCTGGCACTGGAGCGTTGCCATTGTAGCGGACTGGGCCGTGCCATTTTCAAAAGGAGCCCGGGCCTTTCATCCAGCATGTCCAAGGGGCTTACCTTCTCCTCCGTGGCGGGCTCTGGACGCTGGGCGCTCTCAGCTCGCTGTACTGCACCTGTAAAAACAAACAGGAGTTTGGTCGGAGGCAGGTAATCTGAGCTCAGTGGAGCGCACGATAATGGCTCCCCCGAGGAGAGCTGGTGCAGGGGAAAGCGAGGCGGGCTCGCCTGTAATGAATCATTTTTTAAACACAGGAGCAGAGGGGATTAATCACAGGGAGGAAGGATTTGAGAAGTCAAGGGTTCCGTACCAGCGCACTCCCCCCTCCTCCGCCACAATCTCAATATTAGAAGCAGACATCAACTGTTGAGAAGACCTGCCAGTAAGGGAGTTGTAAAACTGCATAATCGCTCATTGCAAGTTGTGTCCTTTCGGAGAAAACTTTGTACAAAGCCAAGAATAGCCTCAGCCAGGATTTTCTTAACTAGAGTAGCAACTGGCATCAATGGGATGTCGAATTTTACATGCTTCAATGGGAACTAAAAGTTTACTTTGATTTCATCCGAGAAAAGAGACCTGCCACTTCAAATTTTAACTTAAACCCCAGTTTCCTTTCAGTTATGTTTGCAGTATTATGCTCAACATCAAAGATATTCTCAGGTGTACACAGATTCCTACATGTCAAAACATATTTGTAACAGAAATGAAGGCTGAAAGTCTAGAATTAAACTTCCAAATTGGAACTTACTATGGCAAATGGTTGAAAAACTGTAAGTATCTAAAATATCTTTGTCCAATTTTTGTAGTCTCTAGTGAAAGTAACAGGCCCTAAAAATGAATCAAAACAACCATAATGCGAAACCAATTGATAGTTGGAAAAAGCTTTACAAACTGAAGTTTGAAGAAGAATTGCTTTCAAAAGCATTTTTGTTGTTGCTACAACAATAACATGGTTGTGTTGAATCAAGGTAGAGAATCCATACTAATTACCAAACCCTGATTATTAGAATGGGAGATGGAATGAATGAGGGAATAAAGTGACTGCCGTCTGCATCAGAACATGAAACTGTTAGAACTAACAGATGCTTCTTATTTCAGGACAGACACGCTCCTGTCAGAAGTCCCAGTTTGGGGGGCTTTGTAGATTTGCACAGGCACTAATTGCCAAGTCATTTTGCTGTGAGACAGGAGCCTGTTTCCAGCCTTTGTAATATGGCTTGACTGTGTCCATACCTAGGCCTATCTAAGGGTTGGAGTTCTAAGGTAATAACTATTGTAATGGTTCTTGTGTTTGTCTTGTTCAGCAGATTATTATTCACTATTTACTGATGAATCATTATGTTTGTTTTGTTTTGTTATGTACCCATCATCCATGACATAGTTCATCTGTAAACTAGACTAAAAAGTCTTGTCCCAATGTCCTCATTTTTAAAACTTTAACAACGTGTCACATAAAAGATGTGAGACATAAAATATGGCAAAACTAAATGTATTCATCTTGCTGTTTTGCCAACTTACTCACATAGGCTTCTCTCCAACATCACTGAACATTTGGCAATAACTCTCAGAGTGACAACATCAAGGGGGCAGTGGAGAAAGAGACTGGGGTTCATTGTCTTTCCAGATCCAGACAGTCACGTATCCTAGCTGAATACTGTTTGTGGAGTACTGTACCTGGGAGAGGAAGGCACTGTTTGCTGCTCCGTTTCCTGCCCACACTCAGCCTCTCTCAGTCAGAGAACAGAACAGAGAGAGAACAGGATGAACACCCAGTACCACGTACCCCGACAGCACCCTGCCCTGGCAGCTATCTGCTACCAGCCCTGTGATGTAACCGCAAATGACATATCAGCCATGGCTAATATATGATCACATATGGCAGCCAGCAGGATGGCCGGGTCGCACGACTACATTAATTGACTCCCCCACCCTGATGTGGCGGGGGCCACGTCAGAGTGTCTAAGCTGACACAGAGCTGGGCATACCAGCCACAGACAACCACAGACGTCGGGAGTCCTCCGCCGGCCCCTGGCCAATCACAGGCCCCGACGCCACAGCGCTTTTATCACAGAGACAAAACTGCTAATCAGGGACGAGGCTGGAGCGATATGGCGGAGGACAGATCAGAGTAGACCCCATCCAGGCACCGGGGCGACTGAATCAAACCACCGCCAGAAATAATTGGGCCATGGGTGCTTTATAGGCGTGAGTTCATTAATAATCAAACAAAGCCAGATGATATATTTCCCCAACACTTGAGAATTCTGTTAGAGCAAATAATGCAGATATCTTCAGGGAATTCCCTCCCTCTATGTGTATGTGAAATTGGACCCTTACCTTTTGAACATCAGAAGGCACCCTCTTGAGGAAATCCAGTATTTCATTATTGTCAATGGCATACGGGTTGCGTAGCTTCTTGGTAAATTTGTTAACGCCTGTGAAAACAAGGACACATTAATAAATAAAGGTGTCATCGAGACCTGTATATTTTTACAAGGAAAAAAACAATCTTGCGACCCCATCCCTAGCTCTTTCACCGCTGTATGAGAAATTGCACCTTGTGATGGTATTAAATTGATCCCCAGGTACTCAATTGAATCTGTATATCAATAAGATGGTGGGATTGTATGGACAGTGCAATGATATGTATTATCATAACAATACACTACATTATCAAAAGTATGTGGACACCTGCTCATCGAACATCTCATTCCAAAATCATGGGCATTAATATGGAGTTTGTCCCCCCTTTGCTGCTATAACAGGCTCCACTCTTCTAGGAAGGCTATCCACTATATGTTGGAACATTGCAGCTGGGACTTGCTTCCATTCAGCCACAACAGGCACTGATGTTGGGCAATTAGGCCTGGCTCGCAGTTGGCGTTCCAGTTCATCCCAAAGGTGTTCGATGGGGTTGAGGTCAGGGCTCTGTGCAGGCCACAATGATCTGGACAAACCATTTCTGTATGGACCTCGCTTTGTGCACAGGGGCATTGTCATGCTGAAACAGGAAACGTCCTTCCCCAAACTGTTGCCCCAAAGTTGGAATCACATAATCGTCTAGAATGTAATTGTATGCTGTAGCGTTAAGATCTTCGTTCACTTGAATTAAGGGGCCTAGCCCGAACCATGAAAAACAGCCCTAGACCATTATTCCTCCTCCACCAAACTTTACAGTTGGCACTATGCATTCGGGCAGGTAGCGTTCTCCTGGTATCCGCCAAACCCAGATTCGTCCGTCGGACTGCCAGATGGTGAAGCGTGATTCTCACTCCAGAGAACGCTTTTACACTGCTCCAGAGTCCATTGGTGGCAAGCTTTACACAACTCCAGACAGCGCTTGGCATTGCGCATGGTGATCTTAGGCTTGTGGTGTGGCTGCTCGGCCATGGAAACCCATTTCATTAATCTCCCGACGAACAGTTCTTGTGCTGATGTTGCTTCCAGAGGCAGTTTGGAACTCGGTAGTGAGTGTTGGAACCGAGGGCAAACAATTTTTACATGCAATGCGCATCAGCACTCGCCGGTCCTGTTCTGTGAGCTTGTGTGGCCTACCACTTTGTGGCTAAGCCGTTGTTGCTACTAGACATCTCCACTTCACAATAACAGCACTTTTAGATGCCCGGGGCAACTGTAGCAGGACATAATTTGACGAACTGACTTGTTGAAAAGGTGGCATCCTATGACGGTGCCACGTTGAAAGTCACTGAGCTCTTCAGTTATGCCATTCTACTGGCAATGTTTGTCTATGGAGATTGCATGGCTGTGTGCTTTATTTTAGACACCGGTCCCCAACAGGTGTGGCTGAAATCCACTAATTCAAAAGGGTGTCCACATACTTTTGTATATATTGTGTATACAGTACCAGTCAAAGGTTTGGACACAGCTACTCATTCAAGGGTTTTTCTTTATTTTACTATTTTTTACATTGCAGAATAATAGTGAAAACATCAAAACAATGAAATAGCACATATGGAATCATGAAGTAACCAAAAAAGTGTTAAAAAAACAATGTATTTTAGATTCTTCAAAGTAGCCACCCTTTGCCTTGATGACAGCTTTGCACACTCTTGGAATTCTCTCAACCAGATTCATGAGGTATTCAACGGGAATGCATTTCAGTTAACAGGAGTGCCTTGTAAAAAGTGAATTTGTGGAATTTCTTTCCTTCTTAATGCATTTGAGCCAATCAGTTGTGTTGTGACAAGGTTCGGGTGGTATACAGAAGATAGCCCTATTTGGCAAAAGACCAAGTCCATATTATGGCAGGAACAGCTCAAATAAGCAAAGAGAATCACAGTCCATCATTACTTTAAGACATGAATGTCAGTCAATGCAGAAAATGTCAACAACTTTGACATTTGCAGTCGCAAAATCCATCAAGCGATATGATGAAACTGGCTCTTATGAGGACCGCCACAGGAAAGGAAGATCCAGAGTTACCTCTGCTGCAGAGGATAAGTTCATTAGAGTTAACTGCACTTCAGATTGAAGCCCAAATAAATGCTCAACATCAACTCTTCAGAGGAGACTGCGTGAATCAGGACTTCATGGTCGAATTGCTGCAAAGAAACCATTACTAAAGGACACCAATAAGAAGGGCCAAGAAACACGAGCAATGGACATTAGTCTGGTGGAAATCTGTCCTTTGGTCTGATGAGTCCAAATTTGAGATTTTAGGTTCCAACCGCTGTCTTTGTGAGACGCAGAGTAGGTGAATGAATGATCTCTGCATATGTGGTTCTCACCGTGAAGCATAGAGGAGGAGGTGTGATGGTGTGGGGGTGCTTTGCTGGTGACACTGTCTATGATATATTTAGAATTCAAGGCACACTTAACCAGCATGGCTACCACAGCATTCTGCAGCGATATGCCATCCCATTTGGTTTGCGCTTAGTGGGACTATCATTTGTTTTTCAACAGGACAATGACCCAACACACCTCCAGGCTGTGTAAGGGCTATTTGACCAAGAAGGTGAGTGATGGAATGCTGCATTAGAAGACCTGGCCTCCACAATCACCTGACCTCAACCCAACTGAGATGGTATGGGATGTGTTGGACCGCACAGTGAAGGAAAAGCAGCCAACAAGTGCTCAGCATATGTGGGAACTCCAAGAATGTTGGAAAAGCATTCCAGGTGAAGCTGGTTGAGAGAATGCCAAGCGTGTGCAAAGCTGTCATCAAGGCAAAAGGTGGCTACTTTGAAGAATCCAAAATCTAAAATATATTTAGATTTGTTTAACAATTCTTTGGTTACAACATGATTCCATATGTGTTATTTCATAGTTTTGACGTATTCTCTATTATTCTACAATGTAGAAAATAGTAAAAAATAAAGAAAAACCCTTGAATGAGTACTATAGGTGTGTCCAAACTTTTGACTGGTACTGTATGTTCGCAGCTCAACAGTACAGAGAATGCTGTAATGCAGGCAGCAGGTGCACAGTAACACAAACATCCATGAGAGCTTTTGAACAGAGCCTGGTGGATGACTGCAGAACATACATTTCAGTCTGTGTCCAAGGGCGACTCAGGTCCTCTGAGTACACATACAGTAGTAAAGCCCGGAGCAGAGATTACCAACCTCCCCTCCCCCTATCACCACTCCAACCCCAACCACCTTTCCATATCAGTCAAACAACCAAAACATTTATTATGTTTCCATTTAAATAAGTTTATTCTTTATCTAATTTTCAATACTGTTAATTCCCCCCATTTGGTTGCATTCCACACTATTTCTAGAAAGCAAAAAGATACCTCTAGGTTCTAATTAAACCATATATTCACTGCTAGCTACAGCGCTTACCTCAACGTGTACACAAAGAACCTAAGGACCTAAATGTGTGCAGACTACATGAAAGGCTTGCGCTACAACCAGAGATGGGGGTTAACTGGGGAGTCAGGAGAGTGTATCAGTGCTGTTGTTTGATATGATTTTGGTATTGATTGTGTTGGAGGCAGTGTGGAAGTACAGTTAGTTGTGGGCTAACAGCTGGAGGAGGAGTGTCTGTTTCCCTCTGACCGCTGAGACGACTGTCTTCCTCTGTAGGACTGGAGCAGATAATGAGGGTTTACACCAGGAGCCTACACTGCCCAAGGACATCCTGTTTTATATACAGCCTGATGCTCTCTGCCTTGCCGCCCGGCTTTGTTTTCTCACAGACCCTGAGCCTAGCCTCAGACTGGTCTGCTTACATCCCCCACCGAGTGAGCTCTGAGCACAATGGGCCTCTGGAGCTAGCAGCCTGAGCTCTGGGCATTACAGAGATGTGAGGATGGCTGAATGTTCAAATGACTTCAATGAAGAACATGTTATAATGATAATGGATATAAGTGCTATTCCCTGTAATTGTCTTTTTACAACAATGTTTGGCAGAAGGGGAAGCTATCCATTCCAAAATACAGTATGTATTACTCAAATAATGGTGTATATTTGACTTACCCCATATCAAGATAATGTAGCGCAGTGGGATGTAGTATAATGTTGCTGTTGCCACAAGGAGAACCAAGCAGGCCAGGCAGGACAGGAAGGGCACAGACCAGTTGAATGTGCTGTGGATGAAATATTACATCAAATAAAGTCAGAATATCATTATGACTAAGAAGATACAAGATACTGCACAATCAATAATGTAGTTGCTAGCCAAAGCCGTATACACCCACTGTTACAGAGAATATTGAACTCCAGTATACTGTAATGTGTTATGAAACATTTCCAAAACTTTAAATGTAAAACTTACTTCTTGACTCTTTCCCCGACGCATGCAATTTCATCCAAAATGCTTTGGACAGTGATGACGATCTCTTGGACCATATGTATTTTGTCCATCAGTCCCTTTTTCCCTGATTCCTAAAAATACAAAGGCACTGATGAGGTCTACAGTGCTGTATGTCAATTGTTTGAGGAAGCAGACAAAGCCCAGTTTATCTCTGCTGTGCTATCATGAGTAATTGATCTATTGAATTGCCTATAATGAGCAAACTATGTCTCTTCAGACTATGCTTTTGAAAATGAGGCAGATTCAATGTTGAAAAGCTGTCATGAGGATGACTGTGAGATTTCCACTTTTGTCCGCCACAAACAATGGAAGTGCTCTACATCTAAATCACAGATTAACTGGAGGATGAGAAAGACATAAAATGGCCATCGGTAATCAGGCAGCAACCCAGAGGACCCAGACAGGAAGAGCAGACAGAGGATGTATGGTGCAACTTGTAAGGGAGTCCAATCCCACAAGTCTCCATAGGGCGGGTTTGGACTTGTTCTGCCAGTGCTATCCCACCCACCTCTATACTCTGTCTGTTTGTCGACCTGTCCTCACACCTCTCTGTGTGTGTGAGGGGGAAGTGGCTCAGCCACCCCAGAGCACAGGGTTGTAATCATTGGATGTATTCTCACTCATATACAACTTTCATATCATGTGAATGGGCTACGGCAATGTCCACCTCCATCACCAACAAAGTGTATATATAGTGTTATAGTGTTCATTTTGTATTGATATATAAATATCATAGTGCAAAAGCTGTGATATGATACAGACATCTTACATAGACCAGATGGACATGGTATGGGAAGGTGTCTGTCAATTTCAGTGTGGGGAAAAAAGGAGATATTCTCAGGCTTGTCTTGAGTTGAATTAGACATGATCAGATGAGTGCTGCTAACAGCAGAGGAGAAGCAGCGCTGGGAAGCTTTCCAGAAGGAGAGGCTGGAGATGATAACACCAGTAATGCAAGCTAAAGAGGGCTGAGAAGACTCACATCAAAAGGAGGACATAATGACAGGAATGATGACAGAGAAGAGCGAGGGAGAGAGAGAGGGAGGTATCTGATGGAGTCTAACAGGAGGCTTGAGGATGTCTATATGTTTGTGTTAGAAGGCAGTTCCAGCCTGGGCTCAGTGACAGTGTCCAGACAGAATGCTTTTATCAGAGTCTCATGAGGCAGCCCCTGGGAAAACACGCTGTCCGCCAGGCAGCACAGAGCAGCGAGACTCCCCACTGTCAGTCCCCAGTCTCCTCCACAACAACCACAGGAAGAGAGCAATTCCCACCAGGCCGCTGGAAATATCTCCAACATTCTCTCTCAGAGATCCATGAAGAGATTATTATCCCATAGTATGATACAATAGAGAGGGAGGGATAGTACTGTAGCCTATCATCCTATAGAAGAGATTACTATCCCATAGTGTAATATAATAGAGGGAGGGATAGTACTGTAGCCTATCATCCTATAGAATAGATTACTATCCCATAGTGTCATTCAAAAGAAGGAAGGATAGTACTGTAGCCTATCATCCTATAGAAGAGATTACTACCCCATAGTGTAATATAATAGAGAGGGAGGGATAGTACTGTAGCCTATCATCCTATGTATCATTGTTTTATAGACGAGACACAGCACTGTCTGCAGCGAGACAAAAAAAACTCATGTGAATGCAGAATGCATATAATTTACTTCACATTAGGTGTTAATTTAGCTCTTTCTCTTGAGCTCTGATTCACAGCAGAGGAAACTGTTTGTGCCTGCTAAAAGCCATTAAGATCCATGTCTGTGTGCTCCTGATGGACCGAGAGCTGCGCACGGGGAAATGAGAGCTCACTGGATATGGAGCCTCATCAGTTAGAGATATGAAAGGGAATCTGAGCCTATCTAAAATTGATTAAGGCCCCCTAAACATGAATTAGGATTCACATCTGATAAAATGTGATCTGAACTCTTATTTAGAACAGATAGCACTGTGTGTACAAGGTTGATGTAGCCAAAGATGACTTAGGCGAAGAAGAAAAAAACGATAATAATAATAATAATAATAATTGAGGTTTTATTTGAAAAAAAAATTATCAAAATGATATATACTTTAAAGTATGCATCAATAAGCTCTCATGATTATCACCTTTCATCTCCCTTGAAGTCCTCCTTCTCCTTAGTGATGAGCATTGGAAGTCCTTTACTACATCACTCATTTGATGATATTATTTATCTTCGTTCATTTTCCCTTTCAGCCATCTACAAAATTGTTCTGTGCTGCTGGTAAACAAAAATAAAATGGCTTCCTTTGAAGTGAAAGGGATGGGTATACTGGTGGGGATGGACCACATAAATCATAAATGTGTACTGATTAGAAAACCTGTGTCAAATCCTATTTTCATTTCAGGTAAAATTGTAAAAGCTATACCTTTTAAAGGGAACAGATTTGATCTCCTGCACAAATGTAAATAGAACATGTGGTTTCACAGGCATGTTGGGCATAATCAAATGCTGAAAAAAGTTAATTTAACATTGCTTTAATTTGAACAAATGGAACCAAATTTGAATATTCATTCAAAGCTTGACTGAATATTTTCTAGTGACTTATTCCACAAAGAAGAGAAACGTTAATCTTAATGTAAAACACCTGTGATTTTGACATGGATTATTTTATGATATTAAAATGAGCTAACAAACAAATGGATACACAAACAAACGTGTCAGCAGTGAGCAACTCCCAGAGGCAGTATGTGTTACATACCTCCCATAATGCACATCACTGACTATGACATCAGCAGTCTGTCTGGCTGGTGTGCTGAAGGTGACCCAGCGGAGACTAGGGTCGGAGGGGGTAAGGCGAAAGCACCCCTTCAGCTCAGTCTGTCACCCCCTCAACCCACCTACCCAACCCCCTGCTCCCTTGGGCAGTGCTTGAGGAGCAACACTCCCCCCTATTTACCCTGGACCAGCCATACCAGCCAGGGGCCATAGAAGACCTGTTTTATCTTCTCTGTTCATTGTGGTGGTGATCTGTGCGCTTGTTTTGCTTTTCTAGTTTTTTTTATGTTATTTAATAAATATTGTCCATCTACACAATTGATACCTAAGGCCAAAGGGAAGTCACTTTGGCCACACATCATTTGTAAGCTGTCTTTTTCCCTGAGGACAGATTTGTTCAGAGAGAGAGAGAGATCTGTTTTGTATTATCCTGATGTAACGTAGCCGGGCCTTTCGTCTCTCTTTAACGTCATGCTCTCACATTCCTACTGCTCTATTGGAAGTTTACATATCTCCTTCCTCCAGGGGAAAACAGGGAAAAAACATTTGAGTGGCAATGGTAACCTTATCAGAGGGAATAGCCTTTATTCACTTCTTAGCAAAAGGACTACAAGAAAAAGTAGTGCCTTTGAAGTCATGAAATTTAACACTGATCACTCTTTAACCCCAAATAGTTTGAAAGAACACTTTGATATGAAGTGTAAAGCTTCATTGCTTGGTCTGTCTGCATGATATCACATTTAAGTGACAGCAAAACCATAACACGACTTTCAAATAAGCCACTTTAAATTAAAGCTGACATCTTAAAACAAACACAGGCAACTGCTTAATTAGTCAATGAAAGCAGATATTTCATTTTCACAGAGAGTGAATGGGCTTAGTGGGCTCACATTCAACCTTTCAGAGAAGACTTCAAGGAACAAGAATTATTTGGTTTAAGCTGTTACACTGAGCTCCGCAACACATGGACATGTATTTAGAAAAATCTACTCCCAGCTTTCTAAAAACATACTTATTTTTAATCTCAAGGAGAAAACAAACAGAGAATAAAAATACAAATAAGCCAAATCATTGAGGTTGAGTGAAATTATAAAGACCTGCTACTAATGAATCTATTCAGTAGTAGAAGTATTAAAAGCCACAAAAGCAGCACATCCTCATTCACTATTCATACAAACACACAATTGTCATATCATTACTATTTGTTTGGAGACTGGGTTGTCTTTTCTAAGCTATGATTACAAATGCAGTGAAACTAAGCGTACGCTGTATTATGTGTATGCACACATACCATGAAGCCTGTGCTTTCAGACAGGATTTGGAGGGCAGGCCTGTTTTTTAGCAGAGGGTGTTCCTCTCCGTAGATGATGGTAGCCCCCGGTCATCAGAACAGAATATATTAAGCACATTATGGATATGATTCCTGGGCCCAGACGCACTGCAGAGGGGTCATTGCTTGGAGGCTTTGACGTAGCTCCACACTTCCCCACTTCTCCACCATAAAGCAATAATACACATCCCATTAACTCTTGCCTCTCCTAACTAAAACGAAGGGAAATGTCTAGATGAGAGGAACAACGAGTAAAAGACATGACACTTTTGTCTTCTTCTTTTGGTGTGGGCAGCAGTGGAGGCTGTTGGGAGAAGCTATAGGAGGATGGGCTCATTGTAATGGCTGGAAAGGAATACATTGAACCTCCACTGGTGGGCAGGCATTAGAATAATTGTTTTGGTATTATCACGTTCAGATGAACAATTATAAATAAGCCCTCATTATGAATATAGAGATCCAATTGTTTAAGTGACTGATAATCTTGATAGAACCGTAAGTACATGATCTTAGCCTCATTTATTGTAGGGAAAAGGTTCATCTCATAGTAACCATCCCATTTAGAAAAGTCTAGTGAGAAAATCTTCACTCGCTGCTAATATCTCCAACGACAGACAAACTTCAATTAATGATGCAGTTTAACATAGATTTGGAGTTTAAAAGGGCTGGGACACTGCGGCAGAGCACATTTGTAATGATACTGAGTACTCAATGAAATAGACTGCTGAAGGAAATGTGTTTGTTCACATGCTATTACTGTTTCCTACATTCTCTCCTAATTTTGAATGCATGAAATGTTCTCTTCTTGGGTAAAGACAAGCTTCCGAGAGAGAATTTCCAGTGGAACTATGCAAAAGTCGCAACTAGAACTTGTATAACTGGCATACAGAATATACTATAAAATAGTCAAAAATAAAGGAAATAAAATACCTTCTCATCTTCCTCCTCATCATCGGTCATGTTCATGTTCACCTACAAGAGAATGGAGAGAGGTAGTGTGTTTTCAAATGGACAGGGACACATGCGGGCACTGGAGCATTTTGAACAAACACCTAGTAATGAAATTCTGCTCTAGTACATATACCCCTATTGGGAGAGGCCTGTTTCCATAGAGACGGCATCACAGGGGTGACCTCACACAAAAGGAGAGGTGAAAGAGGGCCTTCCTCACAAGAGCACTGTCACAGCAAAGCAATCTAATTTCTTCACAACATAAACACAACAGAAAAACAGAAAGAGGAAAAAAACATTTAATTTGGATGCTGTTGCCTAGATCCCTTTACATCAAGTCATCCCTGACCCCTGCATGGTGCACACCGTGACATTGCCTGGGAACAGGGTTGTGTTACTGCCGGGCACAGGGTCACAAAGAGGTGACAGAGGCTCCACACTGGATATGAGGGTGAATCCAGGCTTTAACATTTCCCGGGGACTGCATCTTTGCCAGCAGCCTCAAACACAATCAGTGGGCTAGGGCTGGGGATGGGGACGTTGCTGTAGGGAGGGGATGTTTGCAGGCCAAGGCCCCGGCCGTCGAGATGGCTTACAACACAATGAAATTGGAGGGCATTGAGAAGTGTGAACAGCATTAACCTTTACAGACATGGCTAGGGGAGACTTGATTTCCATAACCTAGGCTTTGATACAGAGGAGATAGCCGTTCCATCTTGAGAATGTACTCAATGCGTTTTGTCTACAACAGTATCTACACAACATCAACATAATGTTGTATGCTGAAATAATACTGTATTGGTATCAACATGGTAAAAAAAAAAGCATTTAGCTAATATTTTACAAAGATGATGTTAACGGCATACTCTTGTCACGCCATACTCTTGTCACGGCATACTCTTGTCACGTGATTGTCTCCACCCCCTCCAGGTGTCGCTTATTTTCCCCAGTGTATTTATCCCTGTATTTCCTGTCTCTTTGTGCCAGTTCATCTTGTATGTTTGTCAAGTCAACCAGCGTGTTTTTCCCGTTCACCTTTTGCTATTCTCTTTTTGATAGTCTTCCCGGTTTTGACCCCTGCCTGACACTGGACTACTTTCCCGCCTGCCTGATCATCCTGCCTGCCCTGACCTTGATTCTGCCTGCCCTTCGGTACCTTTTGAACTCTGAACTGGTTTTGACCGTTTTGCCTGTCCACGGCCATTCTCCTGCCTTACCCTATTGGATTATTAAATATTGTAAGACTCCAACCATCTGCCTCCTGTGTCTGCATCTGGGTCTCGCCTTGTGTCATGATAACTCTTGATTATTGTAGGGCATTGCGGGAAGTTCAATTCAGGTAGTGGGAGTGCAAGTCTATGTTCTGAGGGTGACAGAGTCTAGCAGAGGGAGTTGGTGTTCAGCTCTGCACGCTCCTGACCTGTGAGTGGGCCAGGAGAAACATGAAGAGCTGCTGTGACATGTGTAGTATAGACCAGAGCTGTATGGAGTACAGTACAGTATAGGAGACACTCACCAGGTCCGGATTGCTGCTGATCCTCTCTGTGGTGATCTGGAAGTAGTTCCAGCCAATGAGCAGCAGCAGGAAGAGAGGCAGCATGAAGAGCTCCCAGGTCCACACCGTCACTATGAAGATCTGGAAGGACAGGAAGGACAGGATGGGAGAGGGTGAGACTCACGAACAGCACGGATACAGCACGGCGGGTGGCACTTCCCTCATACAACATGGGCCAGAACCAAAGCCCAGACGTCATGGACACAATGTACTCTTCCCACATCCCAGCATTCACCACTCAAAACAAACAATGGGTTTACCCACCACCCAAGCCCCATGAACAACACAGCAGACTGCGAAGCTACGCCACTATACAGCAGGGTACCCCAACTGGCGGCCCAAGTTTCTGAGCACAATTTTTTCCCCTGTTGTTGGACATAAAAGACTGTAAAAACACACAAATCAGCTCCAAGGTATTCCCACGCATGATAGAGAGATATATGTGATCATATACAAATGTAAGCAAGGTTTGAAATTAGTATGTTTTAGTGAAATATTATATCTGTTTTGGCTTCTTGTGATCAATTTGCAGTCTACAAATGATTTGTAATTATGTTCTGGCCCACTGACCATCCGCTCAAGAAAAAAACCATCCTGCGGCGGAATCTAGTTGATGATCACTGCTCTACAGCATCAGAGCCCCCTCTTAGTGGCTGGGAAGTAAGAGACCTTTGGGAAGGATTTTTTATATTACAAAATACAATTTATTTACAGAGATAACACATGCTGACAGTGTGCCTTTCTGCAGAACAGAAAGTCTGACAAGGGTAGGCTGTCTCTTACAGCATATCAGACCCTCTTAGATTGGGAAGCATTTGGGCTGTCTGACTGTGACAAGGCGCATATGGCAACTGGAGGAGCATTTGCAACGTTTACCTCTCCACAGCGATGATAGTGAGAAAAGCCAAGACCCCTGGTAGAAATAAGATGGATCACACTGAATGAGTAATCCCTCATAATTCTGTAAAGGAGCGGCGCTAAGAACAGCGAACAACACCCACTGCACTTCACAGCAGAGCACTAATTGGACGGCTGCATTTAAACCCATTTAGTGACAGCCTAATGAGTCTGGCTCTAGCTGGAATTATCCACCATGTGTGAGGAGGAGCACACTAGCAAGTTGATGTGAAGAAATAAAAAAGGCCTCCAAATTTAGTCTAAATCTATTACTGTGTAACACTTGGCGTGGACATTCATTTTACCCATTTCTGAGGCATCTTCTTCTTTTGTAATGGATATACGCCATTCTATAAATCAAATCAAATTTTATTTGCCACATGTGCGTGTAGACCTTACCATGAAATTCTTACTTACAAGCCTTTAACCAACAATGCAGTTTTAAGAAAATAAGAGTTAAGAAAATACTAAATAAACTAAAGTTTAAAAAAGTAACACAATAAAATAACGTGGCTATATACAGGGGGTATCGATACCAAGTCAATGTGTGGGGGTACAGGTTAGTAGAGGTAATTGAAGTAATATGTACATGTACTGTAGGTAGGGGTAAAGTGACTATGCATTGATAATAAACAGCGAGTAGTAGCAGCGTAAAAAAAAGGGGTCTATGCAAATAGTCCGGGTAGCCATTTGATTAATTGGCCTTTTGGACCTAGACTTGGTACTCCCGTACCACTTGCCGTGTGGTAGCAGAGAGAACAGTCTATGACTTGTGTGGCTGAAGTCTTTGACAATTTTTAGGGCCTTCCTCTGACATCGCCTGGTATAGAGGTCCTGGATGGCAGGAAGCTTGGCCCCGGTGATGTACTGGGCCGTACGCACTACACTCTGTAGTGCTTTGCGGTCGGAGGCCGAGAAGTTGCCATACCAGGGAGTGATGCAACCAGTCAGGATGCTCTCGATGGTGCAGTTGTAGAACTTTTTGAGGATATGGGGACCATACCAAAACTTTTCAGTCTCCTGAGGGGGAATAGGCATTGGTATGCCCTCTTCACGACTGTCTTGGTGTATTTGGACCATAATGGTTTGTTGGTGATGTGGACTCCAAGGACCTTGAAGCTGTGTTGTTGCCTACCCTTACCACCTGGGGATAAAATAAAATGTAATCTTTGAAAGGTTCAACAACTCCTCTTTTCTAAAACTTTGTTTTCATGAGAGGAGGAACTTAACCAACATGCTGAAAGAAAACAAACCTACAACACCCAATGAAATGAGAATTGGGATGCCTGCACTACAATAGCACACTACAATAGCATGTTGTGCAGTCTGAGTGTGGACTGCTGGGGGCTTGTTACAGTAACAATATGTTTGACTTAGTCCTGAGACAGGATGTGAACCGGTGGGCCTTCAGGCCTCCATTTGAGCCCTGTAAACAGCAGACTGGTCTTGTCATATCAGCCTGTTTCCAGCCCTACTGGCTCTGGGGCAGTCTACCTACTGCCACACAAGGCCTAGGTTCAATGGATTCAAACTGCCACCAGGGAAACGTGAACCATGAGTAATGCTGTAAACACTGGGCCCTCACAGCCCTAGGCTTCTATCAATAATATCTGAGTAATGTGAAGTGTAGGAACAAGCAGAAACACGGTGGGATGACCAAGATGTGAAGACCTAATATGAACAATATGTTACTGTAATTTCTCCATAACAAATGAGTTGAATTATGCAGCCACAACTAACACTGGTGGGAAAACCTAAAGGTAAAAAATGAATATGCATGATGTGTGGAGGTAGCTTCAAAATGTCTCCTTTAGGTTATGAATAACCTACGTCATATGTTGTCACCTCTATTCGCATGAGGCTATTCTAAAGCGACACTGTTTTCACCCCACAGGAATTCAGCAGGCTGGCAGACAGGTAGCCTGTCATATCCAGAGTTTTCCCTTTAAAATAAAAAGAAAGGAATAAAATTTGCCTGGAAACTGACATGAGCCCAGCAGGAATGTTGAACCCCCTTGCCCTCCCTGCAAAAGCTGCTACATAAACCACTAAAGTCTAATTGCCTGGTCTCTGTCTTCCTGTGCGAGTCAACAGAGGGAGCCAATTCATTTCCTCCCAGGGAGCCGGCAGAGAGAATCTGTCACAGGTATTCATAATCGCCCACTAATGCAAATTTCTGCTCACCACGCTCTGGCTTGGTGGACAAGATAAAAGCCTAGAGAAATACAATGCCTTTTGTATAAACTGAGCGCCTAAATGAGGGTATAAACCAAAACTGTCAGAAATATCTTCTCAATTCCTCCCTCTCGGTTTTTAAACACTAATACAAATTTGACTGTGAACATCTGGGAAAGCCTCTCGGATTCCTTCGCTCAGGCGCACAGAGCTGCCTCTTAGCCGTCAGATATCCCTCATTAATGAGCAGAGGTATACTTTTCTCCTGTCTCCTCACATTCTCTGCTGCTTCTGTGAAATGGAGATGGAAGTAATTCCCCGCTAAGTGGTTTATGTTTTATTAGCGCCAAGCGTGAGTGATTAAAGGACGGTGTGGACAAAGTGCAGCCTGTCAGGCTTAAGTGTAAATTTATATTGAAAATAATCCACCTTTTAATTGGCCTCAAAGTTGGGCTATATTTCATTTCAGTCTTGAGAGCCTTCCTACCGAATGTTTTATCCCGCTACAAATTACACATGACAACAGGAACCTTAAAGTCCAAAATACTACAACACTAATATGTTACATGGGCGGTAAAGCAGTCATTTATTTCACCAAAATGACATAAAGCAACAAACAGAATGCAGGGAAGCTAATAATTAATGATCTACCTGAAAGGTACGTTTCCACACAGCAGAAATGGATAATGAACGACTTGTAATTGAACAAGTGTTAGTATGTCTGGGAGGAGTGTCTTTCATGTAGGAAACCTCCCTTGACAAACACCATTTAGCTGAAAAATGCCTGCATGATAATGCATGGGGTGTCTAGGGGGAAAATAATGAATTAATAAAACTATTAGCGTGCGGTGGAGTAGGTGATGGAGATGTACTCTCCTTAGCCACCTGTAAGCGCCTGGAGAAGGACCGACCCTGGGCAGCGCCACTCTGCCAGCGGGGTTAACAACAGGCTGACAGATTTGTTTTATAGTGCCATTAATATGATTCCAGTAAATGCATTCTGCGCCTTCTCATGCAGATCCCCTGGCCAGCAGAATCCAGCACCTAATAATAAAGCACTCAGCGATTAAAAGTGTGAATAAAATAACTCTTAAAGCTGAGCAAGCATGGCAGCTCACACCACCCACACTCTCCCAGGAGGGGGAGAAGGGACCGCAGCAGGAACAAAAGGACAAAGATGCCCTCTCCAAGAGTTTCTACCATCTTGCAAATTGATTAATGGGAGAGAGGCCCAGTCTACCAACCCAGACTACTGACTGACAGACTTAACACTAGACAGGAGGTCTGCCAAACGCGGCACGTCTACACAGCTTCATGTCAACATATACCACAGTATATACTGCATATGCCAACTAATGAAATGTGAAGATATAGAGAATTATATTTAATCCTACACTTATAGCAATTATTACCAATAGCGTATCACTCATTAACCGGACATTAAGCATGCATTAAAGAGGACACAGTAATTACAAATACAATACTACTGTAAACAGCTCTGATGGGAAATGTTTTATCTCTTCTGTGTTCATCTCATATTTATCGGTGGTTGCGCTTGGAAAGCAACTGTGGCTAAGAGAAAAATTGAGCAGAGAGAGAGGAGAGAAGAAAGCCAACCAGCATTATGGCGGTCAGTCAGTGGGGATGTGGATGGATGCCAGATTACATGAACATAGCTGAATAAGTTTAACAAGGCTGACTACAGGCTCCAGGGGTATATGCGTGTGTGTGCGTGTGCGTGCGCTTGGGACAGAACAAAATACCAAAATGTAAAGGGGGGAAAAACCTAATATAGATGTACTTTTTCTGGGTGAAATCAAGGGCAGCAGGAGTAATCTGCATTGCTTCCTCAATTAAAACACAAAAAAAATGATTTATAATGAATCAAAGGCCCCCACTGGCCAGGCTGGAACAGAGAGTCTGGCTGAGGGCTAATGTTGGGGACGCTAGTCGGCGGCAGGCTTTAAAGCATGTGTAAACCCAGAGCAATGAGACATGTAATTTGTGGTGAGCTCAGGCCAATACGGGGACAGGCTTTCAGGGGGTGTCGGAGGCAGAGAGGAAGCACAGATAAGATTTCTCTGCAGGGCAGGTAGAGTGTGTGGGCAGCCATGGTGCTCGGAGCTAACGCTGAATAAATATTTCAAATATGCTCAGCTCAAGTCTTATCGACTAGGGAGAGCGAGAGAGAAAAAGAGGGAGAGAAAAGAGAGAGATGCTGCATTCTACTGAGAGTGATAAAGGGGAAATCTCATCTCCCTCTTGAACATGACCATATCAGCTGTAGCAGCTCCACAAAATAATGTATACACAGTTCACACAAATAAACCAGTGGTATACATAGAAGAGTTTCTGATAATCCATGGCCATATATATTTTTTTTTAAAGGAACCCATGTTTTACTTACTACAATGGCTTTTAAGTAGTGTATGCCATGGAACAATAGTAAATCTAACAATGAATAAATATCTAAATTCCATAAATCTGAATCAAATTCCAACAACTAATCTGGAAAAGAAATGAATATTTATGAATCTAATTTAGTTTATCTGAATAATGATTAATAAACAAGGAAATTGAAGGTTCGCAAATCCATTAATATTAGCTAAGAATTCTGCGGCTAGTTAGGTGCCAGTACTACAGTACAGTAGTGATAGTCGGCTCTTTATCAAAGGGAAAGGAAGACAAGAGAGGAGCGGCAGGGTATTAGCATTAGCTTGCAGGCCCGGTGTTTGCCGTTGTCTCCCTGCCTGTCTGACACATGCCAAGGCTGGAGCATATCTGGAGGCAGGGTGGAGTGAGGCTGGACCAGGGTTGGACCAGGGTGGTCAGCAGGGGCCCTGTGGTGCCTGTCAGTGGTGGCCACTCCGACCCCAAGCTCCAGCACTGGCCACAAGTGTTTAATCCGTGTCGGGAGCGTTAACACTGAGCGACCTCCTGGGTGACAGATACGCCATGCGAGCCTTTTCCCCCCGAGGAGGTGGGGAGGGAGGGAGTGGCGTGGACTCTATTTCCCTTCCCTCCCTGTCAGCTCGACTCACAGACACATTAGCGCCCCGGGGCCGAATCCTGCCCAGTCACAGCAACACACAGGGGCGGTCAGGTCGCAGGCTCTGCAGCGGCCGCCTGGGGAGGTGTGTCCTCTGTGACTGCAAAGGTGGTGAGTGTGTTAGAGGCAGTCATTATGATACAGCACACACCACAGGGCCAAAGAGCTCGATTTTCATGTCATTCAACAAATGTAAACGCCTGGAGTTTGCTAAATGGCGTTGGCACTTGGATTGGAACTGGTGCTATGGTAGGATCACATAAAAATAAAGCTCTTTGGCCACAAACAGCAATGGTGGGTTTTGCGTCGAAATAAAGTTGTATATGCAGAAAAGAACCCCATATTTACTGTAAAATATGGTGGTGGAGCTTTGATGTTTGCTTCTGCTGATCCAACGACATCATGACCTTTACCCAGTACCAGGACATTTATGCCAAAAATTGGGTTGCCTCTGCCAGGAGGCTGAAACTTCTGAAGCAAGTAGATCTTCCAGCAAGACAATAACCCCAAGCACACATCAAAATCCCCCCCAAAATGTTAATTGACCACAAAATTCAACATTTTGCAATGGCCATCTCAGTCTCTGAGACGAGAGACGAAGGATATCAAGGATCTGGAAAGATTCTGTGTGGAGGAATGGTCTAAGATCCCTCCCAATGTGGTCTCCAATCTCATAAAACATTTTAGAAAAAGGCTCAGTGCCGTTATACTCACAAGGTCAGGTATTGAAAACAGGGGTGCTAATCATTTTACCCCTGTCTTTTTGAGAGAAGAAATATCTCAGAGCAATTGCATTAGTATAAAATAATATAATTTTCTAATTTTCTTGAGCATAGAGCATCAGTATTTGCTAAGGGTGCCAATAATTCTGTAAAACCACTACAGACACACAGACAAAGCACCACGGCGGATGCACCAACACAGAGGGCTGCAGTGTTAATCATAGCAACATCATCTGGCTTGTTTATCCTCTGAAATTAGAATTTCATGCCACTTTATCATATTTCAAAAAGTTAATGAAAATGAATATATTTCACAATACAAGCCAATGAATTATAAAAATAAACTTGAATATAACGTTTATCATTTTGCAGGAAATATGTTATTTTAGCGCTCTAATTGATAGAGGACAACTGTCTGCCAGAGAAAGGCTCTCTGTATTATAAGAGGAAGCGTCTCAAGGTTACGGTTACCAGCTAGCCCCAAGAGCTGTCAACTGACACACTGCCATCCACTATGGCGACTCAATAACAACAATACTGATTATAAAAAAAAAAGGCATCTCTCAGTGTTTCCAGATACTAATATCCTATTCTTTAATAATTAATACATCTCAGACTATTTTCTAAATCATGCACAGACACATCATCAAGGGCTGTCTCCCTCTCCCTCCCTGCCACATTCCCACTGCAAACTCTGTGAGAACTCCCACAGCCATAGAGTTTAAGAGTGTAACCCCCCCTGAGACTGCAAGAACCCACTCCTTTAAGGCCAGCCAGCCGAGCCAAACACAGTCCTCCAACTTTTTAAACAGAAAGAAAGCAGATGCAGAGAAAGGAACAAGAGGAAGTTTCTCAGGCACTTACGCAGTTTGACTTTGCACTCCTCTCACACTCTTCTGGTCATACATACTGCATTACTGCATTGCAGTAAACCAAAACGGTGCAGATCAGTGCTCACCAAACATGTCATTTTGGGGGACGGTGTTAACTAGAATAATTATAGCAGCGCTGATTATGCCTTTGATCCTGGCCGGTATTCTGGGTATTCTGGGTAATAGCCCCGGCCGGCGCGGAGAGGGGCGGGTGCAGCGACACCTCACAGGTGGTCCCCCGGGACCACTGGATCCAGATCTGACCCTGTCCTGCTCTCATCTGGGAGACAAGGTGTCTATCAGCCCAAAAAAGCCGCCTTGGCAGCTGCCAACTGTGTTTACAGCTGCACTGCATAAAACATTCATCAAATGCCATCTTTACAGTCTGTGATGTGAGGCAATCAGCATTTCACAGGCTGTCAAATGATGTCTAAAACGGTTGCTACCTGGCAGTGTCAAAAAAGAAAATAGTTCAAATAATCTCATAAGGTATACAGGTTTCTTTCTAGTCAGAACTCCTGACAGACGAGAGTAGCTCATATGTTCAAATATTAATTCTACCTAAATACTTAAAGCGCTCTAATGACAGCAAAGCTCAAAATCAGCTTTCAAGTGTAAATGACCCCCTTTTCATTTTTATACTTACATCCATTTCATCTAAATCTAAGTTGTTCTCAACTTTAAACTTCTGAAACAGATTAATATGGCCGGCTAATACATGCTCATTTAGTATGTTTGAGAAACTTCTGTTCTGTTGTTCCAGTGGATCCACAGAATGGAGGATTTCACTTTCACAGTATTTTCCCATGAAGGATTGGGAGCAGTAAGTGATCTCCCATCAGGCTTTCCACTACATAGTTCAGCAGTGCTATAGCTCCCTCTACAGGCACTGGAAATGTCTGCAGGAAAGAACTCTGGGTGACCCCTCTCTCTGCAGTTGCTGCTGATGTATAGCACATTCATCTAGCTCAGTGTTGGGGAGAAGCACATTTAAAAGGGAGTTATTTGATGAAGATTTTAGCTGTCACACTCTCTCTTTCAGAAGAAGGGAACATGCCGTTGTCAAACTTTAGAAAAAGGCACTTCCTAAGCTCATTACTGTAGCATAAACAAGCACTGAAAAATATATACATTTCTTGTTTGCATTTCCGTTCACTGATGAGGAGGTTTATGAGGCTTTGCAGGATAATTGTTTTTATGTGTGAGAAAGATTATTTTAACATGACCTAATTAGAAAGTTGCCATTTTAAAACAAACCTACGGGTGGAAAATCCAAGGTATAACTTCACTTACAAAGGAGATTACGCAATCAAAATCAGTAACCTCCAGCCTTGCAAAAAATTACAGTGCTGCAGAAGTTTGCATTCTTTCGAGGCTTCCTCTTCGCATTATACTACTCTATGGCAGCAGAATGCCTGATGAGCCATCAATCTTGATTTCAAAACAGAGTACATTATATACCCAATTTACTCAGAATACATACTTCTCTGATTGCCACAGGGAAAAGTTATGTGCCTGAGAAGTTTATAAAAATTCGAACATTCTCCATACTTCCCTCTGTTAACATAGACCAGACCTGATGCAGACCTACGGGGCAAAACATTGCTAATGCAGCTCATGGGAGATTAGATTGCAGTGTACTTTTTGTCAGACAAATCTCTCATACAAACTAAAAATACTTCACACATACCAAAAGGTATTTTATAACACACACATGAAGATCCACATTCCCTGAATTGACTGCTTCATCTGAGCAGCAATGTATACCGCATGTTGTGAGCAGGTCAGAGCATTAGCCTATGGGACTTACAGCAGCTTGGTGGCTAAGGCTTCCTGGTAAGGCACTAGTGAATGATCCCACAGTCCTGGGATGAAACCACATCAGCGGTAATGCATTACAGGATGCATATGGTTTAAAACAGCAGGAATGGTCTAGCTGGTTGATAAATAATGTATTGTAATGTATATTAAAGGCTGAGCCAACACTGCAGCCGTTCCTAGCAGCGTATTCTGAGAAGCAGCAGAAGCAGAGTGCTGCTGTACAAAAGAGCAGACAGTCTTCTAATTATGCACATCTGAGAGGCAAGCAGAGGCCATCTGTCAGTGTCTGAATCAGTTACCTTATTACCAGTGCCTAAAGATATAAATATAGGAGAGGGAGCTGCTTTCATTAAGGCACACGGTGGCATGCTGCTTCAGACGGCTCCAAAAACAAACTTAATTGCAAATGAGGACTTGTTGTGAGGAGGAGTGGCCCTAGTGTGGCCGTGCTGTCTCTGACCCCGCAGAGGGTCAGGGCACTAGCGTGTGTAGTGGTACGCCACTGGGCTTGTAATGGCTGTCAAGGCCCCTCGGCTGCCCTCTCGTCTCACATGGCAAGGATTTTGTCTGTCTGTGTTTTTACTCACGCCCAGGAGTTCTCTTTGACTGTCGATCCGAAGGCCATATTCAGGCTATGGTTGTTTCTGCTCATCATGCAGTGAGGTGTTGTGGATGAGATGCCTGATTAGAAATCAGAACTTTTCTTCAGTCTAACTCTATCTGCTGCTGAGTGGGTGATAAACACTACTTATTTATCAGCAGGCTGATTCACTCTCTCCTCAGGCAAGTCTCAGACACCTTTGACACCAGCGCTTTGGGAAGCACACCTCATTCCAGAGGAAGCCATAGGGCTCAGTGGACTGCAGATAGCCAGACTGCTCTATTGCAGTGTCTGTCTCTAAATAGAACTGCCTGGGTACCAAACTGTCCATCTTCCTCACAATGAAGATAAGACAACACACAGAAAACATTTCCTTACTTTCAACAGGAGCACTGTGCTCATACAAAATCAACAAAACATCTATCTACTTACAGTATATATATTTAGATCTATTAATCCCACAGTAATAAAATAATGTACATATTTCTGGCAGAGGTATGCCAGAGAGTAATCCCTGTTTTTCCCTCCCCAGATCTCCTATTCGTGGGCTGGTCTTGAACAGCAGGTGTAGTAGAAGTGAAAAAGAAAGACTAACACACTCTGGTGGCCTGCACAGCATCTCATTTTAGATGGGGGCCAGGAGATGGCCCTATAACGCTGACCTGTCACCTGTCAGACTGCCTACCCTCCTGCTTTCCTGACTGCCTGTTCTCCTGCCCGCCCGCATGGCTGACTACCTGCCTTTCTCGTTCCCAGTCTCTGCCTATCTGTCTATGTGCCTGCATACAACATACTCTATTTTCCCGTCAGTCAGTATGTCTAGCTATATCTGTCTGTCTGTCTGTCTGTCTCCATACCTGTACCACAGGCTCTGATATGGTGAGCCAGGCCATTGCCTGAGGGGACATCCACCTGAGGATCAGTGAGCAGGGTTTAAAGAATACACCAGGTATGAAATGCACGTCGTCCCGAAACAGAACATAGAGAGGAATAAAGGTTGTGAAGACAGGGATCTGTCTGTGACCGCTTCCTCACCCTGACTTGATGCTGCCAGGGCTTTATGGGAAGAGGATGCTCTTAATCATGACATTACATGTACTTTAAGGGGGATTCACGGGGTGAAATAAAGATTATTTCAGCTTAGGGCAATAGATCACAACGCCTCATTAAAACTGCTAAACAGAGACATTTATACAAGGTTCAAATCTCCCAGGCCGACTGTCACTCCTCCTCCACACAGAAGAGCAGGGGGAAGGCTTTACCAGGAAGTCAGATGACCAAACGGCCAGACCGAAGCCCTTCACATAAAGCCCTAGTGCCAGAAGAACACTGAAGGAAGACAAGTGGAGTTTGAATTAAAAGATAGAGCACAGCGTCTACTTTACTTTCAAATGCAAAATGAAGATGAAGATGGGAGCTTCGATTCATTGGAAGTATCTGACTGAGAAACAGTAACAAGAATCTAGATACGTATACCTGAATTAACAATACTGTCCAATATCTATTTCACATAGACGAAGGAAAGGGTTCAAATGTTCTGCAGTGAAATAGGACAGAGACACCACTTGCACAGCCCAAGGCTTAGCGCTAGTTCATTAACATGGGGCAATGACTTACCAGGAAGGCTATTATACTCCGCTGCGTGCTCTCCCACTGAAAACAGCTTTTAATGTACTGTAACGTATGCAGCACTGCCATGGTGATTTTCCGAACTCGGTAGATATTCTGTGCAAGGACCTAATGGGAAAATCAGATGGCAAATGGCAGTTAGCAGGATTTGATTAAAAGCTTTATGTGTATGATTCATAAGCAGGTTTATTCAGGTTTACTCAAGGCCTTATTTGCTGCTGTGTGGCTTTATTAGTTAGTGATGTTGGGAGCCAATAAAGCCAATTAGCTAGACTATGACCAATCAAAGCTTCTATGCTGCTTGCCTGTGGCAGCTTTGTTTCTGTTATATGAGGGGCATGTTCCAGTTCTCACATTTCACTCCTTCATCCAACAAATTGTATCTACCATGCTTTATGTGTATAAATCATGAATTTTAGATTATATAGGCCTAAAGTTCATTGCTAAAACAAACCTTTTTGGCAAATTTTGGGTTGTCCTCCAGGAATTTTTCCTCTTTTGGTTTGAAGGTTCTTATGCCGGCTCTAACCTGAGAAATATATTACAAATTGTCGAAGACAAATCCAATCCAAAAGCAATGAAAAGGAAACTCAAAGCAATGGGAAAACTCAGTATACAGTGCGTACGGTATATGATTGGCTCATCTGTCAAAGAGCATTAGCTTGGAAAGCATTAGCTAGGCTAGAATCAGCCAGTGAATTCTTACTGGGTTATAGTGGACTTCCATCACCAGTGAGATGGTCCCTTTGGCCGGACCCCCCAAGTTCGCTTTCTTCAACCCCCGGGTGACCTGCTGTCCGTTCTGAACCTGTAGCGTTGGTAAATGCATTACAATCAATACTACCTCTCTGACCCATGACATGTTTTACGACTTGTCAATGTCAATGAATAAACTATAAGCCCATTATAAATCCAAGGATCCCCAACTTACAGTGAGTAATGGAATGGCCACTCTGCCCAGAAAGTTTGAGGCTTTGTCTCCGTCTTCACCAAAGACCGTCAGCTCCAAAACATCATGGATGTCCTTTATTGGGCTGTCAACAGATAACCAGTTAGTCCAAATCCAAAGGAATACATTCATTTGCATCAATGTATACAAAGTACACTAAAAGACCAAGTAAAAACAAATGTACAATGTAAAGACTTTGTTCCAGTCAGGGCTGAGTGTTTTGTAGATGGTGTGAGTCTGTAGCCTGCTGTTCCCCAGCTCCAGTACGCAGAATGGATCACTTTTCCCTGCAAAGAAAGAACAAAGCTGTGTTGAAATGTGTGTGCAATTGTAGATTAACTTAGCCATAGAACTTAACCAGTTAAAACAGTAATGGTTAAAAGTGGAGTGATATATCACCATTGAGATCAGTTGATGTGAGATCTGTGGCACTGACAACCTTGACTTGAAGGAAGCCAACCTCTCTCAAACTTTTGTGAGAGTTCTTCAAACTCTGGAAAAGTAAAATGATACAAACAGTCTTACTTAAATGTACTAACGCAAGCTAGTATTCCTAGAGAGCTTTTGAAATGTACTTACTTATCTACTAGTAGCACTTATATTAATTTAACCATGTAAAATGTAAAAAGTGGCATGAATACATCACTAAACGTGCTAACATATTTCTCCAGTATTTGGTCCCTCTCGTCTGGCTGTTCCAGGGGAGTTTTGTTGATTTCGTTGATGGACACACCACAGCAGGGGTTGAGGGTGGCCAGGAACACCAGCTTGCCCTTGTCTTCATCCAGGACATGGGTGTAGAGCTGCTGTGTGGTTACGGGCAGCCTGGACAGGTCCACCTCAAACCTAGATATAGATGGGATCGGTCTTCAATATCACTGCTTAATGAGAATAAAATTAAAATCAAATGTATTTATAAAGCTATTTTTACATCAGCAGATGTCAAGTGCTTATACAGAAACCCAGCCTAAAACCCCAAACAGCAAGCAATGCAGATGTCTATTTGAAAGAACAGCAGTCGTACCACAAAAACAACATTAACTATCAGAATCAAGCAAATCAATACTCACATTCCCCAGGATTCCTCACTCTTCCTGCCTCTCTTAGCAAACACCTCCACCTGCAGTGGCTCCAGACAGTCCTCATACTTGTTGAAGTCAAACCTCTCCCTCCACTGAGGGTTGGCTTGAACGCACATGTTCTGGGGGAGAGAGAAAGAGCAGAGAGCTGATCCAGTACTGTAGCGTGGGTGGGCACTGGCACAATCACACACAGAGCCTGGTGTGGAGCAGTGTCAGGTTTAATGCAGTGTCACAGTGAGCAGAGACTACATGACAGGTGGATTAAGTCTTCATTCAGTGCTACCAGGACGGGGCGGGGGAGAGGAGAGGAGGGGAGGGTTTTTGTGTGAGCCCACCTCAGCCTCCTCTCTGGGATCGTAAACACTGACAGCATCCAATTAGAATTAGCTTTGTTCAACAAACAAGCTGAAACGAAACCAGAGAGGTTTACAGAGAAATGACATGAAAACACAAGACGGGCGCACTGCGGAATCATCAGGGGGGAGGCCAACAAGTAGAGGTAGATGAGCAGGGCATGCTGGGTATGCAAATCAAGTAAAGCATAGTGAAGCCCTCCACCTGAAGGAGAGCATAATGGGGAGATTGTACAGTGGCAGAGAGGCCCAGTCTAATGAGCTGCTCTGCCATGCCCCAGTGAGCCAAGGTGGAGGTGAGCCACTGGCAGGCACCTGCTGAGAGAAAGGGAGGAAGAGAAGGAGAGAGAGGGAGAGACAGAATGAGAGAAAGTGGGGGGAGAGCATGTGCAAAGGGTAGAGGAAGATTGGAGGAAAACAACAATGAGAAATAGATAGAGAAAGAAGCTCACCCTGCTCTTGTACTTCTGCTCTCCCAGTCTGTAGCGCACATAGACGTCCCCCTGGCCGTATTCAGGCATGTCCTGTCCCTCTACCAGGGTGATACCAAACACTCCACTCCACAGCTGGCTGTTCTTGGTGGCCTCAGCCGAGCGCTGGGTCTGGGCTTTATCTTGGGGCTGGGGTTGGTCCCCCTTTTGGTTCTGGCCTCCCTAAGAGACACAAACATGGACACACAGCTGCATTAGGACACCCTCCATGACAAAACTCTCTGAGGGGCTACCCCACTTCATTCACCTGCCCCTCAAATCTGGCACCTCATTACATATATGGATTGCATGAAAGTACTGTAGGACTCTGCTAGGCTCCAGACCCTCTCTGTTTGAGCACATTAGCCCATCTCCAGTGACAGCAGCAGAGCCACGCCAGTGAGGAGAGGTGCGGTTCCTGGAGAGAGGGAACGTCAGTGAGCAGAGCACAGCAGCCAGATGTCCCTGGCTGTGACAGTCCCACTCATCACAAACCCAGAGACAGAGTGGGGGGAGGCAGGACACTTGGCATACTGCACAAGAGACAGCAGGCAGCAGTGAGTAATGATGCAATCCAACCACACAACCCTCTCATCAGGAAATGATGCATGGATGTACATACAGTCTGGGAATGATATATACAGCATTGTACACATTGGTCTATTCTTCACTAAATCCAAAACCGAAATGTTGACCGTCTTCAGTGATATCTCTTATCTCAATTGTCCAATCAAATTTCTAAAATCAACTATTAGGGTGTTAAATGTCCAGGATGTCAAAACACTGAGACATCAAGGACAGCCCCTCCAAAATGATCCAACAGTCCTGCCGTGGCACAGCGGGAAACAGAGGAGGAGAAACAGGCCTTGATATGTGTCCCTGTGTTAAAGTTCCCATGAGCCTGTGCAGTGATAGGCTGTCTCTTTCAAAACAAACAGCAGAGAGAGAGAGAGAGAGGTTGTGTGGGCTGACTAATTAGAGATGGGCTATAATCTGCTCTGGCCTCTTTGATACTCTGTCTCCCTCTGCTGCCTTGGCCGGCACAGCTTCAAACGGCTCCCCTGCCACCCTGTCCCTCCCATCTCCTCTCCCCTTCTCTCCAGGGTCACCGCCCACACCGCAGCCCAGGGCCCAGGCCGCTGGGGATCAGAGCCTGTACGTCGGTCTCAGGGACCTGCATTAACATGGAATACCACGGCACAGCGCTGCTCGGCCTTATAAATACCCCTGCTCTGCTCTCTACAGAGGAGGAAAACAGAGGAGTGGAGGAGCGACGTAAAGCAGGGCCCGGCCAAGTCATCCCAAGTGTTTATCTTGGACACAGTTCTATCTCAGCGGCCAATAAAACAATTCCACTTAACTGTGAGTGGCCCCTAAAGAGAGTCTATTCCTTGTCCTAAAAGGGGTATGCGATTGCTTCCATATGGTGGGACAGCATGGGGACGAGCAGGATGAGCTCAAACCTAGGTCCATTTGGCTGGTACCTCGGCTCTGTCCATCCACAGCTGTGATATTACATCCTAACATCTGGGTTATTGCCCGCTATGCCTGGGAATTATCAACCTCACGAATCTTCGGCATCCCACACTGGCATTGTGCCTCGAGCATCAGAGCCAGCCCCTCGCTCTCCCACACGGCCTCCTCCAGACAGAAACACTATCAAGCAAAGCACAGAAACAGAGTTTTACTGGGGCAGTTGCCATTCACTGTCTCTGTGGTAGTTGTGTTGAGAGTGAAAAGGAGTGGGGAGTAGCAGTGGGAGATGAAGAATGACTAGGAGCTTGGTGCTCACATTAACATTGTCATACGGCCACCAAAATGTCTTGGTACCGCCATCTGCCTCTGCAAAATGAGAGTGTATATTTGCACCGTGATTTGATGAAGATTTTCATATTTTCTTTCTATCTTTCTATCTATCTATTCTATTTATCCATCTGCAGAGCATACATACAGTGAGTAGGTGAATTGTGCTTTATTTCTTACCTGTTTAACACCAAACTCAGATTTAAAGAGAGATTAAACAGTGGCAGATGAAGTGACTGGATAGGTGTGAGAATAAACCCACAAGCACCATAATGAGAAGAGCACCAGTCCAGAACACAACAACACAACAACACTAACTGCATCCAATTTCAGCCTTAATCACAATGCTTCAAATGAGAGAGCTGGATTAAAGGCTGTATATTAAACCCCAAAAAGGCTCTACTCCAAACTGTGCTTAGTCAACATGTAAATATGATGTTATCATGTTTAGATCATTTGTAATGCATGGTTTAGTCTGACACTTGACTCTACACAATTCCAAATAGAAAATGCAACTTGTCATTATGAAACCATGTGTATGAAATACATGATTTAAGGTTGAAAACGCACATGCACAAAAACAACAATCCTGGGACTATACTTCGCTCTTTGTTATGATCATCATATATAATACAGTGATCTACTGCCCCCTGCTGTTGGATATCAGGCACAATCTCAGCCATATTTTGGATTTCTCTGACTAAAGTAATGGTTATACTGTTAGTAGGTCTAGGACTGTATGTCTATTCTAGCAGTAGACATTGGCATATACTGACATTGAACAGATTTTAGAATTAGATGTACACAACAAAATTATGCAAGTAGAAAGTAGACCAGTAGAAAATTGAAAATTCTAAATCCTACCCTCTTTTTCTGGTGCCATTTCTGTAAACGAGAAAAAAAAATTCAGGAAAATTTGAAAATATTTTGATTGAAAATATTGACATTGAAAATATTGACATTAGACTCCAATCAAATGAGGCTTACACGTCTTTTGATAGTAGCGTCTCTAAAAGTGAGGCATGTGTCCATGACGATGACCCCCATGTCATCCTCCAGACTGTTGGGGTCCTCCAGATTCAACACCATCTCACCGGTCCTGGACAGAGAGAGACAGAGACGTACTGCAGTTTACCAGATAATACACTGAGTGATTGGCAGAGCATGTGTATTACTCACTTGTCTAATTCAAGGTTTTTGATGACAATTGTGCTGGAACCCATGAAGTCATCAGTGGTTAGGTTCTTATCATAGACCTGCAACAGTTATAAACACAATACTTAATATAAAAACAGTTACTGTATGTCAATCAGGTTTGGCACAATTAACTGTTATTGCATTCCAGTTTTCTATCCTTTGCAGGCCATAGCTATGACATGATTAGAGTGTCAATCTGTCACTTCTATGACAATATAAGTACATTGCCGTTCATGTGTAAGTGTTACTTAGACAACCTAAGTCACAACAACAGATCAACGTGACACTCACCCTCACGTCAACAACCTGCTCTCGATCCTGCAAGGGGAAAGAGAAGGACTCGCTCCATTTTGGATTTAGGTTCTTATTCACAACTTTGCTTTTGTAAATCGTCTTCCCTTCCAGTTTGAACTTGACATAAGGATCACTTGTACCTAGAGATTCAAAAACAAAACGGAATGTTCCGAAAATAGCAGATAAAAGCATTCAATCATGATATGAGACAAATTCGTACTTGCAAAGGGGTGTCATTTATACAACAATTGTATAAAATAAAAAAAAACGTACAAAATGTTACATATATGACACAAGAAACAAGTCAGATCCGCACAAATTAGAACACACACACCTTCCCTCCCAGCTAGATATATCAAAGAGCTTTGTGAGAGACTGAGATATGCAGGGACGAGGTACACCACACATGTATTTACGAAAACAGAGGGATGTATCTGTTTAATTGTGAAAGAGAAGAAACTCTCGCCAGCATGAAGCAACCAGCAAATAAAGTCCTGAAACCAGGAGCAACCAGTGTTAATCTCACAAGCCTATTAAGGAAGTCTGGTGGTGGTGGGGGGACGGGGCGTCTTTGTCTCAGCCATGGTATGAAGATTGCCTGAAAAATGAAAGCCAGTCCCATGCCTTCATTTGTATGGAGAAATGAAAGGGTGCTTGAGAGAACCTGCAGGGAGGCTTGAATCACATGACAAAGGCCCTGTGGGGATGGGCTGTCAGGCCTGTCAGCTCCCCACTCCAAATGAACATCTCCCAAAGGCAGGCAGGACCCACAGCAGCTCCGCCCTGCCAGTCTGACAGGAAAACCTCCAGGCAACTTGACAGGAGGAGAATGTGGCAGCCAGTGAGGAGAAAAGCTCTGGCGTGACAGAACGGTGACCATTGAAATTAACCGCGAAAAAAGGGGAGAACAAAAAAGAGAAGGGGGGCTGGTGGCGAGGGTCCTTTCAGAATATGTAATGACAGTGGATGGTGTTGGTGGGTCTCAGGCACCGTGTTGATTGTAGGGCAAACAGTGGAGAGGCAGGGGGCGTGTGGGGATTGCATCATCATCATGGTGCCATCCTGTCAGGAAAAGTAAGGTCTCAACTAGCAGGGAGCTGTGCCCCGAGACGACAAGGTTAGTGAAGCCATGGCAACAGTTACATAAGAAACCTTAGCACAAGCTAATATAGCCTACATATGGCAGCAGCGTTCAGTCAGGCAAAGAGGTGGAACTTAAGATCACAGACCAAAAAATGTTGATTGAATTTCAGCCAAAAACCTCCAACCGATATGTTCATAAAATAAAATCAACAACATGTTTCAGAGATGTTTGGTTTTCAATAGCAGGGGAGAAATGGATAAAGTCCATGTTGTTTCTTTCAAACAGCAATTCAGTCTATGGACAGTTGTGGTCGCTGCTTCCCCAAACTAATTGCATTGCATCCCTACAAGCCCACAATGACAATGGGCAGATGACTGAGGCAATGACAATGGGCAGATGACTGAGGCAATGACAATGGGCAGATGACTGAGGCAATGACAATGGGCAGATGACTGAGGCAATGACAGTGGGCAGATGACTGAGGCAATGACAATGGGCAGATGACTGAGGAAATGACAGTGGGCAGATGACTGAGGAAATGACAATGGGCAGATGACTGAGGAAATGACAGTGGGCAGATGACTGAGGCAATGACAATGGGCAGATGACTGAGGAAATGACAGTGGGCAGATGACTGAGGCAATGACAATGGGCAGATGACTGAGGAAATGACAATGGGCAGAAGACTGAGGAAATGACAATGGGAAATGACAATGACAATGGAAACATTTGAGTTGTATTTTGAAGGTGAGACTACATCATATTCCATAAATATTAAATATGACAATCAATCATTTTGGGGATACAAACCCCAAACAGTCAGTAGTATTCCACAAGCTGTGGGTATCTTATCTGCTGTATATAATGGAATGCCATGCACTGGGTGTACAAAACATTAGGAACACCTTCCTAATATTGAGTTGCACCCCCCAGCCTCAGTTCGTTGGGGCATGGACTCTACAAGGTGTGGAAAGCGTTCCACAGGGATGATGGCCCATGTTGACTCCAATGCTTCCCACAGTTGTCTCAAGTTGGCTACACTGATTGAAGTGGATTTAACAAGTGACATCAATAAGAGATCATAGCTTTCACCTGGATTCACCTGGTCAGTCTATGTCATGGAAAGAGCAGGTAGTCCTAATGTTTTTTATAACTGGGTGGTTCGAGCCCTGAATGCTGATTGGCTGACAGCCGTGGTATATCCGGCAGGTAGCCTAGTGGTTAGAGCGTTGGACTAGTAATTGAAAGATCGAATCCCTGAGCTGACAAGGTAAAAATCTGTTGTTCTGCCCCTGAACAAGGCAGTTAACCTACTGTTCCTAAGCCGTCATTGAAAATAAGAATTTGTTCTTAACTGACTTGCCTAGTTAAATAAAGGTAAAAACTAAAATCAGACCGTATACCACAGGTATGACAAAACATGTATTTTTACTTCTCTAAGTACGTTGGTAACCTAGAACAGCCCTTAGCCGTGGTATAGCCTAGAACAGCCCTTAGCCGTGGTATATTGGCAATATATCACACCCCCTCGTGCCTTATTGCTTAAGTATACTCAGTATATATGACATGCCAACATATCAACATCTACTGTCCTATACAGACCAAAATAATAAGTATGACATAAGTTAACATAAACATTTACAACCATTGTGATTTAAGATTAGGGATTTCCTTCAATGTGTTCAGAACGCTATGAATTACAGTAGAAAGGTCCAAACTTCTTAGGATGTATTTTAGCAAACCTCCAGCAGGTGGCAGCTTGTCATTTCTGGCAGGAAATGTTTATTTAACAGCAACAGTGAAACATTGTATGAACTCTCCAACTGACCAAAACATTTTGTATCTAAATTTGCATTGGTTATGAAAACCACACCACATCATTTGTTTCTCCACACATGTTGTTAACAAAGAAACAGCCAGAGTGCATCGCATCTATTCAACACACCACTGAGAATACTATGCTGGAGCCTGGCTGGAAAAACACACTTCTGCACTATATGAGTTATCCAGCTTTTTCAGAGTGGTAGAAATATAAATGTAAGATAAACCAACCCCATGTAACCTTCTCTGTAGTGTAACTGCTCAGATGGAGTTGGGCAAGGTGTGCTTCCTTAAGGGAAGACTCCTTGGTGTGTTTTGGAGTCAGAGTCTGGTTTGACTGGAATCACTGTCAAAAATACATTCCACACAGTTAGGGGCCCTTTGTAATGTATGCGCTTCAACTAAAAATACTTTCTTGATGAAATGTTCAAAATCAAGATCAACAAAGTAAATATGATGAATTGCTTTGTCATCCTTCTACTCACGGCATAAGGCACTCCTTCTCAAGTTGAAAGTATGTATCTATCAATATACCCAGCATGCCTCAGACTTTACATTCATCCATATGTAGACCTCCAGAAGTACCAGGTTATTTTCGTCCACTTACCATTGCGGTCTCTGATGACCAGGTTCCTGCCCTCCTTCAGGTTGACGGTGAGGAGGTACTTCTGGATAGGACCCGGTGGGCCCTTTGCTACCATAGCCTGTCAAGGAATGAAATCACATTAATATGATGCTTTATAGTCTACAGTCTTAGTGTTGTCCATTATCGTTGACAAGGTCAGGACGTCCAAGTCCAGTACTCACATTGTTGCCTGCTTGACCCTGCAAGGGCTGGGCATAGAAGCCATTGTGCTCATTGGGTAACTAAGGCAGAAAAAAATGTAAGCTCATAAAAAAGACATCTACAAAGTATAGAACAAATGTAGATGTTTTTCATGTTCAGTCACGTTGTTTACCACATTTTAACCTCAGGTACTATAATTGTACCGGCAACCAGTAAGGCAGGTCTGTAGCCTCAACAATGTCTGGCCTTGTAATAAGACAGATCTCCATTTAATACAATGGACGTGGCTTCAGGTCGGCATAAGAGCTACTAAAATAATGTTTCTTCTGCTCAGCATATACATTACGTATATCAGTATAGGGATTGCTATCTGCAATGGGATTTCTGACAAAGAACCACTGAAGCATTGTCTTAAAGTTAGAATCTTTATTTGAAACAATAACAAAGCGGCCACCTGCTCTCTATGGATACAAGGACTGACCATCCATGATATCAAAATTATAGTTTTAACCATGTTTTTAAGCTACTGTATACAGTATATAATCGAGTACTCGAACGGAGATGAATTTTTTTCTAATACTGTAAACTATTTGTCTGATTCATTTCATAACTCTGGTCAAAATTGAAAACAGGGCGACAGGTAGCCTAGCAGTTAAGTGCGTTGGACCAGCTCAAGCTCTCCTATCACAGCACAACTAGCTCCATGAGTAGGGCCCTGTGTTTTGGTTAATCATGTTGCATGACCTGAATTTCAGTCTTTATTTAAAGCTTTACATCAAACTGTCCTATTTCCTTTTCATGTCAGATGGTCCAGCACCATCATCATTTTGGGTCGAATTCAAATTTCTGGAAATGGCTTAAAATAAAGGTTCAAATCCAGATCGTTTGACATGATTAACCAAAACACATGGCCCCTGAGAAATCATATGCTTATCACCCACAAAGAAACATTCTCAGAGAGGGACAAGAAGCAACAATCTCGCATTACATCTTTAGCCACTGCAAAGCGCCACTGTGACCCCGCCAGAGCCAAGCAGGTATAACACAGCTCATTACGGTTTTGATTAATGATTCTCAACTGGCACTTGTGTTTTATTGACTGAATATACACTGAACAAAAATATAAACGCAACATGTAAAGTGTTGGTCCCATGTTTCATGAGCTGAAATAAAAGATTCCAGAAATGTTCCATATGCATAAAAAGCTTATTTAACAAATTTGTTAACATCCCTGTTAGTGAGCATCTCCTTTGCTAAGATAATCCATCCACCTGACAGGTGTGACATATCAAGTATATATCATTAATTAGTTAAAAAATGGATGTAGCAATTAAGGATTCTACTTTTAAGCACAATCCATGACTCAAAGCATATCTATTGTAGCTGATCTGGAGACTGATCATAGACAACTTCTAGGCATAGAGTCAGCAAAACAGCTCAAGGGTGTGAAAACCCAGACCACACTATTTGAATATGGAAAGAAAGCTTGCAAATGCTAATAAGACCACAGTGAAAATGCACTGCTTTAACATACTGTACTGTGTCTTGGTCACTAAACTATCCTCCTGTGTTACTGTCACATAGAAACATGTTTTTTCAATCAAAACGTGTGTGAAATCTGTCAGTCCGCATTTAGACTTAACACTGTATGCAGTAGGTCTATAACTATTATCTGTGGAGGGTATTGTAAAGTACAATGTTAGTGTGGTATCTGACCTCAATGTCTTCCTGGGGCTCCCTGCAGAAGATGTCTCTGATGTTTGTCGAGATGGAGGGCTCCCTCATATCCAGGTCCTCAGAGTCAGTGGGCCAGAACGAGTAGGCTTGTTCCTCGAACGGGGTTCCACACACAGAACCGTCCCCACTGTCCGCAGGGGTGCCCATCCTGTCCGGGGTGCCCATTCTGTCCGCCCTGTCCACTGGCAGAGACCATCTATCTGGAGGGATGTTCAGTCTGTCAAGTGGATTTGTAGGAACAGACAATCTCACTTCTGCTGGTTGTTTCCCTCGCTCCCTGGAAGCAGCCAGTCTCTCTGTAACCAGGTTTGTTTGGTCTGAGACAGAAGAAGCAGATCTTTCAGCAGAAGCACTCACTCTGTCACTAAAAGTGACTACTCTGTCTTTAGAGAAAAACAATCTTTCTGTAGAAACATTCATTCTCTCTACTGAAGAAGTCAATCTTGGTGTGGGCACAGGAATATGTGGAGCGTTTGATCTCGGGGTAGGTAGCTTCCCTCTGTCCACTGCTGTTTTTACTCTGTCTGCTGAAGAAGAAGAAGCAGAAGAAGTAGATCTCTCTGCAGGTGTGTTCCATTTGTCTAATGGCGTGTGGATTTCGCTCATAAAGGTTGCCATGTCCTCCTCTTCAGATTCTTCATAGAGAGTTTGTATCTCCACAGGTGCACTCCTTCTAGATCCAGATACACCCATGTTGTCTATGAAAGCCAAATCATACACAGTCTTAATGCCTGAGGGGCCTGCATCAGTTTCAGTCAGCCTGTCAGTGGATAGAGGGACTGAGGTAACAGAGGCGTTATCACCGGAGCCTGAGGAGCTGTCAAAGAGGATGGCGTCTGAGGCTGTGCAGAAGGCACTGTCTGTGGAAGAGGGTTCAGCCTGAACAAACCTCAGGTCCGGCACTGATATACTGCGCCTGTACTGCAGGGGCTTCTTCTTCTCCAGTTTCCCCGGGGTCTTCTTCTTCTTTTTTATGTTGTTGAACTGGGTCTTGGTCTTCTCACGCAGGTTCTCCCACACAGTCTTCTTCTTTGGGTCCATGCTGAGTGGTGCAGGCAGCAGGCCACACCCTTTCACACAGAGACTGCAACAATAAGATGAAGTAGTATCAGCATTATTGTTTAAGTAGTCCTGTCTACTGGACTCTTACACAAAAAAAAGCTTCAGGCCTGACAAACGTGACTGCACAATTGTTTTGGTTCTCATCATAGGAGTGGCATTCAGGGACGCTTTTGGGCGCTAACTCTGAATCTATATTGGCACAATGCCCTGAGTGATACTGTAATGATATAATGATACTTGCCAAGCTTTTGGTACGCAAATCACATTGTTATTCAATTTACTGTAGGAACTGCCGTTTACTCGTTTCTGTTCACTACTCACTCCTAATGATGACATGCGGTACAAAAAGCCACACAGCCAAAAAGATACACCCACAATATTAGGCGTAGCATGTTGTTACGGTAGAGAGATAACTAACACAGCTTATATGATGCGTTTGTGTAGATAATACTAGGCCTAGATAATACTAGGCCCAGTGCAGTCAAAAACAGGATTTTCCTGTATTTTATATACATTTCCACACTATGATGTTGGAATTTATTTGTGTTTTTTTATTTAACCTTTATTTAACCAGGTAGGCCAGTTGAGAACAAGTTCTCATTTACAACTGCGACCTGGCCAAGATAAAACAAAGCAGTGCGACAAAAACAACAACACAGAGTTACACATGAACAAACGTACGGAATAATACTCTGAAATGTTGAAAACTTATGATAATGCCCTTTTAGTGTACGAGTGGTTTCTTCTTGCTTGAGAAATTGCTCTTTGCTAAGAAACAATTTTTTTCTTTTTCACAATTTTCGATGAAAACAATCACAGTAAGGTATTTAAATTGTTACCCATACAATTTGATATTGAGATAAAAACAGCTGCATCGGATCTTTAAGATGAAGAAATCCAAAGTCAATGAGAGATCCAAATAGGCCATTTATAATCTGACCTCATCCCTCTCCTCTCCCCCTCTCACTCTCAAAAACAAATGTTCTTTACCTGGGCCTATGCTATATCACCAGAATCTATGAGTGGCCCACATCAGACATAGAAAACTAAAACCCAGATCATTGTAAGCCTATCCTATAGAGATTGGTTAACAAATGATCATAATATAACAGCCTCGGAATTTGGATAATTAAATATGATGAAACATCCACATACTTGCTTAGACAGATACAACGCTGCTCCACAACCTTACAAAGAGGAAATAGAAATATGTTCCAAGTCTGTTGTCTCAGGAAACTTCCAGAGAGCTAGTCAGTGGACTGCCCTCAGACAATAGTATGGTGAAAATGAGGAAGTCCCCTTCAAATGAACTTATAAATACATGCTCTTGCTTCTAGACAGGTTTGATGATTGGGTGGAGAGCAACAGCAGGGCCAAACAGGCCACACCAGTCCCACCAGGTGAGTTTCATTACATGGTGATATTTTCTGTCTACCCAATAGCAGGTTGAAGTGGTGGATTATAGCACAAATGTATACCTTTACTTAACATATTATTTAGAAAAGTCAGGGAAATCCTCAAGTTATGGAAGTGCTTCATAACAAAGGAACAGAGTTGGCAACTGGGATAACGCTCCCAAAAAATACTAACTAGCTGCTGACAGACGGGAAAGCTTTGCTTGTTCAGATTGTCGGTTTGTTTGTTTGTTTACATTGTGTTTGTTTTATCATGAATAGTCATATTTTCAAGTTTGCTGTTGTTCATAAGTATTACAAGAAACAACGTGCATATTTATTTTATTAGTCAAACAATCCCAGATGATGGATTCTGAGTCATGGAGTCTGAGGCACAGTAAAGAATGTAGGCTGTGTTAACTCCTTACTGATCTCCAACTCTTACATCCAATCACTGCATCACTTGTCTGTAGAGAACATAGCCAGGCTACGTTTCTTTAATTCATCTCTAGTTATTTACAGTGCGACATGGTTTAGCCTAAGCTCATCAAAAGTGAGCATTTATGTTTGCTGAGAATCAACAATAGCTTTCTGTCCACACATGGATGCTAATACAACAGGCCTTGCAATGTTCACACACTGATTTTCTATGCAGAACAGAGGTGACTCTGTGACAACAGACGCGTTGGAGTCTGGACCAGGCCTTGTTCAATATTTGCTAATGTCTTAAAGAGCTCAGGCACACATGAAAGAAGCCCCAACTTGGCAACCAGTTAAAAGGGAGGAGTGGGGACCCAGAGAGGGCAAGCCCCTGTGGCAGGTGGCCTGTCGCCCTCCTTCTCAAACAGTCCAAAACCCTGCAAGGTTACTTTACACATGCACACTGGACTAATTCCAGCACCATGCACAGCTGGCCCATATACTTAACCCCCAAAACATGTCCTATAGGCACATGCAAGCTGTTAGCTACAGATTTGTAACGGGCTAATGCAATTTTCCATTACCCATTACAAGATAGGTACTTTTTTCATAGCACAGAGAAATTTCGAACAACATCTTCGTTCTCGATTCAGCCAAACATCTAAAATTGTTTTAATATGGTCATACAATGGATCATTTAGCTGTTTGATTTTGAATTTTAGGACCCCTTTAGGTATATTTTTTGAGAATCTCCCCTTTCCACAGTGTAGCCCAAACGGTTTGGACGCTACAAACAGAAGTTGGCATATGGAAGGCACCAACTTCAGACAAGTCCACTGGGGCTTGTGGGGGTCGTAGAGCAAAAAGGAGACCACCATCAGGTTCATCAGGTTAATTTTTCCACAGAGTGGTTTGTAGGCCATACCGTTTGGACGGTACAGACGTTTTCTTTGAGAAGACCAATTTTCGAGATGTCTCATGGTCTGACAAACACTGCTGTAGCTTGGCCACCTTCCACCGCAGATGCGGCTGCCATAGGCTGATGCTGTGGATTGAGACGCAGCCCATTGCAAAAAAGATATCTCTAGCTTAAACTGCTGGATTTTGATTGGGATTTTTTATTATGTTACTTAGATTGACATACCAGTTCTTTAGTATACTCTAGGGGGTTTAAATAGCCAAATGGCAGTGTACACATTGTTGGATTACTTAATGGAGAAAAACGTGTATTTATTTTAATAACAGAGTGTTTTCTAAATTCAATAGAACCACCTGCAACTGGACACGGATATTTTAGATGTTTGGCCAATACGAGAGCAAAGATAATATCGGCAAGTTAATGTTGGTCAACATTTCTCTGCGCTACACCAAAAGTACCTATCCTGTAACGGGTAATGAAGAATCGCATTAGCCTGTTACAAATCTGTAGCTCAAAAGCTGTCAGAGGACAGAGATTTGTAGACCCTAGCCCGTGATCATGACTCTCAGTTCCTTTACATTACACATAAGAGGCATCTTATGTACAGGGGAGTTTTGTTAAGAGGCCAGACGCTCGGTCTAACATTAACACGCATTGCTTGCGGTACGGTTTTGGAAGCATAAGGACCTTGTCTTTTGTATCAGCAAGAAACATAAAAATAAAAATAGATGTTAAATTGATACACACCTTTATGAGGTTACGGTTAGTGTTCCCACATGGCCAGATCTCCATGTTACAGCGAGTGTTTACGGAAGACAGAGGGACCACCTGTGCTAATTAGCTATCTAGCATGCTCCGAACACCTGTGTGTAACAGAAGAAGGCCGCCAGAAACATGTTGTCACTGGAAAAATACTGTAGGCTGCAACTGTGATAAAGCAAGTTCAAATAGTGTACAGTAAGTGTGTATTTTGCATTTGAGAAATAATTTTGATGTGATATGAAAGTACACAGTCTTAATGCCTGAGGGGCCTGCATCAGTTTCGGTCAGCCTGTCAGTGGATAGAGGGACTGAGGTAACAGAGGCGTTATCACCAGAGCCTGAGGAGCTGTCAAAGAGGATGGCGTCTGAGGCTGTGCAGAAGGCATTGTCTGTGGAAGAGGGTTCAGCCTGAACAAACCTCTGGTCCGGCACTGATATACTGCGCCTGTACTGCAGGGGCTTGGGCTTCTTCTTCTCCAGTTTCCCCGGGGTCTTCTTCTTCTTCTTTATGTTGTTGAACTGGGTCTTGGTCTTCTCACGCAGGTTCTCCCACACTGTCTTCTTCTTTGGGTCCATGCTGAGTGGTGCAGGCAGCAGGCCACACCCTTTCACACAGAGACTGCAACAATAAGATGATGTAGTATCAGCATTATTGTTTAAGTAGTCATGAAAGGGCTTTATGTTTCTAGAACCATATCACAATTGAGAATCCATTCACATTTAGATGGAGCATTTGGCTGCCAGAGCCAGTCTGCTTCTGAAAATAACATAATATCGTTGTACCTTAAGGAATAAGGGTACAGTACATTAGGCTCCTTAAGAGTACCTCTTGGGCTATGTAGACCCCTGAAAGATAGACAGTAACACAGCGCTTTCAAGTGGCGTTGGTCCATTCAAGGGGATAAAATGCCCACATTGGAGTTTCTTTCTGCATTGCATTGCCATAGATCTATTGAAAAGTGAAGTTGCTCCTAATATTTATATCTGCAAGCTCTTGTTCCACCTTGGCAAATCCATAGGGTCAAGGATAGGCTTACTGCTTGTTTGTGCAGGCTATAACACTGCTCACATGCATGAGATGGAATGAGGCATTAATCATATAAAAAATATGATCACAGTTGTCCTGGCTAAATCTAAATTATTCAAGACCCCAGGCAGTATTCCATTTTAATAGTTTCAGAACAAACTGTTATTTAATTATTTGTAAATGCATTACAAACCATTAATGAATGGGTTATAACACATTGGTCAATATAGTGTGATAGCCAGTCAGTGCTTGCCAAATAGTGAGCCACTATTTACCTCCAGCAATTAACCATTATAAATTCACTTACAAATGCGTATAATATTGAACCATTATGTATCATCATGCAACCTTATTTTCAATGGTTGCACAGTTAAACTATAGTAATTTTCTCACTTTTGGGTGTGATGCATTGTTGCTCTGTCCCAAAAATGGTTGGTTTTCAGACCAATGGTCATCTCCCATGATGTGTCTTGCCCCACGTTTGAAACCCTGATGATACATTTGTACACTGATTTATTCCAGGAATGAAGGACTCGTCTGAAGAACTCAATCCATATTATTAGTGTGGTTCGCTGGGTTCTGGGAAATTTCCACGATTTTGTAAAATCTGCCCATCTGTGAAACGTGCTTGAAAAAAAGACAACCTGGAACATGCCCAGAATTTTGTGTTAGACACTGACATCATGTGACAGTGTGTCATGAAGAATCAGGATGGACATTGCTATGAAAAGTGTGCAAACGCCAGACAGAAGAGACTGAGTGTTTTTGGATTAGTATGCTAGCTAGCTAGTTATCTAACCTTTAAACTCAGGTAGATTTGTCTAAATAGGTGGCTGACAAGGTAGCTAGTTAGCATCCTTTGTCAGCAAACTAGTGGTTCCACTTTTAAGAATAACGTACTATCTATCTAGCTAGCTAACTAGCTAGTGTATAAGCAAAATTGTGATAACTATCAAACCCCTTTAAATCAAATCAAATCAAATGTTATTTGTCACATACACATGGTTAGCAGATGTTAATACGAGTGTAGCAAAATGCTTGTGCTTCTAGTTCCGACCATGCAGTAGTATCTAACAAGTAATCTAACAACTTCACAACAACTACCTTATACACACAAGTGTAAAGGAATGAATAAGAGTATGTACATATAAATATATGGATGAGCGATGGCCGAACGGCATAGGCAAGATACAGTAGATGGTATAGAGTACAGTATATACATATGAGATTAGTAATGTAGGATATGTAAACATTATATAAAGTGGCATCGTTTAAAGTAGCTAGTGATACATTTATTACATCCAATTTGTAATTATTAAAGTGGCTAGAGATTTAATCTGTGATAGCTAGCTATTAGTGTTAGCAAGTAATGTTGAACACTAGTAACAATAGCTAGCTATTATTATTGTTATTATTAGCTATCAGTGGATAACATAACTAGTTAAGCCTAAACGGTATAAATCATGATAATGATGATACTAGAGTTATGTAGCTGGAGTGTCTATGCTAAATTGTCATAAATTCATTTTTTCTCCCACAGATTCCACAAGGTCTCAGACTCCAGGGTGGGAAAATGCTTAATAAGAAAGAAAAAGATGGAGACACAGAAGGTGACCATGAGACCTTCTGTTTGATTTTAAATCGTTAATCTGTTGACATTTTATATTCTAACTTGTAACGTTATAGTTAAAAATGGTAGAAAAAGACACCCCCTGTTTATTTAAATTAGCTAGGCTACTCACTATACCAATGATAGGCTACAGATTTGAGTCACTGCGATTAAAATTGTTTTCCCAATGTATCTTTCTATTAAATTACATTTTGTTCTTACTATGTATTACATGTTTGAGGAGATTGAATGCTATAAATGTTTGCAACTCGTTAATAAATAGGCAGTAGGTTCCCACTTTTTTAAGGTACATTTTTCTGCAGTTGTAAATGTTGGTAACTCATTTGTTAATGGTCAGAGGATTGTCACTTTAAAATAAGGTATACTTTAAGCAGTTATAAATGTTGATGACTCAGTTATAAATGTTCATAGGTCTGTCACTTTAAAATAAGGTATACTTTAAGCAGTTATAAATGTTGATAACTCAGTTATAAATGTTTATAGGTCTGTTACTTTAAAATATGGTATACTTGTAACAATTTACATGTTGGTAAATCATTTATAGATGATTTGAGAGTTCACTCAGAGCTTAGACAGTACATATAGGCAGTATTGGGTACTTATCACTACATTCATGAGAGTGTCTGCTAAATTAATAAAATGTCAAATGTTAAGAAAAATAAGAATGGTGGGTATGAAGACCAAAACATTCAACGTTGTGAGAGGATACCTCCTCCACTGTTTTCACCAACCAAAGGTATTACAGTTACCATGTCACATCAGAGACTTCACCATACTTGGACTGTCACAGAGAAGAGGTAAGTGTGTTGAAAATTCCCGGTAAAGTGTAATATGTTAGGAATTATGATTGACTAATGTTCCAGAGGTACATTTGGCCAGGGTTTCAGAGGTGGATCAAGATACATGAAAACCAACCTTTCCTGTTCCTGGGACAGCACCAATTCATCACACCTAATAGTGTGAAAATAATTATTGTTCAAGTGTGCAGCTATTGAAATTAAGGTTGCATGATGATACATAAAGGGTTAATCTTATAAGCATTTGTACGTGCATTTATAAATTGTTAATAACTAGGTAAATATTGGCTCACTTTTTGGCAAACACTGACCAGTTATTGCATTATTTTGATGCGATATAAAAGTTTATTTATTTGTTAATAACGTAATTAAACCCCTTACAATGGAACCGTATGGTAGTGTTGGGTATTAGCCTGCATAAAGATCAAATAAACAAAACAATATTTTTTACTTAGGCGGTATTAGGCTCGGGTCGGGCCCTACCTTGACCTTTGTTTCAATGTAGACAGACCTACCTTGGTTTCTATTTGAAAATGCTAGTGAGACAGGAGTGGTGTAACTGGTGTTGCTTGTTTGGCCAAGCGGGCGCAGCATCTGCCACTGGATCCCATCAATCCACGCATCGAATGATGATCATCCCAGGATATTTATTTAGACTAAACAATGTTGTAAAAAAGGCCAATCTGCTCCCCTCCTCTCAACCTAACTTTCCCTCACAGTCCCCTTAGTTCCCCCAAGTGTGGTGATATCTCACCATCTCAGCTGTCCATCGCAGCGCTTTGGCTTCAGCCAATCAGCGTTCCCAAAAGCACAACTTTTTATTTAACCTTTATTTAACTAGGCAAGTCAGTTAAGAACAAATTATTTATTTACAATGGCGGCCTACCGGGGAACAGTGGGTTAACTGCCTTGTTCAGGGGCAGAACGACAGATGTTTACCTTGTCAGCTCAGGGATTTGATCTTGCAACCTTACGGTTACTGGCCCAATGCTCTAAGCACTAGGCTACCTGCCGCCCTAAACTTGTGTTTATTGCCGCGTTCAAAACCACTGGGAACTCGGAACAGTCTGACATCCGACTTCAGTGCATTCAAAACAACTGGGAAATCTGGAAAAAAAACTAGCTCAGATTGGGAAAATTCGATTTGGATTTCAACTCCAACTCGGGAACTCGTCTCTCCAACCTGAAAACTGACGTTATGATTTGACCTCGTATTTTTCCAAGTTTCCAGTTGTTTTAAACGTATTGGCTGGTAACCAAGTTGACTGTGTTTACTAGGAAGATTGTGCGTGCACCTAGAAAGTGAGTTGTGGGGCCTACTGTTGGGTTTTTATGCTGCTAAACGATGCTTAGTTACTAATAGTACTTTTAAAAAAAATGTTTTTTATCTAACTAGGCAAGTCAGTTAAGAACAAATTATTATTTACAATAATACAATAATTTGGTATGGTTACATAAGACAGAAGGTTACTGAAGGCAAAACCGAAAGGAGGGTTGTATAACGCAAATGTCTAGCAACCCCAAGGTTGCTTGTTCAAATCTCATCATAGACAACTTACTACTTGTTACAGTAGGTACTTTGCAACAACTTACTACTTGTTACAGTAGGTACTTTGCAACAACTTACTATTTGTTACAGTAGGTACTTTGCAGCTACTTAGTTAGCTAACCCGTCCCCCTAACCTTAACCCTTCCCATAACCTTAACCCTTTAACCTAACTCCTAACCTTATCCCCTAGCCTAGCTAACGTTAGCATTAGCCACCTAGCTAAAAATAGCCACAACTATATGGAATTCGTAACATATCATTCGTTTTGCAAAATTGTAAAATATTGTATGTTTTGCAGACACAAATCTAGCAACCCAAAAGTTGCGCGATCGAATCTCATCACAGATTACTTTGCAACTACTTAGCATGATAGCTAACCTTAACCCTTTAACCTAACCTTAACCCTAACCCCTAGCCTAGCTAACATTAGCCAGCTAGCTAATGTTAGCCACCTTGCTAACATTGGCCACAACTAATTGGAATTTGTAACATATCTTACAAAATGAATGATGGACATCCACATACTAATACATAACATATGAAACGTAACATACCATACTAAATGAAAACGTGAATAAAACTGTAAATACATAATGCTCCATGCCTACATGCTGTATGCTACAGTAGAAACGACAACATGATATACAGAAAATAAGGCACTTACTTTGATAGAAACGCACAGATTATTATTGTTATTATTTGTTAGGAAAACAACAATGAAGGCAATGCGAGCGCCAGCCAGAAAATGTATCAGGGGGAAAAAGTTTGTGCAAGACTACGGAAATGTCTGCATACTTGATCTACGGAAACACTGGGAAAGTTATTGGGCACTCCTTGAAGAGGCAAGTTTGTCCGACTCAGTAATGCCTCAAACATACATTGTCTGCAACAGCGAAATGGGATACTTCTATGTGAATTAATGAGGAGGCGGAACACACCTCAATTCAAACTGTTGTTAGAAAATAAAACTTGTTAGAAAATAATTCAATATTTACAGGTTGAAACATAACCTGAGCTGCCTGCTAATTATCTGTAGGCTAACTGTCCTGTTGCGTAACAATCACATTTTGGAACAGTGAGTGCATTCTGACATCAAGTGCACAAAACAACTCAGGCTGGGGCAACCTTGAGAGATATTTGGAGCGTGAAAGTACCAACAAACGGGTGGCATCGTTCTATAGTGGTCCCTGTTGTGTACGATCAAACCGGTGTGATTAGAACGCTTGATTAGAATGCTTATTTAGAAGGCCCATTTTTCGATTGACACAACAATCAGCATTTTAGCTGGCCACACTTTTTTTCACAGAAACATTTTGCACAAACACAGTCCTTACAAAGTTATGTCAAGAATGTGACCAGTTTATTTTTGGATGCAATCTAAAGACATTCACAGAAGTAGCTACAGCATAACGCAATCATCCAAACTGGAAAATGTAGGCTATGTTTGTCCTAACACTAACTGAGGAAAGATTGACATAACACAAACAAGCGGTCATATTTTTATAACTCTCGGCTGACAGAAACTAGAATATAAATTAGCTAATAGCAATAACTATTATAATGAATCACATCACGGGTGAACTCACCATTGATTAAAATATTTGAGTAAAACACTTTCTAGAAATCGAAAGAAATCCGAAGATGGGTAGCTTGTGCGCCCGAAATGTTTATTTTTTTGCATCAACCAAAGATAAGAGGAGACAAGATGAGTTTGGCCTGTTTATTGTATGCATGTTGAAGGGGGTGTGTAGTCTACGATCATCCACTTCCCTTCATTCACTTCTGGAAGTTTACCCGAAAGATGAGTGAACCATTCCTTCACCTCATTAAAACACCTTTGGTCTGACACCCAGAATGCATTGTATAATGTCATCGAACAGGGCGCCACACATAGCTGGAAAATATCATTATCATCAGTACAACCTTCAAAAGTATTTTACACACATCATAAGTGTCCATTACAATAGATGTAATAATCAGAATGCAATATTTGAAACAAGTACTTGAAAACTGTAAATACATTATGCTCCATACATACATACATACATATATACATACATACTGTGTGCTCCTACAGTAGAAACAACAACACAATATACAGAAAATAAGGAACTTACTTTGATAGGAACGCACACATGTCCAAAGTTATTATTTGTAATGAAAACAACAAGGAAGGCAAAGCCAGCGCCAGCAAGAAAATGTTCCAATTCTAGCAAGACTGTGCAAATATATGCATACTTGATCTGCGCAAACATGAGTGAAGTGCAGTGGGTTTGCGATTAACAGCACATATTCCTGTTGATAGATATGTCCCCGGTTATTACACAATGAGATGCAAAGAAGTGTTGCTTATTAACATTGTTTATCAGCATGTAAAGTTACATTGTATCAATCACCTGCGGCCTACTCAACCTTTTCACTACAGCAGATTGTTTGTGGACTGAGAGTGATTTGGAAAGCGTACGCTGGTCACCTTCGATAGATATCCAGCAGGTGCGCGCTGTGTTCTATGCTGAGGGTTGTTTTCCTAGTATCTTATCCATTGAATATTTGTGATTTTAGGCTATGACCAGTTATTGTGATATGTATCATGTATTTGTTATTGGTATATTGGCTTTTGAGAAGTAATGATTATAGATTAAATGAATGTTCAGTTAGGCGCTATGCCTAGTTTGGAGTCAGTGGTATGTATTCATGGATACCAAGGGAAGCCAGGCTTCTCCAAGTATTTGACCAATAAAAAATGTCGATGATAAGATAATGTATCTGTCGCCTCTCTGTGTTTTCATAATTTCCCTTCAATTTGCAAGTGTCTGAATCTCACCGGAGAAATCATCTGAATGAGGGAAATAATGCCCCTCTGTCTCAGTATGTGTAGCCCTTGTATCTGATGCTGTCTGAATCAAAAGAGATTGACATGTTGCCGCTGTAGCATTTGATTGATTGATGCCAGAAAGCATTTGGCCTCCCTTGATAAATAATTGGTCAATCAGTATTGAGCTGAGCTCAACTGTGGGTAGTCCTGGCATAGTAAAACGCCCCCCTAAGGGGAGGCCAGGTTGGATTTGGCTTCCAGCCAATCAAATCACATCTCAGAAATAATTCTCTGAAAAACGTGTCTGTTTCTGGTCTACTTATGTTGTTGTCCTGCAGTAGCTAGCTTTCTAAATCGTCCTTTTCCTAAGCCGAGGATGGAAATGGGGATTTGGACTTGGTTTTGACTTAGATGTAGACTATGCTCACGTTAACTATACTGAACAATAATATAAACGCAACATGTAGTGTTGGTCCCATGTTTCATGAGCTGAAATAAAAGATCCCCGAAATGTTTCATACTTACAAAAATCTTATTTCTGTCAAATTTTGTGCACAAGGTTGTTTACATCCCTGTTAGCATGTATATTATGCCAAGATAATACATGCACCTGAAAGGTGTGGCATATCAAGAAGCTGATTAAACAGCATGATTATTACACAGGTGCACCTTGTGATGGGGACAATAAAAGGCCACTCTAAAATGTGCAGTTTTGGCACGCAGGAGAAGTGTGCTCTTTACGGATGACTGTAGCAGGCAAATGCCGTTTTGTGGGAGAGCGGTTTGCTGATGTCAACATTGTGAACAGAGTGCCCCACGGTGGGATTATGGTACGGGCAGGCATAAGCTACAGACAACAACCACAATTGCATTTTATCGATGGCAATTTGAATGCACAGAGATACCGTGACGAGATCCTGAGGCCCGTTGTCGTGCCATTCATCCGCCGCCATCACCTCATGTTTCAACATGATAATGCACAGCCCCATTTCGCAAGGATCTGTAGACGATTCCTGGAAGCTGAAAATGTCCCAGTTCTTCCATGGCCTGGATACTCAACAGAAATGTCACCCATTGTGCATGTTTGGGATGTTCTGGATCAACGTGTATGACAGAGTGTGGGACAACATTCCACAATCAACAGCCTGATTAACTCTATGCGAAGGAGATGTGTCACGCTGCATGAGACAAATGGTGGTCACACCAGATACTGACTGGTTTTCTTAACCACACCCCTACCTTAACCACACAACATATGCATAATATGTATTCCCAGTCATGTGAAATCCATAGATTAGGGCCTAATTCATTTATTTCAATTGACTGATTTCCTTAAATGAGCTGTAACTCAGTAAAATCTTTCAAATTGTTGCATGCTGCGTTTTATACTTTTGTTTAATGTAGCTAGCTAACTTAACTGGTTCAGTGTTGCCCATGTGAGGAAGTAAGGCTAGCAAGCATTTCAGCCTATGACAACAAAAACTAAAAGCATACTGTATGACAGAGCCAACATTTCCTTTGGCCGCCTTTCCTTCCAGTTCTCTGCTGCCAATGACTGGAACAAATTACAAAAATCACTGAAGCTGGAGTCTCCCTCTCTAACTTTAAGCATCAGCTGTCAGAGCAGTTTACCGATCACTGTACCTGTACACAGCCAATCTGTAAATAGCACACCCAACTACCTCATCCCCATATTATTACTTAGCCTCTTGCTCTTTTGCACCCTCTCTATGTAGTATCTGTGATCTACATCTGTTTATGTTAGTTACTATGCTGTTACTAAGCAGTAATGTATTACGGCAGTGTTACGTTACTACACCTAATAGGAAATGCACATGCGCACTATTATGCCGGGGGCTGTGGAGCACGAGAGGTTTTTGACTAAACGAGACTAACTGTTCTCCCGTCTCCTGCCTGGTCATTTCTCCACAACACAAATATTACACTCTACTTGGATATCATCATCTGCACATCTATCACTCCAGTGTTAATGCTAAATTGTAATTATTTCGCCTCCATGGCCTATTTATTGCCTTACCTCTCTACTCTTCTACATTTGCACACACTGTACATAGATATATTTATTGTGTTATTGACTGTACGTTTGTTTATGTGTAACTCTGGGTTGTTGTTTGTGTCGCACTGCTTTGCTTTATCTTGGCCAGGTCGCAGTTGTAAATGAGAACTTGTTCTCAACTTGCCTACCTGGTTAAATAAAGGTGAAATAAAAAAAATAATAAAAAAAATAGCCATATACTGTTTTGCCAACATGAAAGAGAGGAGAACGGCATTGGCGTTCAACTAACTATTCTCCAAGTAGGTTAAGTCCAAGAAATCGTTTTTACTTACACACACACACACACACACACACACACACACACACACACACACACACACACACACACACACACACACACACACACACACACACACACACACACACACACACAGAATTCATTACCATGGATAGCTGCATGATATTTAGCAACATTGATTTGACTAAATTGTTTCAGGTATCTTCAAGTTTGCTTTCACTGATATTAAACGAAGCATATAGCCTTGTTGATATGAGGATTTAAATGTTTAATTTGAAATGGTGCTGGAATAGCTGAGGAAGTGCTGCTGTTATCTTTCTGCTGATTGCGGTAACTCCGGGGTTCTAAATCAGTAGTTGACCGTGCTGCAGGTCATAACCGTTTGTTACATGCAATATTTACTTTGTGGACTTTGTGATGAAACAAACGTATGTGTAGTTGAATTTATTCTGCCACTGTGTGACTGTTGTGTTTTTGTTGTCTCTGCCTTATTGTATATCACGGTGGCGTATGTAGAAATGGGTTATAGAGCAAACAACACAATTATCACAACAGATATGGCTTTTTTGCTGGCTTGGCTTCCCAACTGATATTTACCCATGCACCGCCACTGTTTGGAGGCGCTCTGCAGAAGCCAGTCATAGCTTCAGTTATTGGCTATTTAGATTAGGCCTATTGTCAGTTATTTTTGTCTACATCCTAGGACAGAGTTCGTAAACGTTTTGTAAATAGGCCTACTCATGGATTCAGCTCACCTTCTAGCCCAAAACCTGTAAATAAACAGCATTTTGCACCTGATTCCATCGGACTCTTTATGATTCACACCCCCCTGACAGTAGGGTCCACTATTTACTGGTAGTAATAATGTTAGCATATTCATGGTGGTTAATAAATTGAATGAATATGGTCGGGCTATGCAGGAGTTCCAGTGTTAGATATGAATGTGAATAGATTTCTTTAACACCACCTGCTGGTAAGTATTGTTCCTGCACTCCACACTTGTAGTTCAACATTCTTGCCTGTCTACATCATGGTTTCCCCAAAATATCAGTGAAAATTATACTAAATCAGTAATAGCAATGTGAACTATTCAGTTTCAAAATGCACTTACTGCACTTATGTATTAAGACAGCCAACTTGGGCTGATCTATATAAAATGATGCATGTGAATAATTATGACACTCCTCTCCATCACTCCCTTATGAAGGCACATGGAGTTAGTGTTTGAGCATACATTGAGGTGTTTAATAAAGCTGACAGTCTCTATTATTTGGGACATCACAGGTGGACAAAATCTAGGTAAGAAAGTTGTTCACTTCATTTACAGAATAAGTGAGAGAACCTAAAATAGACAGTAGAAGCCAATAGTTTTACTTTAGTGAATGTAGAATACACATTTTTACAACAATCTCTAGCATGGTATCTTAGTCATTCCATAAAAAGTTCACTAGAATATTTATTGTATAATGAAGATAAAACAACACATTCAAGGGAAATAAAATGCAGATGAACTTAAAATTCTCTTGATTTTGTTTCATTCATGGCAACAAAGTCCAGCTTGTGCCGCCAAACGGTTTGAGCATCCAAACCGCAAACAGCTTCTTGAAGTGAACTATTAACTACAAACAATTACCAAATACATAGTTCTGTTTATAAAAGCCATACAGCAAAGCAGTGTACTCTCACACAGCAAAGTGAAGAAAGTTCTTTCAACAAAGTGCCGTTGTCTCCTATAATCCGGTTCTTTCACATTCAATAGTTGTGCAGGTTTTTACACAGCACATAGACCAAAAGAGCAAGTGTATCCCTTTACATTCTCAATACATTCCTTGTGTGAATCTTATTTCAGGGGAGGGCAGAGTGGGCAAGACTAACCAGTCTCTATGTTCTGTAATGTATGTACAGCTTTTTTAGCTGTAGTGGCGTTAGTTTGGAGCTATGTGAGGCTTTTCTTGATTTATAACATGAGTCATTCTTTGGGATAAGGCTATTTTCTAACCGTGCATATAAAGAGTGAAGCTAGAAAAATTCCCTGATATCTTATCAAGTACTAAAGTGTGCATGTCACTTGTAATGAAGCTATGGAAAAAAGACTGCTCAAGTCTTGTTAGAATAGTGTAATGGTATTATTGCTGTTCTGTAACCTGACATGTGTTCAAATGGATATTAAATAAGTTATGCTGTGTTTCTTATGCATGTCTAAAATAATTCTGAATTGATCAAGACCGAGGAAAATAATTTGTTCAAAAAGGTATACATTGATCAAATGTGATGTGCAACTGGCTATCCAGCTCCCTCATGCAGTGGCACTTAAGGACTAGAGGTTAATAGTCATATTCTCATCTCCTACTTCATCATCTTCACAAATCTTCATGGGACATGCAATAACATTTAATAGTAGATTGGACCCTTTAAGTGACGTTTTTTTAAGGGTCCGCATCTGGGCAGAGTATGAGTTGGAAACTGCATAGATCACTATTGGCTTATTGCCAACTGCTATGGATCAAATGAAGGGGTGGAGACAGGCGTGGAGGAGAAACACACAAGGGAAAATATAGCAAATGTAAAGAGATACTCCTTTTGTACAGCAAACTTCTCATACAAATGTGTGCAATCCAGCAGTGTCGGATCAAGTCTATTCTGTTGCATTGTCTCTAGTATGTATTAGCTGCTGAATTCTCTGACACTTTACCACTGTGGGGATGGGGTATAATGCAAGCCAAGGCCACATGTAACAGACAATGACGTTCATGCTTGCATGGTCTGATATGCACACACAGGCAAATATACAACAGTGAAACAGAAAATGGCTCTTGCCACTCACCAGTACTATACCCTTCTTATGGGATCATGATTTCAGGCTTGTTCATTTCCTACTAGTGATGGGGCTCAAACATAGGGTATTTTGCTGTGCCAATTTATAAAATGGATTAATTTTATACATAATCATGACTGAGGATTACATTTAGGCTATGCTATTTACAATGTTTATAACTTAATTTACTCAATTTCACCAGAGAGTTATCCATCAATGAATCATATAATTAAGCATAAATGGGTCGTTCCACCAATTCGGCGCCTTTGAGAAGTATTAACTTGGTAAAAAAAACGTAAGATTCCACCCAATTTTTACATTCTGTCATAAAGAGCATATGTCCAACTTCAAAAACTAGTTTTCCCATCTCAAGAGTTTAAATAAAAAAATGAAGTGTGGGAAGTACGGGTGCTGAGGGTGTTGCAGCAACCCTGAAAAATCTGAATAAATCAAAAAACAAATCAGTCATAAATCCCGTTATGACAGGGGGAATGGAAGCTTGTTGTGTGCAACAGTGGCAATTGAATGCAAGCTTCACAGATAAAAAAAAAAAAACATTTCTAGCCTGTCTATCTATGAGTAACAAGGTTGCCAAATAATGCTCAACCCACTCAGTTTTCCACCACAAAACACCAGGAAATTGCCAAAAAGAGTAGAACCAGCTCACCTGCTTTTACTGTATGATTTGACCATTAGATGGTCAATATTTCTTTCAATTTCTTTTTTCTTTTTAAAGGAATAGTTTCACCATTTTAAAACGAGAGTTCAGTTCACGTAACTGGGTTGACCTTAAAATGAGGGACAGACGTAAATGAATCATTATCACATGAAATAAATAATCTCCAGAAATGACTTTGTCAAAGCAACAAAATAACTAGGGCTTTACAATGATGGTGAAACTTGGAGAGATTTTGCGATTAAGTGGGTTAAAATCTTCCTTGAAGTGACATGGACATGTCAAAATGCAGATTCTGGACACTTTAGAAAGCCTTTTTTCATATTAAATAGTATATTAGTGTACAAAACGTTTCCATGACAGACTGACCAGCTTAATACAGGTGAAAGCTATGATCCCTTATTGATGTCACTTGTTAAATCCACTTCAATCAGTGTAGATGAAGGGGAGGAGACATAATATTAAGCCTTGAGACAACTGAGACATGGATTGTGTATGTGTGCCATTCAGAGGGTGAATGGGTAAGACAAAAGATTTAAGTGCCTTTAAACGGGGTATGGTAGTAGGTGCCAGGCGCAACGGTTTGTGTCAAGAACTACAACGCTGCTGGGTTTTTCACGCTCAACAGTTTTCTGTGTGTATCAAGAATGGTCCACCACCCAAAGGACATCCAGCCAACTTGACACAAATGTGGGAGGCATTGGAGTCAACATGGGCCAGCATCCCTCTGGAGTCCATGCCCTGACGAATTGAGGCAGTTCTGAGGGCAAAGGGGGAGAGGGGGTGCAACTCAATATTAGGAAGGTGTTCTTAATGTTTTGTACACTCAGTGTATATTAAAGGGCCATTAATTTAACATAACAGGCTTTTACAATGCAATATTGGTGCACAAGTTCTACTTCAAATATCAAAGTGACGCAAAAGGACCTCTTTTCGTGGAGCGACCCAAATAGGTTTATTGGCATGGTTCATGAAATGGCATGTCTTTCAATCGAGCAAAGCACAATCACAATGGATGGTTTTTCAATGCTGAGATGGGACCTTGGGTTTGAAAGTTGGCAGTGTATTCAGCAGCTACAGGTAAATAGCCTAACCCTAAGCCATATTTTCCTCAGCGTTGAGATTATCCTTCACAACATAAGATATAGTGGAACTTTAACCTTACATCACTGTTATTACAATTTCTTAAGGACAGACATTCACCACTATTAAATGGAAAACAACCCAAAAAGCTACTCTCTGGAAATAAAACCACTTTGATTATAACGGTAGTAATTCAATTTTGAAGAAAGTACAGTATAATGAACAAAATAGTAAATATTAACCAGTGAATAATCTACTTAATAAGGATCTCGCCCTGTAAACATGGCAGTAATCCACAAAAATATACCTTTTTCTTGAATCTGGTGATGGTACAATACATACGTACTTACACCAAGGTGATATATATATATATATATATTAAAGTAGCTATTTACAAAACAAAAGAAAGTGTTTGGCTCAAATGTTTAATTTAACAAACAGAACAGCAAGTGTTCATGGCTTGAGATATTGATTCAAGATCTGGCTTGCATGTCTTTATATTGTTTGTAACAAAGCACAGTAAAAACAAAACTAAAATTAACAATTGTTTTTGAGAGAATTGCTAGGAAACCATAGCTACAAAATAACAGAAAGAAACGTACAGTACAGCTTTGGCTTACATTACCAATGAATTGTTGGAGTAATGAGAAGATTTCTTGCTATTACCATGTTACCAGTTCAACTGGACAATTTCCCATAATGTTAATGTCCCATATATCAGATTATAAAATGAATGTTATTATTGCAATATACTTTTTCCTATTTCTTTTAGAACTAAACACATGACTCTGAGCCATGTCCTTCCCATACAGGATAACTTTTCCTGTCTCATACCTCACAAGGGAAACCTCTTTCAAATGAAAAACAACAAGTCTCTGAGGTCGAAATTATTTAAAAATTTGATTTCACATCTATTGATTTAATAAGTTAATAGAAGAAACAAATTGAGACAAAGTTGTATGAGATTAAAGTCATATGAGGTTACACCATGTAGTGAAACATGAGCTCTAACAGTGGACGCCACAAGCAGGGGCCCTCAGCCAGCAGGCAACACTCTGACTTTTTGGATTGTTTGTAACTTGCAACCACAACAGCAAAAACAGCAACTACAAGTGCCAGACTAGACCAGTGACTACAATAATCTAGATTCGTTTTTTTCTTCTTTTTTTTCTTTGAACATCGGACTTCTGCAAACATAATCTAATTCGCACCCAGTACCTGATAACATCTGTTTGTGTACATAATTCAGTCCAACTACTTGAATGTTTTTCTTATTAATGTGAGACGTATTTAATTTATTTGCCATTCTCCTTCTTACAAAATGAAATGGAGTTAAATAATAATATTATAATGATAACTATAAGGACCTTTCCTAAGCCCTCCATCTCTCCCCCATGTCTACCCTCTCCCTCCCTCCGTCTGACTAGCTGGTGACTGGAGGCCTGACTGGGTGACTCTATGTCACCCAGGTGTCCATGCGCATGCGCTTGACAGAGGGGCTCTCCCTGTTGTCCTCGGTGTCGGCTGGGGGTCTGCCCAGCCCCATGGACGAGGAGTGGAAGTCCGGCCGGTGGTCTTCGCGGTCGCTGCCATCATACGAGCTGCAGGAGGAGCTGAGGCTGTCCACTGGCGAGCGGCCCAGGTCCTGCCGGCTGGACGCCTGCTGCTGCTGCTGATGCTGCTGTTGCTGCTGCTGGGGAAAGCCAGAGGAGGTGACACGCTCCCGCGGTGGGGAGATGGGCTCTGACTTGATGTTGATGTTCTGGCTGGTGTTGATAGAGAGGTTGGAGCCCTGAGGTAGGTGACCACCACCCCTGTAGAGAGGAACAGCACGGGGTCAGTGGCCATTTGGATAGTAACATAGATCAGGTGCTTGGAGTGGTGGTTGGAAAATTGACATTTGAAAGAGTCCAAGCTATGTACTTTGAACGTGTATATAATGTGTGTACTGAAAATTATATTAATGTGTGGGTGTCTATGTGTGTGTGTGTGTTTGCTAGTGTGTTACTCACACCAAAGAGCTGAGAGCTGCCTGGCCCAGTTGATGTTGTTGCCATGCCGACATGGAGCCCAAAGAGAGCCCTGGAGAGCCGAAGCCCTGTAGGGAGGAGATCTCTGCACTGCTCAGGGGAGTACTCTGCAACAACAACAGCACCAGAGAACAGTGAGTTACACACACTCCCCCTCCCACTGCTACTGCAGCAACACCTCTCACCACAGGAGACCAGACCAATCAGTATGAACCAGGCAGGCAGCGCCGAGGCAGCCGTGGCAGGGGACAGAAGGGTAGACTCACCGGTGTTGTAGCCGGTGGGCATGCTTGAGTAGACCAGGCCTTGGGGGGGCAGACTGGGGGTGGTGACAGACACTACTGGGGTGGCCAGTAGCTGGGACTGGGAGCTGCTTATCCTGTGGGTGTTCTGTAAACAGTACAAAGAAAACTGGTTTAATGAACAAAACAACCCTGTACGGTGCTGTAAAGGCTTACTGTGGTGAACACAAAGTGCAAGATGGTAAATTAATATAGATAAAAACATGTTACCGATATGTTGTGTATATATTAGCCGCACAGTATTTTTTTTTAATTCATAATATGATAATACTATAATAACGTGGCAATGAAAAATGGGCTGCAATACTACTTCCCACCAAGAGGTAGCACTGTAGCTTCATGTCACATGTAGCTTCAATCCAGATAACGTATTGAGCCGTGTTTGTATTATATGATGACTGTTTGACAATATGTGTAATAAGAAAAACACTATATCCCATAAAGACTTAAAGACTGTTTTTGTCCAATATTGGTAAATTGAATGTTGTTTGTGGGTAAATCTGTAAACAGATTATGGATCATCAGAAACAGGAATAAAGTTTTGAAATAGAATACCGTTTCACCACACACAATAGTGGGATTTTGTGCTGACATGCACTTGTTGTTATATTCAGTTTTCCTTACAAGCTAAGGCAAATGCTCTTCAGCACTCAAATTGCTTATAGACTGTGAATAAAGAAAATGATCAATTCAATGTTTTTTATAACATATAGTAGCTACTACATATCCCCTATAAAACCGCAGTCCTGGGTGAAGTGGCTGGGTGCTGTCCCAAGCACACAGTCACACAACACAGTGCCTTCATGCAGCAGCAACAGGATCACACAAGCTCTGCGAATGTCAATCATGGTAGGCACTCATTAGGACCACACACTCACTGGTCAAATGTTCAGTCATTTATAGATCTATGGATGCTTAAGTCAAATCTTCTGAGAATATAGTATTCTGTTCATTATGCACCTTCTAATATAAACGTTTAATGCTACACTTATTTGTTCTGATGTGAAAGTGAGACTATTTTATTAGCACTTAATAGAGGCAAAATGGCAGAGTTAGCTGCAGGACTGTTTGTGATCTGGGTGGGAATAACATCAAGAGACACCTTTTACTGCATCAATCTAGGAAACACATACAGCATGTCATATCATATGATTACTCTGTGATCTGAGCAGCTCTGGTGTGGCAATTTGTTATATAGTGCAGCTGAGGGTTTCATTTGAGGCAAAATTGCATCATGACAGTTTGATAACTTCCTTGGAAATATCCGCTGCTCCTACTCTCTCCAACCAGATGACATCATCCAAAAACAAGCTTCTCTAAGAATGACATAATCCACAATGAAGTAATCTGCCCCTCCCCATGAGGAACAAAATCCAAGATTTGAAATATGTTCTTTGGAAATTACTTTGTAATTTTATACATATTACAAAACCTTTTGTTTAAAACAATTATACAACTCAGTTTTTCACAATTCCTGACATTTAATCATAGTAATAAATTCCTGTCTTAGGTCAGCTAGGATCACCACTTTATTTTAAGAATGTGAAATGTCAGAATAATAGTAGAGAGAATGATTTATTTCAGCTTTTCTTTCATCACATTACAAGTGGGTCAGAAGTTAACATTCACTCAATTAGTATTTGGTAGCATTGTCTTTAAATTGTTTAACTTGGGTCAAACGTTTCGGGTAGCCTTCCACAAGCTTCCCACAATAAGTTGGGTACATTTTGGCCCATTCCACCTGACAGAGCTGGTGTAACTGAATCAGGTTTGTAGGCCTCCTTGCTCGCACACGCATTTTCAGTTATTCCCACAAATGTTCTATAGGATTGAGGTCAGGGCCTGTGATGGCCACTCCAAAACCTTGACTTTGTTGTCCTTTTTGCCACAACTTCAGAAGTATGCTTGGGGTCATTGTCCATTTGGAAGACCCATTTGCGACCAAGCTTTAACTTCCTGACTGATGTCTTGAGATGTTGCTTCAATATATCCACATAATTTTCCTCCATGATGCCATCTATTTTGTGAAGTGCACCAGTCCCTCCTGTAGCAAAGCACCCCCACAACATGATGCTGCCACCCCCGTGCTTCACGGTTGGGATGGTGTTCTTCGGCTTGCAACCCTCCCTCCTTTTCCTCCAAACTTAACGATGGTCATTATGGCCAAACAGTTCTATTTTTTTTTAGGATCTTTGTCCCCATGTGCAGTTGCAAACCGTAGTCTGGCTTTTTTATGGTGGTTTTGGAGCAGTGGCTTCTTTCTTATGTCGATCTAGGACTCGTTTTACTGTGGATATAGATACTTTTGTACCTGTTTCCTCCAGCATCCTCACAAGGTCCTTTGCTGTTCATCTGGGATTGATTTGCACTTTTCGCACCAAAGTACGTTCATCTCTAGGAGACAGAACGTGTCTCCTTCCTGAGCGGTATGACGGCTGCGTGGTCCCATGATGTATATACTTGCATACTATTGTTTGTACAGATGAACATGGTACCTTCAGGCGTTTGGAAATTGCTCCCAAGGATGAACCAGACTTGTGGAGGTCTACAATTTTTTTCCTGAGGTCTAGGCTGATTTCTTTTGATTTTCCCATGATGTCAAGCAACGAGGCACTGAGTTTGAAGGTAGGCCTAGACCTCAGTACCAGTAAACTTCTGACCCACTGGAATTGTGATACAGTGAATTATAAGTGAAATAATCTGTCTGTAAACATTTGTTGGAAAAATTACTTGTGTCATGCACAAAGTAGATGTCCTAACCGACTTTCCAAAACTATAGTTTGTTAACAAGAAATTTGTGGAGTGGTTGAAAAACTAGTTTTAATGACTCCAACCTAAGTGTATGTAAACTTCCGACTTCAACTGTATGTAACGATGTGTGTCCAAACTACTTTCTTGAAGTAACAAGACGCAGGAGTGATAATGACCTGTCTAATAGTTCTAGTGAACGTGTGCATCGTGTGCTCACTCAAAAACAAACAGAAACATTCAAGCATTCCCTGAACAACACATGGGAGTGGCGGTGCACAGCACATTAGACAGGTTGAGGCATCTTGCCAGGCCCATAACATGCAGTGAAACACTGACGCTGCTCTTCATTTCTCAATTTAGTCTTTATAAAAAGAAAATCCATTCAATCAAATAAATTCCATAAACTCAGTTCAAGGTATTCAGATCTACAGTTCAAGCACAGCCTTCACTCCTGAACATGTTATTACTGATCTATTTGCCTCTTGTTGTTGTTACGATGAAATTGAAAGTGTGTTCATTCAGCCATTTTTCTCAGGCATTTCTCAAAACTCACCAAATCTATTTCCTTCTCCTCTGACTGCTCTCAACAGAAGAGAAGAAGAGAGGCAGGGTTACAAGAGAAGGTCAGGATGGCTTCTACAGTCACCCTTTTGATGTTGAAAACCAAAGTCCTAATTGCCTGATTGTATTCCACGAGTAAAAGTAATCTAGACGTGCCTGCCCTCTAGACTTAAATATTCACTCTGTCCTCTGCTATTCATGTTACCTTGCGAAACCTTCTTTGTCAAAGGCAATACTGTACAATGCTTTGGATAAAAGTGCCTGCTAAATGACCATGTTATAACACTTTAGCTTAGGTTTGTGACCATTTCAGAGTAAGACCTATCATTTTGGACACATAACTATTTGCTACTCAGAAGGTTACTGGTGTAAAACCAAAATGGGTCAACTTTAGAGTCAATTATTAAAGACACTCTAGCAAGAATGGTTTAAGTCAGCAAACACACTTAATGACTTGGACTCACATTGAATAAGTGCTTAACCTCTCATGCATCCATCTAATTACATCATCAATCCTGAGGCTATAGCTTGACTCATTTGGAAGGCTCTCCACTTACTTTAAATAAAACTGAGTTCAAGAAACTAAAACTGACTAGTTAGGTCAACTCAATGCAAACTGTAATGTCATCAAATCTTTGTAGTTATCTATAATGTAGAGTAGTCAATGAGGTACAAGTCAAGGTAATACATTGATACCTGCATATTGCGCATTTCTGTTTCACCTAGTAGAGTATAGGGGTCTCTGTATGTGAGGCCTACTGTTCTGCTAGACAAGAGGCCCACTGGAAGCCCCTCTTCCTTCTTCCCTGTGCTGAGGGACTGACTGTGCCCTGGCCAGGACTGTCTTAATAATACCCACACTCAATCAACAGCGGCAGGAAGACACGACAAGGGCCACAAGATATTATCTGGCTCACACTCTGGGCCCCTGATTAAGCCTTCATCCCCACTCTGTCACACTGAGATGTGATTAATTTAATACCATTATGGCCTAATGACAGGCTGTCTGAAGACCTGCCAGCCCTCAACGATGCCTTAACCCATCTGGAATGCTGCGTTTACACTGACAGAGCAGAGCAGAGCAGGCCCTCCCTTTTGTCTCAATACTACTGACACGTTGAGGACTGAACCATTGTAATCCTGCTCAATAGTTCTAATAACGAACACTAAGAATGCGTTTAGACAGACAGCCCAATTATGATCCTTATTTCACTAATTGGTCTTTTGACCAATCAGATCAGCTCTGAAAAAGATCTGATGTGAAAAGATCTGATGTGATTGGTCAAAAGACCAATTAGTGGAAAAAATATCAGAATTGGGCTGCCTGTCTAAACGCAGCCTTAATTGCTTTGTCCTTGTGATGTGTGAATCTCTGTGTTGTGGAGCTACTCTGAGAAGATAGTTTACCAAGCTACCAATTACTTCACACTGAAAGAAGTTAAGCTACACTAATGCCACCCCTATGGAAAATATAGTTTAACTAAAGTTACTAAAAGAAGTATTGAATTTAGTTCAACTACCACCAAGCTACTGCAAATGTAGTTAAATTACTAGTTTAACTATATGTAGTTCACTACTCCCTGACACTGGAAGCTCTGGGGTTTGGTTTGGGAGCTCTACCACTTCCAGATGTTGGCATGGTAACACACACATGTTGATCCCTTGCTCCAGGCTGGTATATGTATCAGGTAACCCCAGGTACATTTACCATACAAGTGTCTTGGAGGAACTCCCATTGCTGAGAGCTCCAGCAACATGTACTGTAGGTTGGAAAGAGTCAATGACTGGTTAATGTCTGAAACATTTTCTTCCCATTTAGACGTATGGCCATGGCAGTCTAGTGCAGCCTCAGATGCTCAATGTGGTCAGAGCTCTCTGCATATTCATTATCAGAATTAGAGAGGGCCTCTAATTTCAATATTTATAATTGAGTAACTGTTAAGGCACCTGGGCCTCATTTATAAACGTTGTGTATGCACAGAATATGCTCCAAAGCACGCAAAAGTTGGCATTTATAAAAACGTAACTTTACTTGAGAATTTGCTTATCGTCCCGCAATCTTTAGACCATGCGTAGGACTACACACAGTTTCTAGAGGTTGAAGTATTGCATTACAAGAAGGCAAAACTACCCTATAGTAGCCTTGTGAAAATGGGGAATATACTGTATGATACAAAAAGCGCAGTTTAACTTAATGGTAGAACAGACGGTTCACCTTTTCCATTGACGTTTGATGTCTGAATACTGTAATGTGAAATTTCTCAAGTAGACAGTATTTCATTTATATACATAACCATTGCAGAATAAATTCCTCACTTTCTCTGGCCATGATGAGTTCATATTACCGAAGTAGCCGTACAACAAATGACCATGCGCATCTCTCATATAACTGGGCCTATTAGATGGGCTATTATAATTTCAATAGTTTTTACTCTATGCATCCGAAAGGAAGTGCGGTTTATAACATACAGTATAATTGAACAGGTGAACAGACAGTTGATCTTTTGCATTGAAATGTGTAGACTACCACTGTAAGTAGGCCTAATGTAGTTTACATTTTTTCCCGAATAGACAATGTTTCAGAATTCGCCGGGCAGTGCATATTTAGGTTTGGGAAAAAGTTAATGTAAAACAGTATTGAATTCAAACGATCTGTTTACAGGTCCACAACAGTTTGCAGTTGTTTTTGTGTTTCAGAAATGGTCAGATACAGCAAATGTCACTGCAAAAGAAAACATTCTGTCAACACCTCCAAAAACATATGATCACGTTGGCCATTGCTATTTCCTTTAGATACTGTCTTGGCCTAATTCCAATACTTCCAAAGTATACAGCAAACAAGGGCGTTATTGTCACCATAAAAGGTGAATAAAGTTCATTTTTTAGGCGGCGTTATAATGCTCATTCACACCTGCACAGTTTTACGATAGGTCTGATTTACTGTATAACGGGAAGAGTGTATGTTTGGCGTGCTCAAAGTTTATAAATCACAATATTTTTGTAAAATGTACGCAATGGTTCTAAATGTGTCCCCTGGGCCTCAGAGATCTAGTATAGCCTAGCTAGCTGCTGTGCTGTTTGTGTTCTTGTCACCGTCACTGTCACAGAGAGTCTAGCTCCTGTAGGTGATCAAATAACAATGCAGCATGAGAAGGAATGCCGCTCGCTGATTGCTGTTGATGTAATAAGTGAATCTAGGCTGCAAGTAAACCTGTCCCACCAGGAATGAAGCACAAGGACCTCAGACAGCACTGATATCCTCAAGCAAGGAGGACCATTTCTCCTGCTCCAAAACATTTCTAAAATTGCACACTATACCACAATAATACCATCACAATCCTGTGAGGGGGAAAATAAAACTCCCTCTGTTGCACACATGTGAGGGACAAAGAAGCCAAAATCGGTGCAGCCCCGAGGTAGATACACGCAGTGTTCTACCAGTCTGCTCATGTGCAGTGAGGAGTAGGGACTGTAGGCTACTCACCAGTGGGGGCATCATGCCTTTGCTGGACGGGGGGATCAGCACTCTTAGGTCTGGCTTGCGGTTGCCCATCCCCATGTTCCCTCCAGGGGGCGGTGGAGACTTGGTGGGCATGACTTTCCCCAGGCCGTTCCCGCTGGTTGCACCCAGGAGTCCCGGAGAGCCCCTAGGGTTGACAAAGCCGTTCCCTGCAGAGAGAGACAGAGACAGAAGCCGTCATGGGACTGTGAGACACTACAACAACAGGCATCTGCCAAATCTCCAACGCACCATTTCAAAGCTGCATAGCTTGCCACGGCATGCAACGTTAAGTGTTCCCAACCCTCTGGGAAGTTGTAATAGTCTCAGATAATTATCCTGCACATTTACCAAAATAAAACGTCCATTTCAGAATTTATGAGCCTTTCATTCTTGCTGTGAGTGACGATATCAAAGTCAACTCCTTGTATCCTGGGATGAGGAGCAATTCCCTTAACAAATGTACTGTGACTGCTGTTTAAGATGGGAATAGCAAGCCATTATAGTTGGGTAAAACTGTTTGCTAAGGATTGTTATGGTACTTTTTTGGTGTGACAATATGAGAATACTATGTCTTGCTACAGTATGCAAGACTATCTGCATTCGTAGTGCGTATGTGTGGACTGTCATTTCTTCTTTACTCTAATGGTAGATTTACAGAACAATGAGTCATAAGGCTCGTTTACCCCCCACCCAGAGTCACTTCCTGTGGCAACAGTTCTAAAACAAAGTGAAAGCAGGCACAGGGCAATGACACCATCTCAGAGCTGATCAGGAGAAGGACCAGCACAGTACATGTCACACAATGCCTGGACTGGGGCTGAAGTGAGCTATATATGCTATGAAATCAATGACATGCTATGCTTTGAAATCAATGTGAGAGTATTTGCAAATGCACTAGCAGTTTATATCTCTTTTTGATGCATTATTCAGCTATAACCATTCTGATGAATCAGAACATTGAAAAAATGCATATGAGAATCTAGAAAAGAATGAGAAACAGAGGGATGAAAGAATCAATGCTATCTAGTATTTCATCAACAGATCAGTGTCACACTTCAACAAGTAACTGAGCACTCCATTGTGTTGTATAGAGCCCAGTGAAACACAAGCAGGCTGCAGGATAAGCAGGACCTAGTGACATAATGGAACAATCACCTCTCTAGCTACAGATAAGAGCCCCCACAATACACGGCCAAATAAACAGTTATGAGACATACAATGGTATGTCACAGCTGAATCAACAGCATATGCAACGCAAGCTACTATCGCTCCCAGCACTCGCTTTCATCTTACACTGCAGAAAAAACTAAGGTGCACGCATATAATTAGCTTCGTAAATTACCCAAACCCTACAAATAGCAGACACTGCTATTGCTTATAACAAAAAAAGGCAATATTTTAACATAAATATAGGTTTATTGGAGGACGAGTACCACATGGGTCAACAACAGTTGCAAACAAAGTATCTTCACCATCAAAAATGCGATAAGTCTGTCTAAATTATAATTCTTTCATTCTGAGAAAGATTCATTATTTTCTGATAAGGCAAAACCCTGGTTGTGTATTTCCACACAGAGGTTTCTTCTCTTCCTGGCTCTACTCAGAAAAAGTTGTGGGGGGTGGGTGGGCAAATCAAGTGAGGCAATATCTGGGCTGGTGTCTGGGAGGGGGAGGTTCCTGACTGTAAAAGGTGCAGCAACACAGCTCTGATAATGATCAGGGGCCTATGGTATCATCACAGGGGAATCAGTTCAAAATGAAAATCTGTTGTTTCACAAACGTGAATGTGTAGGCATTGCAAGCAGTAACTATGGCCTAACGGAGAAAAACATGCTCCTTGAAGCTAGTTGTACATAGCCTACAGCCAGTTGTGCACAAAAGCAACATGCAGAATTGTAAAGTACATTTGTGCAGAGCATAACGCCTGAAATTGCTGATTAGCAAAAGACTTAGACGTAATTGGTGCCGGTATCCATTTAAAACAGTCTCTAAAATGGGGCACCATTACAAGACAGAACAACTATTTTTACCTTACAGTACATTTTAAAACAAGATAATGATCACGTGCAGAGATCACATGATCACACAAGCCTTTGGCAGAAACATCTTTGTGGATCTGTTTTCTGAACCAGAATGGTTATTCTGCCATCAAATCCTCAGTGAATCAACCTAGAACATGTAGAATGTTTCCTTTCTGTGTTTGGGTAAATAAATATACTCTTTGTTGTAAATAATTAACACCGCCCACCGTGGGAGAAGGATTACATAAGAGGCTGTATGTACCACTCAAACATTTAGTTTTCATCTGAATGTAAGACAAAATAAACTCTGTTGACTAAATTGTGCTTTCACTAGAATGCATTGAAGAGCAAGTGATGCAGAACTGACCAAAACTGACTGTCATTAGGCAAACACCAGAGGAACTTGTGTCTCAGTGAGGGAAGAGAATATGCATACATGAATGAGAAAAGATTAATGGGTGTGAATCAAGAGCCTCTAATAGATTAAGTGGAAAAGAGAGCAAATTCTAATAATAGCGTCCATTAATGAGCCTGGACAGAAACTCTTTAGCGGGTGCTCTGGTATTGTTTTGGCTCAGGAAACAGAGAGCAGGGCCACAGTTTGTGAGACTGCAGTGCAGTCACTCACTCACTAGTTAGTTGTTCCAAGAAATCCATATTCCACTTGGAGGGCCCCTTAGTACAAAAACAAATACAGTTTAGAATGCTTTCTTAACGGAAAAAACAAACACTGGAAGTGGTAATCCACTGGGAACAACAACGGCTTCCACGGTTCTCAAGAAATAGAGTAATAATATGTTCAGATAGACTCTTTTTGACACACAAACAGCCCTTGCAATCGCTCTTTAAGAGCCTGTAACTCTCCAGTATTAATGAAGGAATCTGCACAGCTTGCAGGCATATTGCATAACAGAGAGAAGAGTCACATCCCCTAACATTCTGACAAGCTCTCATTCTTAATGCTCAACAGAGTGAGAGAGAGCATGGAAAGAGTGAAACTGTGTGCAAAGCATCTCTAATGCATTGAGGAGTGTGACTGTATCACACAAAGAATTCCACATTGGATTGCTAATTAGGTGTAAAAAATGATATCACAGAGTTGCTTTAATTACATCCCTATCATTTATGTTTCAGCAAAGCATAAGAAGTTCATAGCCTTCTCGTGAGCCAAGGTTTAGGTATTTGAACGAGAGCCAAAACAGATGGCTCATTTTAGACAGAACAATTGAAAATTAATTGCTATCAAAAACTGCTCTCTGAAAATACAGAATTAAAATACAGCTACAACAATTTGCCTGCAAAACCAGAATACTGTATGTTGTGAGTGAATATTCTGACCCTCACTAGGCTTATGTCATGATCACTTGAACCCAAACTACCATGTGGAGCCCACTGCTCTTCAGAAATCAGCTCAGTCCACTCTCCTTATTTATCATGATTCATGTCTGCAGAGCACTGGGACTGAGCCACTGTCAGACCTCTCCACACGTAGAAAAAAGGGTTCCAAAAGGGTTATTCGGCTATCCCCATAGGAAAACCCTTATAACCCTCTGTAGAAAGGGCTCCACATGGAACCAGAAAGGGTGCTACTTGGAAGCAAATGGGCTCTACCTGGAACCAACAAGGTTCTTCAAAGATGTCTCCTATGGGGACGTCCAAATAACCCTTTTAGGTGCCTTTTTTTCTAAGACTGCCGGAAGAATAGTGGGGCCCTTCCCCCTTATTTAATCTTAAACACTGGCTTTTATGCAACTCATGTGCTAAATTAACATCACCCCTCTGCAGTGCCTCATTTACCCGAGGTGCCTGTAATGTTCTAGCAGTGAAATTACTGTATGAAAATCGAATTTCTGCTCAACGTAAGATGTGGTGTATTAACAGAAACACACTTTCATGTGTTAGTTTGTCAGCTGCCAAATCCTGTTATGGTCTCACATTGAAACCAGACTCATGTTCATTCTTAATGAACACACAGAGTCAACTGTGGTAAAGACCTCCTTCACACTGCTGCAGAAAGGAAACTATGAAAACAGCTCCCAAAAACCTTTCAAGCTACAGTTCATATGCTTCCACAAGAGAAAAGCTAAGGTGCAATGACATGCCATATCATGTCCATGGACAAAATTATTCATTTGCACTTTGCCGGTGCACGTCAATATGAAGAAAGAGTTTTCTTTCTGAGGACAAGTGCTGGCATATCAGATGAGATTAGTGTTTGGATCAGTGCCGCCATTCCCTAGGCTTAATCAGTGATCCGGAGCATTTCCCAGGACACTCTCCGTGCTTGTAAGCCCCTCTTAGTGGCGATATCAAGCCACACCACCGGAGGAGAAAAGAGAGCGAGCAACAAGACAGAACTGGTGCAAAAGGCCTCTCCTCTCCCAATAGCTGCTGCTTGTGAAAAATCAGAGCTATGTAAGGAATGGCCATCTGACAGCAGCACTGGAGAGAGAGAGGTTTCTCTTCCAAGCAGTCTGTGTCTGCTGTTCTACCCAGTTTGGTACAAACAACAGCTGCAGTCTCCTGCCAGTGTGCCAACGGCTGACACCCCTCCCTTGGCATGGGGGGCGGCACAGCACCCCACAACCTTACCGCTTACCCAGCACAGGGACAGGGCTCCGAGCACTGCCAAAGACCAAATACAGACAGACCAAACATTTCACCCAGCCCTGACTGAGAGCATCAAATCACCTCACCAACCACAGACTCAAACTTATACCCAGCATATCTAGGGTCACGAAGCAGGACAGAATTAAATGTAAAATATATAGCTTTAAATATAGCTTCTGTTGATCGCGTAATGTATTTTCACTACTATCATAATACTGTATCATTAGAGACACAGTGGCCTGTCTGGTAGGTAGAGGGTTAACATCCACCTGCCTCTGCCTCTCACACAGCACATAGCAGCCATGACAGGCTGTCCGGTCATTGTGTACAGAGGACTTAGAGGGATGTCATGGCCGGAATACCTCCAGGGTTCTGCTGGCCTAGGCATCTTGCAGGCTCTCTCCAGCCTTATAAGGGCTGCCATGGTACTGGGAAAAACAGATGCACCTGTCAATAGAGGGAAGGAAACTAGAGGAGGGAGGGTGGGATGGAGGTGTTAGTCTTAAAGGAAACACTGTGTTTATTTACCTTCCAAAGAGAATCTGCCGCCTGAACCCTACCTTTTAATATGTTAACCCTTTCAGGCACAAACAAGTTCACAATGAAAGGATAGCCCTAAGAAAATATATAGTGACTGTTGTCATCCCTAAACCCCTAACAAAACTGGCACCACAAACATGTTTGGAGAGACACAAAGTGAGCAGGCGATTGAGACCAAGAGGCAGTCTTGATCTGTTACTATCCAGGAGGAACAGATGGACGTGTGACCTTCCTGGTGTCCTTGGTGGTTTGATTGTGTGTCACCATAGCGGTTGGCCAGACATTAGCAGCTGCTCCCATTATCCTCTGTTACTGTACTCAACCATCTACGCCTCTTCTTTGGAACACATTGAAAAAAAAGATCTGTCCCTTTGGACTGACTCTTGGAACTTTGGATGGAATCACTTCACCAACCTGTCTAGCTGCAGTCTGAATAATATACTGAACATACAGCATCTCTGTCAGGGTACTGAGGATAGAACAGAACATGCTGACACTCAGCTTGGCTGTCTTGCTATACAGTAAGGACAGTGTCCCATCACTCTAACATGGATATGAAGACCATGTTAACTAACTGCCTTCAATGTTCCCAATGCTCACAGACAGACAACAAATACAGTCCCCTCGCATGCAATAAATGACCAAGAATCTGACAAAAGCCGTCGATGACCATGTCGCAGGCACATGTACATGTATGCAGATAGTGAGGTGAGGGCCTATTGGGCAGAGCCACAGACAGTGAGGTGAGGGCCTATTGGGCAAAGCCACAGACAGTGAGGTGAGGGCCTATTGGGCAAAGCCACAGACAGTGAGGTGAGGGCCTATTGGGCAAAGCCACAGACAGTGAGGTGAGGGCCTATTGGGCGAAGCCACAGACAGTGAGGTGAGGGCCTATTGGGCAGAGCCACAGACAGTGAGGTGAGGGCCTATTGGGCGAAGCCACAGACAGTGAGGTGAGGGCCTTTTGGGCGAAGCCACAGACAGTGAAGTGAGGGCCTATTGGGCGAAGCCACATACAGTGAGGTGAGGGCCTATTGGGCGAAGCCACAGACAGTGAGGTGAGGGCCTATTGGGTGAAGCCACAGACAGTGAGGTGAGGGCCTATTGGGCGAAGCCACAGACAGTGAGGTGAGGGCCTAGTGGGCAGAGCCACAGACAGTGAGGTGAGGGCCTAGTGGGTAGAGCCACAGAGACCTAATGAGTTCCTCCTGGAGGACCTACTGTACCCGCTGGGCTGGGGCTCACGCCACGCTGGCACTGCCAGGTCTGTCCTACCCAGCATGCCACCTAATGAGATGCATGAAATTATATTATTAACCATCTGCATCCTTCAGCTGGGAGCCTGGGATCAGGGAAGAGCTGCACTCAATCCCTCCAAAGAGGCTGGGGTCATTCTTTCAGTTATCCACTGCCGTAGAGCATAATATGAGGTGTCTGGAAATGTTTAGGATTTAATAGTGGAATACATGGAAACAACATCCAACAACATACAACTTCCATCGCTTCTACCACTACTGGGAGCTATCAGTGAGAGGGAATGAATTCTCTATGGTTCTATGGCGAGTGGGCCATTGGCCCTGTCCTTACTTTGTGCAGTCATCCAAGTCAAAGTTGTCAAGGAATGGCCCTAAGTCAAAGTGTTTTCTTTAAGGCAATAATTCCAGTATTCCATAGTTTGTAAAGGGACATGTTCAGGTCCACACTTTAATACTCTGACCACAACACCACCAGCCAGTAGCCTTGCTTTTGTATACATATTAAGGTAATAACCTAGTACAAGGAGCTGAACAACAAAATATTATTTACCTGTGAATCTACCCACTGAATAGGTATACAGCAGTACTGTATGTGTTTGGGTAGGTACTTTACAGGCACAGTGCACATGAATTCAGCTGTAAACTGGGTGAACGAGGTGGCAGTAAGGCTAACGACTGCCCTGCTGTTTCAGTGGCTCCCCAGAGAATAGAGAAATTGTATTTTACCCAGCTAGGTGGTCATGCTGCAGTTGTGGTTACCACTTTTCATGTGACTGAAATGAATACAAAAACCATACATTACTTATTTCCAATGCAGATGGACTTCAAGCATAGTGCTATTTTTACCATATGGAACTCTGCATCCTGCTGAGGCATGGACTGGCTGAATGCACAGAACACTCTGCACAACACAGAGGATGTAGCTATAGTGTCAAAACATGACTAGTTCATCCCACTTCCTGTGAGCAATACAAGTCTTAAAAATGTGTCAAACATGAGTCATAATGCAGCCATTACTATAAACAAGAGTGGTTAACAAGTGGTAACATGAGCTCACTGACACCACTGGACATTTGCTTGAGTCTTGAAAGAGTTGCTGGGACATTTTTTCATAATAAACTAGATGCAAATAGGCCCATTGCAAACATATCACATTTCAGGCAAATATCGAGAAAGTTATATCTGAAAGAGCAATAGTGAAATTGGTGGATAAAGACCTGAATCTTTACCACCATGGATGTAGAGTCAGTTGTAGTGAGAGAAAGAAAACAGTGAAATGTAACAGTACTGACCTGCATTGCCTTGACTAGGGGGCCTCTGCTGGCCCCCGCTGGAGCCCACATTCCTGTGTAAGGAGGCCTGAGCGGGAGAGAGCATCCCACTGTCGCTCAGAGAGGCCGTGGCCTGGGCCAGGGCCTGGCTGCTCATGGAGCCTCCTGGGTTGTAGGACATGGTGTTCTGGTTGGAGACTGGCACTGCCACATGCATGGAGAAGTTCTGCTGGGGCAGCGCTGTGGGCTACAGGAGGGAAACACACAGACATGGGGAGAATCAAAGACCTGGCACTGGGCAGAGGGTCACAGGGGGAAGGAGACGGCAGAGATGGCATCTGTGATGGTGCCACATCAATCATATTGGTATGGTTAACAGAGCAGTCCTATTAACTGATGGCAAACAAACTGCAGCTGGCAAGTTGTTCATGTTCCTAATCCAGGTTGCTTATAAAAGTGGATCTTACACTCTTACACATTCACTTCTATAACATCACATTTAGTCTGAATGGCCAAGAAATTACCACAAATAAATATACCCTTGGTTTGTTACTGTCTTGAAGAATATGCTACAAAGTGGAATCTGAAAAATTGCTATACTACATATGATGCTGTCATAAGCTTGAATAATATATTTATAAATAATAATGAAAAAAATGTACAAATTAACACTATGTTATTGTAAATGCACAAAACAATCATTTTGCTATATGAAATCATTACACATCACTGAAACCATGACATATTCCAAAACATGCTCATTAGCAGTGCCGTGTACCAGGTGTTCAGTCTTGCATTGTAATAGTCAGCACTGCAAAACAACGTTTTCTCTTTTAATCAGGATAGTGTAGTTGTGCAATTTCCAACAATATGAAAGCATTTTGGATAAAAACATATAGTAAGAATGATAATCACTTGACGTTACTATTGCTCTACTCCATGTCTGTGCAGTGCTAACTATCCACAGTGTGTGAGAGTGACTGTTGACAGTGAGACCACTCCATTCAGCATAGTCCAGTGAGGCAGTCAGTTAGTGATATTATTAGTGTGTTAATTGCAAACAGTGGTGACCTCCATGTCAGAATTAGAGAAAACAACAGTTGAAGCACTATACTTTATGCAGGATTCTATGATCGCCACCCGCAATAAGATCACTATTGTCTCAAGGTAAAGCTCTGTGTAATGGTAGTAGCTTGATGAAGGAATGGAAAATACACAGTGATAGTCCACTGATGTTGTACTTTAGGAGGACTGTACACTTAAAACAAATATCTCTCCTTTGCTCATTGTATGGTCTCTCCTAGTTCCCCATCTCCTAGTGGGGTGTCCTCCATTTACTTTGGAAAATCATACACTTGGAAAAAAAGATGCTATCTAGAACCTAAAATGATTATTCAGCTGTCCCCATAGGAGAACCCTTTGAAGAACCCTTTTTGGTTCTAGGTAGAACCCTTTTGGGTTCCATGAAGAACCCTTTCCACAGAGTGTTCTATGTGGAACCCAAAAGGGTTCTTCAAAGGGTTCTCCTATGGGGACAGCCAAAGAACATTTTAGGTTATTTTTCTCTAAGAGTGTATGATTTGCCCAGGTGAATGGAGGACGCCCCACTAGGAGATGGGGAACCAGGAAAGACCATACAATGAGCAAAGGGGAGATAAAAAAAAATATATTTCCTCAGTCACATGATCTGCTAGGGGGTGACAATTGGGTTTTGGGAAAAAAACACATCAATCACCAAAGCTAGAGAACCAGTCAATATTTAAGCCAGAATTGGAATCATTTTTTTCCAGGGGGAAATGTACATTGATAATAAAGAAGCTTCTCCTCTGGAATAAAAAAATGCACTTCCTTTTCATATAGTTTTCAAATAATGTGAAGATATTTGATAATTCCAGAAGATCTTTGAAAAGGTTAAACCTATCAACAACAATGTGATCTTATCAGGCTGTGCCAAAATATAAGTTGCAGTACAAATAAACAAAATAAACAATTACACTTCCAATGAACGGAAAAAAGGTTATGCTTGAATAGTCCATGTTTGCTTATAGTAGTTGACAGAGGTTGCAGGGTGGGATAATGAACAAATAAGAACAAATAAAAATCAAAAGGTCAAAATCCTTTGTGCCACAAAGCCAAGCAGCAAAAACATTGCATTTACTTACGATTTTATGATTTCTCATCATATTATCAAACTCCTCATTAATTTTTTTATATTTTTCTTCTGTGTGAGGGGTGAGGACATATGAGGCATCGGGGTCCGGGCTATCACAGCCTCTGTGTTCTTTCTTGTTTAGCGCCTGTAGTGGACATCAACATAAAAACAGGAATCAACAAAAAATGGCAAGAGATGGAGGAAGTACTTACACCACAGCGCTTGTACATTAAATCACTCTCTTCGCTTAGTTTGCCGAAACGGTCGTCCATGAGGGGGCTGTGCCCAAAACAGTCATCTGGATCAGGACTGGCACACAGGTCATTATGGCCTTTGTTTCTTAATTTCTGAAATAGAATTGCACAATTCACACACAATTTATACTTCGGGAAACTCAGTCTACTACCACATGACTCTCTGTCTAGCTAGGTTATAATACTTCCGCTACAAACCTGTTCCCAGAACAAAACATGAACATTGTCAAAAATATAAACATATAAGGCATCATTCAAGTCAAGACGCAAATTAATCGAATCATTTAATTATTCATAATGCAACCATTATAATAAACCTGCCCTAGCATGTACATTTATAAATAATAAAACATATTTTGAATTAATTTCTTTTTTTTTGGCCTGCCAGTGTGCTGGTGTGAGCTGGGAACGATCGAGTGCTGTACTCCTATGCAATGGTTGACAATGATAAAGACATTGATATATCACTCCTTATCCTTTCATCACTTAGAGACCTTCAGCACGGGAGAAACTAAATATTTATCTGTCTCTGTCTCTGACCCTTTCTCTGCCCTCTCTCGTTCTCTCTCGCCCCTCCCTTTCACTCTCCTCTATCTCCCTCCCTCTCTATCTTCCCCCTCTCTCTCGCTGCATGTGTGTGTTTCAATACGCATTTCATTATCTTTCAGTTATCATAAGCCACCCAGCTGGAAGACACTCCGGCATAAGAGGATCCCACAGAGCAGCAGTTCAAACCGTTGCAGACTTTAATTCAGCATGGTTGCCACTCGCAGGAACTTATCAATGTTAAGTAACGTAGCAAATAAAATAGTTTATTATATGTGGTTAAAGATGCTTATTAGAGCATGAAATGGAGTGATTATTGTAAGAGGAACGAGCACACAGTGTGGTGTGTTGTGATATAGAAGTCCAATGAGATTTGTTTTACATCTGAAAAGAATCCCACACTATAAAACAAATGAAATAAACCAGTGTTGTGTTTGTGGTAACTTTCTATCAGAGGAGTGGTTTTCTTGGCTTCGTTAAGAGTTTGAATGACGGTGCTTACATGAGCTGATGACAGCTCATGACAGCATGTGATATCAAGCCAGTCAGAGCAAATCAAGTTTGATTTATATGTGTGTTGTTCAGGTTCCCCTAGCAGGCTGGTGCAGGTCCAGAGCGGTGACCTCCCGTCTCTGGGCTGCCTCTGAGCCGGATGTCTACAGCAAGGCCACTGACTCCTCTGGATGGAGAGGTCACAGTGTGAGGGAGTGCAGTTGAGCCCAAAGACACTAATGAGCCCTTAGTCTCTGCCTCCGTCTCCATCACCCTGGAGGTGCTGGAGGTAACGCACTGGCTGATGTGTGTGTGTGTGTGTGTGTGTGTGTGTGTGTGTGTGTGTGTGTGTGTGTGTGTGTGTGTGTGTGTGTGTGTGTGTGTGTGTGTGTGTGTGTGTGTGTGTGTGTGTGTGTGTGTGTGTGTGTGTGTGTTCATGGTCGCAGCAGCTGGCGTCTGCTGACAGCTCTCTGACAGTACAGTGGTGTCTCGGCTGATCTCTATCTAACAATGTGTCTTACCCAACCCTGCTTACAGTAGCTACCAACACGCTGACGAACTCTGTATGACACATTACTGTTGGATTTCCTAGGCTTGAAATGTTGTGAAACATAACTTGGATACAATGTACTTGGATACAATGTACCTGTCTACCAAGGCTCAGTTGATCCCAGCAAATTGACCAGTACTGAATCAAACGAACCTCTACTCTAGTTTAGGCACATGATGAAATGGTGTATAAGATAAAAGCTTAAGCAGGAGAACTCTGAAAAGTACCTAAATCTCATCAGTCATATCTGTCTGACAGTGTTACTGAGGAGAGAGAGAAAGTCTCATGAGTAATGAATGATCAAGGCCGGCCCTAGCCTTTTGGGGGCCCTAAGCAAATTTTTTTAGTGGCCCCTGTTTTGAATGGCGAATAGGAAACAATATGTTTTAGAGTAAATTTCCTGCAATTCTACACATTTTGCCATGACTTATGCCATGTTAATATGATATCTGAGTGAGATTGACTAACAAAATCATTGGGGGCCCCTTGAAGGTCAGGGCCCTTGGGCAAGTGCCCTTCGTGCCCGGTCTATAATTTGACCATGATTACTACAAGTTTAGATAGCTGGCTAGACTAACTTAACAATCTAAAAAAAAAATGCTGACATGCACTAATTGAGTGACTGTCAGTGACTGACATAACATGAGAAAAACTGCTGATGCACAATCAAATGTCAAAATTGCACCTTGTGCATTCTACTATTCTAACTCTCAACAGTTGAGACCCCAACTGAGTTACCCTATCGGCCGGGGGCCCTAAGCAACCGCTTATGTCGCTTATGCCTAGAGCCGGCCCTGTGAACGATACACAACATGTGTAAATGTGCAGTTAGATGCACTCGTGTTTGGTGTGGTACAGAGCAGCGGCATTCTTCTCAACAAAAAAAAACACCTTCCTGGTTCATTTCCTGTTTACTAAGACTGCTCTTTAGTTAGGCTCCCATAAAGGCTGTGTTTACTACGGAAACTATGCACTTTCTCTACCAGACTGCCACAGATCTGATCGGTACCTGCAAATTAAAGTCCCAACCTGCTCATTATGTGAATAGCTGGTTTGGGCTGGTCGGCCATGGCAGTGTGAGATGGGCAGGGCAGCAGGCAGCACTTCCACAACAAGCCTCCAACCAGCCGCACCCCTTTGGCCCCTGGCCGTGATCACTCAGAGAGGGGCCAGTGGAAACATCCAGTGCCAGGGACACTCAGCATTCAGAACAAACCATGGAACATGTTGCACTGAGACTAAACAACACAAAGCCTAACAACGAGTCCTCATCTCTAGGTCATTGTCCATGAGAGATGGATTCATAAGTAAATATTGATCACTCTGATTAGAGATGTCCTGAAATGCAACATCACATAAAATGAGGACATAATCATGCGCGCCTAAGAAAGAGTGAATATTTCCTCCGAGGTGCTCCTAGCTGAGCATGCTAAAGAGTGAAGGTCTGGGACAGCATGGCCGTTATTCCTCCTTAAATGACTTGGCATGTTTCGGGTGTCCCACAGACGCTGCCCGCAGCTCCCAGTAAATGGATCACTAAATCAGCACATGGCCAAACAGGTGTCCCTCTACCAAACACCTGTCAGGTCCTGGCTCCCCGGCCCAGCCAATCACAAACACTCTCACACCGACATGGCCTTAGAAGGGGCCACATGGAACCCTGAAGGCCATCAAACATACCCCCAGCCAAGGATTTGACTCCATAATATAAATACATCAAAGTATTGGTAAAGCAATTCAAACCTTACACAAAACCTAGAAAACAAAACCAACCAACTCTGAACGCATTGGGTACAGACGTCATTTCAACGTCTAGTTCTGATTTACATTTGGTTGAGTTGTCAACTAACGTGAAATCAACCAAATATTTCACCATGTCACTGCATTTAGGTTAAGAGTTGGGTGAAAAAAACCCAGAAATGAACTTATGTTGATTCAACGTCATCACAATCATTTTTTGTTGTTGAAATGACATGGAAACAGCTTTGATTCAAACAGTTTTTGCCCAGTGGGAAGTATGGTAAACAAAATCCCTTCTATTGCTTTTCAAATTCTAGCTCTGAAACGAATTTTCAAAAGTCATGTCAAGCTGTGTGGTTTATGCTGATTAAGAAAGAGAAGTTGGAGGGGTATGAATACAGTTGAACAGAGAGATTTTCAACAACAACATTTATAATGGAAGTTGGGTGGGGGTGGTGGGTCTGTCTGTATATGGGGCTGCAGTCAGAGAGTAGTGACGAGTGAACTTGTGTAATCTGTTCACAAGGCCCGTGGAGGCTCATAAAGTTCAGTGGGAACCAGGCCAGCAGCTATTTTCTCACAGCCATCCAGACCTGGATTGATAGAAATGTGGCTCTATACACCAAACATGTTAGTCTGGGAGTCTGACATCAAACCAGCAGGACATCATAGTGAGTGTGTGAATTTAGCAGTAAGAGAACAGGCTTTCTGTTTTTCAGGCCTTGAAATGTGTCTCTTCATTCTTAGTATTGTATGCCAAACCGACATACTGACAATAACATCTAGTGTACCTGTATCACTCATCTCCTCCATAGTGCCAATAATTGTTCATTTAGCTGAAACTCACAAACATACACAGGAGTATGAGTTAATGGAGCAGTGTGTCAAATGTACTGTCAATTGTACTTAACATTTTTTTAAATATTTTTTATATTACATTTCACCCACCATAGATGATATATATATATAGCGTTCTATAAAGATCAGCATTTATGTCAAATAAAATAAACATGAATGTAACACTCAAAAGACTGACAGGGTATTTTTTATAGTTTAACGCCAACCGCAGAGTTTATATCATAGCCCCATATACATTTAAAACTGAAGCCAAAATCATTTCAGGAGTTAAAAATAAAGTGGAGCCGAGGCTGTTGTGAAGCTGTTGCGTAAGCCACCTACATTCCCTGTTCCTTGTGAAGCTCTTTCACTGAAACAGTCTGCCTTGGATAGAACACCATTACACTCCAATGCCCCCCACTTGTGTCAAGAGCTTTTTAGATTTCACTTATTCATGTACTGTACCTGAATAAAAGGGAGGTTGGAAGCAGACAGTAAATGCTGTTATAAAAGCCAAACTTCACAAATGTGGGGAGAAGGCAGGTAGAGGCTGAACTGACAGTGTCTTCCAGTGTGCAATGGTAGCTACACAGAACATTCACCAAGATCATACTTTAAGAGCCATTACTATTGTATTATAGTCTATATAAAGTATGTATAGTTTAACTATTTCTGCTTCTGTAGCGTTCCTCCCCACCCTGCTCACTCTGCACTGTTGTGAATGAGCTGTTGTGCCTGTTGCCGCACTAAGCAAGGTAGCATGCTAATCCTCATGACATCACCATTGTGTCCAGTCCGTTCCATCTAATGTGCTTATCAAAGGGCCTCTTTGAGTGTGAAGGCAGTTGAGAATCAGCATGGGGAGGCGGCTGATAGCAAGGCTTTCATCTGCTCACAAATATATTTCTCTTATATAACATCTTAAGAGACAAGTCTTTCAGTGTGAGTATGCTCCCATTTTTCCTTTGGTGCTGTAGATTTCACTTGAGGGGGGAAAAGGAACTGTTGGTTGTTCTCGTGGGCACTCTATCTAGTGGCTGTATGTATTGTATGCCATTACCAAGGGCCCTAAAAGCTTTTCCTCTCTACTCCCTGGTACTGGTCATGTTACTGGTATGGGAGTAGGGAAGTAGGGAGGGCTAGATAAGGAAAGTGGTTTTGATTCCCAGACATGTCTGGTTTAATCTCATGACCATTCCACATCATCAGTGATCTAAGTGATATCAGGATATGACCTCTTTGTCAGACCATTGTCTGACTCCTCAATTCACAGGAAATACAGCAGCAGGGCCTCCTTCTCAGTTGGATGGGATGGACTGCATTTTGTTTGGTTATTATTATCTGTCTGCAGCTGTTTGGAAAACAATATACAGTCTGTAATCCAATCCCCTCCAAAAACAGGACAATGGCGAGACTACAGTTAGCTCCAAGCTGACACACCAAAAAAGACTAACGCATGCAGACGTATAAAAGTAGAGTGAGCCCAACTGAGCAGTGGTCTGCGTGTGTCTAAAGGAGGCAGACAGGGAAGACAATGCCTCCGTCTCAGCTCAATATACAATAAAGCAGATAATTACTGTGGTTGACCAGTTAGATTATCACTTTGATAAATATAGCCGCTATATTATTGAATAAGAATCCATTGCACTGCAGCGAGCAATACTTTTCCCTCCGAGAGACAGCTGCTCAGAGACTGTTGATTGATGGACGTGACAAAGACATTAGTTGCCACAGTCAAAGAGAACACACTTTCAATCAGCGGCTTGGATATTTTCAGAAAAATTTGCCAACTGGGAATTGAAGTCCAAATTGAGATAAAGGCATCTCAAAGTCATCATTATCTACATCTTTAAAAGAATGGGAACAAATGAGACGAACACGCTCCATTACATCCAACTATCTCAGTACATCTATAGAGCACCATGTGGGTATATTTTAGATGAAAATAAATTACATTCAACATAAAAATTTGTAAAAGGTATACAATTTAAGTAAATAAATTCACTAAGTTCACATCTTTCCCCTCCCTCACTACCCTCTCTCTCTCTCTCTCTCTCTCTCTCTCTCTCTCTCTCTCTCTCTCTCCCTGTCTCTCTCTCTGTCTCTCTCTCCGTCTCTCTCTCTGTTTCTCCCTCCCTGTACCCACAAAGTGGATCATTAGCTGTCAGAGCCCTTGAAACCGTACCCCCGCCCTTAACTCCCATTCCTGCTCGCTTCTAAAATATTCATAAGGACAATTAGGAGTTCCGATAAGGTGGGCACGGAGGGCTGGGGGTGCACAGCGGAGGGAAAGGGCAGGATGTGCCAGCAGGACGTCTGTTCTGCAACACTCTATACCCAGACCACAGACCTGGCCTCATCAATCAGCAGCCCTTCCTCCCTCCCTGGCACCCCCTCCTCACTCAGCCAGGCTAGGCAGGGAGGGTGGCATGATGCCAGCTAACCCCCCCCCCCCCCTCCTCCTCGTTCCAACTAGCTCTGCTCTGCCCTCGCCCCTGGGCAGAGGAGAGGGGTGGAGGTGGGGGTTGTTCCTCTGTCCATACTGGTCACTGTGGTCTCTCATGTCAGCTCTGCGCTACACAGCAGGCAACCAAGGCACTCTAATGGTGGCATGGCTGTCATTAAAGTAGTTCAAACCAAATTAGGGCAGCTCATGTCTGACCTATTTTACGTATTCTGACGTTTATGACGTGTCTGGTAAGGTTGTCAGTCTGGCTGTTTCTATATGAACCTAGAAGAATAATAAAGTGGTTATTCTCTGAACATGGTGTTGCATGTTGCCACTGAGCTGCATGTAATGAATTATTTTCATTACAAGTTAGGCCTTGCTTTACAAAGACTTTTACCATACGCCATGGTAGGCCTGTGCCAGTTAATCAGTGCCATATGCCTCTAGAAACTAAAGAATACATCACTTAAGACATTTTAATAAAGTAAAACACAAAGGAATCATATATCATGGCAATGTTGAAATCATTCAAGTGTTTATGGGATGATGTCAGCTAAATGTAATTCACAGTTGAGATATAAAAACATTTGCCAGAACAATGAGGTAGAGAGCAAAGAATTGTATTAGTAAAGGTCTTCATTCCTGGTGTTACAGTTATTACATTCAATCATGTATTTGAGAGATGCTTTCTCCCTCACGATCTCAAGTTGAATCAATAGGCTCATAGAAATCCTCCATTAGCCACGGTTTGATGCCTAGGGATGAGCTCTGGCGTTAGCATTAGCAAAGGGCTGGGGGTGAGACTTGCAATGCAAAGTATTATGTATTGTTTTATACTGAACAAAAATATAAACGCAACATGTAAATTGTTGAGCCCATGTTTCATGAGCTGAAAAGAAAATCCCCCAAATCTTCTGTACTCACAAAAAATGTATTTCTCTCACAGATTTGTTTACATCCATGTTAGTGAGCATTTCTCCTTTGCCAAGATAATCCATCCACCTGACAGTTGTGGCATATCAAGAAGACGATTCAACAGCATGGTCATTACACAGGTGTACTTTATGGGGGACAATAAAATGACACTAAATTGGGCAGTTTTGTCACACAACACAATGCCACAGATGTCTCAAGTTTTGAGGGAGCGGACAAATGGCATGATGACAGCAGGAATGTCCACCAGAGTTGTTGCCAGAGAATTGAATGTTAATTTCTCTACCATAAGCTGCCTCCAATGCCGTTTTAGAGAACTTGGCCGTATGTCCAACCGGCCTCACAACCACAGACCACGTGTAACCACGCTAGTCCAGGACATCCACATCTGGCTTATTCACCTGCGCAATCTGAGTATTTCTGTCTGTAATAAAGACCTTTTTGGGGGAAAAGCTAATTCTGACGTGCTGGGCCTAGCTCCCAAGTGGTTTTGCCTATTCCCTCCCAGGCCCACCCGTGGCTAGGCCCTTGCCCAGTCATGTGAAATCCATAGATTGGGGCCTAATTGATTTATTTCAATTGACTCATTTCTTTATATGAACTGTGCCTCAGTAAAATCATTGAAATTGTTGTGTGCTGCATTTATATTTTTGTTCAGTGTGTATATATATATATATATTTATATTTTTGGTCAGTGTAGGTGTAATGAATTAGGTTGATCACTCATGTTCTCATTTTCTATGCCTTATGCCTTTTCCTGCCAGGAAGTTAACAATCTTTCTCACTTTCTGGGTTCATTAATGAAGTGTTGATCTACATGTAATAATGTTCTAATGATTGTTTTCTTTTTCAAATTCAATCAAAGTTTATTGGTCGCGTACACAGTTTAGCAGATGTTACATCGGAACGCTATAAGCAGAATGCTTATGTTACTAGCTCCTAACAATGCAGTAAAATGCCAAATAAGTACACAAATAATTCAAGCGTTTTAAAAAGGAAAAAAGGAAAAAAGAAAGTCAGTATGAATTCAATTAACAACCCAAATAGCACTGTAACAGCAATCAAAATGCAATCTATACTATATTATACTATATCATTATACTATATTCTATATTCAGTTCTGTGTAGTGTTGCTTGTGTAAGATGCTGCTGCTCATGCTGTTGCTTAGACTCAGTCCATGATGAACCAGGTAATCCAGCCCAGCGGGCTCTGTCCCCCTGCCAGGAGACAGGTAACCTAGGGACAGGTTAGGATCTGTCTCACTTGCCCCAAGACTGGGTTCAAGAAGTGAACTGCACCCACACCAGCCAGTTCTAACACAAGAGTGTTTAACAGCAAAAAAACATCAGTGGTTATATCACAAACACATCTGAGGACATAAACCACTGAAACACTAGTAAAACCTTTCATTCATACAGAGCCTTTCCCTAAGCTACGGACACAGTACATGAGAAAGAAGCAACATAATACAAATCCTACTCAGATGAGCAGCAGAAGTGTTATATATAAAAAAAGACCCAGAATGCTGTGTAATTTGTCATTCAGTCTAAAAAACATGTACTCATGTGTCATCTCTCTTTTTTCCTTTGTGAATGAGTGTGAGTGTTATTTGTACAAAGCTGCGAGTGCAGTGCTCCAGCACTTGAGATTAGAGCATGGCTCATTAGTGTCATTGAAGAGTAATGTTTACCGGGGACCGGGATGGCTGTTGTTCTCTCTCCTTTTATTCCACCCTCTCCAAGAAGACCTAGTTTTGAAATGAAAAATACGTATCACACTTGAGAAGGAAGGATGGAAAAAAACTCTGACGTCAATGAAGCACGACGTGCTGAAAACAAAAAACTATTGGCTGTAACCTGGTAACAAGCACCAAAGTGAAGAGTGCAGAGGCTTTGTCGAAGAACAGGGGCAAATGGCTAACACACACACATGCACACACTCTCACACTTCATTGGAGACTCTTCTGGTTGTGATAAACTGAGGAAGATTTCACTGTTCATGTCCTCTGTTTTTATCAAACACTAACATGGGTTTCCACAGCAACCAAGTCACAGTGAAAGTGAGGGAGAAGAGACAATTTCTAGTCCATTCACGGTTTGTTACATAAATGTGGGCCGAAATAGGATGTTCTATGAAAGACTTACATAAAAATTATCACTATTGTTTTTTTCATGGAAGAAAAAAACTCCTAAGACAGTGGTGACCCTGTTTCTAGTGAAAGCCCAGAGGAAAAGGAGTCCTTGTCCTATAAAGAGGTGCACTTTGAAACCCAGCAGGAGACTGGCTACAAAACCATTAGTACTCCTTCACTCAGCGATGCAAAGGCTTTTTAACCAGCATGTGTAGCGCACCTCAGTACATGCGAAAGGGTAACAGTTCTGTTATCCAGAACTACAAAGAAGAAATCTGACAAATGTATCAAACAATATCAAAATATATGACAAGAGGAGCTTAGCTTCTTTCAGAGAATGACAGAAAACACTTGTACAACAAAGCCTGACCAACAACTTGACACTTGAAGTTAAATGGAGCAGTGTTTGTGTCATTCTTTCATCATGTAGTGATAAAGTATAGTGTGTGTTACTGTAAATCAGACGGAACGTATAAGTATCCCTCCCTAGTCACATGTGGAGGCAGATGAAATGCCTCAGGTGAAAGAGGATTGCAGTGCCAAGCATATTTCCTAAAACCACAATCAACAAAAGTATATCACAGTGTTTTATCGTGTCTTTTATGCAAAGATAGTGCTGCTATTTCTGCTATCAAGTTATACATTCGTGATTCCTTGTTTATTTTTAGGTGCATATATATGCCTGCGCTCATTGGCCTGCTCAGAACACTGTGTCTGTTTTGATGGTTCAGACTGACTGTACAGGTTAATGTGATGCTTCAAATGTTTTGTATAATTTCAGCCGGCAGTTTTGAAAGTAGTGCTCACAAGCCAAAACTGGTGACTAAGTTACATAGCATACCCCCCAAGACATGCTAACCTCCCCTGTTATTGTAATAGGGAAAGGATAGCATGTATTGGTATTTGGTATTTTGGTATTTTATTGGGATGTCTTCGGGATATGATATTTGTGCGTCTGTAACTCTCACTCATCATTATTCAAAATTCATTCAGGACTATGGTAGCATCCACATGAATGTAGAAGTGCTTAGAAACACATTCTATTCTTATTTTCAATAAAAGTGACTCCAAAATGACATAATACATTATTTACTCTTCATTTCTATTGGTCACAAAATTATCTGAAACAGAACCAAAACAAACAGCAAATGGATCCAACAAGTTGGTAGAGTCACAAGCTTTATGTAGACTACTTTAATAAACATATGAGTGAATTTAACCCAACACTTTTGAACCCCTAAAATGGGGGGACTGTGTACACAACGTGCTGCCCTTTAACCTCTTATTCATTGTATCAAATTCAAAGTTCTGGAGTACAGAGCCAAAACATTTGTCACTGTTCCAATACTTTTGGAGCTCACTGTATTTTTGCATTTTTGTATGATACAGTATATTACAAATTTGTAAGTGCTTAAGATCCTGGATTGCATCTTTAAACGACTTTCCTGGAATACACAGGAACACTCAAGCACCTGCACTGAACTGGATACACACAGCAGAGATATAGGTAAATAGCCCTTTGCTTTGTTTTTCAAATCAAATCCATTATCTAAATTATTAAAGATAAGCCTAAACATACATGTTCAGGACTGACCCTTGCATTTCATTTCAAGTCACATTTGCAGAGCACATTCCCAGACACTGACGGCCTCAGTCTTTATTGTAGGAACGCATGGGGAGAAATTGACACTTCTATTCATATCCTACTCACTACAGACCAATTCCATAGATAATCCTGTTGCGACAAATATATCAATAGAGAGATGGCTTCTGAGATAAAGTCGCCAATACAACTTATCGGATACTCAGCTAAATTTTACAGTTATAATATCTCACCATGCATAGTACTCTACCAAACCAAACCCCCTCTATGGAAATAATTATACAAACCAGGCATAGGTAGAAATTATTTTAATGTATCATAGGTTATAAAAATGAAGGGGAAAGCAAATTAACGTCATTTTAATAAAGCTTGAGAGCCCAAAAGTACATATTTGTTTTGCTGCTGGAATATTAAAATTGGGATCGGCTGGTGTATCAGAATGCCCTGAATCCACTTTAATACATCCATGTCAATAGAACTGACATTTGACTGAGCTTAAGATGTATTTTTAATATCATGGCTGCTCAGAGAGAGCTATAGCTGCATAGCAGTAAGGATGAGAAGGTACAGCTGAAGAAAACAGATGAGGAATTTAGACCTTGAGGTAAACTAGTCACAACATATGATGAAGTACAACTTATGGGTAAATATCAAATTAAATGATGGCACTATAAAGATAAAAAGGCTGCTCAGACTGCCTGAATGACTTTGTTAGATATGCTGTATGCTTAAACTGAGGAAGAGAGTACTGCCCAATGGGTTCTGAAATCTTTGCAGGCAGTGTAACCCTGATGTATAGTGTGGACATTGTATAGAATAAGTATAGTAAAAACATGTGTTAATTAGGGGAAGTGGGCTTTTAGATTCTCCCTCCAAGCGACCTTACGCAGGCGAGCCAGTGCAGCTAACTATGCGTACCCTTCAGCCATCTGAAATGTCAAACAAGGCTTTAGTGGACCACAGAGGGATTCTGGGCACTGGCCAACCCAAAGTCAAGTCGCTACGTTAAGCACTTGCCAATTAAAATGGAATATTGTCATTTCTGTTGTCATCTGTGCATATCAAACATAAATTAGGCCCCTGACCCCTTTTAGATTAATCTTTCAAACTTGGTTAATCATCCAGGATTGGGCGAGTCAGTGACATTGCTGGAGCGTGAGGTATACAGATGTAGGATCTTAATTTGAGCCAGTTTGCTACAGAAGGAAAATAATCCTGCAGCAACAGGAAATTATCATTATTATGTGGATTATAATTCATGGACATTTTTGTAGAGGTTGATACATTTTTCGTGAGGGCAAATCAAGTCTGACAGTTTAATCTTTAGAAGCCTTTTAAAAACTCAAATACACTACAAGTTTGAATTTCATGCTGGGCGGGAAAATTCTTTGCAGCAAAAGAGTGATCAAATGAAGATCCTACATCTGTAAGTGCCATGATCCGTGTGATGCCAGTAACTTTAAGGCAGGGGAATCTCCTGGGACGCAACACTGTGTCATAATATGATACAGTATGGTGATTACTGACTGTTCATGACTCACACAAAATGTCTTTGAAATTGAAACCAAGTATTCAATTTAGACTGAAGCTTGTATTTTTTTCTTGTTTTATTGAGACAAATACTGTTAGGTGCATGTTTACAGCAGACTTCATTGCATGCACTACTTTCTACTGAACATCGACTACAAAATCCTGGTTCACACCTACCAAGCTATCCACAACTCTGGACCCAAGTGCCTGTTTGACCTCATTCTACCCTCCTGCCCCACACGCACCCTTCACTACTCCATGTCTGTCCCCCTTCTCAGCCCCGCAGCAGACTAAACACTATGGGTGACAAGGCTTTCAGTTGCACGGCTCCACGGCTGTGGAAAGCACTTCCAGACACTATTAGGGCTGAGTCTCTTCCAGACACTATTAGGGCAGAGTTTTTTCCAGACACTATTCGGGCTGAGTCTCTTCTAGACACTATTAGGGCTGAGTCTCTATTTCTGTTCTCGTGTCCTCCGGATCTGGCCACGCCTGTACATAGCTTTGATTGTTGTTAATATTATTATTATTATTAATATTATCACTATTATTATATGTTCCAGAGAGCCAGCCCCTCTGGAGGAGTGGTTTGTATGAGAGGATTCAGGAGTGGTGACAGCTTCTCTCTGTGACAGCCAGAGCCTCATGTGACTGTCCCCATTATCTTGGAATGTCACAACTATAGATACACAAGCCTGAATCTGTCTCTGATGCTCCACAGAGGGGAGCCACTAGGCTTTGATGTTTATTACAATGTGCTTACTCACTAAGCCTAAGTCAACAAGAGTATGGTCATAATATTCAACAAAGATTACCACCATCTCACACTAGAATGCTTTTTCAACTATTCATTTCCACGATTGATTCCTGTACTTCAGGAACAGTTGTGTTTATACAAGTATTAACTGGGAAGCCTTGGTGTGGTCACTTTGATTGGAGAGATAAACTAAAATGAAAGGACAAATGTTTCCATCATATCATTACTGCATTATGTGGGCCATTTAAGTGCAGTTGTCGGGCATAAATACATAACATGTCATGCCGTTGCAAGGTGTCTGGTGTCCACTGCCTGAGGAGTATGATTCATCCCCATAAATGAAAGGAATTACATCTTGTCAAGTGCCAAGAGTCAAAGTGAGCAACGTATATGTCTATTTGAGGACTACATCGTTAAATTGATAGCTCCACTATAATAAAATGAAAGAAATTCCATCATGATTTTTGCCTAATCAAATAAAGCATCTGTATTTTGATGGGTAGAGTGAAGGGTTTGAAACAGAGGCTTTCCTTTCCCTCTCTTCCTCTCGCTAGTTCTGTGCTGACAATTTTCTTCACATTCAACGTTCTCCGCAGAAGCACCGGGAGGAAGATAATTGATCAATCAGGCAAATTGAACAGTCTGGACGGCTAGCCCACCATAGCAGATGTGCCAATTTGCATTCATTAAGACAGAGATGAGTCTTAATCACTGTACTGGATTTGATTGACAACATAAACAGCCCCTGTCTCAAATCCTGGAACCACTGCTTTTTATAGCTCTTTTCTATATTTTAAATAGTCATTTCTATATGCATTGGCATTTGTTTTATGATACACTGCCAATGGCCAATGTGGTTACTATAAGCAGGCTTAGTGGTGAAAGAGCGGAGTGATTTCAATGGAAAGCAGTGGAGTAAAGAGAGAAAAGCAGACCCAATAGACCTGACATTATGAAATGGTCAGGATCTACATATCTCTTTGGATTATCGTCCTGAATTGTGAGTGCCATTCACCACAATAGATGATCATTGAAAGTAACAATACGGATACATTTAGAGTCATTTTTACGCTCATTGTATTTCACTGAATGAGTTGTTTATCTTTAGAACACTCATCAATGACAAATTATTTATTTCCAAAAGCACATTTAACAAAGATGGCCTCTCTAATGTCGCTGGGAGATAAAGGTGAATTTGCATATGACTGCTCTTGCTTACTCCACAAGATGGGCATGTAAAAAGACAAACAAAAAAAGTGTAGTCCAGCTCTTTACAAGCCCAGGCATGGTATTTGAGTAAAACTGCAGTTCCAAATTTGATTAAGGACATTATTACTAGCCTGGACTAAAGTGTAGCCTACCGGTAATGTTTAAACTAGTACAGCTGTATAATCCCATGCAACTATATCCACATCCCCTATTTTATGAGATTACTTTAAATGTGTTCAGTCAATGTCAATTTCGTTTAAATGCAAACTTGATTAATCCAAGCATTGCTGCAAACCGTAATTGTGTTGAAATGCTCTAAAGAAAAGCACAGATGGACGTTCCTGTGAAGTTGATTTCAGGGAATCTTAGCTAGACAGTGAGGAGTCTGTATTCAGACTCTGTTATAGTAGAAGGTTATAGAATAGCTAAAGGAAGATTTCATTAGAGGAGAAGGGATGATTTGATTATATTAATTACCTACAGCAGCATTTTCATTTGAGGTACAAAAATAATTCAATAATAAACACAACAACACTGTAGGACTTTTTCCACAGCACCCAAATCCAGACATGAACAGCAGTGGTCTACTATACAGGGTAGTATGACATATGCAAGCTGGTCTGTCTGTTTCTTTATCACAGTGATATTGATCCAGGTGAAATGCATTTGGTTTATCCTCTGTACATCAGTCTTATTACAGATTCTCAGATATTAGGTTCACAGGTTTCTCACTGCAAACTACTTGTAAAGAAAGGGTACCAGAAACTAAAATCATCCTGTAAAAGCAAGCTTTTCTTCTCTACTTGCCCCCGTATTCACTCAGAACAGGAAAACGACATGGTAAGGAATGACGTTTTCTCTGGCAATATACAGTGAGGGAAAAAAGTATTTGATCCCCTGCTGATTTTGTACGTTTGCCCACTGACAAAGAAATGATCAGTCTATAATTGTAAGGGTAGGTTTATTTGAACAGTGAGAGACAGAATAACAACAAAAAAATCCAGAAAAACGCATGTGAAAATTTTTATGAATTGATTTGCATTTTAATGAGTGAAATAAGTATTTGACCCCCTCTCAATCAGAAAGATTTCTGGCTCCCAGTCTTTTATACAGAGATTAGGAGCACACTCTTAACTTCTTAGGGAGCGGCAGCTGAGGTGTCGGTTTTGGAGAGTCTGGCGTGCCCAAAGTAAAAGGCGATTGGATAGGAAACACTCTGAAGTTTCTAAGTGTTAAAATATTGTCTGTGAGTATAACAGAACTGATATAGCAGGCGAAAACCCGAGGAATTTCTGTCCTGGAAAAAGTGTTTTTGACACATTGCCTCATTTTGAACCCCTCCCTATTGAAAACAGCCATAAATGGGAGTAAGATTGCAGTACCTATTGCTTCCACTGGATGTCAACAGTCTCTAGACAGTGTTTGGTGATGTTAGGTTGCTCTGGATGGTAATAGAAGAAGAATTTCGAACTAGTCACCGGATGTAAACAGAAGAGGAGGCGTGTTCACGGCTCGCGCGTGCTGTGTTTTTTTCCTTTCCTATCGTCCAGTTTATAATCCGGTTGAAATATTATAGTAAATATACATAAAAGTGTTCCTAAGGATACATTATCAATGATGTTTGATTGTTCTTGGACAAGTGTATAGGTATAGGTTGAACGTGTTCTCTTCACGGTTCAATGGGCGAGTGGACGCTGTATTTTATGAACATAACGCGCCAACCAAACGGAGATTTATGGATATAATAAATGACTTTTTCTAACAAAAGAACCATTGGATGTCTTTGTTGGATACTTGGGAAGCCCTCAGCAGAAGTTCTTCGAAAGGCAAAGATTTTATATTAGCGATTTTATGCGTTTTATTAGCATAGATTTATGCTAATGCATAAAATATAAGAGGGGCTATCCTCAAACAATCAAATGTTGTGCTTTCGCCGTAAAGCCTTTTTGAAATCTGACAACGCTGTGATATTGCCAAGAATCAGAGCTTTTGATGACTATGCAACACTTGTATATTGATGAATGTTTAAAAATTCAACTTTTGGATTTTGAATTTGGCGCCTTACATTTCACCAGGTAGTAGCGCCCCACTGCTCCCTAAGTAGTTAAAGGGAGTGCTCCTAATCTCAGCTTGTTACCTGTATAAAAGACACCTGTCCACAGAAGAAATCAATCAATCAGATTCCAAACTCTCCACCATGGCCAAGACCAAAGAGCTCTCCAAGGATGTCAGGGACAAGATTGTAGACCTACACAAGGCTGGAATGGGCTACAAGACCATCGCCAAGCAGCTTGGTGAGAAGTTGACAACAGTTGGTGCGATTATTCGCAAATGGAAGAAACACAAAAGAACTGTCAATCTCCCTCGGCCTGGGGCTCCATGCAAGATCTCACCTCGTGGAATTGCAATGATCATGAGAACGGTGAGGAATCAGCCCAGAACTACACGGGAGGATCTTGTCAATGATCTCAAGGCAGCTGGGACCATAGTCACCAAGAAAACAATTGGTAACACACTACGCCGTAAAGGACTGAAATCCTGCAGCGCCCGCAAGGTCCCCCTGCTCAAGAAAGCACATATACATGCCCATCTGAAGTTTGCCAATGAACATCTGAATGATTCAGAGGACAACTGGGTGAAAGTGTTGTGGTCAGATGAGACCAAAATGGAGCTCTTTGGCATCAACTCAACTCGCCGTGTTTGGAGGAGGAGGAATGCTGCCAATGACCCAAAGAACACCATCCCCACCGTCAAACATGTAGGTGGAAACATTATGCTTTGGGGGTGTTTTTCTGCTAAGGGGACAGGACAACTTCACCGCATCAAAGGGACGATAGACGGGGCCATGTACCGTCAAATCTTGGTGAGAACCTCCTTCCCTCAGCCAGGGCATTGAAAATGGGTCGTGGATGGGTATTCCAGCATGACAATGACCCAAAACACACGGCCAAGGCAAAAAAGGAGTGGCTCAAGAAGAAGCACATTAACTTCTTAGGGATCGGCGCACGAGGTGACCGTTTTGGAGAGCCTGGCGTGCCCAAAGTAAAATGCCTCCCATTCAGGCCCAGAAAATAGGATATGCACATATTTAGTACCATTGGATAGGATGGATAACACTCTGAATTTTTCAAAAGTGTTAACCATTTGTCTGTGAGTAAAACAAACGCATATGGCAGGCTAAACCCGAGGAATTTCTGTCCTGGAAAAAGTGGTTTTGACACATTGCTCATTTGGAACCCCTCCCTCATGAAAATGCCCATAAAAGGGCATATGAATGCAGTACCCATCGCTTCCTCTGGATGTCAACAGTCTCGAGACAGTGTTCATTTTCATTTTGGATGAATTAGACCAGAGAATAAGAGGAAACCAGGAAGTGTCCCATTTATGTCAACACAAGGGAATGCGCGCGCTCCCGACAAGGCGCGCTGTGTGTTTTTTACCGTCTTTATCGATCAGTTTATATTCCGGTTGATTTATAATAGTAAATATACGTAAAAGTGTTCCTAAGGATACATTTAAAACTATGTTTGATTGTTCTTGGACAAGTTTATAGGTATAAGTTGAACGAGTTCTCGTCACGTTTCAATGGAGTAGTGGAAGCTGTCGTTTCTGATTATAACGGCAAACCAGATGGAGATTTATGGATAAAATACATTACTTTTTCTAACAAAAGAACTATGGATTGTCTTCGTTGGACACTTAGGAAGACCTCAGCAAAAGTTCTTCAACAGGTAATTGATTTGTTTTCGCTGTGAAATGTGTTATGTGTGTGCCGTGATGGCTAATGGATTCATGGCTATGGGAAAAATATGTGAGGTGCTACCCTCAAACAATCAAATGTGCTGCTTTCGCCGTAAAGCCTTTTGAAATCTGACAACGCTGTGATATTGCCAAGAAACAGAGCTTTTGATGAGTATGGAACACTTGTATATTGGTGGATGTTTAATAATTCAACTTTTGGATTTTGAATTTGGCGCCTTGCATTTCACCTGGTAGTGTCGGGATTGGGGCGCTAGCGCCCCAGCAATCCCCAAGAAGTTAAGGTCCTGGAGTGGCCTATCCCATAGAAAATCTGTGGAGGGAGCTGAAGGTTCGAGTTGCCAAACGTCAGCCTCAAAACCTTAATGACTTGGAGAAGATCTGCAAAGAGGAGTGGGACAAAATCCCTCCTGAGATGTGTGCAAACCTGGTGGCCAACTACAAGAAACGTCTGACCTCTGTGATTGCCAACAAGGGTTTTGCCACCAAGTTTTGCAGAGGGGTCAAATACTTATTTCCCTCATTACAATGCAAATCAATTTATAACATTTTTCACATGCGTTTTTCTGGATTTTTGTTGTTATTCTGTCTCTCACTGTTCAAATAAACCTACCATTAAAATTATAGACTGATCATTTCTTTGTCAGTGGGCAAACGTACAAAATCAGCAGGGGATCAAATACTTTTTTCCCTCACTGTATGTTCTACCAAGTCCTTAGAGACCCAGACAGGCTTGCCCTGACCTCTGAGGAAAAGAAACAGTACATCAATCCATCCAGCATAGCTACTCAGTAAATATAAGGTTGCTCTGAGAGCCGGGTCTTTGAAAGGCAAGACGCAGATGAGATCCGATGGGAACAGGGAAACTTCTAATCAGACGGAGAAGTGGACGTGATCCACAAAGGGAGACTTCCAATCAGATGGAGAAGTGGACATGATCCACAAAGGGAGACTTCTAATCAGATTGAGAAGTTATCCACAAAGGGAGACTTCTAATCAGACGTAGAAGTGATCTACAAAGGGAGACTTCTAATCAGACGGAGAAGTGGATATGATCCACAAAGGGAGACTTCTAATCAGATTGAGAAGTGATCCACAAAGGGAGACTTCTAATCAGACGGAGAAGAGATCCACAAAGGGAGACTTCTAATCAGACGTAGAAGTGATCTACAAAGGGAGACTTCTAATCAGACGGAGAAGTGGACGTGATCCACAAAGGGAGACTTCTAATCAGACGGAGAAGTGGACGTGATCCACAAAGGGAGACTTCCAATCAGACGGAGAAGTGGACGTGAATCACAAAGGGAGACTTCTAATCAGACAGAGAAGTGATCCACAAAGGGAGACTTCTAATCAGACGGAGAAGTGGACGTGATCCACAAAGGGAGACTTCTAATCAGACGGAGAAGTGGACGTGATCCACAAAGGGAGACTTCTAATCAGACAGAGAAGTGATCCACAAAGGGAGACTTCTAATCAGACAGAGAAGTGATCCACAAAGGGAGACTTCTAATCAGACGGAGAAGTGGACGTGATCCACAAAGGGAGACTTCTAATCAGACGGAGAAGTGGACGTGATCCACAAAGGAGACTTCTAATCAGACAGAGAAGTGATCCACAAAGGGAGACTTCTAATCAGACAGAGAAGTGATCCACAAAGGGAGACTTCTAATCAGACGGAGAAGTGGACGTAATCCACAAAGGGAGACTTGTAATCAGATGGAGAAGTGATCCACAAAGGGAGACTTCTAATCAGACGGAGAAGTGGACGTGAATCACAAAAGGAGACTTCTCATCAGACGGAGATGTGGACGTGATCCACAAAGGGAGACTTCTAATCAGACGGAGAAGTGATCCACAAAGTGAGACTTCTAATCAGACGGAGAAGTGGACGTGATCCACAAAGGGAGACATCTAATCAGACGGAGAAGTGGACGTGAATCACAAAGGGAGACTTCTAATCAGACGGAGAAGTGGACGTGATCCACAAAGGGAGACTTCTAATCAGACGGAGAAGTGATCCACAAAGGGAGATTTCATGCAACAGTTCACCTGTCGCCCGGAGTGTTGCTGCAGTTCAGATCACCACACACACACACCGTACACACACCGCACACATATTTATGCTCAGGCACAGCGATCTGAGCCTGCTGCTCTGGTCTCCACAGCGAGCCAAGTTTGAGACAAAATCCATAGCCCTCCACTGGGTTATCAAACTGTGCCCCAGGCATGTCTCCATCTGAGGAAAACATGGCAATTGCTCTCCCACACTGCAAGGCCCAGCCTTTATCTACAGATGGTACTACTGAGCAGCAATGTGACCTTTGATTTGGCTTCGCACATGGAATTGGAACGTATGCTGCCCAATGAAAACTCAGAAAGGATTTGCTTGGTCTCTCAAGCGAGGCAGGTGAGCAAATGACTGTGTGGCAATGATCAGTTTAATGCAATTTCTACATTTAGAGGAGTGTCAGGGTGAGTGTCTCCATGTGAGAGAGCAGTGGAGGCTGCTGAGGGGAGGACGGCTCATAATAATGTCTGGAACAGAGTAAATGGAATGGTATTTGATACCATTCCACTTATTCCACTCCAGCCATTACCATGAGTCCGTCCTGCGCAATTAAGGTGCCACCAACCTCCTGTGACAGAGAGAGAGAGAGAGAGAGAGAGAGAGAGAGAGAGAGAGAGAGAGAGAGAGAGAGAGAGAGAGAGAGAGAGAGAGAGAGAGAGAGAGAGAGAGAGAGAGAGAGAGAGAGGAAGAAAGTGAAAGATACACACAGAGAGAGAGAGAGAGAGAGAGAGAGAGAGAGAGAGAGAGAGAGAGACGTGACGCGACGAGAGAGGGGTGAAGGGAGGGAGATAGATCTATCCATTATAGACCCATTCTGTGCTTCTCTCACCCATTTACACTAAGAAGGGAACTATTGCTACATTAGGCGTGACACTGACTGCACCCAGATAGGGAAGCAGCAGACAGATAGACATTCAGATCATGGCATAAAATACAATTTGTGTTTTTGTCTTTTCAAAAGGGTAGTCCATGTTTTAATGATAAAGATCACATCTATTGGCAATCTCTGTGTTCTGTAAGAATGAAAGGACATTCTGAACATTTAATTTGTCTTTTCTTGAAGACGCCACCTGGCTTTCTCTATATAAACACTTGACAACAGGATGCAGCCAACAGCCTGGGCTATATCAGATAAGCCCACAGCAGACACTGAGCTCTATCTAACGGCTCTGACATTTGCTCTTGTGCCGCAGCACTTTTTGGAACAGTGAATGGTGGGTAGCGTGGAAATGTTCAGAATTGGAGCCTGGACAGGTCTGGTTACTTCTGCTCTGCTTCTTCACTTCTGAACCTTGGTCACATAGCCAGCAGGGCTAGAGGGATTTGCACATATCTGCACAGATGCTGGCCGAGTGAGCAGGGACAACACAGCATTGTTCTCCCCTTTCGATCGCGCAACAAGAGCAGGGCATTTTCCTTGCGAGTGGCTAGAGGGGCTATGAGGGACATGAACAGATCGCCACCAGCTTGTACTACACTTCAGTTAGTGGCAGGGCCCCCTAGAGATGACACTGTGCCGTGCAGAGTACAGTACATGCAAATTACAAGATACAGCTAACACATACATCAATAAACTACAATGGCAAAAGACACATACACTACTGTACTGTAGAATCTGTATGGGAATCTCTACAAAAAAAGGACAACACCTATTTATTAAGAGCAAAAAGCAAATGATGAATCCTCTTCCATCTGTGAGAAACAGTTTAAGTTGTTGTGCTTTGGTCCTGATGAATCCAAGAAGGACTCCCGAGTCACGGTAGAAAACAATCATGGGGTCACTTTTACATAAATGTGGAGTGTGTCCATGTATTATTAATGCAGGTGAGACCCTGCTTAGCTCAGAGGGAGAGAGCTCAGGGCCCCTGGTGGAGGACTGAGGCTGCTGGATGCCAGAGCACTGTTTTGCAGCTCTGCCAAGCAGGTAATTTAGTAGCAGCAGTACCATGAATAAAATATACCAGGCACAGCTGACTCCTTTCATGCTATTGGATTCATTTCTTTAAGTGAAAGACTTTTAAAAACATGGGATTCTTGGAATGTATGTATCATACTCTGTAGCCCTTTCCTGCAGTCAAATGACTAGCGGCATATTTTTTCATAATTTCATAATACACGCAGATAATTAGGTGTTTCTATGTCAAACGGTTTTGTTATATTTCTTCTGTGATGTTTATAAAGTGTAATATTGGGATACAAACTCAAAATTGAATACATTTCAACTCTATATCTGACATGGTACAGGTGTCTTCTTTTTTTAAAGCCCATAACCATGTGTATGAGGTGTATACTTTTGTTTCAAAGTAGATTTGTTTAAGACTACCAAGAAACCCTGATTTAGCCCACTGCAGTAAAAGGTTAAACTCCTGTTGTCTCTTTGTCAGACAGAGTAATAATAAGGTACAGTGCCTTCAGAAAGTATTCACACACCTTGCATTTTTTTCACATTTTGTTGTATTATAAACTGGGTGGTTCGAGCCCTGAATGCTGATTGGTTGTCATACCCGTATACTACGGGTATGACAAAACATGTATTTTTTCTGTTCTAATTACGTTAGTAACCAGTTTATAATATCAATAAGGCACCTCTGGGTTTGTGATATATGGCCAATATACCATGGCTAAGGGCTGTGTCCAGGCACTCCGAGTTGCGTCGTGCGTAAGAACAGCCCTTGGCCGTGGTATATTGGCCACATACCACACCCCCTTGGGCCTTATTGCTTAAAAATATCTTGATTAGATAAGTATTCAACCCCCAAAGTCAATACCTGTTAGAACCACCATTGGCAGCAATTACAGCTGTGAGTCTTTCTGGGTAAGTCTCTAAGAGCTTTGCACACCTGGCACAAAATCGTGGCATAAAACGTCTAAACTCTTATAGTCTGCAAAGGCCTTTAGTGCAGAATTAAGACACTAGCTTCGGAAAACAGGTTCTGAATAGGATGAAAAACCACAAGTGCGTCAGTAAGAGGTATTTGTATCCGAAGGATTCCATAATCACCCCCATTTTCTTTTCAGTGATGCTCTTGGCCGACAGATTAGGTAGGCTGGCATAACAAGTGGGTTCTTCTTCTGTGAGTGTTTGGGCATGTAGACGGATACTAGCTGCCAGGAAGACCAAGTGCTGCTGGAATTCTCTCCAACACTCTTAGAGCCAATATGAATCTCTAAAGTATGTTCACTATACAATGCTATGTAATTAAACCTAACATTTACAGACTTTTTATCTTAAATGGTGGTATAATAATTCTGCCATTCATCCATGCATGTATCTACAGTACAGTATCTGGAGGAAACAGGGTTTCCATACTGTTTGGACAGCTACTGAGTATAGGCCTGTGCTGAAATCATCTCTCATAGCTGAACTTATCAGAGGCTGCAGACGTCCTCTACCTGACTGGTAACTAAAAGGAAACTGTTACCGGCCCTTCAGTTTCCATTGACCAAACAGTGTATTTTTCCAACATAAGCCTATACATGGTTTTCCTGCCCTGACACAGTGAAAATATGAAGCCACTCACCTCGACAATGTCAGAGTTAGTTCTGCTCTCGTGGGGCTCGTTGTACTCAGTGTATTTGAGCAGGACTTTGTCCATGTCTGTGCTCGCATACTGAAAGAGTTTGTTTGAGCTGTTGAATATGATTAGGGCTATCTCACAGTCACATAGAACGCTGAGCTCATAGGCCTTCTTCATTAGCCCAAACTTCCTCTTCGTGAAGGTAACCTGAGGAGACACAGACCAACATCATCAGTTACACGAAGGAACAAAATCAGATTCAAAAATTACTATTCAAATCCAGAAAATATGCATAAATAAATCCACACATAACTTAGTATGCATGTATAAAAGACGGTGCTTAAACAGAATTGGAAATGATGTTGAACAGCAGCCTGAGGGTGTTTTTACTGCTTCGATAAGGGGTCAGGCTGCAGCTGCAAAGTTTTAGAACTAAAAATAAGACACTTTCCTATCTCCATCTCTCATAATACAAAAATCATAAGTGTATCCCTTTAGGAAAACTACAGTGAGGATATGAGGCTGGTGTGACTGGTTAGCAGGCCAGAGGTCAGGCAGTGTAAAGTCATGTAGCGGTTCAGTAAGCTGAATCAGGGTGTTGGGAACAGGGATCCATACATTACATTAGCTCCTGACTCCATGTACGGTACGCACAGCGGTCCCTCCCTGCCCTTGCATCACTCTGCCTGTAACATGAGCCCACAGACGAGACTGTAGGTCATGCATCACTCCAGTGGTACTGACATCTAACCCTCTCTGCAGGCTTTCTGTCCTGCATCTCTCCAGCTCTGTCTCTGTGGTTTCCTGTACCTGATACACATGTCATTACGTAACACTGCATTATTGCCTTTGCAGTACTGTATGCTATGACCCTCTTTCATTGTAAAACCTGATCCAGACAAACAGGGAAACAAGGAGAACGTACAAGCTGTTCTGTAATGTTGTTTATGTGAAACACCTCCTCAATAGCATTTATGCAAGCTGATCATCCTCACAGTATGCATCATGTAAAGTGCATTCAGTTCCAGTACAGTGAGAGCTATGCTATGGATATGCCAGTAAAAGCTGTGCTTCAGGCCAAAGGAGAGTGAATGTGTCTGTATTCACTTCTGCCAATTTCACTGACCTACTAAGAGGAGCTGAGCAGATGAGCTGGCTTTGTTCAACTTTAATTGGTCACAGCTTGCGGCTACCCTCATTTAAAATGGCATAATGCAATATAGTCCTATGAGTTGCATAGCTTATCTGTCTCCACTCAGACAGTGGGGTCACTCCAACTGTGAAAAATGAATTTCAAATGTTCCACACTACAGGTAATTACACAGGTCCATTATAACTCTGGGAGACACACAGACTCATTCCACATGTAATTTGACAGTCACTGCTCCCATGTCAGGTGTGGACATGATGACAAAACCAAATACAAGAATGACATTCCCTAAAATGACACATTTTAATAGTATGAGTTGCAGGTCTTAGAACATGTTAAAATTCTGGTTTGCCTGTGTTTTGTATCATATTGTACAACAGCTGATGAAACTAACACTGTAAAAGTGTGAAAAGGTCTGATCAGTGTTATTTCCTGACAGTTGCTGGTTGAAAATACAATCTACACAGGACCTTCTAATGAGCAGGGTTTTTATTATTATTACATAAAAAAATATATATATTTTGACCCCCTTTTTCTCTCCAATTGTTAGTTTTAGTCTCGTCCCATCGCTGCAACTCCTGTACGGACTCGGGAGAGGCGAAGGTCAAGAGCCGTGCGTCCTTCGAAACACAACCCCGCCAAGCTGCACTGCTTCTTGACACAACGCACGCTTAACCCAGAAGCCAGCCGCACCAATGAGTCAGATGAAACACTGTATACCTGGCGAACGTGTCAGCGTGCATGCGCCCGGCCCGCCACAGGAGTCGCTAGAGCACGATGGGACAAGGACATCCCAGCCGGCCAAACCCTCCCCTAACCCGGACGACGCTGGGCCAATAGCGCGTCGCCTCATGGGTCTCCCGGTCGTGGCCAGCTGAGACACAGACCGGTATCAAACCAGGAAATGCAGTGACACAGCTAGCACTGCGATGTAGTGCCTTAGAATGCCGCGCCACTCGGGAGGCCCTAATGAGCAGGTTTTGCAAGCGTGGAGTTTCGGCTTGCCTGGTGACATCACCAGGCAGTAAATTAGTTAATAGACCAATAACAAAGAGAGTTCCACCACTTTTTAACCTCATATACATTATCTCCAGCACCATACCAGTGTCACATGTGTGAAAACGGTATGTTTCTATGATCTGTGGCTAAATAGATAAGAACGGTCCTAAACAATGCTTCTACGTGACAGGGTAGAACTAATAGGAAGAAAATGATTTTCTAAACCTGCAATGAGTTTCTAGCCAGACGGAATGTATTTTCTTACTCCCCACATCACTGCGAATCTCATAGTGTTTGAAAATCCCGCTTTAGCTTTTGATGATGTCATCAGGTTGAACTTTCTTACTTTATATGTTTTTCTACAAAACGTAGTGCGCCATTTTCACATATGTAAACACTGCTAATGTACTGGACATAATGAAAATGATGTAGAAAATGTTTGTAATTGCCTATTAATTGTTACCCAGAAATGATTTGATATTGATGTAAAAACATCTGTATTTACAGTAAGTTTGACATATGGATGTATACGAGTCCTGCTGGAGAGCAACTCCTCTATATATTGGTTTTGTGCATGTCATAGTGCTTATTTGTGCTGTGGAGGCAATACGCTCCATGAGGGCAGACAAGGGTATGTGCAGTCACTGTATCCTTGGTCCACAGAGGACCATTCCCCACTCCGTTCTCATCAGACCTGACTATAACACAGTACAGTAGGCTACAGTAGATCCTGGTACAGGTTAATGGGCCTGTGTGTGACAGGCCAAACCACCTGACACTGACCTCCCTTGACTCACACTCCTTCTCAGAGCTGCTTGCTTGCTTACTTGTTTGTTTAACCGGCTGGAAAGCACCGACTGTCATGTGGGGAAATGATTAACAAATGGACTGCATTTTAGCAGATGAGTGTGTCTGCTAAGCTAAGCCATGGAGTGAGGGAGCATTACCTTTCAGCAGGAAGCAGGAAGCTAACCCTGGGTGAATGAACTGAACTGGTGAGCTGGGACTTTGTTCCACCTGGCTGGGCTGGCCCTCAGTGTGCTGAGTGGAAGAGCAGGGCCACAGCACTGTGCTGACCCAGGCTCCTGCTTCATTTCACCCAGAGGAGCACAGAGACCCTGCTTCGTTCCGCATCGCCCCTACAGAGCCAGCTGCTTACTCTTAAAGAGGAGTGTTCCCTATTCTGTATCCTTGCACTGGCTGGACATACTGTAGGAAGCATGTCTGACATGGTTTCTGTACTGTATGCCCTGATAAAAGAAGAGCATACAGACAGGGCAAACATTATGTCCACATACTGTGCTTCATACTAATGTACAACAAGGTATATCTTCATCATAAAAAAGCTCTTAGATGCAGCGAGACCAAGCCCTTGTGTCATGACTATCAGAAGCCTACACCGCAGAGTTGAGTCTTTGCTGAGGCGTGGGCATTTGGGTTGACACCCCCCACCCTCTGTCCTCTATGGGGTGACTGGTGCCTGGTGAGACAGTGGAAAACCACAGACATCCTTGAGGTCACGTGGGCTAGTCTGTAGGCAGGGTTTTCTATGGCTCACCGTGTCAAAGACACCCACACACATAGACACCATTCTATGGGTTCCTCAAGAATTTGGGGTGGTGCTTCAAGTGTAATGATTATGTTTCATTAATGTACCTTCTAATTTGTGCAATGACAGTGATAGTGAAAGGAGTATCCACTGTAAATCATGTCGAACAAACTACTTAGGGTACCACAAGTTACTAGTATGCTACTATTATCCTCTGCCAAGCAATCAACTGCAAATATAGAAAATAATCTAATGACTCAACTATTTTAAACTCTAAATGTAAAATGGATCAATTTCTCCAACTTTCTGCAGCCTTTGATAAGGTCATTATAATAGCCCACACAATGCCTAGCAGACAGACAGTAATTATATTAGCATTTCGCACCTGATTGTGCGCCTGGCTGAAAACCTTGACCTTTTCAGATTCTCTCTCACTGCTAGTGACGAGCTGGGGGTGCGAATTCTGCTCTCATAGAAAACTTTCTCCAACTACTTTTCCTTCAGGTCTCTACCAATCATTCTATCTATGAACTGAATGCCTCAGGCATTGTGCTTCCGAAATTCTCCTTTGACAACTGCAGTCAGTAATTAAATGTGGGAAGATGAACGAAGAGGATGTTCAATAGAATGTTTCGCTTGGTCAAGTGGTTTTATGTGTTGAACTACTATACTGTATAGCACTTGTTGCCAGAGATCAAGCTGAGTGCATGGTCGTCTTTCTCTGCCATGATATGAACTGTATCCCTTCATGATCCTGTCTCCAGAGAATGACAATGATGGAGGGACCTGTCACTCATCGGGTCTATCAATTTCCAGGAGTCAACATGACAAACAGGCCATCAGGGCTGGCTTTGTGGTGATGCCGCGTCATTGAGGGAAAAGGAAGACGGAACTCCATGTCCACTCTAATGGTCTCCATGGCAGACAGGGGTGTGGAAGGATGGGTAGGCTGGGATGGCTGCAGAGCATGTGTGCCCTGACACCAGCTGGGAGAGTGACCCGGCCCCCTGGCTCCTTGGCTGTGCAGTACTATTGTACAGTACTAGGCACAGGGCCTTCCCTCCTGTCTTGTCTGGCTGGATCAGTTCTCACAGGGAGGACGGACATCTCCAGGACAACTGTGCCAACGGACCACCGCAGGATCAAGAGGCCTGGCCCACCAGCTGGGCTTGACCTTGGAACCTAACTGGACGATCCTTCCCATTAGACCACAATAAATGAGCCCACCACTCTGACCTCCTCTGCTAGGTCTACATTGATACTGTATGTATAGAGTTTACTCGGCTGAGCCGGTGAGAGGACTGGTGCTGGAAAATAATGTAATTATCGTTCAGTATTGGATGTAATTTGAATCATTAAATTCATAATGGTCTGTCTGTTCCTGATGGGTAGAAAAGGTTGAATAATCTCATTGTCTCTGCTTTTCAATCTGACAACAGGAGCAGACCACTATACTTCCCTCACTAACCTCTTGCTAATACTTCACTATTGGAAAACAAAACATAATTTTCCCTTTTTCACATATAGCTGCTACCCTCTCATTTGTAAGGCAGTTAAACATTATATTTTTTCAAACATGCGTCATAGATGCACTCCACCTAGCCTCCCCCTGTTTTCCACCACTTCACCTTCCTTTATTCTCTCTCTCCATTCTCTACCAACAAGGTTTTTACCTGTTAAATAAATAATGGAGTTGGCCCTGGAGCTTTCAGAGTTTCAGATTGGGGAGAGAAAGAGATGAAAAATAGAGATGTGCTCTGCTGCTCCCTGGTGAGAGAGGGGGAGGGAGAGAGAGAGAGAGAGAGAGAGAGAGAGAGAGAGAGAGAGAGCAGCACTGTGCCCACAGCAAGGGCAGGCAACCCTCCACCCAGCAGAAAAATCATCAAACTTTTAATGACTTGGGCAATTACCCCCAGTGAGCCTGCTTAATGGCATCCAGAGGACGTCATTAGACATGAGGAGCTAACTATGTAGCGTTCCCTGGGCCAGACACAGCCAGTCACACATTATTTTTTTATATTTTTTTTTTTCTTACAGTAGTGAGGGCATACATTTTCATACTTTATCGTAACTGGTCCCCTGTGAGAATCAAACCCACAACACTGCCTTTGCAAGCTCTGTGCTCTACCAACTGAGCCACCTATCCACTACAAAACAAGGCCACTCTGTACCTTCCACTGTCCTTTCACTGGGAGGGAGACCCCAGCACATGCTGCTACTAAAAAGCCCCATCGTCTCCTCCATGGACTCTCACATAGTCTTCGTCTCCTAGTACAACATAACAATCACAACACAATCAGGCCACAACAGAGAATTTCTCTGTTTGAAAGGCACTCCTCATCAGGTCATGTGAGGCAAATTATATTATTCAACCAGATTCCCCCTCAGGGAATCATCTCAGAACATTCCCCTACTCTTGAATTATTCAGCCAGATTCTCTAAACGAGACAGGTGTGTGTTATCATTAGGAGTAATAATTGTAGGGTGGTGCACTTGGGTAAATCAGGCCTTTCACTGGCTGGGCTGAGCTGAGGTTTGATCCATCCATAGTGATTCTGTTGTCGAGCACCATTATAGAATTCATTGTTTACACAGGTTTGCAATTAGTATGTCAGGCAGGCTGCTCTGCTCAGTGAGGCTAGCTGAGCTGATATTTCTACCTGACAGGACCTCAGCCGCCATCTTTCATACACCTAGAGTATGAAGAAAAGGAACGCAGTAGAACCAAGGGTCTAGGGTGAGCATCATAAAATAATTAATTCTAAGGTCATGAAAAAGTGATTTGGTTATTAATACATGTTAGAGAATTGAAAGGTGAGTGAATCCAAAGGAAATCAAAGAAACATCCTAGAAATGACACACTTTTCATGCTCTGCCTGAGCTCTGCATGGGCTCTTGAGGCTAATCTTTCTGCCATAAAGCGTGAAAGGTCAACAACCCTTCCAGAGCACTTCCAGTGTTGATGTTAGGAGAACACCCCTGCTGCTGTCCCCGTGCAGTGTCTTGTATTACCACACAATTTAATTAGGAATTATGGAAAATTTCAAAAATGTTGCTATGTTCCTAAACCCCTCTGACGCATTATTGGACTGTCTGTCAAAGTGGGAGAGAAAGGTAGAGCTAGAGCGAGGTAGAGCTAGAGTGAGGTAAAGCAAGGTAGAGCTAGAGCGAGGTAGAGCTAGAGCGAGGTAGAGCAAGGTAGAGCTAGAGCGAGGTAGAGCTAGAGCGAGGTAGAGCAAGGTAGAGCTAGAGCGAGGTAGAGCTAGAGCGAGGTAGAGCAGGGTAGAGCTAGAGTGAGGTAGAGCAAGGTAGAGCTAGAGCTAGAGCGAGGTAGAGCTAGAGCGAAAGCTACGTCACCAGGATATGCAGCCCCCCACTCTCATTGCAGCGCTAGATAGAACTTTGTGGAATAATGCAAATCTATGAAAAATATAAACATCCTATCATAGAAATTAATACATTTGGGAAGTCCAATCGATTGTGAGATATGGCATATACATTTAATGCGATAAACTTGGGTCACGGGTTCACAATTTGACCTTTTCTGAGATTTCTGCCAAGCAAGGAGGACAGGAGCCAACCTAATCCTATCTCCCACTTTTACCTTGCAACCCATTGGAAATAATTTCACCTGTCAACAACACACCCCTCCCCCCCGTCCCGTCCAGTCCTGTCCCGTGACATGGGCACCAGCACTGTTCATGACACAAACTATTCTCACCCTTCTTGTTGGCGTAGAGAAAAAAATATGTTTAAAGCTTATTTCCTGCAAATCTACCCATTTTGTTATGTCTAATGTGTATTCATGTGATATTTGAGTGACTCGAACATTACTGCAAAATCTATGGGCTAAAAAAACTAGCTAAAATGTGGGTGACACTTTGCTTCAGTATACAGTCGTGGCCACAAGTTTTGAGAATGACACAAGTATAAATGTTCACAAAGTCTGCTGCCTCAGTTTGTATGATGGAAATTTGCATATATTCCAGAATGTCATGAAGAGTGATCAGATGAATTGCAATTAATTGCAAAGTCCCTCTTTGCCATGCAAATGAACTGAATCCCCCCAAAAACATTTCCACTGCATTTCATCCCTGCCACAAAAGGACCAGCTGACATCATGTCAGTGATTCTCTCGTTAACACAGGTGTGAGTGTTGACGAGGACAAGGCTGGAGATCACTCTGTCATGCTGATTGAGTTTGAATAACAGACTGGAAGCTTCAAAAGGAGGGGGGTGCTTGGAATCATTGTTCTTCCTCTGTCAACCATGGTTACCTGCAAGGAAACACGTGCCGTCATCATTGCTTTGCACAAAAAGGGCTTCACAGGCAAGGATATTGCTGCCAGTAAGATTGCACCTAAAACAATCATTTATCGGATCATCAAGAACTTCAAGGAGAGCGGTTCAATTGTTGTGAAGAAGGCTTCAGGGGCGCCCAAGAATGTCCAGCAAGCGCCAGGGCCGTCTCCTAAAGTTGATTCAGCTGCGGGATCGGGGCACCACCAGTACAGAGCTTGCTCAGGAATGGCAGCAGGCAGGTGTGAGTGCATCTGCACGCACAGTGAGGCGAAGACTTTTGGAGGATGGCCTGGTGTCAAGAAGGGCAGCAAAGAAGCCACTTCTCTCCAGGAAAAACATCAGGGACAGACTGATATTCTGCAAAAGGTACAGGGATTGGACTGCTGAGGACTGGGGTAATATCATTTTCTCTGATGAATCCCCTTTCCGATTGTTTGGGGCATCCGGAAAAAAGCTTGTCCGGAGAAGACAAGGTTGAGCACTACCATCAGTCCTGTGTCATGCTAACAGTAAAGCATCCTGAGACCATTCATGTGTGGGGTTGCTTCTCAGCCAAGGGAGTGGGCTCACTCACAATTTTGCCTAAGAGCACAGCCATGAATAAAGAATGGTACCAACACATCCTCCGAGAGCAACTTCTCCCAACCATCCAGGAACAGTTTGGTGACGAACAATGCATTTTCCAGCATTTTTATTTATTTTATTTTATTTCACCTTTATTTAACCAGGTAGGCAAGTTGAGAACAAGTTCTCATTTACAACTGCGACCTGGCATGATGGAGCACCTTGCCATAAGGCAAAAGTGATAACAAAGTGGCTCTGGGAACAAAACATCGATATTTTGGGTCCAAGGCCAGGAAACTCCCCAGACCTTAATCCCATTGAGAACTTGTGGTCAATCCTCAAGAGGTGGGTGGACAAACAAAAACTCACAAATTCTGACAAACTCCAAGCATTGATTATGCAAGAATGGGCTGCCATGAGTCAGGATGTGGCCCAGAAGTTAATTGACAGCATGCCAGGGTGGATTGCAGAGGTCTTGAAAAAGAAGGGTCAACACTGCAAATATTGACTCAATTACTTAATGTAATTGTCAATAAAAGCATTTGACACTTATGAAATGCTTGTAATTATACTTCAGTATTCCATAGTAACATCTGACAAAAATATCTAAAGACACTGAAGCAGCAAACTTAGTGGAAATTAATATTAGTGTCATTCTCAAAACGTTTGGCCACGACTGTACATTTCTCAGGCTCGTTATATGTTTTGTTTCGCACATTGGACTCTTACCTAGATGGACTAGGTCACAGGGTTACAAAAAAACATTATAGCGTATTACGCAATATATTCCAAAATTCTAACCAAATACATAACATCAACTAGGCGATTAAGGTTGTACGCTGTTTCTGATCAGATCAACAAAGATCTTTTTTATAAAACAATTTCCCAATTTTCATGGTATCCAATTGGTAGTTATAGTCTTGTCCCATCGCTGCAACTCAGGAAAGGCGAAGGTCAAGAGCCGTACGTTCTCCGAAACACAACCCAACCAAGCCGCACTGCTTCTTGACACAATGCCCACCTGGCGACTGTGTCAGCTTGCACTGCACCCGGCCCGCTGCAGGAGTCACTAGTGCACAAGGACATCCCTGCCGGCCAAACCCAGACAACGCTCGGCCAATTGTGTCCTGCCCCATTGGTCTCCCAGTCACGGCAGTCTGTGGCAGAGCCTGGACTCGAACCCAGAATCTCTAGTGGCCTTAGACCACCGCGCCACTCGGGAGGCTGACAATGATCTTCTAACTGTATTTGCGTGGCTACAATGCCATCTTTAGAGCCCAACATTTTCTGCTTGGTTTCCAATGCATTGAAAAATGAATGAAATAGGCTACTACCAAGGTCTGATGATGCTTCTGACAATATAGTAAAAGACGTGTTGTGTTGGGTGATGTGCTGAAGTCTGTAGGCTATTTTGAAAACTGCCGGTGTGTTGTGTTTATGAGGAGTCCCCTCCTGCGTGTGTTGTTGCATTAACTGACTGCTGTTTCTTCCTTGCTTGGCAGAGATCTCAGAAAAATGTAAAATTGTGAACCCGCGAACCAAATGTATCATACTCAATATTTTACAAGTGAAGTGAGAACAACATTCCTAGCATGGAATTTACAACGCCACAGTAGACACGTAAGAGAAGTGATAAGCTAGGCTTCTCACCCCCTCAAAGCAGCAAAAAACAGTGTGTTTAGGTGTCCTCACAATCGACTGGACTTCCCGAATGTTGTATTTTTTCGCTGTGACAAAACGTTTATATTTTCCACATATTTGCGCTGTAGTGAGTGGGGGGCTGTGTAACCCTGTGACCTAGCTCTGCCTCGCTGTCCCTGAGTGAGAGAGGTGCACACTTTGACAGACAGTCCTACAACAAGTCAGAGGGGTTTAGGAACATAGTCACATTTAGAAATGTGCCGTTATTCCCCATTAATGCTATGAATACAGATTGCTGGCGGTGAAGCCATGCGGATAAAGATTCTAACTGTCTTCTGATAATGAGCCTGAATGCTAATGGCCATTCCCCCTTGGTTAGGAGCACACCCCAGGGACAGGGGACTGTGTGTTTCATGGTCCATAGAGAAAAGATACACACACATCACATTATCATGGTGAAGTTTTATTGTGGCAGCACTCCCAGTTTTTTCACACTGTGCCCTATTCTCATAGAAGAGTAATGGCAGCGCCTGGGCTCTACTGATAACCATTCTGGGAGATGAAGAAGTGTGACATTTCAAAATCATATTGGGAAAAAAACAAGGCAACGGTAAACATGTCGTCCCCCACGAATGATGCAGCGCCCCCCTTAGGCCAATCAGTGTGATTTTGTAAATGATGGATCTCTATGGTAAGACGCATCATTCGCGCAAGTTTCATAACAATCGAGCCAGTGGTATCTGAGATATCGCGTTGGTTAGCTAGACTGATATCCCTGAGGGTTCACAGTTTGACAATTTAGCAATCAGAAACAACCTGAATGTTGTCGCTTACTTCCTTTTCCTTTTTTGCTGATGTCACAGGTCAGTGCAGATGGTGCAGATAATAATGCTCTGGCAGGAGCCTGCTCCCACCTGGACTGCTATTTGGATCCCACCCAGAAGCAGGTGTTATGCTGATAATTGGCCCATCATGTAGATTTTGGTTTCTCACTTGGCTGAGGTGCATCCCACACAGTAACTGTCAGAGACATGGGGGGAGCGGGAGCAGAGCAGCAGCGAGAAGAAGGGGCATGAGGTCTCATGTTATCACCCTCAGGAGGGTGAGCAAAACCTCAATTCGCTTTCTGTGTGCATGGCATAAAAGTTGTTTCACCCACTAGAGTGCAAATTATATTTTGAGTGGGTGCGAATAGGATAAATCCTATTGGATCAGGCTCAAAGACCACGTCTCCATACTTTATCAAGGGTAATGCAAAATATCAAACACATTGCTGTTCACAGGAACACCCACTACCTGACATAGATCTACATATTCTGCATATGTAATGCAGAGATAAGAAAACTCTATGGATTTCGGTTCTCCACAGACACAGTCAGCCTCAGACAGTGGTTGAGCAGACAGGACGGTACTGTACTGTTTAAGGGGGTTATATTTAGCGTGAGCAGGCAAACAGAGTGAATTCCAGGGCAGGCCTCTCCTCTCTGTGGCTGACCAGTACCAGAGCCATGGCAGTTAGAGTCGAGGGAGAGAAGGGTGCTCTGTGTCCAGCTAACTGACCCACCCTGCTAATGAGAGGGTGGTGTGGTGCAGTGGCTGCTCCTAATTACTACCAAGCAGCTGCAACCGCATGGAGCCGCGTGGAGCCCAGCGAGGGGCCCTGCGAGGCCAAGGGACAAGCCCTCCAGTGTGGAGAAGCCGCAGTCGCCCCACTTCGCCCCGCTCACTGCTCAGTGTTCTGGGTTCACTCCCACGCCAAGCAGCCCCCGCTGCAGCCTGCTATACTGCTGCTGCTGCCTCATCAACTTCTCCTGCTGAAATTGCAGGGTGGCGGGGGAATCATGTCTGTAAATAAGGCGGCACTGACAAAAAAATGTCATGGTTCTTGTTTATCCGGCTGGGGACTTTCTGTTCAGATTCATATTGTCACTGACAGCAGCCCAGCTTCAGTTCCATAGAACAGGTATCCTATCCAAAATATTACCCTAAATAGAAATGGCATTTTACTCCAACCCCTAAACTGGAGAGATATACTTTCTCTTAAAGGACTGGATAATGTTAATGTATTACAAACAATAAATGGTGTTTATTGGATTGAAAATACTTGAGTCACCAATTCAATCCAGAGAAAAGTGCTACCTCAAATAGAAATGGTTGCTATATGAAGACATACAGTCTTGTGAAGTCAGTGGGCACTTTGAGTCCCTGTCAAGAATTCACCACAGGTGGTAAGCGGTGAGAAGTCAACTTCATGCGGAACAACACCGTAGGCCTCAGGTAGACAAGTGGGAGTAGCCTGCTGCCATTGGCTTGTGTGTGGAGAGAGAGGCATCTTTATGCTGAGTGGAGGGCAGGGCAGAGGAGAGGGGTGACACTGACCTGTCTGTTCCTCTCATCCATGATCCTGGTGATCTGTATCTTCTTCCGTCCCATCTCTGCGTTCTGTTCGGTCTCTCTGACACCTCAAGAATATCAGAAAAACTACCGAGCTCGTCTTCTTCCTTATCTCCTAGCACATTGTACAACACTCTCTCTTCTCTCTCTCTGGCTCTGTCGTTTTCGTGACCACACCACAAACTGCAGGGAGAGAGAGAGAGGGAGAGAGAGAGAGAGAGAGAGAGAGAGAGAGAGAGAGAGAGAGAGAGAACAGAGTTAACATAACACCCAGTGATCTCTTCTCAGGCACAACAAAGCAGCCAATGGCTCTGTGTTCCATTCCCTGACACATACAGAGAGGCTATGAGACAGACCGGAGAACATGATGGCATCTTATCTCCTCACCTGCACTTCCACAGCAGCTGGAGCCACTGTCAGAACACTTCAGACTTAAAGGAGAAACCATTTGGAAAATGCTAAACGCAATTTATAAGTTCATCTGCTCCTTAGTGTTGAATAGGCCTGATTCAGAATCAATGATAAAAGGGACTTTCAAGAGCTTTTCATACATAAAATGGAAAATATCATTTCCCACTTATGTGAGAAATTACTACATTAAGCTCTTACTGAAGTACAAGTTGCCATGTGGAGCTGGTGTTGACTCCCAACCAAGTAAATGTCTACTGGGTATATCTTGTTTTGATCTTTAAGCCTAACAACCAGTAACAGGATGACAGAATCACAGAGCTTTAACAACAAAAAATGTATCCTATTCTCTCTCGCTCTCTGTGTCTGTCTTTCTCTCATACAGTGGGGAAAAAAAGTATTTAGTCAGCCACCAATTGTGCAAGTTCTCTCACTTAAAAAGATGAGAGAGGCCTGTAATTTTTATCATAGGTACACTTCAACTATGACAGACAAAATGAGGAAAAAAAATCCAGAAAATCACATTGTAGGATTTTTTATGAATTTATTTGCAAATTGTGGTGGAAAATAAGTATTTGGTCAATAACAAAAGTTTATCTCTATACTTTGTTATATACCCTTTGTTGGCAATGACAAAGGTCAAACGTTTTCTGTAAGTCTTCACAAGGTTTTCACACACTGTTGCTGGTATTTTGGCCCATTCCTCCATGCAGATCTCCTCTAGAGCAGTGATGTTTTGGGGCTGTCGCTGGGCAACACGGACTTTCAAAGATTTTCTATGGGGTTGAGATCTGGAGACTGGCTAGGCCACTCCAGGACCTTGAAATGCTTCTTACAAGCCACTCCTTCGTTGCCCAGGCGGTGTGTTTGGGATCATTGTCATGCTGAAAGACCCAGCCACGTTTCATCTTCAATGCCCTTGCTGATGGAAGGAGGTTTTCACTCAAAATCTCACGATACATGGCCCCATTCATTCTTTCCTTTACACGGATCAGTCGTCCTGGTCCCTTTGCAGAAAAACAGCCCCAAAGCATGATGTTTCCACCCCCATGCTTCACAGTAGGTATGGTGTTCTTTGGATGCAACTCAGCATTCTTTGTCCTCCAAACACGACGAGTTGAGTTTTTACCAAAAAGTTATATTTTGGTTTCATCTGACATTCTCCCAATCCTCATCTGGATCATCCAAATGCTCTCTAGCAAACTTTAGACGGGCCTGAACATGTACTGGCTTAAGCAGGGGGACACGTCTGGCACTGCAGGATTTGAGTCCCTGGCGGCGTAGTGTGTTACTGATGGTAGGCTTTGTTACTTTGGTCCCAGCTCTCTGCAGGTCATTCACTAGGTCCCCTCGTGTGGTTCTGGGATTTTTGCTCACCGTTCTTGTGATCATTTTGACCCCACGGGGTGAGATCTTGCGTGGAGCCCCAGATCGAGGAAGATTATCAGTGGTCTTGTATGTCTTCCATTTCCTAATAATTGCTCCCACAGTTGATTTCTTCAAACCAAGCTGCTTACCTATTGCAGATTCAGTCTTCCCAACCTGGTGCAGGTCTACAATTTTGTTTCTGGTGTCCTTTGACAGCTCTTTGGTCTTGGCCATAGTGGAGTTTGGAGTGTGACTGTTTGAGGTTGTGGACAGGTGTCTTTTATCACGGATAACAAGTTCAAACAGGTGCCATTAATACAGGTAATGAGTGGAGGACAGAGGAGCCTCTTAAAGAAGAAGTTACAGGTCTGTGAGAGCCAGAAATCTTGCTTGTTTGTATGTGACCAAATACTTATTTTCCACCATAATTTGCAAATAAATTCATTAAAAATCCTACAATGTGATTTTCTGGATTTTTTTTCCTCATTTTGTCTGTCATAGTTGAAGTGTACCTATGATGAAAATTACAGGCCTCTCTCATCTTTTTAAGTGAGAGAACTTGCACAATTGGTGGCTGACTAAATACTTTTTTTCCCCACTGTATGTACACCAGTAGTCAGTCAAAAGTATTCCTAAGATGCCTGTGAAGACCGAGCACAGAGCCTCGGCCAAAGCTTTTGACACGGTAGACCATTCCATTCTTGTGGGCCGGCTAAGGAGTATTGGTGTCTCTGAGGGGTCTTTGGCCTGGCTTGCTAACTACCTCTCTCAAAGAGTGCAGAGTTTAAAGTCAGAACATCTGCTGTCTCAGACACTAACTTTCCCCAAGGGTGTACCCCAAGGCTCAATCCTAGGCCCCACAGTCTTCTCAATTTACATCAAGAACATAGCTCAGGCAGTAGGAAGCTCTCTCATCCATTTATATGCAGATGATACAGTCTTATATTCAGCAGGCCCCTCTCCGGATTCTGTGTTAAACACTCTACATCAAAGCTTTCTTAGTGTCAAACAAGCTTTCTCTGCCCTTAATCTTGTTCTGAACACCTCCAAAACAAAGGTAATGTGGTTTGGTAAGAAGAATGCCCCTCTTCCCACAGGTGTGATTACTACCTCTGAGGGTTTAGATCATACAAGTACCTGGGAATATAGCTAGACGGTACACTGTCCTTCTCTCAGCACATATCAAAGCTGCAGGCTAACGTTAAATCTAGACTTGGTTTCCTCTATCGTAATCGCTCCTCTTTCACCCCAGCTGCCAAACTAACCCTGATTCAGATGACCAACCTACCCATGCTAGATTACGGAGACATAATTTATAGATCGGCAGGTAAGGGTGCTCTCGGGCAGCTAGATGTTCTTTACCATTCGGCCATCAGATTTGCCACCAATGCTCCTTACATGCCACATTACTGCACTCTATACTCCTCTGTAAACTGGTCATCTCTGTATACCTGTCGCAAGACCCACTGGTTGATGCTTATTTATAAAACCCTCTTTGGCTTCACTTCCCCCTATCTGAGATATCTACTGCAGCCCTCATCCTCCACATACACCCGTTCTGCCAGTCACATTCTGTTAAAGGTCCCCAAAGCACACACATCCCTGAGTCTATCGTATTTTCAATTCGCTGCAGCTCACAACTGGAACGAGCTGCAACAAACACTAAAACTGAACAGTTTTATCTCAATCTCTTCATTCAAAAACTCAATCATGGAAACTCATACGGACAGTGGCTGCTTTGCGTGATGTTTTGTTGTCTCTACATTCTTGCTCTTTGTGCTGTTGTCTGTGCTCAATAATGTTTGTACCATGTGTTGTCATGTGTTTCTGCCATGCTAGGTTGTTGTCTTAGTTCTCTTTTTATGTAGTGTTGTCTCTCTTGTCGTGATGTGTTTTGTCCTATATTTCTATGAATTTATTTTTAATCCCAGGCCCTGTCCCCGCAGGGGGCCTTTTGCCTTTTGCTAGGCATTGTAAATAAGAATTTGTTCTTAATTGACTTGCCTAGTTAAATAAATGTTCTTCATCTGACCCAGGCCGCTGCTAGCTTTGCTCTTCGGATGATTAAGTGTACACCCAGTCAGGTTTAAATCCTCTGAGGTGGATGAGGTAGTTCCCATGTGATGTTAACCTGCCAACCTGGTCACTGGTTCAGACTTCAGCAGGCCCTGTGAACTTTGACCTCTGCTCTATGAGAGATAGACCTCTCCCTGGAAGAGCATTCATCACTGACACATGGACATAATTTACAAGCAAATGGAAAAATGCTTATATTTCCCTTAGAACAGAACCTCTGGGCGAGGTTAACATTGTAGTATTCAGCCTCGGTCAGATACAGTCAGCACTATAGACTACCGTGTGGTTACCAAAGACCAAAAAGCAGGGAGAGCTGACTAACATCATGGGACCAGAAATGGCCAGTTCCAGTGGCACACAGTAATTTTAGGCTTTGAGACACTGGCATTATAGTGTCTGGCTGTCTGAATCTAACCACTGTTAGGCAAACTCAACATGAGATCACCTAGCCAACAACCCCCAACCCACGCACGGCTGTCCACAGTAAGGAAACTAACCACGCAAAGCCCAATGAAGAATTTCCCTAAAC